>CM050167.1:165808330-166408330 GCA_027410445.1 Discoglossus pictus | reverse complement strand
CAATCACAGAG
The DNA here is from genome assembly GCA_027410445.1 of Discoglossus pictus. Taxonomy (NCBI): domain Eukaryota; kingdom Metazoa; phylum Chordata; class Amphibia; order Anura; family Alytidae; genus Discoglossus; species Discoglossus pictus. Next base: position 166,408,319 of record CM050167.1, on the reverse strand, counting down.
GTCTTACCACTCTTTGTAGATCATCTCCAAGTCATTAATCTTTTGAGGCTGATGTTTGGCAACTTGAACCTTCAGCTCCCTCCACAGATTTTCAATGGGACTAAGGTCTGGAGACTGGCTAGGCCACTCCAGTATCTTAATGTGCTTCTTCTTGAGTCACTCCTTTGTTGCCTTGGCTGTGTGTTTTGGGTCATTGTCATGCTGGAATACCCATGCACGACCTATTTTCAATGCCCTGGCTGAGGGAAGGAGGTTCTCACCCAAGATTTGACAGTACATGGCCCCGTCCATCATTCCTTAGATGCAGTGCAGTTGTCCTGTCCACTAAGCAAAAAAACACCCCCAAAGCATAATGTTTCCACCTGCATGTTTGTCGGTGGGGATGGTGTTCTTGGGGTCATAGGCAGCATTCCTCAACCTCCAAACACGGCGAGTTGAGTTGATGCCAAAGAGCTCGATTTTGGTCTCATCTGACCACAACACTTTCACCCAGTTCTCCTCTGAATCATTTATATGTTCATTGGCAAACTTTTTACCATGTAGTTCTGGGCTGATTCTTCACTGTTCTCAGGATCATGGAAACTCCACAAGGTGAGATCTTGCATGGAGCATCAGACCGAGGGAGACTGACAGTTATTTTGTGTTTCTTCCATTTGCGAATAATCGCACCAACAGTTGTCACCTTCTCACTTAGCTGCTTGGCAATGGTCTTGTAGCTCATTCCAGCCTTGTGTAGGTCTACAATCTTGCCCCTGACATCCTTGGATAACTCTTTGGTCTTGGCCATGGTGGAGAGTTTGGAATCTGAATTATTGATTCCTTCTGTGGACAGGTGTCTTTTATACAGGTAACGAGCTGAGATTAGTAGCACTCCCTTTAAAAGAGTGCTCCTAATCTCAGCTCGTTACCTGTATAAGACACCTGGGAGCCAGAAATCTTGCTGATTGATTGGATATCAAATACTTATTTCCCTCACTGACCTGCAAATCAATTTCAAACTTTTTTGACATGCGTTTTTCTTGTTGTTTTTTTTGTTATTCTGTCTCTCACTGTTAAAATACACCTACCATTAAACTTATAGACTGATCATTTCTTTGTGGACAAACGTTCAAAATCAGCAGGGGATCAAATACTTGTTTCCCTCACTGTATATATACTAGCGTCAAAAATGACGCTAATACAATTTGAAGCATGGCAATGCTGTTTGCCACACAATGTGAGGCTCTCCCCTCTTCTAACTTACAGGCCTCTCGATTAGCGCTTTTGGCTCTCATTGAGGGCCTCTCCTCACCCCTGTGTCTCTTTCCCCCCTATCCGTCCCCTGTGTCTGTTTCCCCTAATCTCCTGTCGCTTTGTCTGCCCAGGATTACTTTGGGGTCTCACAAGATCATACAAGACCATCTCAGATCCCTAGCCTCTTATTAGACACCGGGATTAAGGTACCTACTTATATAAAAAATAAAAAATAAAGATTTCCCTCTCTCCATCCTTCCCCAGTTCCTACTCCCCTGCTCCCAAGCATAGTCACAACCCTCCTTCCAGTGTAGCTGCTTCAAATGATGGTTTAATATTGGGCTTAATCAACAATCTCCTGCCAATTTTGCCTACTGACAGCTCGGGCTTATGCCCCTTATTCCACACTACCTTTCCAATTGGAGACTGCATATTCTCATCATCTAAGGGGTATTTAAGTTTATTCTTTCCTAGATCCATTCAAAGGTGTGTGCATACTGGTTACATATTTTCTTTTCCCTGTGTTATGTCCCATCCTAAGATTAGCATACACACGTACAAGAACATTGAGATGTGTGCATATTTATATATGTATACTAAGCTAATAAAAGGCCCCTGTTTTCAAGGGACTGTCCCCTGATTGAGACCTATGTCTCTGGAAAATATTTGTCCTTGGAAAGGTCCTGTATGGCAAGATAGCTGGATCAGAAAATCATTAGGAAAGTGAAGATAGCCCTTCAGAGATATATTTATTCTTGATGTTGCAACTAACTCCTCAAACCTTGAAGGGTGATTAAATATGACAGAGGCAAGAATTTGTTTGCTTAAGATATTTATTTATTTGTGGCCCACAAACTGATTCTTTTTTACTTCACTGAAATGCTGTTCTTACCCTTCTGACGTATGGTCATAACCTTCAATTTTTTACTAAAGACCATTTCTTGAGATCAAGCATCTGCAATGATTTCAATATAACCCTGCACAATTGCAAGGTCTTAATGGATCTCTGGAAATGCTTGCCTGAGCAGAAAAAATAGTAGCAATGAGTATTAAAAAAATAATAGTTTTAATGTATTAAATGCAATTATAATTTTCTCTGATCAGACATAAACTTTTGTTTGTTTAAGTGGCTTTCTCAATAGAATGAGGCCATGTAAACTAAACAGATTTGTACCATTCCTACTAATTTCATATCATTAATAACATTTTCATTTAAATTCTAAAGATCGTTTATAACATTATCACGTATACTGTAGTTCTTTAAAAGAGAATTTTGTAAATATGGTACTACAGTGGTCCTTTAAAGTGAAGCTAAGAAACAAAATGATAACTCACAATCTTGCATTGAAACATACAAATGTATGTAATGTTTTTTGTTCCATTTGCAGAGCATTCATGATAACACTATAGGTCCCCTAAAACCCTTTTGTATTATACAGTTGGCTTAGCCTCTATGTCCATCCTCACAGTTGTAGGGTGGAGACAAGACTCCAGAATGAAATTGTGCACACAGCAAATGTGAAAAGAAGCACTTTGCTAATGAAAATATGCTCCTATAATGAATTTTGCGTTTGTGGTGGTGACAAATTGCAAATTTCTGATAAGAATGCAACAAAGTGACAGATATGGAGTATTATTTTGTATTTAAGTAGTATTAATGTAAACAAGTACCATAAACTGACATATTCATGCACCTCATGTCTGTTTCATACAGAATGTCTGTGCCATTTCTTATGAGTCTCTGCACTCTTTTAGTTATCCACCCCTCTGGACGGCTGTATCAGGAACTGGATCTGGCTCAGTCAGAGCCCTGAATGGCTTCTGGATCCTTCTCAACTTAATCCTCCCAAGCTCTGCTTCTCTTCACACCGCAGGGGCAGCTACTTCCCAGGGACAGGAAGAGCCACGTTCAAGACCACAGGTACGAGTTCTTACCCCGCCACATCGTTCTAGTCTTCACATAATATTTCAATCACCAGTGATTTCTAAGGCCAACTCTAGAGTATGCAGCTAGTAATATCTCACTCAGGGCCTGCCCAGGTTTTTGGTGCCAAGTTTTTGGTTCCTCTAACTCGCAGAAAAGTGTGCTAATTATTTTATACAAGTAAAATAAAATGGAATACCCCAACTCCCACTACAGGTGATGTCCTGGGCAACAGCCCTTTTTGTCCTGCCAATCCTCCCACTTTACCACAGGCACTCACTTATTTTGCTGTGTCTCTTTTAGATATTATCCCTGCAGTAGCTCCTCAGGACAGCCAGTGGCATCTTTCTCTTCAGATGCAGCTACACTCACAGACAGACTCTTTCTCACTCCTGGGTGTCTCTCATCCAGATGGTGACCATGTCCTGACACTGAGAGGGGAGCAGAAGGTAAGACTGGATACATAGAAAAAGTGGGGTGTGTATAGAAGAAACTAGGTAGGAGGGATACATACAGGTGAAAAAAGATAGAGAGAAAGTCAATTATTTTACTGGATTTGAAAAATAGTTGTCAGTTTTTATATGTGAAGTCCTGAGAATCATTATTTTTTTTTATTATGTAATACAAGCACCTTACTGTAAGTAATACATATTAAACATTTTTCTTCAGAATTTATGTAGCTAGGGGATTTGAGAAAATAACCAAAATTATAGTTCCTGTAATCACGTTATGTCACTTATGCAAAAATAAAATTTCACACAGAACTCAGTCTAGTTTGAACTGACATTTCTACTGCTTGCCCTATGTCAGAGGTTCATTAGTCCAATGAATACTGGCCTGTGACCTTTACGTTAGTGGCCCACAGAACAGTTGGAATTATAAAACAAATTAAAAGGTAGTAAAGAGTTGCCTAGGTTGTAGATTGTGTCATTAATGTGTGTATATGATAAACCCCTTTAAGTGGTCGTTTGATTAAAAAAATAGTGAAGACTGATCTTAAAGGGACATGGAAGGTTTCTAGTTTTCACTAAAAATATAATATTCCTATGTATCACTTTACTTTTGTATATATTTTTTTATTTTATTAAGAAGTGCTTAAAAGCTTGCTTGTTTCTGCCTAAAACCTTACAAATAGTTCCTAACTGGTCTTCCCCTTTGCAGGTCATGAAAACAGTGTACAGAGTGTGCACTGTCTCATAAAACCAATTAGTGACAACATTCTGCAACGTGAACGAGGTGTCAGAATTAATGACATAAGTTTTCTAAATACTGTATATAGTCGAGTATAAGCCGAGTTTTTCAGCCCTTTTTTTAAGGCTAAAAAGGCCTCCCTCGTCTTATACTCGAGTCACTCTACCCCCGTGTCTCTCTACCCCCCCCCCCCCGTGTCTCTCTACCCCCCCCCCCCGTGTCTCTCTAACCCCCCGTGTCTCTTTCCCTCCCCCGTGTCTCTCTAACCCCTCCCCCGTGTCTCTCTAACCCCCCGTGTCTCTCTAATCCCCCGTGTCTCTTTCCCTCCCCCCTCCTCATCTTCAACCCCCCCTCCTCATTCTAAACCCCCCTCCTCACTTTACCCCTGTAAATACCTTCCCCTCTCCCTTTCCCCTCAATTACCTTCATCTGAAGCTTCTCCTCCGGCCTCCGCTCCTTCCTGCGTCGGCACCCAGTATATGCTAATAACGTGGTGCGCATGTGACGTCACGTCATTAGCATATACAAGGTGCTGACGCAGGAAGGAGCGGAGGCCGGAGGAAAAGCTGCAGATGAAGGTAAGTGAGGGGAAAGGGAGAGGGGGAGGTATTTAGAGGGGTAAAGTGAGGAGGGGGGTTTAGGATGAGGAGGGAGAATGAGGATGAGGAGGGGGGTTGAGGAGGGAGGTTGAGGAGGGGGTTGAGGATGAGGAGGGGGGTTGAGGAGGGAGGATGAGGATGGGGGGGTTGAGGATGGAGGATGAGGATGGGGGGTTGAGGATGAGGGAGGGGTTTGAGGATTGGGAGTTGAGGATGGGGGGTTGAGGAGGGGGTTTAGAATGAGGAGGGGGGTTGAGGATGAGGAGGGGGGTGTTGAGGAGGGAGGATGAGGAGGGATGTTCAGGATAAGGAGGGAGGTTGAGGATGAGGAGGGGGGTTGAGGAGGGAGGTTGAGAATGAGGAGGGGGGTTGAGGAGGGAGGTTGAGAATGAGGAGGGGGGTTGAGAATGAGGAGGGGGGTTGAGGAGGGTGATAGGGGAGGGGAGGAAGAGACACAGGGAAGGGAGAGGGGGTAGGAGACACAGGGAAGGGAGGGGGGAAGAGACACAGGGAAGGGAGATGGGGGAAGAGACACAGGGAAGGGAGAGGGGGGAAGAGACACAGGGAAGGGAGAGGGGGGAAGAGACACAGGGAAGGGAGAGGGGTGAAGAGACACAGGGGAGGGAGAGGGGAGAAGAGACACAGGGGAGAGAGAGGGGGGACACAAGAAAAGGGCACACAAGAGGGGGACACAGAGGGCACAAGAGGGACACAGGGGGTAGCACATTTCCCACCCTCTGCTTATACTCGAGTCACTCCTTTTTCCCAGTATTTTGTGGTAAAATAGGTGCCTCGGCTTATACTCGAGTATATACGGTAATTAGAATAATAATTCTTGAATTCAAAATCAATTTATAGACAAATATTACTCTTTATAAAATAACATTTATTGATAATAACAAAGTCAAACTAATCTAATTATAAGAATGTATCAGAATAATTGCAAATAAAACAAATAACAACAACCATATTAGCAATACATCAGATTTTACAAAGCGTTATTGTCATAGCATATTCTATTCAGTCAAACATAATATATTTGACATTCAATCTAATAATATAACATATAAAAAATTACCACAATTAACATATACAATAAAACCAGTATAGTAACCAGAGCAATGGAATAAAATAAATCAATTATAACATCACCAAAATAACATTTAAAAGGAAATAGCAATGCTAGGAGTATCTATGTATTGTATTATGCAAATATTAAAATGCATCTATGAATATAACATAATTATGGTAATGTATTTTTTTATATAATTGATGTTAACTAAACAAAATTTATGTATCTGTTTTGGTCAAAAAGATAAAAGAGAAATAACATTTTGGATCAAAATATATATATGCGGATTTATACATTTTAATAAGAAAGAAAACCTTAATAACTTTTTGATAAGAAACGAACAAATAAATTATGATAAGGGTTTCCAATTATTTCATAAAATAAATTAATTAAATATATACATTACCAATTATGATAAGGTTCCATTTCATAATGTATGGAGTTCTTTGTCTCCCATGAAGATGTGCATACGATGTATGTATAGAAAAACCTGGGGTGTGTCTCTCTATGTTAGGTTTTTCAGCCCCAATTCTCTTGTTTCTCTCCTAGTTATAGTCAAACTTAATTTGCTTATGAGGTTTTCAAATTAGACTGCATATTTGGCAACCAATCAGAAACCCTAATTATGTCACAAGTATTTAACTTTTAATAGTATGTATTTTTGCCTTAAAGACTTATTAAGTGTCAATTAATTTCTTGGCACACCAGAGGGTGCTCTTGAACCTTCACATTACCATCAAGAAATTAAAATAAAATTAGCTAATGGCCCTTGACATTAAATCATAAATAAAACAATAAACAAGACATGGCTAATATTCTAGTGATAATGGGTGTCAGTTATATATACCAAGAAATCATTTATGTTCTAGGAAAGTATCACTATAGACACCCTTATCTGAGATCGCCCAACAGTATCTAGTTCTTTACTATAACAACAATGAAGCAATAAACATTTTAACAAATAGACCTCAAGTTGAACTTTTCCAAGAACAAGGAAGAATGGTATGTCTATCCAGGAAAAATACAAAAAGTATTTTTCCCACCAGGGAAATCACCAACGAATAATATCTATCTATCTATCTATCTATCTATCTATCTATCTATCTATCTATCTATCTATCTCTCTCTCTCTCTCTCTCTCTCTCTCTCTCTCTCTCTATATATATATATATATATATATATATATATATATATATATAGATAGATAGCTATAAAATATCATACAATAATAAAAAAAATATATATAGAAACATTCCAACAGAGGTCACTGACAGGCTAATTTGAAACTGCACTTCACACTTTGTTTTTTCATGAGCTGCATGAGTTACAGAAGGCAGACCCAAATAGGTAAACATTTGATGATGTTAGGCAGAAAAAAACAAAGCTCATAAGGAGTATGTAATAAAGTAGATAAAAGTAAATAGATACATAGGTTTATGTTCATGTCCCTTTAACAAACATTTTAAATTGCTAAAATTTGACATATGGCATATGACGTTATATTGCCATGTACAAGGAAGGTATAATTCAATTTACATGATTGTCAGTGTACAATTAGCATTTCCTTAAGTGACACAGCAGAGGTTCCAAATATGGTATAATTTCAAACTATAGGTACTAACACTTCTTTTTCAGTTAATTGCTATGGTATATTAACACTGAAATTAACAACTTTTCAGATGCACCAACAAAGAGTAAAATGTCTTGTTAATCTTATCTTCACGTGTTCATCATTATCAATAACTAGCGACTTGCCTGTCAAAAAATTACGGCAATAAGATTGTAAGGCAGGTAATGTTGTTTGTGTGCGACATTAATTTTGTTGGTGTTCCAAGATCCTTCGGCGCTCATTGCGAGCCTTGCGCTGAGGCTCTTGGTTGTTTGTGTGCTATGAGCAGCATTGTGTTTTTTTTCTCTATGCAAATGAATAATTAATAAAATAAGAAATGAATATACTTTACCTATTGTTAAGTAATATATGCAGCATTGTATTGAAGAGCTGGCAATCTGTTTTCATGTTGCTGCAGCATTAGTGCTGTGGAGCTGCTGTGTAAGTGTCATGAATGTGTGCAGTGTGTAGTGTAAATAGTGTGCGTGCGCGAGGCAAATCCGTTAGGGTAGCTGTGTACTTCCGGATTGTGTAAGTTAGTGTTCTAAAATGGCGCCTAATGTGTGGTATCTGTGGCTGATTTTGCATCCTTGTTTTCGGATGCCGTCCGACTTTTTCGGAAAATCCGTAGGTGTTTGGTGGTGTTTTGCGTGTTTAGGGTGCTTTAGCCTCATTTTTGTTTTGTTCGGCGGACATTTTGTCTCTCGCTTAGGTGATTTTCGGTTGTCTAAACTTTGTAATTTTGACTTAAATCGAGGTGTAACTTCACTTGCAGAGGTCGTGGGTGCCTCACTTGCAGAGGTCCTTGTTTTTGGATCTCGTACGTCGTTTTCAGGAAAATAAGTAGGTGTTTGGTGGTGTTTTGTGTCTTTAGAATCCTGTAGCCTCGTTTTTGTTTTTTTTCGGCTGCCATTTTTTTGCTTAGGGGATTTTCGGGTGTCTAAACTCTTTTATTCCTAGTGAAATTGAGGTGTAAGTTCAGTTTTCGAGGTCCTGGCTGCCTCCTCTTGCTGTAGGTAAGCTTTTTATGTATTTGTTGTGTGTTTTTATTGTGTTTTTAATGTTTTCATGTGCGCGGGTTTTGGGGGGTAAGGTCGTGTTTTTGCGAGGTCGTAGTGGGTCATAACGCGTCTCGTATTTGTTTGTCGTAAGTCCATACATTTTGCGAGGCCTTCCATGCCAGCAGCTGCGGCCCTCGCTTTGAAGCGTTAGCAGACCCATTACAATATACCAAAGGCAAATAAACTATTAGCATGTAATAAGAAGGGTATAGAAGCAAGGGAAGCAAATATAATTCTGCTCTATACAAATCTCTAGTACGCCCTCATTTGGAATATGGAGTACAGTTTTGGGCACCTGGAAAAAGTACAGAGAAGTACAACAAAACTAATAAGGGGAACGGAGGGGCTAAGTTATGAAGAAAGACCAACCAAATTAAACTTATTTTCTCTAGAAAAAAGGTGTCTAAGAGGGGATACGATTATCCTATATAAATACATCCAGGGTCAGTATAAAACTTTGTCAAGGGAGCTTTTTGTGCCAAGAGGTTTTCAACTGACAAAAGGACATCCCTTGAGGTTAGAACTAAAAAGATTCCACCTTAAAGAAAGAAAAGGGTTCTTCACAGTAAGGGTGGTTAATCTGTGGAATTCTCTACCAAGGGAGGTGGTGACAGCGGATTTAATAGATAACTTTAAAACGGGATTGGATATATTTTTCATTAAAAAGGGCATTTAGGGTTATCCTGCTTAATAATAGAGGTAGTATTGATCCAGGGAGAAATTCGATTGCCAGTATCTGGGGTCAGGAAGGAATAAAAAAAAATCCCTTTTGTGACATTTGGCAAAATTTTACTGGTGTTTTTTGCCTCCCTCTGGATCAATTAATAACTAACCCGCATATTGCAGATCAGAGGAGATCTTAAAAGTTTTTTTTCAACCTCAATTACTATGTAACTATGTAACAATTACGTTACCAACAATGTCCCCCATTAGCCTGTAAGGACCTCCATGGCACCTAATATTAACCCCCTTAGTCATGGAGGTCCTTACAGAATCTCCTTACATTTCTAATTAACCCCTTGCCACAGAGGTCCTGAAAGGACCTCTGTTACGTCTAATGCTAACCCCACATCAACATGGGTTGGCTAATATTACTAACTAATGACTGTGCCGTGCTTGTCTTAAATTGTATTTTTTGCAGCCTCTAATTGACTGATATATGTGTCAATCACAATTGTCTAGCCAATCAGAAATATGTGCTCTGTAATTTACTGAACTGCAAAATCACCATCCTAGGTTCAAGTCCTGTAGCAGCCCTGACAGTAACATGACATTGCACACAGAAAAAACAGCTTTCAGCCCTGACAGTAACATGACATTGCCCACAGAAAAAACAGCTTTCAGAGGTCCAAGCTTTGATGGGTTTGCCTTATGGAATCTATGGATTAGCTCACAGGCTTAGGTATTGGAGAAAGGTTTACTGGAGTGATCATCAAGGCAATAACCTTTCCATCTAAACAGGTATTTCAGCTGGCAACCCCTGGAATCCAGTATATAGTAAACAATTTTTTAATTGGTACCATCCATAGAAGTGGAAGGTCAGGTGGCTATTGACTCCCAGGAAAATTATTATGTCCTGACATGGAATACCAGATGGATGTAAGAATGAAGCAGTAACCTGAAGATGACATAGTTTTGCATTGTGACTGGACAGCCATACACAGTCTTCAATTTAAAATGTTTCCACTCCACTCCAGATGGTGGGACTTGTGGTTCCTGCTTCAGAAACTTGGGGACAAAGCCACTGCATACTCCAGAGGTGCAATATGCATTGTGCACGTCTAGTCTGTAGGTCTTGCATTGCCGAGGCTAAAAGCTTGATCTGTTAAAATAGCAAAGTTCCAGATGAGGGTGCACCTTCTGTGTCAATCTTATGCAAGGCCAGAACACAGGGAGAAGACTGGTAGTAGAAGGGAAAGATTTAGTCCTATTACAGAAGTACCAAGGGGGCTAGGGCAGAAGAATAGTTTTGCAGACTAATAGTCCAGGCAGGTTGAGAGAAGAATAGCAGCTGCAAGAAAATATAAAGTGTCAGAAAGCAAGAAACTGGCAAGCCAAAGACAAGGTCAGAGCTAGAAAAGATAATCCCAAATATCCATGAATACTGAGTTGCAGCAGAGAGCCAAACAACTGAGCACTGAGGTTGGGGCTCTGGTTTCCTAAAATCGTGGTGGGAGGAAGGAACAGGTGTGTGGAAACAGCTACATAATTAGCAGCCCATTGCTCAGTTGAGCGGGCCTCAAAACATGCAGCCCAGTGCTAAAGGGAACAGAAGTAGCCCACCGCACCTGCAGGTTCTGGCCACATATTCTGTAATTCACTGAGCTGCAGGTTCACCTCCTACCCATTGCAGTATAACAACACTGTTGCATAAAAAGTTGCAAAACTTCCCTAAGCAAGACAAATAGAGGAGTACCATGACTTCTGCTGTATACTCTGGTTGTTTCTTGGCCCATTGCTCTGATGTTTAATGTAATCTGGCAACCCTCAAATCTTTCACACGAAAAGGCAGCAGATCATGACCATGCTTTAAGATCTCTATCTAAAGGAAAGCTGCTGTTGAATGCAGAAAATAAAATAACAGCTACTTGCTGGTAGTATGGATTGTCATACAAATATTACAATGTTTAGATTTGATAAAGTTTATTGAGTTTAATGATCAATTTATAGCCAAGTATACTCTTTATTACAGAACTAACGGCTTGCCTGTCAAAAATGACGGCAATAAAATTTGAAGGCTGGCAATGCTGTTTGCCACACATTGCAAGCCTCTACCCCCTCTAACTTACGGGCCTCACAATGAGCTCCTTCGGCTTATATATACATTATAGAAATCAAAAAGAAGCGTATATAATCTTATCAAGTTTGGTTAGTAATCTATTTTACAACATTATATACTTGGTTAGTTAGATAGGAATATTATAATCCTTAACTGATTGGATAACAATCTATCCTAAAATAATCTATATTTTGTTAATTTAATATACGGATCGATAAACAGTGTATATCACATATATAGTTGTGAGCAATATGGGTTGTTGCTAATGCTTGCAGGCTCGTGTTGCCAGTTGCTGGCAAGGAGCGCCAAATGCGCTCCTTGCGCTGGTGGAGATGAGCGCCATACGACTTAGGCAGAGAGCTGCGCAGGTGGAGATAAGCGCTCTAGGCGCTCATCCCTACGACCCGCGGAACTACACATCAACAAAAAAATAAATTACACAAGTCACAATGCGACACCCTTAGCAGTTTGAAAAAATTGCATTAAAAAATTATGGCCCGTAACACTTGCAACAAGGAAAGCGAGACTTACACAAAAAAATAAGACCTGCAGCACTTAGAAAACAATACAAATACGAGGTCCAAAAAATACGAACTTAACGGCCGAACTGCGCACATACAAAAACAACAACACCACCAAAATTAACAAAAATACAAAAAAAACATCACTCAGCACAGAGGGACAGCCAGACGTCTGGGAGTCAGGTTGCACGACAATTTAACCACAATTTGCCGAGTTTCCACACACGAAAATCGCCTAAGCGTCAAAAAAATTGCGTCCGAAAAAAACGAAAACGAGGCTACACGACCAATAAACACGCAAAAACCTTCACACACATAAGACTTCTACACAAGACCGTACGGGGTATAAAATACACTATTAGGGAGGACACTAAATGCTCCACAACCGCCTAACACATAGACAATCGCCGCCATTTTACAACACTAACTTGCAACTAATAACATTACCAATCCAAAATGCAGAATTACACACCTAAACAAACCCATTGCCCTCGCGCACGCCGCCTAATTATCCTACACAGGCTACACGACCAATACACTCCAGACACATAAGACTTTTACACAAGCCCGTTCGAGGTATAAAATACACTATTAGGGAGGACGCAAAATTATCCACACCCGCTTAACACATACACAATCGATCAATATATGGATCAATAAACTATGTACAACTATTATTAAACTTGGATCAACAATTTATCTTAATACCATCTATGGGCCATATTCAATTTGAAACCTGCAACTCGATCTTGTTGCGGGCTCCCTTTTGTCTCAGATTGGGATGCTATTCAATTGCTGAAGGCCGCAAGTTGCTGTCCCAAAGCCAAAACCGTAACCCATGCTTTGGGTCGTAGCAGTTCACGGTGGGAACATGATCAATTCAGCAAGCCCGTAACCTCCCATTTCGAATCAGCCAATAGAAAATGACACTGTCATTATTACGGCAGTAAAACATGGCGGTTACATGTCAATCAATTAGGTTCGGGGGTCTGATATACGATCAGACTCGCAAACCCGCAAAATAAAGAATTATGAATATGAATGCCAATACTGTTCTAGTCCTATTGGTTGGCCTGATATGTATTAACTCATTGATCGATTTAACCCCGAAATGACACATAAAAATAAATCATTTTAATTTCCTGACGATTTGCGAGCTTGAGACTGTTGTGCAATTAATTCTTAATTTAAAAAAATAATTATTTTTTTTATTTGCATTTACAGTGCTATGAATAGGTGTTTAACCCCCTTGTGGATCTTCTCTAGCACTCGTGGGATTTTCTCCTTCATTTTCCTTTTACGGGTGTGAAAACATTTGCGGGCTTGAGGAAATTGTGCAATTGAAAAGCTATTTGCAATTTTAGCCTTGTGAAAGTGAGAGATCAAGGGCTTCTGGAGGCTGTAAGTTACGAGTTTAACCATCACCGTTTCTTCAAGGCCGTAACTCGGAAGCTGATCGGAGCCCGCAAAAGGACACCAATTGAATAGCAAATTAGATTGCGACCTCACTTACGGGCTACCGGATCTCCCGAAACTTTAATTGAATATGTCCCTATATTTGGTTAGTTCAAAATAGAAATGATAAGCAGAGTATAAAGTCTTATCACACTTGGATAAACAATCAGATGTCTATTCTATACAATATACTTGGTATTAATGTTTAGTGATATAGCATGTTACTCTATGAAAGCAGTAAAGGTATGACACCCTATACGGCAGCCAGAATAGATAATGAAGCAATATAGATACTTAGGTTATAATGTATCTAAATGGTAAGCTAAATAACCTTTTTATTTGGGTATTGGAATAGGGGTTTTACAGCAGAATGGGTTATATTTAATATGTCAATTCAATCAATAATAATAAAAAATAATTTTGTTGATTGTTATAAAAGAAGATTTATGTTGAGAAAGTAGCATTTGTGTAAAGGTCTCTTTACTTATTGGTTTTGTAACAGGTAAATGGTTAGATTAATAAAGCCAATCAGTCTCTTTTAGGGAAAATGGGCACATATAGAAATATATTGATTAACACCTACAGTCTGGAATGCAGGTGCTAATTAGTCTTTGTTCTGTGGCCATTTCAGAAATGTAACAGAATGATTGTAGATATTGGACTATTTTATCTACCAGGTATAGCATTTCAGAGTAACAATCTGTCTCAATATAGGACCCCTTCTTAAAATAGTTTGAGGCAATCCTTTTTAGTTATTTCCTTTGTAGGAAAGATAGGATAGAAATTGTATATAGACAGATATAGTAAAATAACTTAGATAAAATATAAGGGGGGCATACGTTTATGCCAGAGTGGCAGACAGAAATTAGCCCAGAGAAAATGATAGTCAGAAAAATCAGAAAAGACCCTGATCCCTTTCTCTTCTTATTAGATAAACACTTTCATCATCATCGTCACAGTGTTGGTTTCCACCAATTGCTGATAGCCTCCTCCCCTTTCGTATGTATATGCATAATTATAAGTTGTCAATAAAAATGTTGTGTAAATCTGTTTCTGCCTGCTGGGGAGCAATCAAGCTCTATGTGTTAAAATTAATTTATTAAGGAATATATGTGACCTTCAGTCCAGTTATGTCTGCCATCTATTTTGGATTATAGAATAGTCTGCCATCTATTTTGGAATATAGAATAGTCTATTGTATGTCCATCTACACCTGTTTTGATAAGCGCTCGGTGAGGAACAATGCAGGATTGAAGTCAGAGGCATATGTCCAAGAACACTCTATCTAGCATGTTACATTCTCAGGGTCTCTGCTAACCATCTTACATATATAGCACTGGCTTGGTCAAGTCTTCTTGATAAAACATGCTTAATAGACTCAGAAATGTATTTTGTAAGAAGGGAAATTGGTTAACCCTTCACATGTTAAAAGAGCACACTATAAGTACCTGTATGTGTTTACAGTGGTAACAGCAAATCTTATAAACGCTCATATAATGTAGATTATATATGTATATGGTCTTTTTACCCACAAATACCAGGACAGGATGCAGTTTAAATATTACATTTTTTAGCACATATTCTTTCTCAATATATACAGTATTACAAAAAAAGATTTAAAGGAATATTTAAATAAAATGTAATAACAATAAGTAACAGTATGGTAGTATATATAAATAACAGTATAGTATTAATAAAAATATAGGACCCTATTAAATTGGGGCTATTTGCGTGCTAAGATGCCTCGTAACACGGAGGACGGACGAGAATAAGCTACGTAGAGAGCAACGGTGAACTTTGCGCATGTAAATCCTTTGATCTGGCATGCCTGTAACCGCTAATTGTTTAATTCAGCTATTAAATATCAACGTGTTCATTTGCGAGCAAGCACGTAACATGCAAATGGAGCCCAAAGGCCTATGTGTGGTCTAGAGCACCCGCAAGGGTGGTAAAGTACAGTACTGTGCACTTGTAATGTCAATAAAATCACTCTACTGTACATTTATTATAAGGGAAAGTGATGTTAGGTCTTAGAATTAATAGCTCAACATTCTCAAGCCTGCAAATCGGTACAAAAAAATAATTTCATGATTATTATTTTGTGTTATATCGATCCCTGCAATCAATGTGTTACGACATATACTGTAACTCGCATGTAATAGAATATAATATGTGCTGCTTTATTAATATTACATTATATCTGGACTGTGGGTCAAATGGCAAACTGGATTTGAAGCACGTAGGACTTCGAAATCTACCCTCCCATTTTTCAGTGACGTAACGCTTACAATCTCTTTTTCCATTGGCTCCATCTGAACCCGTAGCTCAGTGATTGCTTAATTGTTTGCGTTCAAACACGCAAGTACAACGGCCACAAACTGGTTTACGAGATAGCCTCCCTCGCTCGTAGCTCGCAGCACTTTCGAATTTAATAGCAACGTAAGTAGGGCAAATTTGAAGCACGCAGCCCTTACACGTTGGAGTTACGAGTCTGGAATTTAATATAGCCCATAGTTAGAAAGTTTAGCTAACAGAAGCATAATATAAGTATTGTTGAATGGTTCATTAAGTAGAAGAATTAGTAAAGTCATGGATCAAAGAATTGAAGGACAAAACCAATAAGTTAATAAAAATGCATGGGTATTAATGTAGCTTTATTTAGTTAGCTGCATAAATATTGCATGCTAGAAGGTGTTGTGCTACACAATTAATGTGGAAAATTAAACTGTTCATTTTTTTATTCAATTATTTTTTTTAATAAACTAAATCTCAACTGTTGGATCTAGTAATAATCAATATATGTACTATTTTATTTACTTCATCTACCTTCTTCCAGATTTGCTGGATTTTGTGGCAAAGCACCAACAAGATTTCTAGTTTATAGTTTGTTCTCCATAAGCTTGTTAAAGTTTTACTTATGACTCCTAAAATATTTCCTTGAAGTATAATGTGTATCTATGAAGGGCTCCCTTCCAAGCTTACAGAAATACCATCTCTGGCTCCTATCCCAGAGTATAGATAAAATGAATAAGTGAAGAAAGCATGCCACATGGGCACAGAGAGGACTGCTAGATAATTTGTCAGACAAAAGGAAAAGTTTGGATGGTGTATAGAAAGTGAAATGATGATGGGTAGAAAAAGTAAAGTATAATAACAAATTAAAAGAGGAATGGAATGTAAGTACACTGGAGAAACCATATCCCCATATAGACATCTTACCTCTTGTCTTTTTTTTTCTAGACATTAGTCTTAGAGCTGGGGAATGTGACAGCTCTCTCCTTGCCTATCCCTGATTTAGAAGGATGCAGTGGTTTACAGCTCCTTCTTGAAGTGACCCACACATCTGTCATTTTGCAATTTGGGGAAAAGGAGGAGCAAAGACCAATAACTGATGAGCAATATACAAATCTGAGAGATGCCTGGAAAAAGGGAGGATATCTGTACCTTGGAGGCTGGCCAGGTGTGTATAAAAATAACAGTTTCAAGTAGTATTTTTCAAAAATACATATTCTCCTTTGGCAAGATAAAATGTTGGGAAGCATGTACCTATGTTTGTGGGGAAAAAAAATAATATATGTTTATATTGTTAACGATATATGGATATCTATCTAAAATCTCTCTCCCTACATATATATATATAGGGAGGAAGGTGTATCATTATATGAAGGACATTTAGTTTAAAAACAGCTAGTTTCATATAATATAATATATATATATATATATATATATATATATCCATCCTTCTTGGTTGCTACCTTGTTGTGATGAATGGGCTTGTGTACCTCAATGAAGCTGTGAGCTATACCATGTAGGGTCATCCAAGATGAGCAGAGAGGTATGGTCACTGAGTGTCGGACATGACTGCAGGACTAAACAACAACAACAATATATATATATGTATAAAACTAGAGTGTCTTTCATATAATAATGTACCTTCCTTCTTTAGTTTGATCCATTGTCCTGATCTACTTTCATTATGTTTCTCTCATAGATAACTATTTTCACGGGTGTCTGCAGAATATTCTTATCCAGGGAGCAAATATTGACTTGGACTCTGCCCTGTACAAGAGTGACAGCATCTCGTCACACAGCTGTCCCCTACCTGACAAGGACATCAAGTGACACCGTTCCTTTCTGTGGCTCCTCCCACATGTGATCACTCTTCCTGCATTAGACCCACTCCTATGTGACACGGTTATTTGTATTTTTGTATCAGCTACCACTGATCAAAATAAAAAAAAACATTCATAAAAGCCCAGGTGTTTCTGTCTCTTTCCAGAGTTAGCATATTCTACATTATAATGACTTTTACCCCTACTGCAACATAATACATACATACATACATTTTCCTGTATCCTGATCATTTACCTTCCTCAACAGTTGCAGAGCAGGGCACACTCAAGCAAAAATAAACGGGGGGCAAATTTTTAATTCGTGTTCAGCCCCATTCCAGTGCCATTTATACCCCTTATGTGGGCTTGTTAAGGGGATACACTGGAGATTATAGGAGTTGCTCTGTCCTTGCCTCCCCAGCCAGCACGTTTACACACACGGGCAAGGAACCCTGATTACATCACACACACGTGACATCATTCAAGATTTCCTGTCCACACAAGAAGGGGGGGGGGAGGGGCAGGGACATGGGCCAGAGTGAGGAGGGGGAAAAAAAAAATATTTTCAATACAAAAAAAATTAGACTGCATTGGGGCGCCCTAGAAGAGGGCCCAGGTGCATTTCACTGATTATTCCTGTGGTAGCTCCGCCAATGTGACTTACACTACTAAAGATTATAGACTCTGAATCCAAGTGGGTAATTATCAGAAATGATCTCTCATTAATCAGACATATACAGTGCCTTGCAAAAGTATTCACCCCCCTTGACTTTTTACCTATTGTGTTACATTACAGCCTTAAGTTCAATGTTTTGTTAATCTGAATTTTATGTGATCGATCAGAACACAATAGTCTAAGTTGGTGAAGTAAAATTAGAAAAATATATACATAAAACTATTTTTTAGAAATAAAAAACAGAAAATTGACATGTGTGTATGTATTCACCAGCCATTGTTATGAAGCCCATAAAAAGCTCTGGTGCAACCAATTACCTGCAGAAGTCACATATTTAGTGAAATGATGTCCACCTGTGTGCAATCTAAGTGTCACATGATCTGTCATTACATATACACACCTTTTTTGAAAGGCCCCAGAGGCTGCAACACCTAAGCAAGAGGCACCACTAACCAAACACTGCCATGAAGACCAAGGAACTCTCCAAACAAGTAAGGGACAATGTTGTTGAGAAGTACAAGTCAGGGTTGGGTTATAAGAAAATATCCAAATCGTTGATGATCCCCAGGAGCACCATCAAATCTATCATAAACAAATGGAAAGAACATGGCACAACAGCAAACCTGCCAAGAGACGGCTGCCCAACAAAACTCAGGGACCGGGCAAGGAAGGCATTAATCAGAGAGGCAGCACTGAGACCTAAGGTAACCCTGGAGGAGCTGCAGAGTTCCACAGCAGAGACTGGAGTATCTGTACATAGGACGACAATAAGCTGTACGCTCCATAGAGTTGGGCTTTATGGCAGAGTGGCCAGAAGAAAGCCATTACTTTCAGCAAAAAACAAAATGGCACATTTTGAGTTTGCGAAAAGGCATGTGGGATACTACCAAAATGTATGGAGGAAGGTGCTCTGGTCTGATGAGACTAAAATTGAACTTTTCGGCCATCAAAGAAAACGCTATGTCTGGCGCAAACCCAATACATCACATCACCCAAAGAACACCATACTGTGGTGTGGGGATGTTTTTCAGCAGCCGGCACTGGGAAACTGGTCAGAGTTGAGGAAAAGATGGATGGTGCTAAATACAGATATATTCTTGAGCAAAACCTGTACCACTCTGTGCATGATTTGAGGCTAGGACGGAGGTTCACCTTCCAGCAGGAGAATGACCCCAAACATACTGCTGAAGCAACACTTGAGTGATTTAAGGGGAAACATGTAAATGTGTTGGATTGGCCTATTCAAAGCCCAGACCTCAATCCAATAAAAAATCTGTGGTCACCCTTAAAGATTGCTGTTCACAAGCACAAACCATCCAACTTGAAGCATCTGGAGCAGTTTTGCAAGGAGGAATGGGCCAAAATCCCAGTGGCGACTTGGAGCTGTGATTGCCGCAAAAGGTGGCTCTACAAAGTATTGAATTTAGGGGGGTGAATAGTTATGCACATTAACTTTTTCTGTTATTTTGTCCTATTTGTTGTCTGCTTCACAATAATAGAAAAAAAAAATATTCAAAGTAGTGGGCATGTTCTGTAAATTAAATTATGCAAATCCTCAAACAATCCATGTTAATTGCAGGTTGTGAGGCAACAAAACATGAAAAATGCCAAGGGGGGTGAATACTTTTACAAGGCACTGGAACTCTTTGTGACTGGATCAGGGAGGTTGATTAACAACTAAAAATGTTAAACTTCAATGTGTGTTTATTGTAGTTTGCTGAAGCTAGTTTTAAAGTACCCCAATTTGGAGTCTCTGGTTTGTCACTTTAACTGCTGCCACTGCTGCATATGTCACACACAGTTCTTACCAACAGACCACTACAGCATTCTGAGGAAAATATTATATTTCCATGCATTATTTAGTGTAGTAGCTTTAAAATAATAGAAATAGATTTCCTTGTTAGTATTCCTGATAGTGTGTCTGACCCGTCATGCAGAAGGGAGGGTTAGAAGAATGCTGTGGGACACAGTGTTTATTTTCTGGATTATGCAAGACACAGGAAGACCTTGGGTAGTATGCATTGTACAAAATGTACCATAACACATGTGTGTGGGAGTATACTGCTGCTCTACGGTTTGGGATTACAAAACATGTTCCATTGGTTTGCACTGTTTCCTGGTCTGTTATAACGAGATTTTGATCTGGAAACTGGACTTATCCTCCTAAGGCATCATCCTCATTTGTAACAGATCCCCATGACCTTGGAATTCCATTTACCACATTCAGAATGCCCTGGATACAGAGTCTCCTTGACTTACATTGACTTGTATAGAACTCTGGTCTTCACCATGTCTTTTAACAACCCCATTATTGTGTTTGATCTTAAAACTTACTTTACAGCATTGAGACTTTATTGACTCTCTGTGGTTTCATAGACTAAACAAAAATAAGAGTAGGATATATAATGCAATGTGAAGGATCTGTCCAAAGTGTACCAAATGATCCTTCTACATATTCATGTTCAGCATATACTTAAATGTAAGTACTTTGATGTAAGACGTTGCTGTTCAGTTGGCCATTTGCAAGTCACTAGGTTGATAACAACATCATAGGGCACACACAGAGCTGATATGACAGGCTTGTATTCTGGAATCTAGATTCAAGATGTTAGTATTAGGATCCACTAGATATTCCAGGATAGAATACACAGATTGGTGTTGTTCATATGGCCCATGACTGTAAAGTACTGGTGGCAGACAAATAGTGTCCAGTAATACCAATCAATAATGCAAGGCTCTCAGCCCTG
Organism: Discoglossus pictus; assembly: GCA_027410445.1. NCBI lineage: Eukaryota > Metazoa > Chordata > Amphibia > Anura > Alytidae > Discoglossus > Discoglossus pictus. The sequence goes on along the minus strand of CM050167.1, from coordinate 166,387,340 downwards.
TAAGTTGCGGGCCTCGGAATGAGCAGCTTTGCCGCTCATTGTAGGCCTCGAGCAACCTGCCACTTTGATGCCTCACAATTAGCTCCTTTGCTGCTGATTGCGAGCCTCTACCACCATCTACTTTACGGACCTCGCGATGAGCGCCTTCGTTGTCTGAAAAACGCCATGTAGGGGTCATCGCAAGCCCTGCAATGAGCGCCTTTTTCGACTCCAACAATATATGCACCAGGAACTACCAGATGTGCAAGCCGGGTTCCGCAGAGGAAGAGGCACAAAAGATCAAATTGCCAATACTACAGAAAGCAAGAGATTTCCCAAAAAACATTTAGTTCTGCTTCATAGACTATTCTAAAGCCTTTGACCGTGTGGATCACAACAAAATGTGGCATGTCCTTAAAGAGATGGGAGTACCTAAATAATCTGTATGTCGACCAAGAAGCCTCGGTCAGAAGCAAACATGGGACAACAGAATGGTTCAAGATCGGAAAAGGAGTGTGACAAGGTTTTACATTGTCACCTTATTTATTCAACTTATATGCAGAATACATCATGCTTAAGGCTGGACTAGATGAATCCTGTAACGGAGCTGGAACACGCAGTCCAATATCTCCGCTGGTATACGGTAAAATCCCCAAGAGGCACTACAGTTTCACCATCCCCGACCTCCCATATTGGACGACACACAATTTGGGAGTCAAATTAATACTGACTTTATTTTGTTATGTGCAGAAATATTTATACCCATCTCTTCCCACAGGCAATACACATGCCCATATTTGGCCGCACAATACACATAAAGAGAACAATAGGTGTGGTCACACCTCCCCGAGGCTCCCTGGCAACTTTGATACAATCAGACATTGATTCAATTACACTTCTTTGTTCTTATCTGAGAATGAAAACACTGTATACAATAGACTTCCTTTATCTTATGCAGAATCTCTGTAACAGGATTATCTCCCATGCCAAGTAGCTGCAAATGTCTGGGACAATATTCTGCAGAGCATAAACCAACATACATGCAGTATAATAGTAGGATCATATTTTAACCATAATAATCATAAAACAGGGTAAAACAGTGATGGGTTCCGTTACACACCTCCCCGTGACCATAAGCCGGCATACACGGTCTGATCCCAACGGATCAGCCTGGGGATGTCCGGACAAAAGTATTTGTTGGTCAATTCTCTAGTTTGACAACCCATCAGCATTACTGCAATTCACATTTACTCACATTTCACATATCCCCAGATAGCTGGGATCTGAGCGCACAAAACTACCGAATAGCGCTCAGATCCTCTTCACACAGTTCAATTGCCATGTAGCTAAAGTCTTTCCCATAGTCTTTCATTATATGAATGGGCTTCATGGCACAGTTATCTGGGGTATCATGGTTCACACAGGGCAAGTGCAGAATGACCCCCCTGTATGTAAAGGGCCAGAATGAATGACTTACACTCTGGTAGGGCCGAACACTGGTTCCAAAGGGCAATATGTCCCAGGGCCATAGTCGCAGGGCAGGAGGCTGGCAAACAGTCCTCTCCAAGACAAAGTGGCAAAGGGCACTTCGTCACACATCTCCCCTTTGCTGTGGTGATGGGGCAACACGCTGAGGGGACTTGAGGGGCAGAGGCCAGCTCTTCTGCTGGTATAACGTGCAGGACGTATTCCGGCTCAGTAGCCAGGGAAAGGTGGGGGTCAGTGGGGGTTAACATTTCCTCTGTTAACCCTGGAGCCACATTAGGAGTTAGCTGGGGAGGGGAATTTGTACTTACCCCCTCCTCCGGTTGTCCCAGTGAGAGTAGTTGGGGATCTGGACAGGCTGTCCAGCATCCCGGTAGGTCAGGCACAGAGACCACGGTCCCATCTGCGCCGTCTGGAAGATTGGGGTCTCCCCTTGTTAGGGTAAGCTGTCGCTGGGGGGAGATGGTGACCCCTTCAGCTCCCTGCGGTTCACACTGCCGCTGGGGGGGAAGGACGACACCTTCTGCCCCTGGGGTTCACACTGCCGCTGGGGGGGAAGGACGACACCTTCTGCCCCCTGTGGTTCACACTGCCGCTGGGGGGGAAGGATGACCCCTTCTGCCCCCTGGGGTTCACACTGCCGCTGGGGGGGAAGGACGACACCTTCTGCCCGCCGGGGTTCACACTGCCACTGGGGAGAAAGGACGGCCCCTTCTGCTCCCTGGGGTACACACTGTCGCTGGGGGGGAAGGACAACACCTTCGGCCCCCTGGGGTACACACTGCTGCTGGGGAGGAAGGATGGCACCTTCTGCTCCCTGAGGTACACACTGTCGCTGGGGAGGAAGGACGACACCTTCAGCTCCCTGGGGTACACACTGCCGCTGGGGAGGAAGGACGACACCTTCAGCTCCCTGGGGTACACACTGCCGCTGGGGAGGAAGGACGACACCTTCAGCTCCCTGGGGAACACACTGCCGCTGGGGGGGAAGGACGACACCTTCGGCTCCCTGGGGTACACACTGCCGCTGGGGAGGAAGGACGACACCTTCGGCCCCCTGGGGTACACACTGCTGCTGGGGAGGAAGGACGACACCTTCAGCTCCCTGGGGTACACACTGCCGCTGGGGAGGAAGGACGACACCTTCGGCCCCCTGGGGTACACACTGCTGCTGGGGAGGAAGGACGACACCTTCAGCTCCCTGGGGTACACACTGTCGCTGGGGGGGAAGGACGACACCTTCTGCTCCCTGGGGTACACACTGCCGCTGGGGGGGAAGGACGACACCTTTGGCCCCCTGGGGTACACACTGCTGCTGGGGAGGAAGGATGACACCTTCAGCTCCCTGGGGTACACACTGCCGCTGGGGGGGAAGGACGGCCCCTTCGGCCCCCTGGGGTTCACACTGCTGCTGGGAGGGGGAATTAGTTGGAGTATTCCCCGTGGAGCGGTTTCTGTTTCTGGGACAGTCTCTCTGCATGTGGCCCTGCTGGTTACACGTGTGGCACCTGATGTACCGTGGAGGGGTTTGGTAGTTCCCACCACCCGGACGCAGTGCTGGGGCGGGGTTAATGGTGGGAGGTGGGTTAGCAGCTCCCAAGATGGACCGCTCCCGTGCCCGCTGCTTTTCCATTATGTATTTGTGGACATCTGTCATTAACCATTCCAAGGTTTTTATGGGAAGCGTACCTGGGAAAAAGGCCAGTCTGCTTTGGAGTTCTCTTCCAAACTCAGTCTGTGGGGTAATAAGAGGTACTGTAACCATGAGTTCCTTTCTGTCTGCATCCCTGTAGTCCGCGGCCGCCTCCTCCTCCTCATGATGGAACGCTGTCTGAAAACTAGCCGGTTCCATCCTGCTGTAGCCAGGGGCGCTGTACGGATACTAGCGTTGCCCTCAATTTGTACTCCACGGAATGGTGTCTCCTGTAGCTGTCCTTCTGACCGTGGGAACAATTCCGCCACTTGCCACCAAATGTAACGGAGCTGGAACACGCAGTCCAATATCTCCGCTGGTATACGGTAAAATCCCCAAGAGGCACTACAGTTTCACCATCCCCGACCTCCCATATTGGACGACACACACTTTGGGAGTCAAATGAATACTGACTTTATTTTGTTATGTGCAGAAATATTTATACCCATCTCTTCCCACAGGCAATACACATGCCCATATTTGGCCGCACAATACACATAAAGAGAACAATAGATGTGGTCACACCTCCCCGAGGCTCCCTGGCAACTTTGATACAATCAGACATTGATTCAATTACACTTCTTTGTTCTTATCTGAGAATGAAAACACTGTATACAATAGACTTCCTTTATCTTATGCGGAGTCTCTGTAACAGGATTATCTCCCATGCCAAGTAGGTGCAAATGTCTAGGACAATATTCTGCAGAGCATAAACCAACATACATGCAGTATAATAGTAGGATGATATTTTAACCATAATAATCATAAAACAGGGTAAAACAGTGATGGGTTCCGTTACAAATCCAAAGCCGGAATCAATATTGCTGGAAGGAATATCTACAACCTCAGATACGCCGATGATACTACTCTGATGGCTGAAAGTGAAGCGGAACTAAAGGACTTATTGATGAGGGTAAAAGAAGAGAGTGCAAAAGTTAGCCTGCTGCTTAACGTTAAAAAGACGAAGATCATGGCAAACAGCGATCTCACTTCCTGGCAAATAGACGGGGAAGAAGTGGAGGCAGTAACAAATTTTATTTTCCGTGGATCCAAGATCTCTGCAGATGGTGACTGTAGTCATGAAATGAAAAGACGTTTGCTTCTGGGGAGGGAAAGTTATGGCAAGCTTGGACAAGCTAGTAAAAAGTAAAGATATTAAACTATCAACAAAGGTCTGCATAGTTCAAACTATGGTATTCCCAATAGTAACATACAGATGTGAGAGCTGGGCCATAAAGAAATCTGAGCATCGTAGAATTGACGCCTTTGAATTGTGGTGTTGGAGAAGACTGCTTAGAGTCCCTTGGACTGCAAGAATTTCAAATAAGTCAATACTTCAGGAAATCAAGACAAACTGTTCACTAGAAGGTAGGATCATGAGGCTGAAGCTCAAATATTTTGGCCACATTATGAGATGGTAGGATTCCCTAAAGAAGACTCTGATGCTGGGAAAGATTGAAGGCATAAGAAGAAGGAGACGACAGAGGAGCAGATGGATAGATGAGGTCACTGAAGCAATGAACTTGATGGAGCTCAGGGGAGCAGTCACTGAGAGATATACCTGGCGTGCTGTGGTTCATAGCGTCACTATGAGTCGGAGGTGACTGAACAACTAAATAACAACAACAATAACAATAGATCTTTGCTTCTATAGTATGTATCACTAGTTTTAACACTGTTTTCTAGTAAAACACAAATAATGAGTGTGTAAGTATCAAGATATCCAATTCTTAAAACAGAAATATTTATATAATTGCATAAGCCAGCAATAACGATATATAAAATAATATACTTAAATTAAGATTAAAGCTACAATTTGTGATTATTATATGTGTGTGTTTAGGATCACATTACTGAGTTTTATCCTATAATTCTTAAATATGGCTATGAGGTGACACTGTGATAAAATCTGGGACCAAAAGTACTACAACACCAGTGCAAGGTAGAATACAGATTTTTTAATTCTGAGTTGGGAGTTATTCCTAATAAATAGGTTATTTATGCTGTCACAGAGCTGAACTGTTGTACTCTTACATTGTGGATTATTACCTGCAAGCTAAACACAGATAATTGCTACCAGATGTAGAGCTCATTTTTATGGGGGCCTTTGCAACTTCTCTTTATTATGGGAGTCATTTAAAATCCAAAAATATATGTCCGCTACTCAGATCAACTTTCTATAAAATAATTATCCGCCTCTGACACCTAATAAATTGAGTCCATGGTTATGCTAGTAAAAGAACACTTCTATAGATCTGGGTCATGAATGGGAAATAACTAAATGGTCAGAAGCCAGCTCAAACTTACATAGGGGATCATTGAATTATATCATGTTGAATACTTCGATCAAAGTCTTACATAGAATCTACTGCACGCCAGATAAACTACATAAAATGAATCCCCTAGAGAGTACCCAATGCTTTAGAGACTGCAGAAGTACAGGAGACTATATACATACATGGTGGCTTTGCCCAATAGTTCAAAATATTTGGAGACTAATTCAAATCGCTTCTGTACTTTTTAACACCACGACTCCTTTGGAAATGGAATCACGCCTATTGGGGATACACATAGCTTAACCTCTTCCCAAAATAAATGACTCCAACTTATGGCATTGCGACCAAAACTCATATATCCAGTCACTAGAAGCTACCGACCGTAAACTTTTCAGCAGTTGTACAAAAAATTAATCATACGCTAGTAAATGAACGCTTAACCCATAGTATACCGGGTTCTCTCCCACAGTTTTTAAAAACATGGGAACCCTGGAAAATGAATCCAATTAGTATATCCCTCATATAACTTTTACTTGCTAATACACATATTCATAATCTGGCATGGAATCGGAGGGAATCCAAGTCCGGACGTCTCCCGGAGGCCCAGAAAGGGAATTCAATTAAAGAGATAGCAGTTTTTTCTCCATTGTTAATTTTCCCTTATTGGGAGGAAGTATTTCACATATATCTTACAATGAGTTACATACTTTGCACTCCTAATTCTCTCAGCATCATATTCTGATTTACTGCCTTTTATAGTTACCTTTATTGTTATATTTAAAAATGTGGAAAAAAAAGGTCATGTACTAATGTTTTATTTATAAAGTACAATACGACTTAGAAAGTACTGTTAAAACATACACTGTACCACTTACAGATACTTATGTAACTCAAGTATGTGAAATATGACAATGTAATACCATATGCCTTTTGATAAATATATATGTAAAAGAAAAAAAAACAGATCACTCCTATAATGCTTTGGGCCCCCAGTGTTTTGCACCTGCTGCAAAACACTCTGACACTGATTACTACACCTTAATAAATGCATTTTTTAAAATAAACATGGGTGAAATACTGTATCTTGATAAATATATATATTTCCTCAATTCCACTATATTTAATGCATACTATGTAAATGTGAGTGGTCCAGTGGTTCGAATTCGGTGCTATCACTACTGTGACCTTGTTTCAATTCCAGTCAGGGAACCACAAGGTCACACGGCCCTGAAGCCAAGCAGAGTTGGGCCTGGTCAGTACTTACTTGGATGGGAGACCAACTAAGAATACCAGGAGCTGTATGCTATAGCCCACTAGAGAAGGAACTGCCGGTCAACTAGAGAAGGAACTGCCAACCCACTCCAGTGGATCAGCATGCTATGTTGTGGTCCATGATATCACGCATAGTCAGACACGACAGAACAACACAAAACATGCAAATGTTTCACTAGTAACTTATTTTTTTCAGAGTGCTAACCTATGGAAAATATTGTGGAAATGTTGTTTAAAACTTTTAAGTTGATCAAGAATTGACTTACGTAATATCATTTTTAGTTAATGCCAGTATATCCCTCCCACAAATACCTACATCAGTAATAAGGTGTAGATTGTGACTGTCACACTGATTATATTTTAAAGCCTTGGCATTTATATACTCAATGCTCATCATATAATGGGGAGAGTAAACTATCTGTTTTACAATTGTAGGTTATGGGTACAGAGAAAGTGAACCACCTTCTAACAGTGAGGTAAGTTTAACAAAAATAAAAATAAATTCTACACTTAAAAACAAATATATATGCACTCATTTTTAAAACTCAATACATGAGGTAAATAATGCGCACAAATATAGATTTTCCCACACACTTTAGATATCCTAAATGGTTTAGTGGATCAGTAGTTTCCAGTCCAATACTGTTTAAATGCAGAAACACCACCAAAATCTTCAATGGGGTGATACTCTCCACAAAAACATCTGTAGTACTTGTCCTTTATATTACAGTATGGTGGTTCTTATGTCTAATATACCCTTTAAAATAAGGGATCCCTAGCCAAACATGTTTCAGGGCCTCTATAGCTGCTTTCTCAGGGGCAACATGATGGTTCTTTTTAAAATTCCTATCAATTGTAGCCCTATTAAATTTGAGGACCGTAAGTCCAACATGCTGCGGGCTTGAAATATGGCCAAATTACATTGCCATTAAATTAGTATGGGCTGCAAGCTACGGGCTTGAGACGCAGATCATAACTAGTTCGTAGAACATTGGATTTGCGGCCTTGTGGATGATCAATTAGTGTAGACCATAGTGGGTTTAGATGGAGCCAGTGGAAAAAGAGATTATTAGCGTTACGTCACTGAAAAAGGGGAGGATAGATCTCAAAGTTCTACGGGCTTCAATTACAAGTTGCGATCGGACTCACATTCAAGAATAATGCTATATTAATAAAGCCATAATTATGATATTCTATTACATGCAATTTACAGTATATGTATTAACACATTGATTGCCGTGATCGATATAACATGGAAATTAAACATGAAATAAAGTATTATTTTGGGCCAATTTGCGAGCTTGAAAATGTTGTGCTATTATTTCTAAGACCTAACATCACTTTCCCTTTTAATAGAAGTACAGTAGTGTGTTTTTATTTGCATTTACGGGTTACCAATTGGACTTTGGGCTCTATTTGCGTGTTATGGGCTTGCTCGCGGGTGACTTTGTTGCAATTTAATAGCATGATTGGAATTGTAGTGGTTACCGGCTTGACAGATCAAAGGATTTGCGGGCTGCGAAGTTTCCCGTTCACGTTTTGTTGGCATTGTTTGGCTGTTCTGCGGCTTACCCCGCAAGTCGTCTGCAGGGACATTTACTGGGCTAATTTAATAGCCGTAAGTCCTGCTTTCTACGTTACGGGCTACGTTTTAACACGTAGGCCGAAGTTAATGAGGCTGTTGGTCAATTAAGCTGTTTCTATAGGAATGCATATACATATATCCTGAAACCATAAAAATAAATAGAACAAGTAAAACTCACAGGTATCACATATAATAGTTGTCAAACTGCGAGACGTTGTCACGCTTTGTGAGGTGCATACGACTTAGGCGATGAGCGCCAAAGGCGCCCATAGATGCGAGCCGAAGGCGCTCATTGCGAGGCATGCGATGATCGCCAAAGGCATTCAGCACAAGCCTCGCAATGAGCTCCGAAGTTCCTGAGGCTCGCAATGAGCGTCACAGGTGCTCAGCGCAAGCCTCGCAATGAGCGCCGAAAGTCCTCACAGTACAAAACGGTTTCAATTATGTCTCAAACAGCATTCCCATAGCTTCAAATGTTATTGCCCCATCATTTTTGAATGTATATGTTATTTGGCTATGTAACACTTTTAGATGCTTTTTCAAATATAATGTTACAATCTTTTTATTTGTACACTATATAATCTTTTTATTTATTACATGTATAAATATATGTATGTATAGATTGTTTATTTGTGTTTTTTTGTATTTAAAATTTAATGACATCGCAGGTGTATAACTTGAGGGTTGTTGTGGATCCTTGTTTGGTTTTGAAGGGTCACTTTCATGATTCAGCTTCAAAATGGCTTCATTCCCTCCCATCTTTAGGCTGGAACACCTGTCATCTCTTATAAACTGTTGCAAACTAAGTAACAGTTTGTAAAAGATTGGATTAGCTATAATCTAAAATTGTGTAGAAACCCAGTTATTTTCTGTGTATGGTTTCTCAGAAAAGATCTTTTAAAATCACATGTAAAGGTCTGGTGAGATCTAGAACGCCGTTCAATTGAGTTTTCGGGAGATCCAGTAGCCCGTAAGTGAGCTCGCAAGCTATTCAATTGGCATCCTTTTGCAGGCTCGGAACGGCTTCCGAATTACGGTCTTGAAAAATGGCAATGGTTAAACCCTTAACTTACAGCCTCCAGAACCCTTTGATCTGTCACAAGTCTGCAAATGTTTTCACACCAGTAAATGGCAAATGAAGGAGAAAATCCTACGAGTGCTAGAGAGGAACCGCAAGGGGGTTAAATACCTATTCGTAGCACTGTAAATGCAAATAAAAAGTCACTACTGCACTGTAAATAACGGGGAAAGCGATGTAAGACATTATAATTAATTGCACAACAGTCTCAATAGTCTCAATAGTCTTAAATAAAAATTATTTTTAAGTGTCATTTTGGGGTTAAATCAGTCTCGGGTATCAATGAGTTAATACATATCCAGCCACCCATATGGACTAGAACAGTATTGGCATTCATTTTCAGAATTCATTATTTTTGGGGTTTGCGAATCTGATCCCATATCAGACCCCCAAACCTTATTGATTGACATTTAACCTCCATGTTTTACTGCCATAATGACAGTCTCCTTTTTTATTGGCTGATTTCAAATGGGAGGTTACGGGCTTGCTTGATTAATCATGTTCCCGCCCTCAGATGCTCCGAACCAGTGCATGGTTTACGCTTTCGGGCAGTACCTTTCGGCCTTGAGAAATTGAATAGCATCCCAATCTGAGACAAACCGGAGCCTGCAAGTCACTCGCAAACATTTGGCTGTCTGCGATTGAGTTGCGGGCTCCGAATTGAATATGGCCCCCAATCTTTATGGAAGCTGGACCATTCCAAGTGCCGCTTAAATATATACCGAAGTTGCCCTGTTTTTACCTCTTTCTAATCTAAAACATGAAGCTTATATCACACACACACATCACATTGACTCATTCTATACACAGACAGATTTATTTTATCTAAAAATAAATCTTGTTTTCCACACTCTAGAGCTGCTTACACAGGTACAGTGTACCCACCAATAGAAACACTGGATTCTAACTATTTACTAACCTTCAAGCAGCAGCTCAATGCAGAGACCTACAGAACAGTGTTGGCTCTTCTTGCTTCCTTCTGCAGAGGACTACACATACCATGATTCCTTCTTGCACAAACTGCCATCACTGATTGTTACAATGTATTAAAATGTATTAGCTGTCTGTTATTGGCCAAAATTAATTATTAATTGTATGCTAATTTTAGATTTTCAGGGGTGGAAACTCACAAAAGCAACTGCTTTTTTTGCAAGAGATTTAGCAAATATCAGGGTGATTTTGTTAATGTTTATTTTGGGATTTTTTTCATGCAAAATGTTTTCATACACTACTGATTCTCCTCTATCAAATGCATTCATAATCCAGGAAACTATCAGATTATAATGTACCAAAGCTTGTTTTTTTCGTGTAAATTCACTTAAGCCTGAGGATTCCATTTTCTTCTTTTGATTTTTCTCAAGTAACCAATTGAAAAGACACTAACAGTAGCTTTGACAAGTGCAACAATTATGAAACATCCTTTATGTTTTACCACATACTTGTTTTTTGGTTGTGTTATGGTTTATTATTTGAAATTTAGGATATTTTGCATACCCGGATTATCATAACACAAGGTATTTAATTACAAAAAAATAAAAATGTTTAGGTAACAAACAATTTTATACACCATCTGTATAAATATTATACAATGTTTATTTTTATTTATTATTTTTTTTGCATGTAGGATTATCACCTGTATTCAGGTGTCTTGTTATGCAGTTCATATATATGACCATCAGGTGGCGATGTCTGATACAGTATGGCACCAATACATCTAGAAAAAGAGGTCATAAGAGGTGACAATAAAAACCGTAAGGTCTAGTGCAGGAGTCTTGTACACATTAAAAAACATATATGCGAATACGGTCATCAGTTTGCATAATTTATCTAATTTACGTAACATAAGTAGCCAGCTTTTGGTAAATTAAAGGGACTTGGAATACAATTCCTTTTTTCATGCATTTATAAGGTCATGCTTTAAATATCACCAATGTTGTGTTTTACTTGAAAAAATGAAGAAAAAACTGTTTAAACTTAATTGAATGTAACAGGGAGTGCACAAAACAAAATACACATCTGTATGTTTCATTGGGTTTCCTCATGGTCCAGTTGTTAGGATTCAGTGCTTTCACTGCTGAGACCTGGGTTTGATTCCAAACAGGGAACCAAGAGGTCACACCGCCCTGAAGCCATGCATGGTTGGGCCTGGTCAGTACCTGGATGGGGGACCACCTAGGAATACCAGGAGTTGAATAATATGGACCACTGGAGAACAAACTGGCAACCCACTCCATTACCATGGATATAAAGATGTGCCTTGTGTGTTACCGTCCATGAGGTCATGGAGAGTCAGACACGACTGTGCGATGCAAACACACACATTTTATTGGTAGACAAGTATGACTCTATATCAACATCGCTGCTCATTGGCTGAGTAAACATCCAAATCATTTTTTTTCCACTTTGAGAGCTTCCTTTGAAAAAAAGAAACACAGCGGTCAGATGCAACAAATACAGAATGCTTTCAATTTCCTTTTATATAATTACAATTTTACAGAAAATGTTCCGAACATTTTTGTTTAGATTGCGCTATGATTAGTGATGTCGCGAACATTAAATTTTCGGTTCGCGAACCGCGAACGCGATCCGCCGCAAATGTTTGCGAACCGGCAAACCCGGCGAACCGCCATAGACTTCAATGGGCAGGCGGATTTTAAAACCCACAGGGACTCTTTCTGGCCACAATAGTGATGGAAAAGTTGTTTTAAGGGGACTAACACCTGTACTGTGGCATGCCGGAGGGGGATCCATGGCAAAACTCCCACGGAAAATTACATAGTTGATGCAGAGTCTGGTTTTAATCCATAAAGGGCATAAATAACCTAACATCCCCCTCCATCATCATCCTCCCCTGTATTTCTTTACCCCCTCCCTCATCATCCTCCCCTGTGTCTCTTTCTCCCCTTCCTCATCACCCTCCCCTGTGTCTGATCCCCCTCCCTCATTATCCTCCCACCTCCCTCATCATCCTCCCCTGTATCTCTTTACCCCCTCCCTCATCATCCTCCCCTGTGTCTCTTCCCCTCTCCATCATCATCCTCCCCTGTGTCTCTTTCCCCCCTCCCTCATCATCCTCCCCTGTATCTCTTTTCCCCCTCCCTCATCATCTTCCCTGTGTCTCTTCCCCCCTCCCTCATCATCCTCCCCTGTGTCTCTTTCCCCCCTTCCTCAACACCCTCCCCTGTACGTCTTTACCCCCTCCCTCATCATCCTCCCCTGTGTCTGTTTCCCCCCTCCCTCATCATCCTCCCCTGTGTCTCTTCCCCCCTCCCTCATCATCGTCCCCCTCTCTTGATGATAAGGGGGTAAGAGACACAGGGATAAGTGTGAGGGGTGTTAGGGTAAGGGGTGTTAGGGATAAGGGTGAGGGGGTTAGGTGTTAGGGTGAGGGGTGTTAGGGCTAAGTGTGAGGGGTGTTAGGGTGAGGGGTGTTAGGGATAAGTGTAAGGGGTGTTAGGGTGAGGCATGTTAGGAATAAGTGTGAGGGGTGTTAGGCCTTAGGGATAAGTGTGAGAATGTTAGGTGTTAGGTTGATGGGTGTTATGGATAAGTGTGAGGGGTGTTAGGGTTAGGGTATGGGGTGTTAGGGATAAGTGTGAATGGTGTTAGGGTAAGGGATGTTAGGGTTAGGTGTTAGGGTAAGGGCTGTTAGGGATAAGTGTAAGGGGGTATTAGGGTTAGGTGTTAGGGTGAGGGGTGTTAGGGATAAGTGTGGGGGGTGTTAGGGTGAGGGATGTTAGGGTTAGGTGTTAGGGATAAGTGTGAGGGGTGTTAGGGTTAGGGTAAGGGGTGTTAGGGATAAGTGTGAGGGGTGTTAGGGTAAGGGATGTTAGGGTGAGGGTTGTTAGGGATAAGTGTGGGGGGGTGTTAGGGTGAGGGATGTTAGGGTTAGGTGTTAGGGTAAGGGCTGTTAGGGATAAGTGTAAGGGGGTATTAGGGTTAGGTGTTAGGGATAAGTTTGAGGGGTGTTAGTGTAAGGGGTGTTAGGGATAAGTGTGAGGGGTGTTAGGGTTAGGTGTTAGGGTGAGGGGTGTTAGGGATAAGTGTGGGGGGTGTTAGGGTGAGGGATGTTAGGGTTAGGTGTTAGGGATAAGTGTGAGGGGTGTTAGGGTTAGGGTGAGGGGTGTTAGGGATAAGTGTGAGGGGTGTTAGGGTTAGGTGTTAGGGTGAGGGGTGTTAGGGAAAAGTGTGATGGGTGTTAGGGTAAGGGATGTTAGGGTTAGGTGTTAGGGTAAGGGGTGTTATGGATAAGTGTGAGGGGTGTTAGGGTTAGGTGTTAGGGTGAGGGGTGTTAAGGATAAGTGTAAGGGGTGTTAGGGTGAGGCATGTTAGGAATAAGTGTGAGGGGTGTTATGTCTTAGGGATAAGTGTGAGGGGTGTTAGGGTTAGGTGTTAGGTTGATGGGTGTTATGGATAAGTGTGAGGGGTGTTAGGGTTGGGTGCTAAGGTGAGGGGAGGATGATGATAAGGGGGGGAAGAGACACAGGGGTGTCCTTGCAGCAGAGATCAAAAGAGTCCTTCAGGACTGTATTGCACACTGTGTACAGTAGCCTAGCTATGGTTTTCCCTATTGATGCAGTATCACCTACACTCAGCCTCCTCTCAGTAAGACTGCAAGTTAGTTATGATTCCAAAATGGCTGCTGTCCATGAGGTAAAAGGGTCTGGAAGGCAGGGTATGATGCTGATTGGCTGGAATGTGTCTACTGAACTATTCGCGACATCTCTAGCTATGATGCATAGTAAACTTTATATTGTTACTAGCGACTTGCCCGTCAAAAAATTACGGCAATGTTATTGTAAGTGAGCTAATGTTGTTTGGTGTGTAATAGTAAAGATCTAATACATTAATAAATGAATAGACTTTACCTATTTGGAAGCATTGTGTTGAAGAGCTGTGAATGTGTTTTGAGGTTGCTGCAGCATTAGTGGTGTGGAGCTGCTGTGTAAGCGTGGTGAATGTGTGCAGTGTAATACTGTGCGTGCGCGAGGCGAAACCGTTAGCGTAGTGGCGTACTTCCGCATTTGCGTTAAATGGCGGTTTATGTGTGTTGTGCGTCTTTGCGTATTGTCCGTTGGTGCCTTGTAGTGGTTTTCGAGTTTCGTGTGGTGTTTTGCGAGTGTGGTGTGGTGTCTTACGTGTGGAGAGTGCTGTAGCCATGTTTTCGTTTTGTCCGTCGGCCATTTTTTCTCTCGCTTAGCGATTTTATTAGTTTCTAAAGTGTTTTATTTTTATTTAAATGAAGGTGTAACTTGTTTTTTTGAGGTGCTGGATGGTTTCTCTTGCTGTAGGTAAGCTTTTTATGTGTGTGTTGTGTGTATTTATTGTGTTTTAAATGTTTGTATGTCGGCGTGTTGCGTCCGATGTTTGCGAGGTCGTAATGTGTGGTAACGTGGTTCGTATGGTGTTTGCGTGTGTAGCCTCGTTTTCGTTTTGTTCGTCGGCCATTGTTTCTCTCGCTTATCAAATTTTTTAGTGTGTAAACTCTTTTATTTTGAGTGAAATGAAGGTGTAAGTTGCATTTTTGAGATCCTGGATGCTACCTTTGCTGTAGGTAATGTTTGTATGTCTGTGGTGTGTGTATGTATTGTGTTTGAAATTCGCGAGTTGCGTCCGAGTGTTGCGAGGGCGTAATGTGTGTGTACGTGTGTCGTAGGTTGTTTGCGTTCCTCGTAAAATTTAGCGAGTGTCGGAATTTGTGTGTTGTGTTTTTTGAGTAGCGACGTGAACTTTGCGAGTGTCGCAGTTGCTGGCAAGGAGAGCCTTTGGCGCTCCATGCCAGCAACTGAGGCCCTTGCCCAGTGACCTCGCCAGCAACTGAGGCCCTTGCCCAGTGACCTCGCCAGCAACTGAGGCCCTCGCTTCGCGAGGGGCCTCAGTTGCTGGCATGGAGCGCCTTTGGCGCTCCATGCCAGCAACTGAGGCCCTTGCCCAGTGACCTCACTACGCGAGGGCCGCGGCTCGCTGTGCGAGCCATGGCCCTCGCTTTGCGAGGGCCGCGGGATCGCTACGCGAGCCCGCAAGCGTGAGCAACGACCCGTACGCTCACAACTATATATGTGATTGAAGCTACTCTATAGTGCTTACTGGTACAAGCACCTTGAGGCTGTGTTTTATTTAAGTTGCAGCTTGATCAGCTAGTTTGTAAAGTGAAGGCACACAAAGAAGGGAATGGTAGAGTGGGAGATGGATAGATGAGGTAACTAAAGCAATGAACATAAACTTGATGGAGCTCAGAGGGGCGGCGACTGAGAGATGTACCTGGCATGCTGAGGTCCATAGGGTCACGGAGAGTCGGACGTGACTGAACGACTAAACAACAACAATCTTTAATTAACAAGAGATATGCATCTTTGTATTTGGATTAGGAAGGATGAATTACAGCTAACATTTGCAATATTCAGTATTAGTTTACTGAAGGAAAATGCTATTTTATTAATAAATTCAATTGGTAAAGTATTTTCTTACTACCTATAGTTTGATATGATACAATATTTAGAACCTCTGCTGAGCCACTTTATGGCATTTCTCAAGTTGGATATTTAGAATATTCTCTTTCGAATAACTTAAAGTGATAATAGGCAAAGAGTTGTTTTTTCTTGTGGAGAAAAAAGAGTTATGCTTGGTGGGGAGCTATCACTGTAGTGTGTTGTATCTGCAATGGCAATTAGAAGTGCACTGATGGACTTTCCATTAATACTCCATAGTGCCCTAACCATAGTGATAATTTTATTAGCATCCAAAGTCTCAAAACTATTGCAAAACCAGATAGTCTGATTACAACACAAACAAATAATTTGGTCAAGATGCCTGTGTGCACATTGACAGCCTTATTAAATTGTGATTCGGCCAATTGAATAGGGCTCTATATAAGCACAGAGCATATTTTTTACAGAAGTTTTTAGTTAGTGAAGACCTTGCTTTTGAATAGAAGTTCACAAACTAAAAACTTATGTAAAAAAAAATGCTCTGTGCTTATATAGAGCCCTATTCATTTGGCAGAGTCGCAATTTAATAAGGCTGTAAATCACCAGTTAGATATGTTGATTCAGAACCATATGGCAGAATGTATTAAGTGGAGAAGATGCCAAAATATATATCTTGTGGCTATGGATCAGACCTTTGTATTCCAAAACGTCATCACACTGTGCAGTGTGCACAAATTAATTAATAACAAGCTGATATTTACTTCATATGGAAGTTTTTGGATTTGGATATCCCGAGACTGAACATGTCTAAAAGGTGAGAGAAAGGTACATGTGTAAGGGGGATATTCATAAAATGACCACAGGCGGCATGGGGGGAATAGCAAGAGATGATATTAGCCCTATAAGTAGGAGATGCAAATACCTTTGGAAAATCAGCTGTCGCCAAAGAATACCACAATAAAAGTGTTTCATAAAGTGGATGACATGAGCTGTAAACATTCAGCACAGGCTGCAAAACAGAGACAAGAAACAGGAAAGATAGAGTTGAGGAAAAAATAAAACGTATAATGGATTGAAAGCTCCAGTGAAAACCATTATCCACCTCCACCACCAGTCTACCACTATCACGTTATTCTTCTCTTTCCTCCCAATCAGCATTAGATATGTTGATTCAGAACCATATGGCAGAATGTAGTAAGTGGAGAAGATGCCAAAACATATATTTCACATCTTGTGTTTTAGACATGTTCAATCTCAGATTTGTGTATTCTGAGATTGAACATGTCTAAAAGGTGAGAGATAACCTGTGAGAAAGGTATGTGAGTGCAAGGGAGATACTGTATGAAATGACCATAGGAGGCATGCATGGAATAGCAAGAGATCATGTTAACCCTATAAAGAGGATAGGTTGCAGAACAGTGGCTAGAAACATAAATGTTAGAGTTGAGGAAAAAATAAAGCATATATTATTTAATGACGGCTTCGGTGAAAAACATTGCCCACCTCCACCACCATTTTACCACTATTGCTCTATCCTTCTTGCCTAGGTCAGCTTGTATTAGGTTACGGTTTCTGGTTCAGAATAAACAGACAAATATAGCTGGTTTGTAAAAATTGGAAAATAGTCTTAACTACATCTGTTAGGTGTATATACACTTTTTCTATTTAACTTAAATTAATATGTACTGTCAACGTGCCTGCTAATTGTAACAGAAAAATTAAAATATATTAAATAAAAAAAGATGGACTGTCTACTGTACCTCAGGCAAGATATATTATTTTGAGATAATGTCTGTTACCTAAATGATTTAAAATGTATTTTGTGTTAGTGACACATTGCAAAAACTCACAATTCATTACTATGTTTTCAGGTGCACCTTTTATTGCACTTTTCTAGAGGAGAAAGCAGTAATAAGAGTAATAATAGCCTTTAGCAATGTTAAAGTAATTTCTCTTTGAAGTGTTTAAGTTGAGTACAAAAGAAGGATGTCAGATGGGTCTGGAAATGTTGTAAAATGTAGAAACTGATAAATACCAGTGATTAAAGATTTTTGAGGCAAACATCAAGAGAGGCATCCGAAGATAATTATCAAAAGTCAACAATGTTTAATAGAGGTGATTTTGACCAGAATTTATTTTAAGGTGAAGTGAAAAGGTAGCAGCAAAGAGGGAAACGTTGACCATTCAAATTCAAGTAATTCAGGATTTCGGTAAGGACAAGAATGGTAGATGTTTGAGGAGGAGATATGATCTTGCAATACTTTGGGTGAATGCAGTCAAGCAATGTCATGCCACACTGTCAGTGCTCTCAGGCAAATCCTTGCACCTCACTCACAACATATACAAAGTTAGCAACTTCCACAATAACTTCAAATGGGCAAAAAGGACAGGAATTTTGAAGATAGCAATACTACCTCAAACTTTCTAACTACATTAAATTTGGAGGTAGAGTCCTTTCAAGAGAAAATTGCTCTGTCCCTCCCAGCCACCAAATGCCTTTCTTTTCCCACTTTTAAAGTACAAATCTTTTTATCCCAGGACAAATATGTCCAACATTATTTCTCCAGTTATTTTCCAATGTTTTTTTCCAGGAGAAAGCTTCCATATGTATTAATACATTTTTAGTTGTGTTGCTGAAACTGCTGCCACTGTCAGTAAATAACTAGCAAATAGTCTGCCATTTTTAAAAAATATGTGACTCTGCCTGGCTGTTTGATATGGCGTGAATATATCATTTGCTAGGGATAATCCACATTCTTTTGCAATGAGTTAAAATTAGTTTTTTTGATTTGTACATAACACCTGTATATTGCTAGAGAATATGTTGGCTCGTTACAAATAAAGGATAATAATAATAAGTGGATCCTAATATTTAAAATAAGATAACATAACATATATAACCAACTTACATTTAACCAAAAAATAAAGATACTGACACCAGGGTGGGGTAAAAACAGTCCACAGCTGTATATTTATTTAATGCATTAACAATACTAGCCCATTAAAGTCTGAGTTTCAGCAGCATTTTAGCATTGGCTAGTACATCTGGTACTCTAGAAAACATTGTATAAACAGCCTGGTATCTACAGGGTTACCATGTGACATAAACAACCTGATATATATTGTGACAAGTTACCATACTCCACTGGGTTTGTGCCCGTATTTTCGGCACTTTAATGGAGGAACACAATACAAGAGGCTGCAATACTTTTCCAAGTTTTACTAAGACTTTAGCCAGTAATACAAAAATAACAGACCTAAACAAATCAAAGAAAATATTAGGCTGAAAAACTTCCTTAACCAATAAACAGTTTCCTCACCAACCAGCTTTTATCCAGCTAAACTCTGGGTGAAGGAAAACAACCTGTCCAATAGCTTGTTAAGAATCACTGGCCTGTATTATTCAGATTTCCAGGTCTCCACAGTAATCATAAGCTGAATGATGCTTTTTCTCTGTGGTATATCTTTCTCCAGCTCTGACAAACTGCAAACAATCCCATATACCAGGAGCAGTCTTAATCAGTTCTTCTGAGGGAACAGAGCTTTACAGAGTCTGTGACTCAAATAAACACCTTATATAACTTTGTATACATGTTATGCTTGTATTTATGTATGCATGTAGTTTACTACAACAATTATTTAACTTATGGTGGGTAGACCAGTGATAAAAGCCTCCACCGGACAGAGTAAAGTATTACAGAAAATTAATAGTACATTGGTGATACCATTTAAATGTCTAAAAATACGGTAAGTGAAAAAAATGATTTCCTGCTCAGGTTTCCTAGAAATACAGTCATTGCACTGCTCTCAGGGACACTTGGTGGGGGCATGCAAATGAGACCACAATGCACTCTCAAAATAACTTTATGCATGGCCACTTTTAGGCATATGCTCGCTGATTTATGCATAGCATGATGCAAAAACCAGGAGACATATATATATATATATATATATATATATATATATATATATATATATTTATTTATTTATTTACACTAATAGATGCAGAGTTCTGCATATATAGAGTTAAAGAATTAGCTAATGAGCCTGGAATTTACAGGGTTAAACTATAAGCTACTTACACTATGGCAACTTGTGGAGCCTGGCATCTATGCATTGGCCAAAAAGGAAATAAACCACAGTATGGATAAATGAATCCTTTGTGACTATTTCAACATTGAGGTGGAGATGATGTTCAAATGCCCTATAAAATTCTACATTCAAAAAGAGAAATGCAGGCTATTTTCACAAAGTATTATTTAGATTTACACCAATTTATAGTAAAAAATATACTTTATTGGCAAATAGTCAAGAAAACGTAAGGCAGTTCTGCTGTGCAATCCTCACCCCACACATACAAGCCACCATCAATTGTTTAAAATACATACATATATGGTTTGCATTACGTAAGTGCAATAAGTTATGTTTTACAATGGTGAATATTATATCATAGTCCTCACTTTTTGTTTGATATCTGGCCATAGTTACATAGTAATACGGATTCCTCCCTGGATAAATACTCTCTCTCTAATTAACCAGGATAACCCCAAACGGCCTTGTTAATTAAACATATATCCAATCCCCTTTTAAAGTTATCTATTGAATCCCCAGTCATCACCTCCTTTGGTAGAGAATTCCACAGACTAACCACCCTAACTGTGAAGAACTCTTTTCTCTGTTTAAGGTGGAATATTTTTCCTTCTAACCTCAAAGGATGTCCTCTTGTCTAGGAAAACCTCTTTGCACAAAAAGTTCACTTGGCAAAGCTTTATAGTGACCCATATATCTATTGTTGATGAAGACAGTAAAATCTAGCAGTATAAATAAAGTGTGAATAAGAAAACACAATCCACCTTTTATTTACTTGAGGCTCTGTCTTTTATATTTCAATTTAATTGTCTGATAAAATACTGGCTGTCACTTCCTTTGGAGCGTTTGTATTTTCTAGGTTGGATGAAGCACAACATCAGGGTTACCTTAAAAGGGTACCTTTGTTCATTAATGATGAGTAGTATTATTAAATCTCCTAACTGAATAGTAATATTTTCAAATACTGGTTCCTGAGTATAACATACTAGACAAATTGTGTGCATTTCCAAACAGCATACTAATAAAAATGTAACTATGTGCTAATACAGGATAACCTTTACTAATATATGGTGGCAATTTAAATAATAGAGTGCTTGTGAAAAATAGCATCTACCGATCCTCAATGATAAGCACATAAATCTATAGGATAGCAAAGCATATGCAATAATCCTGGCACTGGTAGGACTAGTATATGAGAAATAGCACCTGGCATGTCTAGGAGTGATACTGCTATGACCACTTCTAGAACTAGTAATTGTACAAGGGATAAAGAGTTTGCTATCACTGTTACTAGCACATAAATTGGAAAAATATAGGACATGTACAGGCAGTGCACAGTATTGTACCCTGTGGGGTGATAAAGGAAGAAATGGGTCTTGCCCATATGAGTGTGCGATTGGTGATGCATACATATAAAAGCAACCCAGCCTGGCACTCTAGCAAAACACACCAACAGGATATATATAGTCTGGGAGAGATGGTATTAATTTTAGAGAGTGTGCAGTGTATGTATGTAGGAGTACATGTGGTGTGCATGTTCTGTGTACAAGACGCCTGCATTCTATAACATTCATTAATGTCCATTCATGTATTTGTACATGTGTGTGTGTATATATATATATATATATATATATATATATATATATACATCACATATATAGTTGTCATCAGTGCGGGTTGTCAAAAGTTGTTGCGCTGCGGGGGCCGCAGTTGCCGCAGCTTTGGCGGACTTTAGGCCCGTAAATGCAGGCCCGCGTGAAGCGAGGTGCCGCATTTGTGGAGGTGGAGGCTCCCACCGCGGCCGCAAAATTTACGGACTTAGCACCTGCAAATACAAGACACGGGACTTAGAAAAAAAAATATTACAACCTTGCAAAAATACGACATTAGCGCCCGAAACCCGTGCACATGAAAACATTCAAACCACACAAAATACACACAACAAACACATAAAAAGCTTACCCACAGCAAGGGGGGCACACAGCACCTCTAAAAGTGAAGTTACACCTGAATTGAAGTCGTAATTCAAGAGCTTAGACACCCGAAAATTCTCTAAGCGAAAGAAAAAATGGCCACCGCAAAAAACGAAAACGACTCTACAGGACCCTAACCACGCAAAAGACCACGAAACAAATATGGATTTTCCGAAAAAAACGTACAAGGTGCAAGAACAAGGATGCAAAATCAGCCACAGCCGCGTACCACATACACATTAGGCGCCATTTTCCAACACTAACTTAGACAATGCGGAAGTACACAGCTACCTTAACGGCTTTTCCTCACACACGCACACTATTTACACTACACACTGCACACATTGCTGACACTTACACCGCAGCTCCACTACACTGAAAACACACATTGTATGCTGCAGCAACATCAAAACAGATTACCAGCTCTTCTGCACAATGCTTCCTGCATATATTACTTCAAAATAGGTAAAGTATATTCCTTTATTAGTGTATTATTTATTTCATTAGCATACACCAAACAGCATAGCTCACTTACAATTTCATTGCCGTCATTTTTTGACAGGCAATATTCTAGTATATATATATATATATATATATATATAAACAAATAATACATTTGTAAGCCCAAGTTGAACAACTTATTACTGTACTTGATCAAGATTCCCAGAAATACAGTTATTGTACTGCATTCTGAGCCACTGGGTGGAGACATGCAAATGAGCAGACAATGCATTCTTGCTTTTAAATCCAAAATGCTATTTTATACATAGCTCCTTCCACTGCATATGCTCGCTGTACCACAGGCTTTAAAGCAAAGCAAAGATTGGATTTTGCACAAATCATAAACCCACTCACATACAGTACTGTTTCAAGCTTAATGGCTCTCTATATCTCATATATATATATAGAGAGAGTAAAAGTGTATATCCAATGTGCATGTGTAGTGTTCTTGCTGAGAAGACTTTGTTGCAGTATCATTCATTAGAACTAATTATCTGCTGCTAAGACAAGATGTACTTGTAAACGCCCTTCTATGCTCTGTCTGTGCCAACTCTAAACAGTGCATGTTGGAACAGAAGAAGAGCACAGTCATTGTGCTGGGTGAGAGATTTGCTCGACTGATTGTGTGGTGAAAGAAAAGATATGACCTTGTAGAAAGTGTTCTTAGCTCTGAATCCAGTTAGAACCAAAAACTCAAAATTAAAAAAAAACTTAACGAGTACCAACTGATCCATATAATATGGCCCTTCCCTATATCTTGCCCGTTTCTCTTCCATGTTTGAAGAGAGAGAACAACTATTAGAAGGAAAAGTCTGTTCCATGTCTGTCACTAGCACTCAACATAGTGAGCTGTGTCATCTAATTGGGTCAAAAGTTAATGAGCTAAATTCTAAATTGTGGCAGTGACATTCAAATTTCGGTTTTCTTTAGCAACTCACATCACATGATATAGAGAGGACTTGTAGCAATAAAAGTGTGTTACTTTCATATATAGTGGAACTTTTATAAATATGCACCTTCATATCAGAGCAACTTGTTTTTTAGTGAATGAACTTCTAGACACTTTGAAAAAAATACTTCCATATGCACTTACACTTTTACCATAATCTATATGCAGCTTTAACCCATATATATAGATTGCAAGCTCTTCAGGTCAAGGTCACTATCTAATCCATTGCTTGTCTTTATGTTAAAATGTTATACTGCTATTGTTTTAAACAGTGCCGTCTAACAGCCCCTTAAATTGGGGCTACGTGGTAAAACGTAGCTTGTAACTCTTATTTTACATGTTACAGGTATTAAATTATCCCTGTAACGTTGCTCGAATCGCCCTTCGAGTGTTAACACTCAGAACGGCCGAGAATAGGCTACATGGTGAGCAACATTGAACTTCGCTCATGTAAATCCTTTGATCTGTCATGCCTGTAACTGCTACTTGTTCAACTCAGCTATGAAATTGCAACATGGTCACTCGCGAGCAAGCATGTAACACGCAAATGGACCCCAAAGGCCAACATGTGCTCGAGAGTACCCGCAAGGGGAGTAAAGTACAATCATGGCACTTATAATGCAAATAACATCACTCTACTGTACATTTATTATAAGGGAAAGTGATGTTAGGTCTTAGAATGAATAGCACAACATTCTCAAGCCTGCAAATTGATCCCTGCAATCAATGTGTTAAGACATATACTGTAATTCGCATGTAATAGAATATCATATTTCCAGCTTTATTAATATTGCATTATATCTGGAATGTGGGTCCGATCGCAAACTGGAATTGAAGCACGTAGGACTTCAAAATCTACCCTCCCCTTTTTCGGTGACGTATCACTAACAATCTCTTTTTCCATTGGCTCCATCTGAACCCGTAACTACGTAATTGCTTAATTGTTTGCGTTTGAGCACTCAACCCCGATGGCCGAGAACTGATTTACAAAATATTGTTTCTCGCTCGTAGCTTGCAGCCCATTCTAATTAAATAGCAACGTAACTTGTTGGACTTACGAGGCTAGAATTTAATATGGCCCTAAATCGCTAAGCACATTAATGGTGTTATGCAAATAAAAAGTCTGCAGCATATATCTCTAAACATGATTCTTCTGCATTCAAATAATGATGCATGTCTAGGCAGAGTAAGAAGCATGGACCTTAAGCAAGAAGTGGAGTAAAGTAAATCCATCATTTGGCCTGCTAGATCCAGATTACACTATGGATTACAATTACTGTCAGACAGTTTCGTGTTTTTAGTATTTTCTGCAACTCATGTTACACTTCTCAAAATAAAAAGCTTCTTGAAGCAATAAAAGGAGAGATGCATAACTTTTATATACTTTCTTGAGCTGTCAGCATTCTATTTTAAATATTATTCCGAGGGATTCATAAGAAGTTTGGGTGTACAACCTGCCTTTTTTTCTTTTTAAACAAGACAAAAGATATTGATTCATGTTTTAATCTTTTTTATAGTGTACTAGCGACTTGCCCATCAAAAAATGATGGTCAATAAAATTGTAAAGCTGGGAATGCTGTTTGCCACACAATGTAAGGCTTTTAGTCCTCTGAGTACCTTTGAAGCTCATTGCGAGCCTCTCCCCTCATGTACTTTTAGTTGGCACATTACAAGCCCCGCGCTGAGCGCCTCATTGCGAGCCTCTCTCCTTGTTTAATTTTGCTCCTCTGAGCACCCTCGGCGCTGATTGTGAGCTCCGCGCTGAGCGCCTTTGGCAAATGGAGTCTCGCCTCTGCTCATTTATTTTTTATCTAAATGTTTTTTTTATAATAATTAATTTATTAATTAATTAAGTAAATAATATATTAATATACTTTACCTATTGCTAATGAATATATCCAGGAATGAATATGCTGAAGCGCTAACAACTCTTCTGTTTTTCCTCCAGAATAAAATGTACATTTGGACTGTTGGTGACCTGAGGAGAAAGTGTCAGCAATGTAAGAAGTGTGCAGTGTAAATAGGCTGCGCGCGCGAGGCTAAACCGTTTGTTTAGTTGTGTAATGCAGTATTTTAGAATGGTAATGTTATTAGTTGTAAGGTAGTGTTGTAAAATGGCGACGAGTGTGTATTTGGTACGCGGGTCTCCAGCATTTTCCGTCCTTCCTAATAGTGTATTTTGTACCTCATACGTTCCTGGTTAAAAGTCGTATGTGCCTGGCAGTGTTTTGCGTGTTTAGGGTTGTTGTAGCTTAGTTTTCCTTTTATTTCGGCTGGCATTTTTTCTCTCGCTTAGGTGATTTTCAAGTCGCGAAACTCTGCAAATTCAATTTAAAATTGTGTTTTTTGATGTGCGCGGGTCGGCCGTTAAGTTTGTATTTTTTGTAGGTCGTATTTTTTTTTCTGTAAGTGGCATTTTTCTATTTTCCATGTATTATGGGCCGTAATTTTTCACGCAATTTTTTTCTAAGTGCTACAGGTCTCGCACTGTGTATTGCGTATTTGAGTTTTCAGTTGTTCTGTAGTCCCGAGGATCATAGGTATGATGCTTAATGCGTTCAGGGTCATCAGGATGATTACCTATGGCGCTCGTCTCCACCATCGCAGTTAGCGCCTTAGGCACTCCCTGCCAAAGTTGTGCGGGGTCGTAGGGATGAGCGCCTACGGCACTCATCTCCACCAGCACAGTGAGCGCCTTTGGCGCTCCCTGCTTAAGTTGTAAGGGGTCGTAGGGATGAGCTCCTATGGTGCTCATCTCCACCAGCGCAGTGAGCGCCTAAGTCATACGGGGTTGTAGGGATGAGCCCGCAAGTGTTAGCAACAACCCGTATTGCTCACAACTATATATCTGATTGGAAGTCTGCGCATTTCTATCCTAAGTGCTTTGGGAATTCACCATGGACATTGGATTCCTAGCTCAAAGACAGGGCCCTCCTTGCTTTGCTGAATGTTAATCTGTATTTATCTTTGTCTGAACTTAATTTATGTACAGCGCTACGGAATATGTCGGCGCATTATAAATTAACTATAATAATAATAATAATGTGATTGGGTCATCTCTTGAAGTTTGGTGTAGTTTGGCTAATTATAGTAGGCAGCAGAAGCCGGAATTGGACAGAAACACAGAAAAACAAATTCCCAAGATGTATGAAAAATATAAACTTTAGGTTGAAAAAATGAATTTTCCTATTTATTAAAAAAAATAATTTAATGTTATAAAATTAATCTATAAATTGAGTAGTTTTTACCAATGTACACCAAATACTGTTTAATTTAATACTATAGATATTGTTATGTACTTTATCAGTTGAATGTTATTAAAATGGCATGTTCTTACACCAAATTTACATTGAAGGTGTGTAGTTTTTACCTATCAAATAGACTTTATGATCCACTCACCAAGAACCATATTTTTTATATGGGTGATTATTGTCAAATTATACTCTCGGCTCTTGATGTATTGTTTTTAGTCTAAAATCGTATGAAAGATATAAAAATAATGAATGTAAGAGAGAAGCGCAAAACCGTCGAATAGTGTTATAAGGTTACTTTTAAAAATATAATTAAAACGACATAAATAAAATGTACGCAAATATTTTTATCTCAATGAAAATAAGGTATACGTATAATTCAAACAAGTCCCGAGGGTATATAGCACCAAATCCTAATTACTGGACCACCAGGGACCCAATAAAGGTGTGTCAGAAGTGAGATGTATAGATTAAGACAGTCAGACTCTAGAAGGTAGGATACTAAAGGGGGAATGGGTAATTACAAATGTAACTTCTTAAACATATCTGGAACTTGTTAGGGGACCCACAATAGGTGCTACAATCTGCTCCTATGTACTTTATCAGTGACTAGTCAGTTACTGAGACAGATCATTAATGCATCTACATAGTATGACACATATTGTATATCTATATACATCACATAAATAGTTGTGAGCGTTCGGGCCGTTGCTCACGCTTGCGGGCTCGAAGCGAGGGCACTGGGCGAGGGCCTCAGTTGCTGGCATGGAGCGCCGAAGTTGCTCCATGCCAGCAACTGCAACCCTCGCAAACTTCATGTCGCAACGCAAATAACACGACACACACATTACGACACTAGCAAACAACATACGACACACGTTCACACACATTACGGCCTCGCAACACTCGGACGCAACTCGCGAACATTACAAAATGAAAAACACAATACATACACACAGCACATACATAAAAACCTTACCTACAGCAACAGGGAGCACCCAGGACCTCAAAAAAGCAACTTACACCTTCATTTCACTCAAAATAAAAGAGTTTGCACAATAAAAACTTTGATAAGCGAGAGAAAAAATGGCCACCGAACAAAACGAAAACGAGGCTACACACGCAAACACCATACGAGACACGTTACCACACATTACGACCTCGCAAACAACGCACGCAACATGCCGACATACAAACATTTCAAACACAATAAATGCACACAACACACACATAAAAAACTTACCTACAGCAAGAGGAACCATCCAGCACCTCAAAAAAACAAGTTACACATTCATTTCAATAAAAATAAAACACTTTAGACACTAATGAAATCGCTAAACGAGAGAAAAAATGGCCGACGAAAAAAACGAAAACGAGGCTACAGCACTCTCAACACGTAAAACACCACAACGAAACTCGAAAAACACCACGAAGCACCGACGGATAATCCGCAAAGAAGCATAACACAGATAACCCGCCATTTTACGCCAATGCGGAAGTACACCACTATGCTAACGGTTTCGTCTCGCGCACGCACACTGTTACACTGCACACATTCATCACGCTTACACAGCAGCTCCACACCACTAATGCTGCAGCAACATGAAAACAGATTGTCAGCTCTTCAACACAATGCTTCAAAATAGGTAAAGTATATTAATTTATTAATATATTATATATTTTAGTATTACACACCAAACAGCATTAGCTACCTTATGATTTGATTGCCGTCATTTTTTGACGGGCAATTCGCTAGTAAATATATATTCAGCTGTGATCACAGTGGTATGGCGCTGAGTGCTTTCTAGGATGATATTATTTTTTTTATGTTTAGAATGTTCTAATGAGCGTAAGTTATTGTATGAACTTATTGCGCCATTTCTGCCTATCTAATATCACAGTTATGTTGCACCCCAAGTAAAAACTTATAATTTGACATTTTCATTTGGCCTTTTTACAGTTTCTGAGGTTGTAGGACTCTGTTACCTTAAATCTTTTAGGTCCTATACTTCAGCATTTGTTTTTAACTACTTTTAATATAAATTTTTATTCCACCATTATTCGGACTGACACTGACTGATATTTCAATATACTCTGAGATGGAATTGCTAGTTTAATTGATGTGCTGCTCCTTTTCTTTAATTTGTGTGGTAAGTATAACACACTATACTAGTAATCACCCTCAATACATTGGTTTTGGACACACAGTTTTTGGTGGGTATTTGGAGGTTGAGGATATTTTTCTCTCCTGAATTATACAATGTCAACCTTTACAAGCACTGAATATACAATGTAAAAAACTATTTTATCATCAAGACTTTAAAACCATCCAGTCTAATCAAAAGTTGTCTCGCCTCTTGGTTTCAAGGATTGCGGCAAAGCTTCCTGTAGCCTTAAAGGGGAAACTTCATTAAGAATTAAAATGCTCTTTATAACACCATAAAATCTCTTCATCTGCCCAAAACACATTATTTAGTTAGTTTTGTTACAAGCTTGTATCTTTTTATTCTGTTTATATTTACTATTTCTTTGATTCTCACTCTCTTGTCTAATAAGCTTGTTTTTATGGCCAAAATATACAATGACCTGATGGCCTGATAAAATCATAAATACACACTCACTGCATACTGCCACAGAGGAAAAACAGGTTCACCTCTTAGTAAACTTTTTTTTAATCATATTGTTTATTGGTCACATTTGAAAAGAATATAAATACCACAGTACATCAGTATGCCATGATTCGCAGATCAGGCTGTTTCCAACTATTTCACAATTTGAAAAAATATAAATATAAAAAAAGGAAAATGCAGACTCTAGCTTGGTAGAGTGAGAATTAGTCATTAAAGCAAAGCATACAGTAATCATATTCCATTTAAATTTTAATTTAAAGTTTGTGACCTCCACACCTCTTTTTCCTTTTTCTGTTCCCTTTTTTAACAAATTAAACTTGAATTAAATCTTCAACCAAAACTAAACTGTTGGCAGCTATTAGCTATCTTAGGAAATCCGACTTCCATCTTTCTGAGTCGATTTCCCCGCTATTATCTTACCTCTTCGGTGCTAGAGATTCTTGAGTGTTCCCCAGTCCAGCCTCCCAAACCTCCTCTTCCCCTCATTCTCTTTCTCTCCCCGGGACATCAGATCCCTGCCATTCATCTTTGTTGACCTTGATATGTGACCCAGGGCTCCCAGATTGCCAAGTATTTGTCCATAGTGTCAGCTAGTGTGTGCGATATTCTTTCGTATAGCATAATTTGATTTAATTTACTGGTTATCTCTAAAGGTTCTATATGTTCTGCTTTCCATCTTTTAGCTATGCAATTTTTAGTCGCCAAACATATAAACTGCATCATCTTGTTTTGGGTAGCCGTTAAGGCTTCCATGCCTAGTCCCAGCAGACATACCTCCATCTGAGCCTCCAGATCTATTTGAAAAACAGTGGATGTTAAACGTGCACATTCCTGCCACATCCTTTGGGCTTTGGAGCAAGTCCACCACATATGTATGAAAGTGCCTCTCAGGTTGCATCCTCTATAGCAATTCGGATTTTGTCCTCCCTTCCACTTAGCAATCCGGTCCGGGGTTATATAAGCCCTATGTAAAATCTTTATGGATGTCTCTAGCAGGCTGTAATTTAGCGAGCCCCTGGTTAATTCCCTCCAGGATTTTTTCCACTGTGTTATTTCCCAGGTATGTCCTAAATCTTTTTCCCATTCCTTCATGAATTTTTCCTTGGAATCTATTTTTGGTTTGTTAAATTCTGAATAGAGCATGCCCAGTATTCCCCTTGTTAAAGGCGCTGTACTACATAATTTTGAGAACCAAGTATATTTCGGGATGCCCTGTTGTTTGACCAGGGAGCTCACCAAATGACTAATCCTACAAAAATTATAGTGCTCCTCCAGTGGAAGATTATGTTTGTCTCTTAGACTTACATAGGAGAGAGAGCCCCCCTCTGTAACCCAGTTCCCTATTCTCCCTAGGTCTCTTGAAATCCACCATTCCTTTGAACGTTCGGATAGGGGGGTCCGAAATTCTGGATGCGGTATTAGGGGAGCTAAGGGAGACAGTTCCCCCAAGATCCCATGATTTGTTTGAGCCCATCTACAGCACTGTAATGACAACCTGATTATCGGGTTTTGTAATTGTCTAAGTACCCTTAATGGCTCTTTTAGCCAGATTACTTGTTCCCAAGTGTAGGGTCGTAAATTCTGTTCCTCTATATAGACCCAGCTTGGTTTATGATCCCGTGAATGGATCCTAGGGATAACTGCCAATTGAGCTGCGCGATAATATTGGATGAGATTAGGGCACGATAGGCCCCCCCATCTTTTGTGTCTAGTCATTATCTGTTTCGCTATTCTATGCGGCTTGTATTGCCAGATGTATTGGAATATTACTTTTTGGAATTGTCTTAATTCTTTTTCCGGGCATCTAACTGGCAAGGATCGAAACAGATAGAGAATTTTCGGTAGCAGATTCATTTTTATGGAATGAATCCGTCCTAGCCAAGATAGTTTGAGTCTGGACCATGAGTTCATGTCATTCTTTAATTGTTTGATAAGAGGGTCATAATTAAATTTATAGAGATCCCCTAAGTTTCTTGTAAGATTAATCCCTAGGTATCTAATATGGGTCTTTGGCCAAGTGAACCGATAATTATCTCTCAGGAAAGTCTCTTCTCCCTTGGTTAAATTTAAGGCTAACACCTCCGTTTTAGTCGTATTTAATTTAAGGCCTGAGATTAAGCTAAAGCTATCAAGAATTTCAAACAAAGCCGGGATCGAGGATGTAGGATCAGTGAGAGTGCAAAGGACATCATCCGCAAACCAGCTACTCTTAAACTGAGTTGATCCAGCCTGTACTCCTTTTACTTGGGCAGAAGCCCTGATCCTCTGAGCCAGAGGTTCCACTACCAGGGCAAACAGCAGCGGAGATAGCGGGCAGCCTTGTCTCGTGCCCCTCTGTATATCTATAGTTTCTTTGTTCTGACCTGACACTTTAACTTCCGCCTTAGGTTTTTTATAAAGTGTTCGAAGCAGGTTCACAAACGTGTGTGAAAAACCAAACTTTGCTAGTACTTCCCATAGATAGGGCCACTCCACAGTGTCGAAGGCCTTTTCTATGTCCAGGGCCAACATGCATAAGGCAGAACGTTGTTGTTGGGCTATATGGATTAGGTTAGTCACCTTGCGAATATTATCTCCTGCCTGCCTATGGGAAATGAAGCCCACCTGGTCCGGGTGAACTAACTTTGGGAGAAATCCTGCTATCCTGTTGGCCATAATCTTTGTTAATAGTTTCAAATCAATATTGAGTAGTGATACGGGCCTGAAATTTTTCACTTCTAATTTATCTTTACCTTCTTTTGGGAAAAAGACCAGATTGGCTTGGTTAAATTCTGCTGGTATTGATTTACCTTCTAAGATATAGTTAAAAAAGGTGGTTAAGTGTGGGGCTAGGATATGAGAGAAAGTTTTATAATATTGTGCCGTGAATCCGTCCGGTCCGGGGGATTTGCCGGCCTTCGCATCCTGTATAGCCTGATTCACTTCTTCTAATGTGATCTTGGAATCAATTAACCCGTTATCCTCCTCCGTTAAGCTAGGGAGATCGCAAGAATTTAGGAAGTCCCTTATGGCAGTTTCTGTTGCTGATCTATGGGAGGTGTACAATTTACCATAGAAATTTTTGAACACTTCTTGAATTTTCTTGGGACTAGATGTTATTTGCCCTAGTGTATCTTTTATCTGGTATATTTTTGATTGGGCAATTTTATTTTTCAATTTGTTGGCCAGCATGGTATCTGGTTTATTCGCCCTAGCGTAGAACCTCTGGCCCGTAAAACGCAAGGCTCTTTCAGTCTTAGCGGACAGAATTTGATCTAACTCCACTCTCACCAACTCTATTTGTTGTCTTAGTGCTTTCGTTGGGTTTTGTTGGTTCACCTTTTCTAATTCCACAAGTTTTTCTTTTGCTAACCTCTCTTTTTGATTTTGTTGTTTTTTATATTGAGCTGCAATTTGTATACATGTCCCTCTAATGCAGGCTTTATGAGCCAACCATACCCAATCCGGAGATATATTCTCAGTTGTATTTTCTGTAAAGTATGAGTCCAGAGCCGCCGCTACTCGGTCTCTTAAGTGAGGTTGGGTGAGAAGCATTTCATTTAATCTCCAACATCTGGCTCCCCCCAGGGTCCCCCCTAATTGAATTTTGAGGCAAACATAAGAGTGGTCAGACCAAGAACACGGGTATATCTCTACTCCATCAGTCTGATCAATTAAATTTGTGCCTATTAAGAAGGTGTCTATTCTTGAATAAGTTTGATGTACCGTGGAGAAAAATGTATACTCCCTATCTAGAGGGTGGCTCTCTCTCCATATATCTGTCATCTGTAATCTCCTTAGTTTAGCTTGTATTAATTCTATTTTCTTGGAGAATTTGTCTCCCATTGAAGTTCCTGTACGATCTAGGGATGGCCTAAGCACTAAATTTAAATCCCCCCCTACAATAATGTATCCTAATTCCTTGGGTTCCAAGAGGCGGAGTAATCGTAAGAGACAATTATGAGGGGATGTGTTTGTAGAGTATAATGAAATAAGCGTGGTTTTACTATCATGTATTGTGCCTGTCAAAATAATAAAGTTACCTTCCGGATCAATGGTCTTGTTACTAAGAATAA
The DNA here is from genome assembly GCA_027410445.1 of Discoglossus pictus. Taxonomy (NCBI): domain Eukaryota; kingdom Metazoa; phylum Chordata; class Amphibia; order Anura; family Alytidae; genus Discoglossus; species Discoglossus pictus. The sequence goes on along the minus strand of CM050167.1, from coordinate 166,354,096 downwards.
AGGGGAAATCCCTGTGTAGCAGAATAGCCGTTCCAGCCTTTCTTGAGGTCTGTGTGGTTGCATATACGTGAGGATAGTTACCATGCATATACTTTGGGATATCATTTAATTTGAAGTGGGTTTCCTGAAGGAAGATAGCTGCCGGATTATGGGTTTTATATGTTAGGAAGGCTTTCCTCCTCTTAAAGGGTGAGTTGAATCCTCTAACATTATGAGTTATAAAAGTGTATCCTACTTTAGCCATCTGTCCCGGAGAGAGAAATAAGCGTATAGATAGTACTTACTTTTGAAACCAATGTTCCCTGGTTTTTTGAGAAAGCTGGACCAAGCAAGACCCTCCTTCCTGCACCTCTGAGTTGTAAGTTTCCATTTTGTGACACTGCCAAAAAAAACAACTAACCAAACAATGGTAACAATATTTTCAACTAAAGTAAAACATTTTACAAATCTGAGTATCTTTGTGTTTGTTCCCCAGCATCCTTGTAGATGCATCTTAGTAATTCTGGACTGAGGAGAGAGAACCTTCCCTGTCTCCTTCATGCCAGTATGAGGAATGCACAGTATTTATAGCTACGTTAGGCTATTATAACGCCCTCCCTTTAACGCTCTTTGCTTAATCACCGCATGGTCCCACCTTCTAGCTCTTTTTTATGTTTCCCCCCTGCCCCTTATTTTTTTTTTTTTTTTTTTTTTTTTTTTTTTTTCCATTATCGTCAGATTATTTCCTCTCCTCTTTAATAATTCCTCATACCCCCAGTTGTCTGCTGCCCTTTTCAGACCCTCCTCACATTAATGATGTTGTGTAAGTAATAAATCTTTTAACTGTCTAGAAGACCAAGAGTTACTCAATCCCTTTAACCTTAATCTCATTAATTTGTCCTTCTAAACAAACAAGTGACCTTATAGTTTTAGCAATCTATACCACTGGTATAAAAGGTAGAGAGCCCTGTAGCCCCCTCCGCCTCGTCCATACTCCCCAAGACAGATTTTTATTCGTAGAGTTGTACATCTGGCGTACCTTCATAGTTGCTTTAAGATCTAGCGATATTAAAGCCTCCTTGGCTTTAGCCTAACATTTTAGTCTTTTTATACCAGAGTCTCTATACATTTGACAGTCTAGGCATTGGTAGTATGAGGTATCTTTAGGATTCCCTGAACAATCCATACTCCCTAAGTCAGGGTCTAGATAAGGGAAGATTTCCCCACTTATATTTTCTGAGGGAGTCCCTCTGTTGCAAGTCCTGTTTTACGCCTTTGTGGAAGTGGAGTATCTTGCCACTGTCTCTTTGGGCTCCTTCGAGGGGAGTCTTGTTGTTGTGAGCCTCGTTCTGTTGTTGTGATTAGTTCCAGCTTTTGTAGTATTCGCATACACTCTTCTAAGGTTTTAGTAGAATAAGAAGTTCCTTTTACTTGAAACAGGAGCACAAAGGGGAATCCCCATCTATATGCAATCTTGTGTTGTTGCAGAACTATCAGCGCCGGTCTCATCTGTCGTCTTCTCAAGAGGGTGTTGGGGGCCAAATCTGCGTATATTTGTAATACAGAGCCATCTGGGCCCTTAATTTCTCTGCATTTTCTTGCCGCTCCCAGTATAGCGTCTCTGTCCCTCTGACGAAGAAGCCGTATAATCACATCTTTGGGAATATTAGGAGCTGAAGTAGCCCCCAGGGCCCTGTGTGCCCTTTCAATTTCCCATTCTGCCTCTGGTAGTGTTGGAGTCAGAAAATTAAACGTTGCTTGGATGTAGGGCAAGAGGTCCGTCACTGTTCGGGGTATCCCCCTTAATCTTAAGTTATGTCTCCGGCTCCGGTTGTCCATGTCTTCCAGTTTCTCAGCCATTTCTGCTATCTGTAAGGAATGTTCTGTCACAGCCGATCCCATCTGGTGTTGAGTTTCTCCCAAATCATCTACCAAGGTTTCTAAGAGATGGGTTCTTTGACCCAGATCGTGGATCTCTTTTGAGAGCTCTTTTTTGATGCTGTCCAATTTGCTTTGCATGAGTTCCGCTATCTGAGCCATTGACTTTGCAGATATGTCCATTGAGGTATTACTACTTTGTTCCATATCTGACTCAGAAGGTCCCGAGTCCGCTGGATCGCTGTCTGAGGTTTGTTTTTGATTGGCCATAGTTGCTTGAAAATGTTCTTTGATGTTTTTGGAATGTTCTGACCGTTTGGGTTTAACCATGGTTCCGGTTCAGAGACACATCTGCACTATCAGTATTGCAGCTCTTTGTCACTATTTATATCTGTAAGCAGTATTTTAGCTAACAATAATGTCCTTAATTCTGGGGTCCCCTAAGCATAAACTTCTTATGATTTACTGATTCCACATTATATAGAAGTTCTGGAGTTCTGTGTGAAGCTGGAGGCAGTGGTGCATTTATTCATTTAGTCGGTGGGACCCAGGTTTGCGGCTGCTTGTTAAGCCATATTTATATTTTTTTCTGTCAGTCTCTTTACCCCTCTGCCTCCCTTCATTGGGTTAAAGTTCGTGATTAACTGCTTTTGGCCGTTATGGTTCAAATTATTATTATTATTATTATTCAAGCCACAAGTGATCTTTAATTCTCTTGAAAGGCCACAAGGTGGCAGCATATAGAAGTAATCCTGCAGTTTAGCACAGTCTATGAGGCAGTTATGAGACCAATGTAGCTTTGAACAGGTTATTCAAATGTAAGATAATCTCAGGTTATTGAAGAATAATAACCATATAGTTGTCTTTGTATGCAAACATTAGTGCCATTTGTTGGGACATAATAATGGAGTAGTAGTTAAGTGAAACAGGTGTTCTTTGAAAATAAAAGTCTATGGGGTCTCCAGTTTACTCAGGCTTAGTCCCTATGTTATTATTATATTAGAGGTTATAGAGATAGTGGCTAGAGTTTAAAAATACCTGTCAGGGCCAGCAGCTAGGTCTAGAAATTGGAGTTCTACCTTTTCATTTGCTGCAAGATGGCGTCTGCGACCTCGTGGCCCCTCTGCCTGTCTTCTCTCTGCAGCCACCTCAGGGCCTCCAGTGTGTAGGGGTCCCCCACTCAAGATTGTGACCTTCCAGATCACTTTGGCTCACCTCTTCGTTGTCTCTGGGAGCAGCGTCTCTCCCAAACCTCTGCTCCGTTGCAGACCTGCTCCAGGGGCTCTCAAAATGGCGTCCGCAGCTCGTGCAGCGCCCTTTCCCCGCCGCTCGAGGTCCGGTCTGTCTCCCGGGGTCTCTAGTGTGGTCCAGCCACCACCGGACACCCCACCAATCTCCCTGTGGGTCTCTGAAGGGATGCACTTGGTTGCCCTCCGCAGCCTCCGGGGTAGGATAGAGGGCCTCAGACCCTTTTCTTCTCTTTGTGGTCGGCAAGGCGGTCGAAGGGTCCCAAGGGGATCAGGGGTCCCTTCCCCACTGCCCTTCAGTCCCACTAGAGGTGTTTGCCCCACTTAAGTGTTTTTTAAGGTCCCAGGCTTGGGTCTCCCTACGGAGCTCAGTGCAGACACGTCTGCCTTGGTCGGTTGCTAGCTCCGCCCCCACCTCTTAGTAAACTTAATGGTTATTAGAGGTTGTATGTGTTGTATATATTTTATACATAGAAAGCAGACCCATATTTCTTCTTCTAACCACTAACTTTAAGAAACAAAATCCCATGAATACCTTTGACCAAACCAAACCTAATCTAAAAGCTTATATTAATTGATAATTAATTTATAGATTACAAGAAACTTATAAAAATGACACTTCTTAAAAAAGTATTAAATTTAAACACAATAAATACATTGAACAACAGCTAAAGGTTAATATTTATTGAATAAAAATAATTAATGAATACTGATGGGTGTTTTTGCTGCACTAGGTAATTGGATTTGTGCTCTCCCCGGCCCTCATTCAATTGCAATTTAGCCAATTGAATAGGGGTCAAAATAAGCAGATAGCGTATTTTTTTAAAATACGTTTTTAGTTAGTGAAAACCTTGCTTTTGGATAGATGTTTACTAACTAAAAATGTCTTTAAAAAAAAATGTTATGTGCTTATTTCGACCCCTATTCAATTGGCCAAATTGCAATTGAATGAGGGCCCCCGTTTGCAGCTCCTCCTTTCCACTTTCTATATCAGAAATCATAAGTTTATGTTTTGTATATAGAATGTGTCAAGTACACTTACAGACATTAATATAACTGTGCATATACAAACAGGCTTGGGCCTCATGGGTCTAGGCAGAAAACTCCCTCAGCATTAATCAGAAAGTACCAGGTACAATTACAGAGAGAATATTTTCTGTATATATATATATATATATATATATATATATATATATATATATATATATAACCCAATACTCTTAAAATATTTTATTTACGCTGGCATTTGCCATAAGTAGATAGATAGATAGATAGATAGATAGATAGATAGATAGATAGATTATATAAAACACTCATTTTTATTTTAAAATACACATGCAGATAAACATAACATAGTAATAAAAATGGCTGTATATTACACTGATAGTATGCATAACTAGTGATGCCAGATGAAGCCAGTTCATGAGGTGGTAAGTCACAATGTACAATGAAATTAGATTAGAGTCCACACACTTGCTCCCCAAATCTCTATCACAATAAAGATATATATATACCACCAGTGAATATCCATTCAGTAATTGGTCATTAATATACAAAATGCTTTATATGAGAGAGGTTATCATTTGTAGTGTAAAAACCACATCAAATATACAAACAGAATAAGGTCAGCTTTTCAAACCAGTTCTGTTAGCCAGCAATCAAGGACACACAAAAAAGAAACGATGGTTGTCTGTCGCAGATGTGAGCCAACAGTGTAGCTTGCAAAGAAACAAGTTATTTTTGTAATCCCAGCACTTACAAGGACATACTCTTAATTAGTTTTCCTTTAACATGTGGATATAATCAGTTGGGCAATCAAGTTCCCCTGAAGATGCTGGCAGTGGGACCTTTTTACAGTGAGTCACATGTATCCACGGAATCCTTTCTGAGATTTTTAAAGCTGTAAGGGGTGCTAGTAGGACCTGGTAGGGACCTTCTCACCTGGCATCTGCCCAGTTTTTTTTCTTGATGATTTTAATGAGGATCCACTCTCCAGGTTTTATTAATATGGGCAGCTTGCAATGTTCCTGAGGAGGAACATAGGTAATTTGTTTTTTGGTCAGCATTTTATGCATGTTGTCTGCTAAATTTTTTATTCCCTCGTCTTGGCTCACAAAAGGTTTTAGTTCAGGTAAATAAAAAGTTCTACCATACAGTAATACTATCAAAAGGTGTTAGGTTATTTTTTGTAGGTATAATAGGCATATTCATCATTACCAAAGGTAGACAGTATATCCAATTGTTTTCATGTTTCTTCCACAAGTCTTTCTTTCAATGTCTTTCTTAGTTTGGATTTTATGGTGCCATTTGTTCTTTCTACCAATCCTGCAGCTTGTGGGTGGTATGAGCAATGATATTTCATATTCCCAGATGCGTTATTACACTGTTAATAAAATGTGTCACATTATCACTATGGATCTTTTCTGGTACCCTAAATCGAGGTATTATTTGGGTTAATAGGGCTTTTGCTACTGTAAGAGCATCTGGATGTGTGCATGGTATTGTTTCCACCCACCTGGAAAACATGTATATTATCACTAAACAATACATGGTTTATCACATGGCTCAATATCGCTGCATATCTGTGTAGGTTATGGGGACGGACAGGTTTTCCCAGAGGACATATGTAGACCCCTTCTTTGTTTTGCTTAACCCCTTGTGTAGGCCAGTATACTTTTTCAGATTCTGGTGAGCTTTCTTGCATTTGTTTAAGAACGTCATGGTCTATGTGTATGTGTTTGTCTTGAGACAGATACACAGTGGAAGCAGCTATTTTGGGTTTCTGCGCTACCTATTTTGCTTCCTCATCTGCTTTTCTGTTTCCTTTTGAAATGGGATCAGTGCCTGTGGTGTGTGGGATCAGTGCCTGTGGTATGTGCTGCGCACTTACATATTGCTAATAGCTTAGGCAAGTTTATTGCATCCAGTAAGGAGAGGATTATATCTTTACTAGCGAATTGCCCGTCAAAAAATGACGGCAATGAAATTGTAAGGTAGCTAATGCTGTTTGGTGTATAATAATGAAATATGTAATACATTACTAAATGAATATACTGTACCTATTTTGAAGCATTGTGATGAAGAGCTGGCAATCTGTGTTGATGTTGCTGCAGCATTAGTGGTGTGGAGGTGCTGTGTAAGCGGGATGAATGTGTGCACTGTGTGGTATGAATATCCGTAGGTGGTTTGTGGTGTTTTGCGAGTTTCTTGTGGTGTTTTGCGAGTTTCTTGTGGTGTTTTGCGAGTTTAGAGTGCTGTAGCCTCGTTTTCGTTTTGTTCGGCGGCCATTTTTTCTCTCGCTTAGATTTTTTTTTAGTCTCTAAACTCTTTTATTTCGAGTAAAATTGAGGTCTAAGTTGCATTTTTGAGGTCCTGGGTGCTCCCTCTTGGTGTAGGTAAGGTTTTTATGTATGTGCTGTGTGTATGTATTGTGTTTTACATTTTGTAATGTTCGCGAGTTGCGTCCGAGTGTTGCGAGGCCGTAATGTGTGTGAACGTGTGTCGTATGTTGTTTGCGAGTGTCGTAATGTGTGTGTCGTGCTGTTTGGGTTGCGACATGAAGTTTGCGAGGGTCGCAGTTGCTGGCATGGAGCGCCTTCGGCGCTCCATGCCAGCAACTGCGGCCCTCGCTTCGTGAGGGTCCTCAGTTGCTGGCAAGGAGCGCCTTCGGCGCTCCATGCCAGCAACTGAGACCCTCGGCCAGTGCCCTCGCTACGCGAGGGCCGCAGCTCGCTACGCGAGTCGCGGCCCTCGCTTCGTGAGGGCCGCGGGCTCGCTACGCGAGCCCGCAGCGTTAGCAACAACTCGTACGCTCACAACTATATATGTGATGTTGGATTAGCTTACCAGTTGAGGTAACCATTCCTGTATTTTTCCACAACTGAACAAACACATGGACGGTGGAAAATGCATATTGACTGTCAGTGTATATGTTCACAGTTTTTCTTTTAGATATTTTACATGCTTCTGTAAGTGCTATTAGGTCAACTTCTAGTTCAGCATTTTCTATTAAAGCAACAGTAGGTGTATAAGATAGATTTATACGACCTTGAGTCTGGTGGTCTAGTCATTGTCCTTGTTGGTCCCCTTCCTCCGCTCCGCCTCCACATCCCCTCCGGTCTCCTTTGTGAACTTCTTTGTGGACAGTCACGGGCCCAGTGACCGGTTTCTCCACATACATAGCAAGCACCTGATCTCTTTGCCCCCTTTCAGTCCGCCTTCCTCCTCTGCTTCCTCCTCTCGCACTTTGTTTCCAATCATGGTTGCCTCAGAAAAAAAATATTAGCATTATTATTTTATTAGCATAGTGGATCCCTGAACTTCTCTGCCTCTCCCACCAACATTTTCCTCTGCCCTAGGGTTAGGGACTTCTATAAGAGGGTACAATTAAGAAGATGAAATGGTGCACTTAACGCCATCAGTGTTCATTGGAAGTCGCCTATCTTTCTGCGACCTTTCTAGTGGCTGTGGTGATCTGTAAGGAGGAGGAGGAGGTATGCTTTCCTCTGGGGGCACAAGGGGTGAGTCCTCTTCTGGAGCCGTGGGAGGTAGAGCTGACTGCCGAGCGGGGACTGTCACAAGTCTCGTTGGTCTTAGCACAAAGCTGTCATCATCCTCGGAATAAGAGGAAACATTATTCACACCACATTGTTTCAATACCTTACAGGCAAGTTCAGGGTTTACTTTTATCCTATTTTCCATTTCCCTAAACAAGTTCTCATCTCCGCTACTAAGTCTACAATTCTTATTAATCTCTTTGATATTTTTCTTTTCTATCTCCCTGTTGCCCCAGGCAACGACTGCAGTTTTGTCCCATACTTTATTTATTATGCGCACAGAGTAAGTTTTATAGTCTCTCTCAACAGACTCCGTTGGACGGCTGACCCTCAGCGGTTTTAAAAATACACAACGTCCTACGAGGGTCCTGCTTCAACCCCGACACATGGCTGATCCTCAGAGGTCAAAAATTGTAATTTAATATTATATTTATATAAAATGGTTCTGAAGGTTCACTAACAAGATGATGGTGTTTGCACATTTGTGACCTTGGACGGGATCTATATAAAATGGATGTGAGGGTTCACTAACAGGATGAAGGTGTTGGCACATTTGTCACCTTGGACAGGATCAAGTACACATAATACAATACTGGGTATTGGATTCTGTTGATGTTATAAGTCTGAATCCATGTGTTCTTTCCTGGGAATGAACCGTTGTTTTCCTATTTTAGTTGAGGTATATATATACCCAGCTGGTTAGAATCCATATGTATCCCCAACCTGTGGAGAGAAGATCAATTGGACTCACTTCCATAAATAGCTGCTCCTAGTCTGACAACATGCTGCCTCCGTAGAAGCAAACACGATACGAGGGTGTCAGATTTTAAGCGATGATCCCCATCTGATGATGTCACTTGGCAGGTTTACTGATAACCAAAAAGGACACTTGTGCATGATAGATATGTAAAGTATCGATATGTGTTAAGTGTATAGTTAAAGTATCTGATATATGGGAATGTAATTACAAATGTATGTGGATATATTTTAGATATTCACATAAAGTATTGTTATCATACAGAAAATGATCCAATTAGGTTGTGGAATCATAGATACATCTTCTAATGTGATTTTGCTCCATATATTCTCAATGTGGGGTTAATATAAGAGATTAATAGGACATAGATCCAGAATATTTAAGCACACCACTCCAGGGTACAGAAGATGTGGTTAAACAAGCATATTCCAAAGGAACCTACACCAAAAGCAAGGATTTGTTGAAGGAAAATCAAAGAAGCTAAAACATAAATGGAAATAATTCAAAACAACTAAATACAAGGTTTACCACACAATACCATATAATTAAATGCATTCAAAGCAAACTCTGGTCTATCATATATCAGGACAAATTATTAGTTCCTAATCTGCCAACACATCCAGATGTTATCTTTAGGAACAATGAAGACTTTTGACTTTTGACTCCATCTAAAGTAAAAACTATCCATGATTCAAATGCAAATAGGATAACAAATTATATTAGAGAGATGAAAGGGCTTTATAAATGCAGGAGAAACTACACTGGTTACAACAATGCAGTAGAAAGAACAAATTCATGTATAGTATCATAAAGTCCACCAATAAAACATCCAAGATAAATGAATATGTTATCTACATAATGTGTGCCGTAAGAAAAAAAGTAAGGTCAATTTCCGTGAACACAGAAATCATATCATGAAGCACATGGAGTGACTTCCACAATACAGACCCATCTAATCTTAGCAATGTTGTCTAAGAGGGATATGAGAGGTGGGAATTTTGGCTTTAAAGTTGAACAAATATGCAACTGTATGGATCCATTCTTGCAAACCTTATTACCTAATGGTCGCAATTAAACATTTAAGACAACCTCTTGAACGACGCGGAGGCTGCACAGGCTCCCTGGGTCAGCCCGTAGCATCACGTGACCCAGCGGAGCCTGTGAGGCTATCAGCCAATCAGGTGCGTCGGGGGCGTGTCGGAAGCCCGTTTCGCGCCGTTGAGCCGACTGGAATGGACGGAGGTCTGAGGTCCTGCAGCCAAAACTAAAAGTAGGAAGGTTTACATACTGAGATTTCACCCCAGCTTACCAGCACATAAGGGGATATACTTGTTGAGGCTTCTCTTGCTTGTTTTTCTTCCTCCGTTTTGTGTCTTTGTGTGTCTTGTCTGTGTGTGAGTGTGTTTTGTCTGTGTGTGTTCCTGTGTCTGTGTGTGCCTGGTGCTGCTGCTTGTTGTCCCCCCTGTTTGTCCCCCTGGTAGTCTTAATATGGATCCAGAAGGCTTAGAGGCTTTGCTGGCTGAGGTTAGGACCCGTGCCTTAAGCCAAGGGGTCAGGTGGGTGCAGGAAAGGCTGGGACCTCCCATGCCTTCTGCGCTTGGAGCTCAGCACATTGAACAGGAACAGCCTGCGGTGGCTGGTGTCCTAGCCAATTCTGATGCCTCCAGGGAATTTTTTTCCCATCCCACCACTGTAGGGCTACCAGACCCCAGTCCATCGGGCAGCAGAGACACAAGAGATGGGGGGGTTACAGGTCAGGGCGGCCGGGACCCCATACCCCCCAGGCAGGCGAGCGCCAGGACTACGGGCGGTGGGGGTGAGGGCCTAGCACTCCGGCCACCACCAGCCAACTTGCCTAAAGGTCCTAGGCCGCGACAAAGGTCGAGAAACACCCCTCTAACACCCCGTAAGGGGGGTGCAGGGGGAAAGAGAAAAGCCGTGAGTCCTAAAAAGGCTCCTACAGGCCCTCACGGTGCCAAGCAGACGGTCCCTGGGGTTTCCCTCAATAACAGTGCTTCTGGTACTTTACAGGGACGCCCAATTGGCGGTGAGAGGAGCATGGCGACGACGAGGGAAAGAAGAGATGGAGTGATCAGAGAGATGAATAGCCAAGACAGCATGGTCATGATTGATGACATGCCAGTGACAGAGGCCGTGGCGAGGCTAGGAGCAGGTACAGTCCGCTACTATTCACGCACACACCGCTAAGACGTAGCAGAGTAGAGACTGAGGGCGAGACGGTTAGGCCACAGCGCAAAGGGTCTAAGACCGACCAACAGCTGGATATTCCAACGCCCGAGGAAGTCTCAGGGGAACCCCTACAGGGGGCGGCGGACGCAGTGCTAGCCTACTCCAGCCGCGCAAGCTTAGGTGACCAGGACCGTTCCTCTGATGAGGAAAGGGCGGTATGGGCACGGGCATGCAGGTCGCGGAGAGCTAGTGACTGTTCTTCTTGTACCCACAGATCCAGAAGGAGATCCAGGTCGAGAAGCAGGAGATCTTGTCGGTGCAGCTGTGCTTGCACTGGATCTGAGAGGAGGAGCCCGCGGAGGACAAGACGGTCAGAGTCCCCGGAGCGTCAGGAGAGACGCAGGGATACTCCGTTGGCCGTATCTACTCCAAAGCTTCCAGAAGCAGGTAAGCGCTCAGATTTGAGCTGCGCAGAAGACAAGGGAGGTTTTATCGGGTCATTGAAGACTCTACTAGCTGCGCACAACATCGCGGTTAGCGAGCACGAAATGGGAGCTTGGATAGGGGGGCTAGCAAAGGGTGCATGGTCCCAGCCAGCAGCGGTAGTGGCGCCAGCGAGCGCAAGCGAGGCGTTAGCTAGCATACGCGCGCCCGAGCCGGTAGGCAATGCGAGTGCAGCAATAGGGAGTACCAATGCAGGAGTTACCGACGCAGCCATGAGACCTATAGTCTTATGCTCGTTGGATAACTTAGGTGCACACCTTACCCAGGAGGTTAAGGAAAAGAGTTGTTTTCCCTTCTCCCTATGTCTAGGCAAACAGATTTGGCCGAGAGGGGCCCCAGGGAGGGGGAAGAGCGGCGGAAATCTTTTGCTAGGCTACCCAGGACGTTTGATACATGGCTGCAAGCATTTTCAATCTGGGCTTGCGTACTGTGTGAGCGGCACCCCGAACAGAGTTCGGGATTATTCGTTTACATAGACGAAATTCGGAATGCTCACAAGGTCTATGGGGGTGCAGCCTGGTGGCGGTACGATGAGGAATTCCGGCAATACTTGGCCTCAAGGCCAAGCATGGCGTGGAGTGACAAAGCGGTGGCGTATTGGCTAAACATCATGACACCCATGAGAGTCACGACGCCCTTTCGGAGCGGGGCCGGTGGAGCTAAGGGCCCCACCCACGCCTCAGGAGCAGGCCTTAAGACCTGTTTTGCGTATAACGAGGGGGTCTGTAGATGGGCCCCTAACTGCAGGTTTAAGCACGCATGCTCGAATTGTGGAAGTGAACACCCCCTGTCTAGATGCGGTAGACCAAAAGAGGGAGGCAGGGGCGAACCTCCGGCAAAGGGGCAGGACGCCCATACGCCTCCCCGCCATGCTGCCGTGGCTAAAACGCTACGGTAAATTGGCAGGCACCGCCGAAGTGGCGCGCCTGTTGGAGGACGGTTTCCGAGAAGGGTTCCGGATTCCATGCGGGGTCGACATTCAAGGTTTTCTTGTCCCAAACCTGAAGTCGGCCAGGGATTTCCCAGGGGTAGCTAAAGCTAAGGTGCTTAATGAGGTAAAATTGGGGAGGATGGCAGGTCCATTTGCGGCCCCGCCCATCCTGGGTGGTCCCCAAGAAGGAGAAGGGTAAATTTAGGTTGATTCAGCATCTCTCCTACCCCAGAGGTCGTTCGGTAAACGATGGCATCTCAAAAGACCAGGCTACTGTGTCTTATGAGTCATTTGACCGGGCGGTCGACCTGGTGAGGAGGGAGGGCCAGGGGGCCCTTATGGCGAAAGTGGACATCGAGGCAGCATTCAGATTGCTCCCCGTACACCCGTCAAGCCATCGGTTGCTGGGGTGCTTCGTAGACGGAAATTACTTCGTTGATTTATGTTTACCCATGGGATGCTCGATATCCTGTGCTTACTTCGAGGCCTTCAGCAAATTTTTACAATGGGTCGTGAGCATCGAGGCGGGGTACAAGAGTATTACCCATTACCTGGATTACTTCCTTTTACCTGGATTACTTCCTTTTCGTTGGCCCAGCAGGAAACGACGCTTGCCGTTTCATGCTGGACGTGTTCACCGAAATCTGTACAGAGTTCGGGGTACCGCTGGCCCATGACAAGACGGAGGGCCCTACAATTGACTTTTCTAGGGATTCGGATCGACTCCTGCAAAATGGAGTGCAGTCTTCCCTTAGAGAAGGTGGTGGACATGCAAGCGGAGATTAAGGCGCTACTGGGCGCGCGGAGGGTAACCCTGCGGCGGCTGCAATCAATATTGGGGAAGTTGAACTTCGCATGCAGAATTATCCCCATGGGGCGGATATTCTGTAGACGGATGTCACTGGCTACTGTAGGAATTGCGAAGCCGCATCATTTCCTAACAGTCTCTAGGGTTACGCGTGATGATGCGAGAGTGTGGGCGGTGTTCCTCGCAGATTTTAATGGGCGGGTGCTCCTTCAAAAGGAGGGCGCCACCAGCGCAGAGCTAGGTCTCCACACCGATGGGTCCGGACCGATTGGCTGTGGGGCTTATCTCCAAGGGAGATGGTGCGCTGCGGCGTGGCCGGAGGAATGGGAAGAGGCGGGTTTAATGCAGAACCCTACATTCCTTGAGCTGTTCCCTATGGTGGTAGCAGTTCACTTATGGGGTGCCTGTTTCAGGGACAGGCGAGTCATTTTCCATTCGGCTAATAAAGGGTTGGTGGAGGCCGTGAACAATATCACGGCAGCATCCGTACCGGTGATTAGATTGCTCTGGCATCTTGTGCTATGTTGCCTTCGCTTGAACATATGGTTTCAGGCAAGACATGTGACAGTAGTGGAAAACGGAATTGCTTACGCCCTCTCTCGGTTTCAGGAGGACCGCTTCAGGGCGCTGGCTCCTTATGCGAACGGCCTGGGGGAGCACATCCCTGAGGAGCTTTGGGAGATTGGAGCTGTCAGGTAACGAGACTCGTGAGACAGTCTGTTGCCCCAGCGACTTGGAACGCTTATAGACGTGTGTGGGCGAAATGGGATAGTGTAGTGGCACTGGCAGGTGGTGCCACGACGGAAGACAAGAGCATAGGGATCCTGCTTTGGTTCCTGCTGCGGTGCGCCGAGCAAGGCGAATCAAGAACCGTAGTAGGGAGACAGGTCACGGCGCTTGCTTTTATGTTTAAGCTTGCTGGGCAGAGGGACCTTACAAAGGAGTTTCTAGTGCGCAAGGTGGTGCGCAGAATGTTCAGCGGGTCGCAAAGGCCAGATAGTAGGCGGCCAATAACATTTGCGCTGTTGCTGAGATTGGCTCAGGAGTTGGTGGTGGTTTGCAGGAACCCCTTTGAATCCCTACTTTTCCGAACGGCTTTTTCCCTGGCGTTCTTCGGAGCGTTTAGGATAGGGGAGTTAGTCGCGAACAGTAGACACGGTTCGGGGGGACTGCAATTGGGGGATACCTGCCTCAGGGAAGGTATGGTGGTATTGTGGTTGCGGAGGTCAAAGACCGACCAAGTGGGTAAAGGAAGAGAAGTTGTTCTGCATCAGGTTGGCACGGAGTGTTGCCCATATGCATGTGTAATGGAGTACCTTAAGCAGCGACCGGCGGGACGGTGTTCGCTGCTGGTACACGCCGATGGAACGGCACTGTCTAAGTATCAATTTAAAAAAGTTTTAAAAAGCGCACTGCATCGGCTCGGTTTTAAGCAGTCCGACTTCGGAACACACTCCTTTCGGATTGGAGCTGCCACAGAAGCGGCTAGGTTGAGGTTGCCCGACGCGACAGTGAAGCGCATCGGGAGGTGGGACTCAGAACGTTTTCGGTCCTATGTAAGGCCAAATGCAGTGGTATAATGGTGTTGCTTTCTACTTTCAGGGGAACAGAAGCAACTATGGATTGTGGGCCATTCATACGTGTACTGGGCCCACAGGTTAGCCGCAGTTACCGAGGAAAAGGCACAACTCGGCTTTCCTGTTACGGACTTGCGCGTACGGTGGTGTGGCATTCGGGGTCTGCGGTGGGCGCAGCTCGACGGTCTCCTGGAAACTTACGCGCAGCGTTACGGTCAGCCCAGCGTGATAATAATTCATGCCGGCGGGAACGATTTGGGGACAGTTCCCATGAGACGGATGCTGAAAGTGATGAGACGAGACATTGAGAAATGGGTGAAGAAGTTCCCTGGCACGTTCCTTATCTGGTCCGAGATGATTAAAGGAAGATCGTGGCGTAACGCAAGCGACCCAGTATGTTTGGATAAGGCTAGACAGAAGATTAACCAGCAGATTGCGAGTTTTGTGAGGAAGCATGGTTTCGTTGCCATCCAGTATAAAGAGTTCGAACCGGTCGGCGCTGATGATTTTTTCGCAAAAGATAAGGTTCATCTTAGGGAAATAGGGTACGAGTTGATGATGTTGGAGTTTAGGGAGAGTGTTTTGCGGGCCTTGGCTTTAATGTCCAGCAGGGGGGGATCGCAGCCTCGGGAGGCGTCCCTCGCATGCTCCGTGGCGGGAGGTGAGTTGCCCGGCCCACTGGCCTAAGGGGGCGATGGCCCCACCTCACAGGGCGTGCTTAAAGATAAGCATTGGGGCTTTGGGCAGTGCTCAAAGCGTGAGGTCACTGTTCGTGGCCGGGCTCCTCCCCCGGAAGGAAAGGACTAATTTAGTCATTAAAATAAGTTATGGTTGTTGTTTACATTGTTTCAAAATAAAGCTGTGGCCCGTTGTTTCTCCCAACTCAAGTTGTCGTGTCAGTTATTCCATTACCTAGCCTAAATGGATCATGAACGACGCGGAGGCTGCACAGGCTCCCTGGGTCAGCCCGTAGCGTCACGTGACCCAGCGGTGCCTGTGAAGCTATCAGCCAATCAGGTGCGTCGGGGGCGTGTTGGAAGCCCGTTTCGCGCCGTTGAGCACAGCAGCGCGGTCTCCCGACTGGAATCCCACCCACCCACCCTGTATTTTGTTGTTAACAGATGTATATGGAGTATTCTTTTAAAAAAAAAATATATATATATAATATAAATAAGAAATATTGAAATTAATATATATTTTGGTTAAAGAATTCGGAGAAGTGGCTATTGTATGTTGTGTAATGGTAATTTATGACTTGGCGGCGGGAGGTGAGTTGCCCGGCCCACTGGCCTAAGGGGGCGATGGCCCCACCTCACAGGGCGTGCTTAAAGATAAGCATTGGGGCTTTGGGCAGGGCTCAAAGTGTGAGGTCACTGTTCGGGGCCGGGCTCCTCCCCCGGAAGGAAAGGACTAAATTAGTCATTTAAATAAGTTATGGTTGTTGTTTACATTGTTTCAAAATAAAGCTGTGGCCCGTTGTTTCTCCCAACTCAAGTTGTCGTGTCCCAACTCAAGGCTATTACCTAGCCTAAATGGATCATGCATGGGTCATGTATACTCAATTAAGTGTACTATAATTATTTTAATATATGCTGTCATCAGAGATAATTTACTAAAGATCCATTAATAAGGGCAGTTATAAATGTGGGGATAATCATACACACATATACCTCTGATTATTAATTATGTCTGTTTATAATGTATTCATTTATTATGAGTTACATATTTTATAAATGCCTGAGAAAATATGTGAAATTATAGCTAAACAACATTCCTCAACAAATATACTTTAATATTGATTTATTAAACATTTACAGCTCAGTCAGTTTGTAATATGGTATATTTCATAAAAAACAATATGATCAATATTTTAAGTAAATTAAACATGAAAAGCTCAGAAACAAACTTTATAACGAAAATTTTATAATTTCCAAGACTTCTTTTATAATTATTACCTCTATTTTAAGAAATAACATCACAGTTTATTCACTAAATACTGTTATCTGTGCTATCGTGACTTATATGTCATTAGTTCATTTTGTATTACGTAGATTGCATTATATCATGTTATTTATTTAGTTATTTATTTATCTAACAGCTGATAGCAATTGAACCAGTTAGAATGTAAATAATTGAAGTGATTAAGGCTACATGGAGTCAGTAATAAACATAAATATAGACTGAACCTGGTATGAAACTATCTCCTGACAGAGTGACTGATTTCACAAAACTTAGAGCATTGTCTCACCAAGTCACCCCCCGGCACCTGTAGTTTTCAGTGATCTGTACCCAGGAGTGGTGAATCTAAAACGTCTGGCCAAACAACAAACCATCGCCATGGGAGTAAAGGACCAGTGTAGCCCCTTTTCAAGTTAATCTATATTAGTTAACCGTTAATTCCCATTAAAAACACATGTATAAACAGTAGCAAAGAGACTTTATCCAGAAATATATTTAAAAACACAATTCCCTCTGGGTTTTGTGCACACTGTCCAGAATGCAAACAAATAGATATATTACATCAATTGTGCAGGCAACATAACCTGGAGCATGCTCTGTATTGTGCATCTGTATATTTTCCGGCTAAAGCCTTTCTTTGCTGCAATTTGCACATATTTTAAAAGTTACTCAATGGGGACCTAAAAAATTAACGTGAGAAGCTCTCACACTGGACATTTAAGGACCTGATCTGTCTGGTTAAGTACTCTGTGTGATTTGATCTGCGGCCTTTGTGAATGTGATTTAAACTAGTAATTTGCCCATCAACAATGACAGGAATAACATTGGAAGGCTGGCAATGGCTTTGATCCTCTGAGCACCTTCGGTGCCCATCGTGAGCCCCGGGATAAGCGCCTTCGGCGAAATTGCTTGTCAAAAATGACGGGACAGGCTATGGGCCCTTCCCCCATTTCCCCTCTCCTGAGCGTCCATGTATCTCTTTGCAGCATCTCCCCCTGTCCCTTCCCTATGTCTTTCTCCTCTGTGTGTGTGGTAAATGTTTGCGTGGCGCGCATTGACTGACGTTGATTACATTTTCAAAGTCCTACACGCCTGGCGTTGTTCATGTAAGTGTTACTGTCTTCAGCGTTGTGTGTTTTGTAAGTTTTGCAGGCCTGGCGTTGCTGAGCCTCGTTTTCATGCTGTTTCTAAAATTTTGCGTTTTTCGTCCGCCATTTTTTTCCTCATTTAGGCGATTTTGTAATGATGAAAAACACCAAATATGGTTGTAATTCACATGCAACCTTACTCCTAGGCTTCCTGTGCCTCCCCCTGTAATGTGTGTGAGTGTGTTATAATTTTTTGGACATGTTTTTTTTGTTTTGGTGGGTTTTTAGAGTTATGCGCTTGAACAGTACTGCACCACTGGCCTTCAACTCTCATTGCATCCTAAGTACTTCCCCGCTGCTTTGCATCGCTTTGATGGCGCAGCTGGGTGAAATGAGCGCCTTTGGCGCTTATTGCAGCCTAAGTGCAGCGCGGCTGCTTCGCCTCGCTTTGCGAGGCTCGTATGTGTGAAGGCGCCGCTGGCGGCCATGACGCCTTCGGAGCTCATTGCAGCCTAAGTGCAGTGCGGCTGCTTCGCCACGGTTTGCGAGGCTCGCATGTGTGAAGGCGCTGCTGACTCGCCTTGCTTTGCGAGGCTCGCAGTTGCGCCCTTGTTTCGCGTTACCAGCATCTCAAACATCACCAAAATCACAAGATCCACAACTATATATATGATTTTTTATTGTGTAATATACTTGACTGCACTATGTAGGGCATTCACTCTCTTTTATTTTTTTTCTGTATAACCACTGATGTGGAAGCAAGGGAACACCACTAGAGAGCTGCACTTAATTATTCTGGATCTCTACATCTAAAGGACATAGGGCTCCATTTCCTGCCTCAGAGTTTCTGATGTATAAGTCATGTAGACTCGTAAATCATTAACAAACTATTCACAAACCCAGAAAAACTAGCCCTACCAGAAGTGCACACTAAATGGTGCAAAAGTACAAAGTTCACAATACATGTGTAGCTGTCCAATTAAAATTTCCCCAAGCCCATCACATTCTAAAATCCGAGTGATACATGTTACCTTCTGAGTGCTCCCAAGTCCTCAGATTGTAGATCCTACATGTACTCTAACCCCCCCTTAGAGGCATAACAAATACCACTGATAAATAAACAAGCGTCAGGTCTAACACTATTATCAACCTAGTACCTTAATTATGTGAAATATGAGGTTTGATTACTCATATCAACACAATTATGGAGTTAGTAATGGCACCATCATGAGCCCCCAAACCAAATATATACAATTAGCCCAGGGATCCCCAGGATCCTGACCCAATACACATATCTACAGTGATCCTGGGGAACCCTGGGCTAATTGTATATAGTGGGTGTTGGGGGCTCATGATGGTGGCATTATTCCCTTTCCCACGCTCTATCCCTGGTGATCCCCCATCTAACTATAACCCTATAGAACCTCATGACCCCTAAAATATAACCCCCTGCCACGGAGGTCCTTAAAGTACCTCAGTGGCAGCTAAATATAAACCTCCATCATAGAGGTCCAGTAAGGACCTCCATGGCACCTAACATGAAGCCCTGTGCCTCAGAGGTCCTGCATGGACTTCCGTGACATCTAGAATTAAAAAAATTAGGGTTAACTTTAGGTTCCGTGGAGGTCCTTTAAGGATTTATTTTATATGCCTGTGAGGACCTCCATTGCGAAATGGTTAATAATAGATGCAACAGATAGATGCAACAGATCCAGATTAGTGTGGCCTTATAGGGGATCACTGGTCATAGGCAGAAGGGTTAAAAATCTCTTGCATTAATTTTTTTATTATAATTTAACCCATTCCCTGCCACGGAAAAGGGTTTATATGGATATAAAGTGGAAAGGGAGGATGTTAGTGCTAGTGTAGTGTGTTAACCTAGTGGGTACCATTGTGTAGTATCACTATGGGGACCACTGAGTTTCAGACTCAGAATCTCCTGTGAGCAAGCCGCGTGCACACGTTAGAGTGAGAGAGCAACAGGGAACAACCTTGATGTGAGTTGAGGGGCAGTTTTAGAAGAGCAGTAATGTAATGGCTCCCTATTAATGGGAAAAAAAGCTTCAATAGTTACAAGGGAGACATTTATCTCTGCTATGTGTCAGATTAGAATGAATCTTATTGTTCTACCTGTGAACTCAGCCTCTGATGCAGAAGTAATGGAACTCCATTGGAGAACTGCAGCATTGACAGAGGATGGCTTTTTTTTTCTAAAATGTTTTGGATCTTTGATAGACAGTACTTTTACAACTAAAGAAAATGTTATCCACTTGTGGACTCAGTGAACTCTTTTTATTATTTATTTGTGGTCTTGATACTGGTCACTTGTTATCTTGTTGCAAAGGGTTATATTAATCTCCTGATTATGACTTTTTACTTTGTTTTTGTAATATGTGACTGTCTCTGCCTGGGTATAAGAATATGTTTGTATGTGTAAGATTTAGAAGCTCACTGCTAGCAGAGTTCTGACATAAACTGCAATGAATATATTTAAATTATAAAACAGAACCAGGTGCCACGTGTTTAGTTTAGGTCAGGAATAGTCAATATGATCCTGTATCTGAACCAGGACATCTGGCCGCTTTGTTCCTGTCCTAAAACAGCAATTCTTTTTTCCCCAAAACCCTATATAATACTATACATAGCTAGTGTCCAGGAGAGATGGTTCAATAACCGGAACCAAGTATTTTATCTGTAGACTCTCAGCATGCACAATGTCCACAGATCCTCAGCATATCCATATTATACAAAAACTGACCCCTAACATATCCAGAGCTCTCTAACAAAATACTACTAAACATGATGTGTACTAGAGCTGCAGAAAACAGACAATACTCCAGTTATCCAACTATCTAAAACTTCAGTTTCATAAAGACAGAATCTATTTGATAAAGCAAGGAGTACTTGTTTTTTTTCAAGATACAGTATTTATATACATACAGTATATGTACATATAATATATGTATACATGTAGGGTACACTGTGTATATTTCCAGATAATATTTTGTACCTGTATCTGTTTATATATAAATATCTATATTTAACTTTATAGTTTGAGGATCTGAAACTAAAAATGACCTACAATTAAATGACATAACCTCCAGTTATGTCAAATTAATGTGTTCTGTTATACTGATTACTCTATGGCATCACACAATACAGATTTCATCACTATTTCCACGTAGTTGTTATAGGTAAAATACAGGAGTCAAGGACTATAAAGGACGCAGTATATAATTTAATAGCAAATTTAGGATTAGCCTAGATTGCTTCCAGTGCTATGTAATCACACTGAGACACACGTAGAGCAGGGAGCAAGTTACACTAAGAGAGCACTTGCAACATGTTACATGTTAGGGGTTGTTACGGGCAACATGTAATAGCAATGTTAGGGGTTACATGGAGATTTTACTAAAAAAAATCCTACAGAACCATATAATCAAGCCCATAGGGTTTTTGCTCAGTAGAGATATGTGTACTTAAAGTATCAATGTATGACAAAATAAAAATATATATTTCAAAATAATAGAACAATTGCACTCATTTCACATGCCAGCAAGGTAATGCTTAAAATTCTAGAAGCTCGACTCCAACAATATATGGACTAGGAACTACCAGATGTGCAAGCCTGGTTCTGCAGAGGAAGAGGCACAAGAGATCAAATTGTCAATGTCCGCTGGATAATAGAGAAAGCAAGAGAGTTACAAAAAAACATTTACTTCTGCTTCATAGACTATTCTAAAGCCTTTGACTGTGTGGATAACAACAAAATGTGGCATGTCCTTAAAGAGATGGGAGTACCAGATCATCTCACCCTCCTCCTAAATAATCTGTATGTCGACCAAGAAGCCATGGTCAGAACCGAACAGGGGTCAACAGAATGGTTCAAGATCGGAAACGGAGTGCGACACGGTTGTATATTGTCACCCTATATATTCAACTTATATGCAGAGTACATCAGGCGTAAGGCTGGACTGGATGAATCCAAAGCCAGAATAAAAATTGCTGGAAAAAATATCAACAACTGCAGATATGCCGATAATACTACTTTAATGACTAAAAGTAAGGAGGAACAAAAGGACCTATTGATGAGGGCAAAAGTTGACCTGCTGCTTAACGTAAAAAAGATGAAGATCATGGCAAATGGCAATCAGTGACAAATTGTATTTTCTTTGGATCCAAGATCTCTGTAGATGGTGACTGTAGTCATGAAATGAAAAGACTTTTGCTTCTGGGGAGGAAAGCTATGGCAAGCTTGGACAAGCTAGTAAAAAGTAAAGATATTAAACTCTCAACAAAGGTGTGCATAGTTTGAACTATGGTATTCCCAGTAGAAACATACAGATGTGAGAGCTGGACCATAAAGAAGTCTGTATTAGTCTGTATTATAAGAAGTCTTATTAAGCCTTGTCAGTGATGTGTAGCTGAACTCCCTAAGGCACAGTGAGCAAGTGGTCCACGTCTGGAGTCCCCCATCACCCTTAGGGAGAGTAATCCCTAAGGGTCATTTGCATAAAGCTTTATAGGTTAGTTCTATGGACATGATAACCCACTCTGAGAGCAACCTCTTTTACCTCACTTGTGTCCTTCACAGGGAGAAATATCCTGTAGTATATCAGTCTGGTCTCATTCACTAAAGTGACCTAGCCCCGAAATACCAGTCAATTCTACCCTGAACATGAGAAACAGCAAACAGTACCCTATCTTTCATGTCTAGTACCTAAAATCTATTATTTACTTTAACTGCATATTCACAATGGCTATTATTTATTTTGTATCTACTTGGTCTGATGATTTTCCCTCTTTTCTTCAGTTTAATTCTGAACATTGCAAAAATAAGCTGATTGTGTAGAGCTCCTCCATCTTTGTCCATGTGTAGAGTCGTCTCGGGAGGCTGTTTGAAGAGGGTGTTTGCAATGACCATAGAATCATCTTGACAGAATCCTACTAATCTCTGACCTGCTTCATTCTGTACTCAATGCCAAACTTGCCAGTTATTCCAGGAGACTTCTGATTCCCTACTTTAGTATTCCAATCTCCTATGATTACAGTAACATATTTTCTTGGTGATATATCTATGACGTGTTAAATATCTTTGTAGAACTGGACAACTTGAGCCTCTTCAGCATCCATGGTTGGAGCATAGACTTGGATCACTATGATGTTAAATGGCTTGACTTGAATTCAAATTTAAATCATTCTGTCATTTATTGGGTTGTAACCGAGCACCGCTTAGGACACCCTTTGATTGACTATGAGGGCTATTCCATTTATTCTGCGGGATTCTTGACCACAGTAGAAGATCTGGTGGTTGTCTGATGTGAATTGTCCCATTCCAGTCCGTTTAAGTTTACTAATTCCCAGGATATCAATGTTTAACCTCGTCATTTCATTCTTGACCACATCTAGTTTATCGTGGTTCATAGTTGTAACATTCTAGGCTCCTATGCGGAATTGATCTTAGCAGCATCTGACTTTCCTTTCTCCTCCAGACACATCCGCAGTTGGGTGTCCTTTCAGCTTTGGCCCAACCATTTAATTAGATCTGTGGCTACTTTTACTTGCCCTCTGCTCTTCCTCAGTAATGTGGTAAGCACCATCTGACCTGAAGGGCTCAACTTCCGGCGCTATATTGTTATGTTTCTGCTTGTGCCTGTCCATAAAGTTTACTTAGCAATGTTACTGGTGTGGGTTACAGTTTCCTTCTCCAGTGGACCACGATTTGTCTGACTTGTCTGCCATGACCTGCCTATCTTGGCTGACTCTACATGGTATAGCTCACAGCTTCATCTAGGTACACAAGTCCCTTCACTATAACAATGTAGCTATCCAGAAATGGGCCAAAATATTAAAAATCCAGTAAAAAGGTTATTCTGCACCACAATTATAAATAGTACAATACAGTAAGCAGTTTATTCTGCATCACAATGATTCTGTCCTCCCAGTTGTACCACAAATCACATGACTTACGGCCCACTGGTGGCTCATGGTTCAGAGTTCAATCTAGAATTGCAATCTGAAGATCATAATGTTAGTTAATTTAAATAAGATTTAATATAACTGGACTCATGCCTGATAGATATTGTTAATAAACCACTATAATCAAGAATTAAAAAATTCCCATTTTGAAGAAAACAAACATTATGGTCTTAGAATATAAAAAAACTAAATAAAATGTATCATTTATTACTTTTATAAGCAATTATGCTACTGTGGAAACTACTATTTTAGTTCCCCTGTGACCTCTCCCAGAGGAGAGAGGAGACTTTCAATACAGAGGAAATTTGTATCTACACATTGTAAATATCACATATAACACTTTCAAACTACGAATCGTCCGCACGCTTCGCGCAAACCGAGGGACGCAGTTCGGACGCAGTTTGCGCCGCAAATGTGGACCCTCGCAAAGCGAGGGGCCTCATTTGCAGAAGGTGGAGGCTCCAGCGTCGGCTGCAATGAGCCAAAAGCTCATTGCAGCCCGCAAATGCGGACCCTCGCGAAGAGGTGGAGGCTCTATGGCGCCTAACAACCAGTTACAAACGACCACACAAGCGGGACTTTGACAAAAAACAATAAACTTGCAATGACTAACTACGGACTTACACCATAACGGCCGAACCGCGCGCATTTGAAAACATTGAAAAAACAATAAATACACACAGAAATTACATAAAAAGCTAACTCACAGCAAGGTGGGTGGGGCTCCCAGGACCTCTGCAAGTGAAGTCACACCTCAATTTAAGTCCAAATTTTCGAGTTTAGACACACGAAAATCCCCTAAGCGAGAGAAAAAATGGCCAGCGAAAAAAAACAAAACGAGGCTACAGGTCCCTAAAGCCACAAAAAAAAACACCAAGCAAATATGGCTTTTACAAAAAGCCTTACAAGGTACAAGATACACTTTTAGCAGGGACGCTAATTCCTCCACACCCGCGTACCACATACACATTCGCCGCCATTTTACAACACTAACTTACAGAATGCGGAAATAGACAGCTACACTAACGTCTTCCCTTCGCGCACGCAGCCTATTTACACTACGCACTGCACACATTGCTGACACTTACACCTCAGCTCCACAACAGTGCAAACCTACATTGTATGCTGCAGGAACATCAAAACAGATTGTCAGCTCTTCAGCACAATGCTTCCTGCATATATTAATTACAAATAGGTAAAGTATATTAATTTATTAATTTATTAATTATTTAATTAGCATACAAAAGTACATATACACAAAAAAAAAACACTATCGAAATAAACACAAAACCCATTTACTGTGCACCTCACAACGAGCGCCAACAACGTGTAGTAGCACACAAACTACACCAGGGGACAGTCTTGCAATATGCGCAAAAGCCAGATCAGCACCGACCTTACGATGATAGCAAAATACAACAACCAACAGCCTCGCAATGAGCGCCGAAGGCGCTCAGCGTGAGGCTCGCAATGAGCGCTGAACGATCTCAGACCATCAAAAAAATTAATGTCTGTGCCAAACAGTATTACCTGCCTTACAATTTTATTGCTAGTCATATATACAGTGGATATAAAAATCTACACACCCCTGTTAAAATGTCAGGTTTCTGTGCTGTAAAAGAATGAGACAAAGATAAATCATTTCGGAGCTTTTCCACCTTTAATGTGACCTATAAACTGTACAACTCAATTGAAAAACCAACTGAAATGTTTTAGGTAGAGGGAAGAAAAAATCTAAAAATAAAATAACATGGTTGCATAAGTAGGAACACCCTTAAACTAATACTTTGTTGAAGCACCTTTTCATTTTATTACAGCACTCAGTCTTTTTGGCTATGAGTCTATCAGCATGGCCCATTTTGACTTGGCAAGATTTGCCCACTCTTCTTTGCAAAAACACTCCAAATCTGTCAGATTGCGAGGGCATCTCCTGTGCACAGCCCTCTTCAGATCACCCCACAGATTTTCAATCGGATTCAGGTCTGGCCTCTGGCTGGGCCATTCCAAAACTTTAATCTTCTACTGGTGAAGCCATTCCTGTGTTGATTTGGACATTTTAACAGGGGTGAGTAGACTTTTTATATCCAGTGTAACTACCAATGTTCTCATTAACTCTAATGGATAGTAAGGACATACTCTGTTGAGCAGAAACAGTAAGAAGCAGTCCTACAGTAAAGAATGTATTGATGTTGTTTAGTAATATAGTCATATCTGACTCTCTATGACCCTTTGGACTGCAGAATGCCAGTCACATCTGTCAGCCACTGCCCCTTACAAGATAACTCAAGCTCATATTCATTGCTTTAATGAGTTCATCTATCCGCCTCTGCCGTC
This sequence comes from Discoglossus pictus, assembly GCA_027410445.1. NCBI lineage: Eukaryota > Metazoa > Chordata > Amphibia > Anura > Alytidae > Discoglossus > Discoglossus pictus. The sequence goes on along the minus strand of CM050167.1, from coordinate 166,328,309 downwards.
CACTTCTTCATGTGCCTTCAATTTTTCCCAGCATCAGAGTCTTCTCTAGGCAATCCTGTCTTCTCATGATATGGCCAAAATATTTGAGTTTTAACCTCAAATATCAAACCTTCCAGTGAACGGTTTGACTAGATTTCCTGAAGTATTAATGACTGGATCTTCTTCAAAGACGTCAATTGTACAGTTCTCAGCCATCTTTATAGTCCGCTCTCACATCTGTATATCACTAATGGAAATACCATAGTGTAATATGTTTACTTTTTAATAGCTTGTCCAGACTTGCCATAGCTTTCTTCCTCAGAAGCAAACATTGTTTCATTTCAAGGCTGAATTCACCATCTGCAGAGATCTTGGATAAATTTAAATCTGTTACTGTCCCATCTATGTGCCGGGAAATTAAATTGCTGTTATGATCTACCACCTTTTGCACTCTCTTCTTTCACCCTCATCAATAGGTCCTTTTGTTCCTTCTCACATCCAGCCTTTAAGTTATCATCAGTGTATCTTAAGTTGCTAATATTTCTCCCTACAATATTGATTCCAGCTTTGAATCAGTCCAGCCTTATGTATGATGTGCTCTGCATATAAGTTGAACAAATAAGGTGACAATATACTGTACAACCTTGTCACACGTCTTTGCTGGTTTTGAACTATTCGCTTGTTGCATGTTCAGTTCTGACCATGGCTTCTTGGTCCACATAACGATTCCTCAGGAGGCGGATGAGATGATCTGGTACTCCCATCTCTTTAAGAACCTGCCACATTTTGTTGTGATCCACACAGTCAAAGGCTTTAGAATAGTCTATGAAGCAGAGGTAAATGTTTTTCTTGCTTTCATTATTATCCATTGTACATTGGCAATTTGACCTTATGTGCATTTTCCTCTGCAGAATCCAGCTTGCACATCTGGTAGTTCCTGGTCCATATACTGTTGATTTAGCAGGATCTTAACCATTACCTTGCTGGCATGTGAAATTAGTGCAATTGTTCGATAACTGGAGCACTCTTTGGCACTGCCTTTTTTGGGGGATTGGGATATAGACTGACCTTTTCCAGGCCACGGGCCACTGTTAAGTTTTTCAAATTTGTTTGCATAACGCTCTCAACACTTAGTTTTACAGCATCATGTTCTAGGTTTTTGGACAGTTCAGCTGGGATTCCATCAGCTCCTGTAGCATTGTTATCATCAATCCTTCCTAGGGTCCATTTCACTTGACTCTCCATGTCTGACTACAGCTCATTGGATAAACTTTTGAGGCTATCAATGCCGTTGAGATCCTTCCTGCATAGATCTTCAGTGTATTCCTACGAACTCTTCTTTATCTGATCTGCTTCTATTAAATCCCTACCATGTTTGTATTTTATCATGATCACTTTTGCATGAAAGGTTCCTTTGAGATCCCCAGTTTTCTTAAGATTTCTTAACCTTCCCATTCTGTTACCTTCTTCTATCTCTTTATATCACATTATAGAATGTCTCATTGTCTCTTCTTGCTATCCTCTGGAATTCCACATTCAGTTGGACAAATCTGTTCCTATCTCTTCTACGTTTTGCTTTCCTTCTTTCCTGGCCTACTTCCCAAGCTTCATCAGACAAACAGTTTCCCTTCTTAGGGCATATTCTTTGTTGTTATTTTCTGGACAATGTCACAAACGTCTGTCCAAAGTTCTTCAGTCATTCAAATTGCCATGTTTAATTCCTTAAATCTATTCTTTACCTCCACTGCATATTCACAGGGGAATTTATTTACTTAGTATCAGTTTGGTCTCATGATTTTCCCTGTTTCTCAGTTTAGTACTGAACTTTGCAACAAGAAGCTCATTATCTGAGCCACACTCAGCTCCAGTTCTTGTTTTCACTGGCTGTATAGAGCTCCTCCATCTTTGGCTATATCGTCATTCTGATTTTTATATTGCCCATCCAGTGATGTCCATGTGTAGAATTGCAAAATAACAGCTTTAAAAGCCTCAATTTCTAAAAATCAGAAAGTATTTCCACATATATGAATTAGATTTAAATGGTGCTGAAGGACAATGTCCATCAATTGTGTGTTCCTTTAAGTGTAGTCTGCTGTGCATTTGGAAGCTGACTTACAGCCCAATTATATTTGAAGCCCGTAACAGCATCGGCACACCCGGAAAGGCTGCAGGCTTGAAATTTGGATATGTTGCAGAGCTATTAAATTAGACCATGCCGCGAGCTATGGGCCATAGAAGCAAACCCGTAAACCATTTGTCGCACGTTGGATGTGCGGCCGTGAACATGATCAATTGGTCAAACCCGTAGTTACGGGTTTAGATGGAGCCAATGGCAAAAGAGATTGTCATCATTACGTGACTGAAAAATGGAGGTTAGATTTCAAAGCCATACAGGTTTCAATTGCGGGTTTCAATCGGACCCGCATTTTAGAAATAATGCAATATTAATACATCAGTAAATATGATATTCAAGTCCATGCGAGTTCCATTATATGTATTAACACATTGATTGCCGGGATTGATATAACACGGAAATGAAACATTAAAAAAAGTATTTTATATTGAAGATTTGCGAGCTTGAGAAGGCTGTGCTATTAATTTTAATACCTAACACCACTTTCCCTTTAATTATAAGTACAGTAGTGTGGTGATATTTGCATTACAGTGCTACGGATAGGACTTTAACCCCCTTGCAGGGTCCTCTCTAGTACCCGTTGACTTTTGGCCTCCATTTGCATGTTACGGGCCTGAACGCCAGTGAATTTGTTGCCATTCAATAGTGTGATTGGCATGTAACAGTTACGAGCTTGACATATCAAAGGATTTGCGGCAGTGCAGTTCAGACTTTGACATCCCATAGGGTTTTTTCACCCTTACCCCACAAGTCATTAGCGGCTTGCTTTACGGGGCCAATTTAATAGCCGCAAGTCTTACAAGCTTTGTTGCGGGTTACGGTTTTACACGTTGAGTGAATTTAATAGAGCTGATAGTGTGTCAGTGACATAAAACAAGTATAAGGGAGCAGTGAAGTGTCATGTTTATATTGGGATCTTATGACGAACTTGATTCAGTACTTGATTCAACTTGATTTAATAATCTGAAAATATTCATGTTATTAAAGGGATATGGAAGGTTTTTGGAATTTATTAGGTATATAATATACCTGTGAAACTATTTACCTTTATGTACTTTATTTGATTAACAGCCCTATTAAATTCCAAGCCAGTAACCACAATGTGAAGCCCGTAATGTCTGCGTGCTTGAAATTTGGCAGAGTTACGTTGCTATTAAATTAGAATGGGCTGCCAGCTATGGGCTTGAGACGCAAATCGTAGCTTGTTTGTAGAATGTTGGATTTGCGGCCTTGCGAACGATCAATTAGTGTAGACCGTAGTTACGGGTTTAGACGGAGCCAATGGAAAAAGAGATTGTTAGTGTTACGTCACTGAAAAAGGGGAGGTTAGATTTCAAAGTCCTACGGGCTACAATTACATTGCGATCGCACCCACATTCCAGATATAATGCAATATTAATAAAGCCGTAAATATGATATTCTATTACATGCAAGTTACAGTATATGTATTAACACATTGATTGCTGTGATTGATATAACACGGAAATTAAACATGAAATAAAGTATTTGTTTGGGATGATTTGCGGGCTTGAGAATGTTGTGCTATTAATTCTAAGACATAATATTACTTTTCCTATTAATAAAAGTACAGTATTGATTTTATATTTGCATTTGAAGTTCTAGACCTTACCCCCCTTGCAAGTCCTCTCCAGCACCCCTTGGGCTTTGGGCTCCATTTGCATGTTAAGGGCTAGCTCGCGGGTGACTTTGTTGTAATTTAATAGCATGATTGGATTTGGTGCGGTTATCGGCTTGATAGATCAAAGCATTTGCGGGCTGCGAAGTTCCACGTTCACGTCCTGTAGGCATTATTCGTCTGTCCTGCGTCTTAACCCGCAAGTGGGCGGTGGCATGCTTTATGGGACTAATTTAATAGCCATAAGTCCTGCTTTCAATGTTGCGGGCTACGTTTTAACATATAGCCCAAATTTAATGAGACTGTTAGAAGTGCTTACAAGCTCTGTTTTTACTGCATAAAATCAAACAAATATTACCTGCTTTGGTCTGCAGGTCATGAAGACTCAGACTCTGTAGTACTAGCTGTGCTGTGTCTCATACAAACCAGCCAGTTACCATCTCTCAGTACCATGCTGCTGAGAGGTGGTCCTTGATAGGCTAGGACACTACACAGCACATCCAGCCCTTCAGAATTTGTGTCTGCATACACTGCAGTGGGCATCCATTTAAAGGTTACCACTGTAAATTTTCACATGACGATATAACTAAATTAATTAATATTCAATTTTCAGCAAATTGGCAGCCAGTATAATCCATTTGGATATTTCAAAACTCATTCAGTGATGACATCTTATTAGATAAAGCTGGAAAGACTTTACTGCATCAGATGTAATAAATAACTGACAGGAAGGCTGAATTTTGCTGAGAAAATACTATTCTTTATGATTTAAAGCTTATTTTATATCAGTGAAGGCTAAGAAATTTCTAACTATTTTGTGAATATTTCTTATGTGTTGATTGTGTTAGTATTTAACATATGAAGAAGGATTTTCAGAAACCAGTTTTCAAGGATTAGAAGGGAAATGCTTAATACGCAATAGCAGAAAAGAGGATTTTGATACTATAAATTTAAATTAAACATGACTTCCTGAATGTAACAAAGTTTGGATTGTTTTAGATTGTATATGTTTAATTGTATGCAGTTATTAATACAATATATATATTACAGTATTGTATTGGCCAATTGAATAGGGCTCTATATAAGCACACAGCATATTTTTTTTACAGAAGTTTTTAGCTAGTGATCTTCTATCCAAAAGCAAGGTCTTCACTAACTAAAAACTTCTGTAAAAAAATATGCTATGTGCTTATATAGAGCCCTATTCAATTGGCCGAATCGCAGTTTAATAAATCTGATAATCTATAATTAATCTGAACAAGGCCAAGTAGTTTATATCTTCACATCACGATGCATATAGATTTGCTAGACAGAAAGTCCATAGTACTGTTATCAAGAAGATCTAACCAGCTACAGTAAGCTTACACTGAAGTTTAACTCCTTTTGCTCATTACAACCTGAGGTCTGCATATGCCCACATAAATAAGCTCAAACAATTAGACTTAAAACAATGCATGCAAACCATGTTTATAACTCACAGAAGTACAATAGTATCTTTCTTCTCTGTTAGATGATGTTATCCTACTATTATGCTATTTAAATTAGTGTATGTTCACTCACAGCAATAGCACCTCTGTAAAGCTTTGCTTGAGTTAAATGTCATACTTAGTTCTCACACTTCCACACCCCCATTGATCTACTGAGGTGGTCACTCTTACCTGCCCCATCCCAAAACCCCACACCAGTTACCCTCGCCCTCTCCAATGAAAACATGAAATAATTAATATAATAAACCTAATCTTTCTACAAAAGATACCAATATAATAAATGATAAATACAAAATGTAAATTTCTGACTAACAGCTCTTCCTACCGCTGTATTATTATATGATTGTATGTATCTTGCTTCTACAGTATAAAAAGAATGCAAGAAAAAGAAAAAGTATTGGGCTTTAACAGGTTCTAATGCATACAGAGGACACACGCCATGACATATCATACAATATGATACAATATGTAAGGTGTAAGCAGGGCTATAAAGGGCCAGTGTAAGCGCTTTTCATGTTAAACCTATTTGTAGTTCTCCATTAATTAACATTAAAAATACACTAGCGACTTGCCCGTCAAAAATTGCAGCAATACAATTTGAAGTCTGGCAATGCTGTTTGCCACACAATACGAGGTTCTCCCGCTCTAACTTGCAGGCCTCGCGATGAGCAGATTTGGTGCTCATCACAGGCCTCACAATGAGCGCCTTAGGCGCTCATTGCTAGCCTCTCCCCCCTCTACTTTATGGGCCTCACAATGAGCTTTGCTGCTCATTACAGGCCATTGCCAACCCGCAACTTTCGGGCCCCGCAATGAGCACCTCTCCACCCTCTACTTTCCGGGGCTTGCGATGAGTGCCTTCAATGCTCGTGAGCCCCGCAATAAGCGGCTTCACTGCTCATTGCAAGTGTTGGCCAACCCGCAACTTTCGGGCCTCGCAATGAGCGCCTTTGGCGCTCATCGTGAGCTCTGCAAGTAGCGCCTTCACGGCTCATCGTGAGCCTCTCTACTTCCTGTGTCTCTTTGACACCTCTCCTTCCCATGGGTCCCTTTCTACCCTCTCCCTCCCCTGTGTCTTTCTCCCCCCTCTCCCTCCTCTGTGCTCCTGTTTGCATTTACGGGTTTGAAACCATTTGCAGGCTTGGGAAAGTGATATTTTCCCCCTAAATTTTCCCCAAGGTAATTTTCAGACCTTCCAAATACACCAATTAAATATCAAATGAACTTGCAACCTCACTTACAGGCTTCCTGCCTCTCCCCCTTTGCTGTGTGTGAGGTTGTAAGTTATTGTTTTAATTAATTGGCATCTTTTGGTGGACTCTGAAAGACTTCCGAGTTATGGGCTTGAAAAAAATGGTGGCCGTTAAATACGTAATTTTTTTGAAGCCTGTAAATCATCAGCCGTTTTGAGCCTCTCCCCCCCTCAAGCCAGTTACGTACGGGACTCGCTATGAGTGCCTTTGGCACTCATCGCGAGCTCCGCAATGAGCGCCTTCAGCCTTCAACGCTCATTGCAGCCCCGGGGGCACTTATTGCAGCCCCCGTCAAACCTGTAACTTTCGGGGGCATCGCACATGCGCATGCTTGTAACTTTTAACATAGCGTTACCAACAATTACGACAACTATATATGTGACGTGCAATCATGTTTTAGCCAGAAAATGTAAGTTAAAAATACAGTTTATTTCATTAATGTCTTTGGCTGTACCCCTCACATCCCTCTAATTGTCCTGACCACTATTGAAAGGAAATGAAATATTTCAATTGAGATAACATTATTCAAGTCTTAGCAAGAAGGCCTTATCAGTGGTATCTTAAAGGTGGGGAAGGGTACAGCAGCAGCCATTAATGAGATAACTTGTGTTTTTTAATGATATTTTCTGGCTAATTATATTTTTTTCTGCTGTTTGCACATGTATTTTAGATGTTAATGATGGGGAACTAAGATTAAGTTTAACATGAATAGTGCATATATTGGTCCCTTAAGTCTGGAAGGTCAAAACATGCTACTGGACACTGATCAGATGGCTTGATCCTTTCATATAAATTGAGATTAGCCCAAAAACGGTAACAGAAGGTCTGGTTTAAGGGGCAATTGCCTCCAATGCTAACAGCCAACCCCAGAATAGAAGAAACATAAGCCCTATTAAATTTGCAACAGTTACAGAGTGATTAAATTGAACAAGCCCGCAATTACATGGCCGAAAGCCAAAAACGTAAACCATGCACCCGTAAGTAGCATTTTAGGGCATGATCATGATCAATTAAGCAAGACCATAACTGACGTTTTAGAAACAACCAATAGTAATGAGACCGTCATCATTACGTCAGTAAAACATAGTGTGTGAACGTCAATCAATTAGTGTTCTGACGTCCGATATGCAATCCGATTTGCAATCCAGAGATTTAAAAATCAATAAAAAGTAATCAACAAACTGTTATAGTCCGTATGGGTGGCCTGATTTATATTACCTTCTTGATTGCCGAGATTGATATAACATAGAAAATAAACGTCCAAAAAATAATTTTTGATTGCAGATTTACGAGCTTAATTGTTGTGCAATTAATTCCACCGTCTTTCATCGCTTTCCCCGTCTTTTAAAGTGCAATAATAAATTTTTTATTTGCTTTTATGGTGTTACAAACAGGTTTTTAACCCCCTTGCGAGTCCTCTCTAGTATTCGTAGGATTTTTGGCTACATTTCCCATTTACGGGTGTGAAAGCAATTGCGGACTTGAGGAATTGTAGTAATTTAATAATGATTTGCGATGTTAGCGATTGCGGGCTTGACAGATCAAAGACTTAGCTGGGTCGGAGTTACTATTTTGACAGCCGCAGGGATTTTCAGCCTGTAACCCGCAGATCGATTGGTGGCTAAAACAATCCAATTTAATAGCAGTAACTTTTGCAGGCTACATTACGGGCTACAGTAACTACAATTTGGACAATTTAATAGGGGCCATAGAGCTATGTGTGTAGTAGATAAAAGTAGACCATTCTAAAAAGATTGGAAGTGAGAAGGGATAAGGAATATAAGATAAAGTGTTGTTAAAGGACACTGTAGACCCATTTACTCAGTGAATTGTTTTAAAATAATACAATTGAAAACTGGCAAAATGTTTTAGAAGAGTAAAAAAAACAAAAAAAACACCTTTATTATTTGCAAACTTGGCTATTGTCTTATAAAGACCTCCCGCTATATGTAAAGTGTCAACTTCCTATGCTTCCTCCTGTATGTAGAGCAGGTAAGCAAAGTCAATTGTCTGTGGTATAATAGTGCAAATAACAAGTCACTGTGTGGTAATGTGCTCAGCCCTCACCTGCTTCACAAGAAGCATATACTGGCAGGTATAGGGTCTATTTGAAGCCAGCAATGGAGGTGGCCAGGACAGCACCCAATTGCATAAAAAAGTTTTCTTTATATTTTTGTGCACGTTATCAGTTCTAGTTTGTTTTTTAAATACTGTAAAATATATAGGATTATAATATTATTTTAACAACGCAGATTGAAAGGAATAGGATGGAAATAGCAGGTGAGTGAGGACAGGGAACACCTGATTGCACCGATACTGATAGGAAAGTGCACTTAAAACAAAATACAATAAAGTGACAATGATGTCATATAACAAATGAGCTGAAACTACAGAGCTGATAAGAGACAGCAGCATTAACATTACAAAGTATACAAGATGGTTCAAGTGATCTGACTCACACCTATTTATATTCAATTGTTCCCCTCTGGTTATAGGAACTGTATCTGAGGGGTGATATCCCAGAGTATATGAAGTCATGTCTGCAGCTACCACGTCATTTGAAGAACTAACCATGGTATTTCAGACAGTAAAATAAATGCAGTGTTTTATTTATTGGGTATTATATGCAGTTATTTTATGTAGGGTGGGCATTGCTTTACCTTTTTGGTTTATTATCTGGGAGGGGACTTTGTATGCAAATAACTTTCATTGAAATCATCTGCACTAAGGAATGCAAACAAATAACATAAAGCAACTGCAACCTTTTCTTCATCCAAACCAAGCAAAGAAACCCCCCATTCGATACAGCATAATTGCATCAAATAGTTAAATGACCAGTGTATTTGAAGAAAAACTATACATGGTGGTGAATTAACAAACTGACAACATTAGCAGCAGTATAAACCATGAACATAAACTAAGACATAGAACTTATAAAGACGGTTTAGGATTATACGATTCCATCTTGCTTTTGTTCTAACACTTCTTGATATCTGGAACAAGAGGTTTTTTTTTTTTTTTCAATGGAGGGAGGGGGGGTGAAGGGAGAAGGAGGAAAGGAAAGGAGGATTTGTTAGATAACTGAATTTGACACAAACCCTACCACAATAGATGCGATCACTGTTCTAAAGAAATCTAAATTACCCTCCAATACACACAAGTTTTTTTTAACAAAATATCATGTATGCCTTTAGGGATCGGAGGGAGAATCCAAACTTTTTAAAATATAAAATGCTTTATGATTTCTTTCCTGCATAATTATGCACATAGTTAAACTCAGTTTATATATATATATATATATATATATATATATATATATATATATATATATATATATATATATATATATATATATACATATATATATTTATATACATATATATGTACACATATATTGTACAATTTGCACATATTTGTTGTTATTAGATAAAAAAAATAGATACAGTCTTTTATTTTCTAAAATATTTTTCCATATTCAAATTTATTTTAATTTTCAAGTTTTTTATCAAACTGCAAATTTATGATCATTTTTTTAAATGCTGCAGACAGGCAATCTGTAAGTGGCTTGTACATCTAGAACCAATAGAAACATATGCATAAGCTGTGAGGGCAGATCTTTGCAGGGACGGTTTGGAAGTTTTGAGTAAGTGAAAGCAGAGCTTTAAAGCACTTGCTAATAAAATTATTTTTAAATATGCAAACAATCACTTAGGTCCTTTAATTTAATATTAAAAACAGGGAAATTTCCATATACCTTTAAACTGTGTGATGAAATGACCCCTGTAAATTTGACACATGATCAATCCCATTCATAGGAAAACAATTTGAGGTCAACTTTGTATCAAAATCTGTACAATAAAACTATGCACAAAAACAAGGTTAGTATTTAACAAAAAATAGTGTACACTTGAACAAAGTCAAAAGCTGTGAGAGCCAAAAGCAGCAATCACTGTGTACATCCACACTTTACTGACAAACAGAGAAAGCACATTAAGACTTTATGGGGCTATTTGGTCTGTAATAAAGTAAGAAGGCGAATATTACTCAGCATATAAAACACAATGGTAGATTCTAGCTGCGATGTGCTTCTCAAAGGCTGAAAATGAAAATTTCCCTATTGTAAAGAGCATCCCCTGTGATGCTTAGTTAGTCTGCCTAAAGACAGAAATAACCCATATAATTGGACAGAATACAGGAGGTCTCCGGGGTACAGATGACCCAACGTACAGACAACCCATACTTAAGAACAGAATCCCAAGGCTTTTTGTATGAGTTTATTTTTATGTTCATGTTTGTTTGAATTAAACAAAAGAGCACAATAGTTTCTGAAACTTATTACAGTAATGGGATATTATTATTATTACAGTATTACACTGTATTATTATTAACGCATATGAGCCATTATCGTGTTGTTGTTATTATTATTATTACTCACCATAAATCCGAGTTACATACAAAGCTAACTTAAAGATGCTCTCTTGACAATATTGGGTTGTATTCACTATTGTGGGGATTTATTTTCTAATTTCTTTCTTTGAGAGAAGTCATTCACTATCGAAGAAGCTCGCACCTTACTGAGGGCCTCATTCTAATGATGGCCGCCAAATGGCCGCAACACTGTGCTCCCTTACTAGGTGCTGCGACCCCTTAGCTACTTTGCTGTTCAAAGGAAAAGGGACACAGCACATCCCTTCCTACAGCCGATCCCAAGACAGGTAATCAGCCGTTAACTTTGGCGGGCTTGTACCTGATTGCGGGTGTTAACCCGCGGATCAGAGTGCAAGCCCGCCAAACTAAAAAGTCCAAAATAAATTCAATGCAGCACTGTACAGCACTGTAATTGATAGTGGACACATTGGGGGACATGAGGATGACATGTACTACATTGGCTAGCTGGCACATCGTCGCTAGCCATTACTGTCATTTGTGGCCGCAGTCCACTAGGTTTGAAGATCGAGTTGCTGCCTTGGAGGTCATCCAAGCCCGGGACTACGGGCTTGAATGACCCCCAAGGCAGTAATTTGTTCTCCAAGCCAGGTGGACTTGTGGCCACAAATGACAGTATTGTCTAGCGGCAATGTGCCAGCTAGCCAATGTACTACATGTCATCCTCATGCCCCCCCCCCCCCCCCTAATGTCCCCTATCAATTACAGCTCTGTACAGTGCTGCATTGAATATATATTTACCCCTAAAGATCCGCCGCGACTCCTTAAAGGGACCGCGGCACACTAATGGTTACCCCAAGTTGTGGGTGTACTATAAGTACCCCTGCGTCAACTAACATTAACCCTCCCCATGCTATTGGGTCCCCATTGGGACCCCTGAAGGGTCCCCACATAACCATTGCAGTTAGAGTCCCCATCGGGGGCCCCATTGCCTAACATTTCAAATTTCCCACCCCGCGCAGGTCCTGAAAGGACCTTAAAGGTCCTTAAAGGACCCATGATCAATAAAACTATTATCCCCTGCCGCGGGGTACTGTAAGTACCCCCTGCTCCTAAAATTAACCCCTCATCTATATAGACCCCTATAGGAAAATATTAACCCCTAGGTTAACCCTATAGATGCAATGAGGGTCCTCCAGGACCCTCATGACAAAGTCTAAGCACTACACTACACTATTAACCCTAACTATCCCTCATTAACCCCTTAACCCTAACTATTCCCAATTAAACCATACTTAACCCTATTTAAACCTAACTCGCCCTATTTAACCCTAACTGGAACTAATAACCCTAACTGGGCCTATTTAACCCTAACTGTACCTAATAACCCTAACTGGCCCTATCTAACCCTAACTGGGCCTATTTAACCCTAAATGTACCTAATAACCCTAACTGTGCCCATTTAACCCTAACTGGCCCTATTTAACCCTACTTGTAACTAATAACCCTAACTGGGCCTATTTAACCCTAACCGACCCTATTTACCCCTACCTGGAACTAATAACCATAACTGGGCCTATCTTACCTTAACTAGGCCTATTTAACTTAACTGGGTCTATTTAACCCTATATAGAACTAATAACCCTACCTGACCCTATCTAAACATAACGAGACCTATCTAAACTTAACTAGCCCTATCTAACCATAACTGGGCCTATTTAACCCCTCCTAGACCTATTTAACCATAACTGGGCCTATTTAACGCCTTCTAGGACAATTTAACCCCATATCTATGGGGTCTATATAAACCCCCATACGCTTTAATCTAACCCTATCACTTATGGGGGTCCCCATAAGCCCCTATTTAGCCCCATCAGTCCCAAGAGGGTCTATGAAGACCCTCATGGGACAATTAGAACCCTAATATTAACCCCATAAGTGCCATTAGGGTCCTCCAGGAACCTCATGACACTAAGTACAAACACTACACTACACTATCCCCTCAATAAACCACTAAATCTAAACTAACCCCCCTCTACCCTAACCTATTAACCCCTACCTACCAAACACTACCTACCTAACCCCCTATTAAACCCCCCCCCCCTCACTAACTACAAAAAATAAAAAAACATATGTTACAAAAAATAGAAAAAGAACATTACACAACCCCCCACCACAAAAAATAAAACATTACAATACATCAATAAATACATTACAAATATACCCCTAACTACAATACATATCCCCCGACTACAATACATAGCCCCCTGACTACAATATATGACCCCTATCTATAAAACATGACTCCCTATCTATACATTACCCCTTTCTATACAACATTAACCCCTATCTATACATTACCCCTTATCTATACATTACCCCCTATCTATACGACATTACCCCCTATCTATACATTACCCCCTATCTATACAACATCAACCCCTATCTACATTACATTAAAACCCGTAAATCTAACTTAAAATATAATAAATAAGACCACTTACCTTGCCTAGATGCTCCTTCAGTGATGATAGGTTTCCTGTCACAGGTCTAACCCCTAGGAAAAAAAGAAACATCAAATTAGTCAAAAATAAACACTACATAAAAAAGCATTCTAAATAATAGAATAAAACATAAAATAAGCATTCTAAATATTAAATTTACCTTTCCACCATGTCCCCGTCCTTCTTCTTGTCTTCTCCGGCTGGGCCCCTGGAATAAATAAAACATAACATCAGTACAGGCATAAACACAACATTATATACAATAAACATAATATACATTAAACATAACTTGCTGCGATGTCCCCGTCCTTCTCCTCTTCTGCCCCAGCTGTGCCCTTGAAAAAAACGCTGCACTAAAAAAAAAAAAAATTACGGAGCTCCTCCCTGGAGGAGCTCCCTGACGCTAATGAGGCCTCTAGCTCTTTTTCCGGTAAAAAAAAAACAGAATGGCGCTTTCTAATTTTTCTAATGGACCTGTCAATCAATTTTAAACCAATCAGAAGGCACTATTGCCTTCAGCCTATCAGAATGGGATACACCCCATCTGCGCCTTCTGACTGGCTTCTATCTGATTGACAGTGACAACAGCCAATCAGAAGGCGATATTCCCTTTAGCCAATCAGGATGAGATACACCCAGCGGGGGTGTATCCCTTTGTGATTGGCTTCAAGCATCTGCACCTTCTGATTGGCTGTTATCACTGTCAATCAGATAGAAGCCAATCAGTAGGCACAGATGCCTTCAGTCAATCACCCCATGGGGGTATATCCTATTCTGATTGGCTGAAGGCAATAGTTTAAAATTGATTGATAGGTCCATCAGCCAATCAAAATGGAATATAGGGGTGTATCCCATTCTGATTGGCCCACATCTTGGCACCTTCTGATTGGCTGAAATTTGATTAACAGCCATTTCAGCTGATCAGAAGCCGCCATTCCGTTTTTTTCATCGTAAAAAGCGCTAGAGACCTCATTAGTGTCGGGGAGCTATACATTACCACTTTTTTTTCTTTGAGCGGCAGTTTTTCAAGGTCCCAGCTGGGGCAGAAGAGGAGAAGGACAGGGACATCGCGCCAAGGTAAGTTTAATGTATATTATGTTTATTGTATTTTATGTTGTGTTTAAGTTGTACTGATGTCATGTTTTATTTAGTCCAGGGGCCCAGCTGGAGAAGACAAGAAGAAGGAAGGGGACATGGTGGAAAGCTAAGTTTAATATTTAGTATAGATAGGGGGTAATGCTGTATAGTGTAGATTGGGGGTAATGTATAGATGGAATTATTGCAATTATTATTATTTTTTGTAGTGGGGGGTGTAATGTTCCCTTTTTTTATTATTTGTAGTGGGGGGATTGTGTAATGTTCTTTTATTTTTGTAGTGGGGGTTATAACATAGTTTTTTTTATTTTGTGTAATTAGTGGGGTGGAGGGTTTATTAGGGGGTTCGGTAGGTAGTGTTAGGTAGGTAGGGGTTAATAGGTTAGGGTAGAGGGGGGTTGGTTTAGATTTAGTGGTTTATTGGGGGGGGGTAGTGTAGTGTAGTGTAGTATTTATACTTAGTGTCATGATGGTCCTGGAGGATCCTCATGGCACTTATGGGGTTAATACTAGGGTTCTTAAGGGACTGTTTGGGGTTAAATAGAGCCTCATGGGGTCTGTATAGACCCCCATAAGTGATGGGGTTAGATGGAAGCTTATGGGGGGTCTGTATAGACCCCCATTAGAGATGGGGTTAAATAGGCATAGAAGGGGGTTAATAGGCCCAGTTATGGTTAAATAGGTCTAGAAGGGGTTAAATAGGCTCAGTTAGGGTTAAAAAGGTCTAGAATGGGTTAAATAGACCCAGTTAGGGTTAGAGAGGCCCAGTTAGGGTTAGGTAGGCCCAGTTAGGGTTTTTAGTTACAGATAGGGTTAAATGGTCCCAGTTAGGGTTATTACTTCCAGATAGCTTTAAATAGGCCAGTTATGGTTAAATATGTCTAGAATGGATTAAATAGGACCAGTTTGGGTTAAATAGGTCTAGAATGGGTTAAATAGGCCCAGTTAGGCTTATTAGTTTCAGATAGGGTTAAATAGGCCCAGTTAGGGTTAAATAGGTCTAGAAGGGGTTAAATATGCTCAGTTAGCGTTAAATAGGCCCAGTTAGGATTAAATATGAATTAATGGGTTTAGTATAGATTAATGGGGTATAGTTATGTTTAAGGGGTTAATGGAGTATAGTTAGGGTTAATAGTGTAGTGTAGTGCATAGACTTTGTCATGAGGGCCCTGGAGGACCCTCGTGGCACTTTTGGGGTTACACTAGGTGTTAATAATATATATATAAAATATATGAATTTTGAATTCAAGCCCGCAGCAGGGAACGTAAATGTCATAGATGCTGCAGGGGGTTCCGATTGGTCACGATCGGGACCTCTGCAGCAAGGCAAGGGGTTAATGTAGGGAGCCTGCAGGGGTCCCTATTGGGACCCCTGCAGCAAGGGGTTAATGTGGGGAGCCTGCAGGGATCCTGACGACCCCTGCAGCAAGGTGTGTGCCCATTAATGTGTGCACATTGCAGCCCTTGCGACGGCTCCTGGGTGCATGTAAGCTGCAGCCATTTTTGGGTGTTTTGTGGGGTTGGGGGAGGGGTTATTGAAGCATTTGAATAGGGATAGGTGGTTTCATGGGCCGAATCTCTTGCGGCTGCGTGAAATCAAATACTTTCCCTGCAGTGAGCTGCGGCGCGGGTGCCACGCAGCTCCTACGGCCATCATTAGAATGAGGCACTGAATAAGCACATAATATATAACAGAACATTATCTATCTATCTATCTATCTATCTATCTATCTATCTATATATATATCCGTTTTAGTATATCTATTATTTAGACAGATGGACAGACAAAAAGACAGCCCAAAGTTGAAGTTAAAGAACAGCATTGATCAATAATAGATACATAAACATGCTGTGTGAAATATAATTCCTGCAGGATGATGCTGAAATCTAGCAGTGTCTCTATGATTGCACTTCCCCTCACAGAACAAACCAAGATCAAAGTTTACAACTCGATTTAACAATACATTTGTTGTGGATACTCTAGGATTACCTAAACTCCTTTGTATTGCTATTATATTTTACTGGGCATAGCATGTTTAGATATCTATTATTGATGTTTGCTGTCCTTTATAATCCATTTGATACAGACGGTTTGGAGTTCACATGATTCCATTATTTGATATTGTCTTCTTTCGAGTTGAAACTGAAAAATGCCACTCTTTATTTTCAAATGGAAATAAATATTTAATTCCAGCAATGTTTTGCCCCTTGCTAACTGGACATTTAGGACTTTCAAATAATAGTAATAGTAATTTAATAGTGTCTAAATCCTGGGTTTCGTTTCTCGATGTAGACTCACTGAAAAAAAAATCAGGTGCTCAGTGTCTGCAGATTAACCTGATATCACATTGCATTTTGTAGAAGGTACCTACAGCAAACTAGCTATACTATGTAACACATGGAATCAGATTGCACACAATAAAATATGTAACTGTTAGATATTAAAGAGGCTGTGTAGTAAACTTCCAAGTTTAGAAATGATTGTTATCAGCAAAAAGTATATTTCTTAGGTGTTATAAGACTTTAGGATTTTCTATCCTCATTCAGCCTATTATCAGCTATGTGTGTGTGTTTAGTCCTTTAGTTGTGTCCGGCTCTCATGATCCTATGATCCTATGGACTGCAACATGCCAGGCTCATATGTATGTTTCTGGTTGCTCTTATCCATAAGGTTATCCAGGCAAATATACTGCAGTGGGTTGCCAGTTCCTTTTCCAGTGAACTGTGATTTGTCTGACCTGTCTGCCATGACCTGCCCATATTGAGTGACACTACATGGTATAGCTCACAGCTTCATTGCCGTTCACCACAACAAGGTAGCGATTCAGAAGGGGATTATCAGCTAGTGACACTAAATAAGAGCACTTTGGTGGGAGACCTACCAAATAAAACAACTGCTAATAGTTAAACTGTATATTGCAACCTATGTTTCTTTAAATTTGCCAAGAAAGCATAACCTCTCTTTACTGAATTGATGACTACTCAATAAATTCAGTACACATTGCAAGGACTGTGATGTACTTTTTCTGAGAAAAATAGTATATAGGATTAATAGAGGCCAGATACCCTCATACAGACTTTTCACTGTGTCTGTACCTTTAGAAAACACAGATTCACTCTTCTTACGTGTTTGTTCTCTTTATTGTTACAAATAATCACTGTACAGACATGTACTATTAAAGCCATTTTAAGATTGTTAAACTACATTTAATAATGTAAGAGCTTTTGCATGTCCAATTTATATGTTATTCTATGAAGCCTTTTTTTTCTATGGAGAAGCTACCTCTTTACATTGTCATTGAACAAAATCAGAAGAACAAAATGTGAACTGCAGGTGTCTCACCTCACTAGTGAGGAATCTCTCACTTTTGTCTCTTGTTTGTGTAGCTGCACTTTGCTCCTTATATGAATCAGACCATTTAAATTTACTTAGAATTTCAAAAATATGTGTTATGTTTGTTCTCAGTCAATAGAATAAAACTATAACTACCCTGCATAAAGTCCAACCACACCAAACAAAGCACACTGTATCAATCAAAGTGCACCACACATTGCACATTACAGAATCAAATAGTCCTCAAATAAGTAGTGTTTAAGTCTAGGCCAACAAGAACCAAGCCTATGGCAACAAACCGTGAAGGTTCAACAGTCTGTCCCAAGTTGTCAGAGCAGGGCAACAGAGAAGTGTAAATGCTATTACCTTTTGTCTATAATGATACATACAGAATTACTGAGATATACTTTATTTCATAAAAATATACATCCTATTACATTACTTAATATTGATATAAAATTGTTTTAAAAAATATATACACCATTAGCTATCCATAAAGGAACTAGACATGGTTGTCCTTTATCTGTTATTTACTCTAGCAGCTAAAATTCAATAAAATAAGTATCTTTCAGTAATAACTGATGGAAAACTAGATTAGAAATGTTGTTTATTTGACAATGATTTACTTTTATATATAACAAAACCACATATATCTATTCTAAATGTATAAAATGCCTTATTATTTAGTAAATGTTTTGGTTTATTAATTGATAATGATAGGTCTGAAACTTTAAATGTTCACACTCCTGTATCTGAACAAAACATTTTAAAACTCAATTTTAACTTTCAATGAAAAGTAGATAAATTAAAATACTTAGATATAAATATTTCTGCAAAATGTAATAATATGTGTAAAGTTAATTTCCCAATATTTCTTGTCTGGCTCATATTCATTCTTTTAAGATGACAGATTTACCTCAAATATAATATTACTTACATGTCTTCATACGCCAATAAATCAATTAGATATTCATTCTTAGCACATTTCATTTCTTACATTTATATAAAACAATCAACTATCAACCAAATTGGACCCAATAGAAAATAATTGTATCTTGCATCTTGAAATACAATATCTAATGTGCTATAAGAATCAATAGATTGTAGTGATTTGTAATCTTCTTTTTAAATGCCTAGTAACACATTTTTCTTTATCTACATATTAAACATTTTTATTATCTTTTCAATCTGTTGATATAACATATATTTTACCATCATTTGGAAAACAAAAATTTATTTTCTCCTCTTAAAAAGATATTATTTCAATTATTTATTCTAATTATTTATTCTAATAGCATCAATTTAAAACCAGAAGAAAAAATAAATTTTCAATTAAATTGGAAAACATATTTAAGAAAAACTATAGCAACTGAAGATTGGAAAACAATTTCTTCTAATATTACAGGGGTAGTAGATATATTTATTTAATAAAAAAACTTTGTTAAAATACTTACATTGAACCTATATGGTTTCTTCTTAATGAAATAAAATGTTTTCATCTAACTCTAATAAATGTTTTAGAGATTGTGACCAAGAAGGTACTTTTTCCATACTCTATGGGTGTTGAATTTGCAAAACTCTATGTGATATTTCACATTTTAAAATGAAACCAGAACCAAACCATTTTCTATTAGGCCATCCATATAATCTCTCTTCTTATCCTTCAACAATTTTACTACAATTTATTTTTGCAACATCTATTTTTGTTACTTCTAGATTGAAACTACCACATTTATCTTGCTCTGTGTTAAGCAAACATCTAATCACATTATGATAATGGAGAAGTTATATAGTACTTTAGAACATAAAACGTAAACATTTTAAAATATTTGGTCCCCGTTAATTGAATTCAAATTATGGCAATCAATTAATTCCTTCTCTTAATTATTTAAAAAATAAGATGACGTTATAATAATTAATAATTCATTTATTTAATTTTCTTAAAAATGTGTTTCACTTTATTATTAATTATATGTATATCTATTTATAAAAAAATATATGTACAGTTGAAAAGGCAAGGATCAATACTATATACATCACTACATCAACTGGTAAGGGATTAGTCTCTGGGTGGCACAGTTGACGACTGTAAATAGGTAGTGCTTTTCTGAACTGCCGAGACTTGCCAAGTGCCCTATCAGTTCTACTATGATGGTCCCTCTCTGGAAATTTTTGCATTATTGCCACGCTTTCCCCAGCCTTTGACAATTCCCATAGGTGGTACACAAGGTAGTCAACACCTGGAACACTCTAGGCCAATAGAAGATTTAGTCTAAAGCATTTATGATGTATACCCTGGTGGCCAGCCCACTAGATGTTATAGATCTGGTCCCGATAAGCGGGCAGCACGATAATTAGCTGGCTGGGTTCAGTGGGTATACAATATTCCTTAGTACCATATAATCCAATCGCTATTCAACCCTACTGACCTCAACATGTTTGCTTACCAGGTCAGTGATGGGTTAGTCAGGTTCTTCCCTAGGCCTAAACACACCACTAGTTACAACAGTCAATGTAGGATAGAACAGGAGCAGGCAAAAGGCAGTGGCATCAACCGAAGGATCTGGGCAAATGTTTGGGATGTATGCTGATATTTTTAATGAAAAACAAGAGAGATACAGATAATCATACATTTTGCACATTTACTTCAATAAAAAGAGTTTCCCTGAAATCTTTTTATCTTGTATTTTTTATTTTTCAATTATTTATAATTAATAATCAGTGCTAAACAATGTTCAGCTTTAATACTTACTGCTGGCATTTGCATAAACCAGTTAAAGAGCAAAGATACAATTCTCCAGTGTGAAAATAAGGGGGGATAGTAATTCTCTCTACCAAACATATTGAGTATAAAGTTTTTGTTCTTTAAGTTCCAACCTATTTTAAAGGTCCATATAGCCCAGCAAGATGACCACTTTCTAAAAATTTTAAATACCCCATTGTGTGTATAATCTGATTTTTTTCTCTTTACCTCATTAAATGTGGGTATATTCATTTTCCATTTTTTTTAGCTAGAATACTTCTGGAAGCTAAGAAGATCTGATTTATTAGAAATTGTAGGTCTCTTGGAAGTTGTGGTATAGGTAGTCCCAATGTCGCTTCTTCTGTTTTTTTGGAAACAGATAATCCTAAAAGTTTTTTTCTTATATTGAGTAGGTTTCTTCCCAGATGTGTGTGATTTTAGGACATTCCCATAAAGTGTGTATTAGGGTATCCATTCCTCTGAAACATTTACCATCTAAGGATGGGTTTGACATTTGTAATCCCATTGGCGTAAGATACCATTTAAGGCTTATATTAAGAGAGCAATTTGTTGTAATCTTGATAATTATAGTATTTTTTGTTTCTTTTCAATATTTTAGTAGTCTACTGCCTCTCCGCTTTTTTTCAGCTTAGGTCCACCTTCTGTACCATGATACGTGCTACCACTTTCAGATCAATGGGTCCTTGAGTGACCCCTTTCTGGTGGCTTCTGGTATCCAACAGGGATGTTTTTGGCCTATGCCAATGATGTTGTATTACTTTACTCTGACCATTCTTCCGTTCAATGGGATTTTGCCATTTAGAATCCTATGGGCTAGTTGCCGAACTCCATGTGAATGCAGATAAGTCTTCAGCCCTGTGGATTGGCCTTGCTGCCGCACAATTTCCTCTAGTAGTGGATCTGAGGGACAGTGTAAGCCAGCAGACCACAGATGTTGCGTATGGAGTTTACTACTGTCTTTCAAGCTTACATCGACTGGGAACCCTGCATTCATGCCTTTAAACTCAGGGTCAATCATTGGAAAAATAACTTGTTGACTGTGACTTGCTCCCTCCCTTACCTGGGTGGTACCCTCAGCGTCCCTAATCGATCTGTGTCCAGAGTTTATAGTAGCTTTTGTGATCGCACATGTTCATGATTGCGACTGCGTGTTCATGATTGCACGTGCATATTCGTGATCTTGTGTAATCACTTGTGCACAATCTAACAGCACTATCTAGGGCCCCCCAGAGCAGGGCCTCCACTTGAACCAATGCTAAATCCGTCCCTCCTTGTGCATATGCATTGGAAGTAAAGAATAGATTTAAGCAACTAGACATGGAAGACAGAATGCCTGAATAACCAAAGTTTGCAACATTATCCAGGAAACAGCAACAAAGAATATCACTAAAAGAAAGAAAACTAAGAAGGGAAACTGGCTTTCTGTTGAGGCTTTCTAAAGTAGCCCAGGAAAGAAGGAAAGCAAATAGTAGTGGAGATAGGGAAAGATTTGTCCAACTAAATGCAGAATTCCAGAGGATAGCATGAAGAGACAGGGAGACTTTCTACAATGAGTGATGTAAAGAGATCGAAGAAGATAACAGAATGGGTAAATCAAGAGATCTCTTAGAGAAAATCAGGGATCTTAAAAGCACCTTTCATGCAAAAGTGGGCGTGATAAAAGACAAAACTGGTATGGATTGAACAGAAGAAGATCAGATAAAGAAGAGGTGGCAGGAATACACTGAATATATATACAGGAAGGATCTTAACAGCAGTGAATAGTTTGTCCAATGAGCTGGAGACAGACATATTGGAGATGGGCCCTAGGATGTCTTGCTGATAATAAGGCTGCAGGAAGTGATGGAATCGCAATTGAACTATTACAATTCTACAGGATGATGCTGTAATAGTGTTACTTGCCTTATGCCAACACATTTGGAAAACTCTACAATGGCCAATGGACTGGAAAAGGTCATTCTAACATCAAATCCCAAAAAAGGCAGTGTCAAAGAGGGCTCCAATTATCGAATAATTGCACTAATTTCACATGCCAGCAAGGTAATGCTTAAGATTCTACAAGCTCGACTCCAGATGTGCAGAGGAAGAGGCACAAGAGATCAAATTGCCAATGTCTGCTGAATAATAGAGAAAGCAAGAGAGTTCTAGAAAAACATTTACTTCTGCTTCATAGACTATTCTAAAGCCTTTGACTGTGTGGGTCACAACAAAATGTGGCATGGGAGATGAGAATACCAGGTCATCTCATCCTACTACTGAAGAATCCGTGGACCAAGATGCCACGGCCAGAACTGAAGAAGAGCTAACAGAATGGTTCAAGATCAGAAAAGGAGAGCGACAAGTTTGTATATTGTAAATTTTGCTGGAAGGAATATCAACAACCTCAAATATGCAGATAATACTACTTTGACATCTGAAAGTGGGGAGGAATTAAAGGCCCTATTAATGAAGATAAAAGAAGAGAGTGCAAAAGCTGGCCGGCTGCTCAACGTTAAAAAAGACGAAGATCATGGCAAACGGCAAGCTCACTTCCTGGCAAATAGACAAGGAAGAAGTAGAGGCAGTGACAGATTTTATATTCCTAGGATCCAAGATCTCTTCAGACGGGGACTGTAGTCATGAAATGAAAAGATGTTTGCTTCTGGGGAGGAAAGCTATGGCAAGCTTGGACAAGCTAGCAAAAATATTAAACTATCAACAAAGGTCTGCATAGTTAGAACTATGGTCTTGGGGGGAAGCAGATATGGGAAAGGATCTTGGGGAAGGGTGCTGTTATTGGAAGCGGTCTTGGAGAGCGGTACTGTTATGGGAAGGGGTCTTGTGGAGGGGAGCAGCTATGGGAAAGGGTCTTGGTGAGGGGAACTGAGTGAGTTGGTATGGGGGACCAGAGCAAAATAAAGTTTTACACCCCCCCCCCCACATTATCTAGCTATTTAGGAGCAAAGTTGTCAGGGGAATTTATGTCACTAAACTAGTGAGAGAGCACACAACATATGTTTAATGTGTGGGAGCTACAAAAAAAAAGAAGCAAATTGAACTGTGAGAGATGAAGAGAACAGTGAAAAATATCCATAGCAGTCATCAGAGAGGTCTCTGTAATAGTGACCGCAAACATGGCTAGATTTTTGTTTTATTAAACAGAGTAGACTTTGGTGCACAGGAAAAGAAAGCGATGACAGGCTCTCCAAGGATCAGCAACAACAGAATACATTGGAGATGGAGAAGAAACTGGTCTATCTATCTATCTATCTATCATGTATTTATTATTTTTATTCCTCTGTTTTATCTAAAACCGATAATCCCTCATATATAAAATAATCTCTGTCTGATTTATACTTGATTATTCATAACCATTTACACATTTTGACCAGCACTGAACATGAATTATACTAAGATACATGATACTAATGTGTGTTTGGCTCTGTCTATTAATGTATATGAATTGGAAGAGAAAAGGTTACAAATCAGGTGGAAGTAGAATAGTCTTATCTTCAATGCCCCCATGTAAAGCTTCTCATCTCCCTGTTTTCCCTGTTCCTTACAACTCTTTACACACACATTTACATTCATTTGTTTAACTTAAGCATTTTGCAAAACGTTCACGCTTCTCCTCATAGCTGCGCCTGCCCCCTCTGCCCCTGTCCCTGTGTGTTTTTCAGTGTCCTCTCTCCCACACATCTATACCTGCCTCCTCCAGTTCTGGAGCCTGTCCCAGTGAGACTGGTCAGACTGGAAGATCCATGCTAGACGGCGACCCTGAGGGCTGGAGAGAAACTAGATGATCCAGTACAAACCAGTGTATGCTGGGAAACTGGATATATAGTGTTTCTGTGTCAGTATGATCCTCTGTATGTATATATATATATATATATATATATATATATATATATATATATATATATATATATATATATATATACAGAGAGAGAATAACATTTTGTGTGTATACAAGAATGTCTAAAACTTAGGAGCCAGAAAGGGTGTATACGAGTCAGGCAGGCTGTTTTCTAGGAGCCTGGAAGAATACCCTTCACAAAGATACATTATAATTTGGACATCAGCCTTATTAAATTGCGATTCTGCAAATTTAAAAGGGCTCTATATAAGAACAGAGCATATTTTTTTTACAGAAGTTTTTAGTTAGTGAACTTATATCCAAAAGCAAGGTCTTTACTAACTAAAAACTTCTGTAAAAAAATATGCTCTGTGCTTATATAGAGCCCTTTTAAATTTGCTGAATCGCAATTTAATAAGGCTGTTATTAGTGTGCACATTGTGATTGAGCAATGGGGAGAGATAAATAGAGAAAACCTGGTGTGAAAATAAATGTTCTGTATTTCGCTATCTTTCATAAATACATAAATAATATAATGTTATATTATTATTATTATTATTACTTTTATTTGTAATGCGCCAACATATTCTGTAGCGCTATACAGAGGAAAAGAACAAGGAAAAATATAATTTTAACAAACTGCAAAAAATGGAGGACCCTGTTTTGAGATTAGAATCTTTGTAGAAAGTGTTTTTTCCCACAGCACTCTACAAGATTAAAAACTCTCTACTTACAATCTAAAGGACATATATATATAATCAGTGCTTAAAATTCCTAACTTTAAATTTCAATTATCATTACCAATCAAAAAGTTTAATAATAATCAATTACAATTATATAAATTTCAGGATTTCAGGACCCCTGAGTGACATTTGTGAAAATAATACAGCCCTTAAAGGATCACTGCAGTCCAAACCATGCATGTAAAGTTTTAGTAATTGTCTCAATATGTTACAGGAAACAGAGGGAGAGTTAGCCTTATGGATGTCTGAACTGAGACTTGTGTTTAAACTGTATTACCACTGGTATTAATGTAGATCAGGTAAGAAAACAAAATTAGCAGGGTTTCCATGAGTCCTTGTTTACACATTGAAAAAACTGAAGTAATGTATAAAACATACTCTAAAATGCATGACATAGGGTTTTGGACTACAATGGCCCTTTAGGGGTTCAGAAACACCAATCATTGATACAGCTGAGAAGATAATTAATTTTCATCTGTCTCTTGGGGTAAATTCATCTGTCTCTTTGTTGAAGAATCATATTCTATGATAGATTTCAACTGCAACATGTAGGGACATTGAATGTGCAAATGTCTATTCATGTATTCAAAACATTATAATCATTTATAGTTTGAGTGGTGATCATCAGTGATAAATGGTTGCGTTTATGCTGTGTGTATAGAAAGAAATAGAGAGATAAATATACGTAAGTAGCAGACATGGGTATAGGAGCCAATGAAAGTCTAGCTGGGATACCGCATATAGTATAAAAATACCACACAACTGCTTCTCTACAAATAAATATACACATTAAAAATTCTGGGTGGGATTTGTCCCCCTTGTTCCCCCCCCCCCCCCCCCCCCCAGTTCCTACACCCATAGTAGCAAAGAACAATAAGGGATAAAAGAAAGAACAGATATGTTGTGTTAACAGTAACACATCTTACAGTCTCAATACAGAACATGAATCTATAAGTGACAAAAATATACTTGGTATGTGGAAAGAAATAAGAACCTGGGAGATCCAGTGTAAAGCAGAGCATGCTGGAATTTACGTACACGCATTGTCAGTATAGCTTGCACATTGTGTATCATGATAAAATTATATGTCAGGGGTGGAGACTTCCTGGGAATCTGAAGGGCCGGGTTTCTAAAATTATATAATATATATATATACGCGTGTGCATTATTTATGACACATTCACACGCACAGACGTACATATACACTGTATACTGTGTCTTTAAATAATGTGTGTTTATGTGTTCTTTGCCTACATACTCTACATACTACACATACATACAATTCTCTATGTGTATAACTTGTTTATCAATCAATGCAATATATGTTTGTGCCAGATTAAACAGGCAAATACTGGGTGGGCACTGGGGCTCTATGAAGGAATATAAGTGGGACAGATGCATTGCAGATGGAAATGCAGATAAGCCTTGCATCTGAGCTAGGAAACAGCTACAATAATGTGTATAAAATGTATTTCTCTCTCCTTGTGTGCTTCCTATAATGCTACTTCTCACACGTTCTCTTACATGCAAGTGATCTTACGGTCTCTAATGCACTCACTCTAACACATGACCTGCAATGCACTCACTCAATCTAATTCTCATGCATTCACTCTCACGCACTCATGCATCCGCACTTACTCTCCAAATCTAGCATACTTGCACTCTTAATGATGTAGTCTGTCTCACATATTCATGTACATGCTCTCAAGCTTTCTTAACCACACAGTTTCATCCATGTCCATGCTCTTTCTTATGTATGCATTGACATGTATAGATACACGCTTTACATTATTATTTACATCCACTTCTCATGCATGTATGAATTCAGGCACACATGTGAATGCAATGATTTGTTCATGCACTCTCATTCACAGGGTCACACACACAACACTCACTCTTCCACGCGCACGCTCACATGGTCACAATTGCACTTTCATGTACATCCAGTCACGCATGGATGCATACACTTGCACACATATGTAGAATCTCATGCAAACTCACATTCATGCAGGTATGCTCTTTCATGGATGTACTCACTCACATACACACTCACATACACACTCTGATGAGCAAAGACACACTTACTTCCTCAACTTATTTACACTCATCATAAGCCATGGAACAGAAGGACATAGGCGATCCATGGGCAAGAACTAATGTGAGCGTAAAAGTATTTGTTTCACTACCCTTTCAATGTATGCTAGTATGTGCACGTACATTATATGTGTCCCTAGAACTTTATATAAGCTTTAAATATGCTTGCAAAATAAATCTTCTAAAATATGCTATATTGGGGGTTTAGGAAACTCCAGATGTTGGACTGTAATACAAGAATAAGTGATCGAAATAAGAGAAGCTTTCTGATAACAGCATAAGTTCCACAAATCAATGGGAGCAAATTCAAGAGGGATACCTAGCAGTGGTAGGACAAACGTAGAGCCCGATTCAATTGAGCTATCTATCGTAAGTTACTGGAGCCTGTAAGTGAGGCTGTAAGTTAATTTGCTATTGAATTGGCATCTTTTTGCTGGCTCGAAACGGATTACGGGTTACGGCTTTGAAAAATCTGCGGTTGTTAAACCCGGAACTTACAGCCTCGCAAAGCCTTTGATCTTTCCCGTCCGCAAAAGTTACTATCGCTAAAATTGCAAATCGTCTTCAATTGCTACAATTTTCCTAAGCCCGCAAATGTTCTCACACCCGTAAACGGCAAATGTAGGAGAAAATCCTATGCCTATTAGAGAGGACCTGCAAGGGGGTTTAACCCCTGTCCGTAGCACTGTAAATGCAAATAAAAAATCAATACTGCACTGTAAATGATGGGGAAAGCGATGAAAGACATAAGAATTAATTGCACACAGTCTCAAGCTCGCAAATCGGAAAATCAAAAAATATTTTTATATGTGTCATTTCAGGGTTATATCGACACCCACATGGACTAGAACAGTATTGGTATTCAATTGTTATTATTTTGTATTTTGCGGTTTTGCAAGTCCGATTGCATATCAGAACCCCCAAATGCTAATAGAGTGACATGAAACCTCCATGTTTTACTGACCTAATGATGACGTTTTCATTTACTTTTGGCTGGTTCGAAATGGGTGGTTACGGCTTTGCTTAATTGATCATGTTCCTGGTCGCCTTGAACTGCTACATACAAGTGCATGCTTTACCGGTTTAGGCTTTCGGACCGTAACTTGCGGGCTTGTTCAATTGAATAGCACCATAATTGGAGCAGAGTTCAAACCCACAGCATGCCGGCAGACATATGGGCTGTATACCGCGCGATGCGGGCTTCTAATTGAATCGCGCTCTTAATGTACTTAGGCTGTATAGTATTTTTGTCAAAATGGTTTACAGTCTAGTTATAGAATGAGTGACCATGTAGTAAAAGACATGCTCAAAGTGTTTTTTACTACATGTCTAGCCATACAGAAGCCCGTTCTAGGAGTTATGAATTTAATTTTACAATGGAAGACCAATTCCCAAGAACAACACAATGTGGTGTAAAATATAAATTTCAGTCCAGAGCAGATTATCATGGAGTAATATAACTGGGAATCATGATACCGAACGTACATTTGAGCATCCCAGAATGGATTGGCTTAATTTTGGGAAGGTCTGGCTTAAGGAAAAGTAACTCTGAACTTATATAGTAGCTCAATAAAGAACAAAAGGACCTATGAACCTTACCTGTAAAATATAGTTTAGAGTAATAATTGCACTGTTTTTGTTAAAACTTGAGATGACAGTTGAATCCAACTCATTTTGCCTTCAACATTGTGAAAGTTTTTAAGTGTCATCATCACTTAAGAAGCTTACAATCTAGTTTTAAAACTGGATACTCTTCTCCATGCTATTATAATCTAGAGCCAAACTGGATACTCTTTCCCAATAAATTCACAGTCTACTAATGGTAGAACCATCTCTGGTGATCTTACAATCTAGTGGCATGGTATGAGACCCTGTTCTACAGAGCATATAATACAATACAAGAATAAATTAGAGACCCTGCTCCAAGAAGCTTACAATTTTGTTCTGTAAAATATAACATCCAGGCCTGAGATTCTTACTTTTTATCAATATAATATGAAACCTTGTCTGAATAAATATATTTAAAATAAAGAGCATATAAGACCCTGCTCAGAGTGGTATAATACTTACTATCACATATATAGTTGTGAGAATACGAGCTCATGCTTGCGGACTCGCGTAGCGAGCCGCGGCCCTCGCGATACGACAGCCTCAGTTGCTGGCAAGGAGCACCGAAGGCGCTCCTTGCCAGCAACTGCGACCCTCGCAAACTTTACGTCGTAACGCAAACAACATACTAGACACGTTACCACCCATTACGACCTTGCAAAAATCAGCTGCAACCTGCGGACATGAAAAAATGAAAAACACAATAAATATACACAACACATACATAAAAAGCTAACCTACAGCAAGAGGGAGCATTCAGGACCTCAAAAAATGAAGTTACACCTTAATTTAACTCAAAATAAAAGAGTTTAGACACTAAAATATTCTCTAAGCGAGAGAAAAAATGGCCGCCAAACAAAACGAAAACGAGGCTACAGCACTCTAAACACGCAAAACACCACCAGAAACACGCAAAACACCACAAAATACCTACGGATATTCCGCTAAAGACGCATACCACACATTAGCCACCATTTTAGAACAATAACTTATACAATTCGGAAGTACACAGCTACGCTAACGGTTTGGTCTCGCGCACGCACACTATTACACTGCACACATTCATCATGCTTACACAGCAGCTGAACACCACTAATGCTCCAGCAACATCAAAACACATTGTCAGCTCTTCAACAGAATGCTTCCTGCATATATTACTTCAAAATAGGTAAAGTATATTAATTTATTAATGTATTATTTATTTGATTATTATACACCAAACAGCATTAGCTCACTTACAATTTCGCTAGTATAGTATAATAGCAAGAGTATGTGGTGGAATTATTGGAAATCATATCCTAGGGGATTACAATTTAGTGGTAAAATGTTGAAATGCATTACTCTGGTGTGGCAACTTACAGTCTAGTGCTATATCTGGAGCATAAATTACCCTTTAGGAAAAAGTGTGTTATGTATTCAAATTATTCATACAGCTGCTACCTACAAATATTCACTTTGCCACACCAAGTCCACACCTACAACAAAATGAGCAGCTCTTATTTCCGCATACTTTTCTGAGCTCTTAATATCAGACAGAGATATCTCTATTAAAATAGTATGTACATCTTCAACGGATGCTTAACAGTTGAGTATTGCACCCACATGGTAATGTTTTTAAATTAAAATGTAAGGTTGTTCCATTTGACATTGTCTGTTTGTCTACTTCTTCCTACAATCTCTTTTTATATTTTTTTAATTGACCAATGGGTGTTACAGAAACAAAAATAACAAGTTTTTGCAAAATTCCTTTATCAAATTATTTTGAGAGAGGACTATGTAGCATTGTAACGATATATTAAATAAGTGATAAAAGAGCTAAAAAATAATGTATTTTTAGGCTCAATTGTTCTCCAGGAGATGCCCTTATACAGGGATAGAATATGATGAGATGACTATAGAAGCAGGAGGTATTTCTGTGATTACTTGGTATTTTATCTTTCCTTGTACACAAAGTGTTGGCACCATCCATGACATGTGGTACCACATGTGACATGTCAAAGATGCACCTTGGTTTGCCAGAAACTACCTGAAGCAGAAAAAGGATCACAGTGACCACCAGGGCCATCACAAATTGGTTTCAGCCTACTAAGAGACTCAACAGTCTTAAGGAAGAGTATTAAAACCCTCTCTGCCCCATCATCTTCACTGTACCCCTTCAGCTAAACACTGCCCCATACCCCCATATTCCCCCATCTCAGGTGTGTTATATCCGGGCATTGTAATATTAGTTATGTATTGTGCTGCTATTTTTCACATAATGCATAACATGTCTGTATGAATCACATATATAGTTGTGAGCGTACGAGTTGTTGCTAACGCTGCGGGCTTCGAGAGGGCCGCGGCTCGCACAGCGAGCCAAGGCCCTCGCGTAGCGAGGGCACTGGCCGAGGGTCTCAGTTGCTGGCATGGAGCGCCTTCGGCGCTCCATGCCAGCAACTGCGACCCTCGCAAACTTCACGTCGCAACCCAAACAGCACGACACACACATTACGACACTCGCAAACAACATACGACACGCGTTCACACACATTACGGCCTTGCAACACTCGGACGCAACTAGCGAACATTACAAAATGTAAAACACAATACATACACACAGCACATACATAAAAACCTTACCTACACCAAGAGGGAGCACCCAGGACCTCAAAAATGCAACTTACACCTCGAATTTACTCGAAATAAAAGAGTTTAGAGACTAAAAAAAAATCTAAGTGAGAGAAAAAATGGCCGCCGAACAAAACGAAAACGAGGCTACAGCACTCTAAACTCGCAAAACACCACAAGAAACTCGCAAAACACCACAAGAAACTCGCAAAACGCCAGAAACCACCTACGGATATTCATACCACACAGTGCACACATTCAGCATGCTTACACAGCAGCTCCACACCACTAATGCTGCAGCAACATCAACACACATTGCCAGCTCTTCATCACAATGCTTCAAAATAGGTACAGTATATTCATTTAGTAATGTATTACATATTTCATTATTATACACCAAACAGCATTAGCTACCTTACAATTTCATTGCCGTCATTTTTTGACGGGCAATTCGCTAGTAAAGCATAAGCTTTGTACTGTGCCATATTTCTCACTATAAAGCAAAGAGTGAATGCTTGTAAACGTGTATATATACTACTTTAGAATAGACAGCTCTGCCTCTTATGTTCTAATTTTAAGATCTCAAAGAAGTTTGAAAAGTATATATGAAGCAAGCACTTGTCATTTTGTTTTATCTAAAGTATGCAGTAAATAAATCAGATACAAATATACAGGAATATAGATTTACCATCAATGTTTCTAGAAGGAGATATCACTAAAAACTAAAAAAGTGTGTGTCTAATAAATATTTTCATGAGATGGCCCTAAAAAACAAAGCATTTTATAAAATGTTCTTATATGCAATCAGATCTAATGAGTGTATATATTGCTTTTAGCTATTTATAAATTCTAATACACTGTTTGCATCCATTCACACAGCTCTGGATAGTACAATCCACTTAACACACAGCAAATGATATTAGCTTACAGACATTACCATACAAACACATCCTTACAATATCCACAACTTGTGTGATATTCAAACCTAGCAGACTAGTTGTTTTTTGTGTCTAATAAAAACCCTTCCAACACAATGAAGTGCTCACAGGATGAGGGAGGGGTTGAGAAACATACAGATAAAACATACAGATAAGGGTATCTGTTGTGTGATATTCTCAAAGCACAGCACCTCAGGGCCTAATTGTCAAATACGAACCCCTGAGGGAAAAGAACATACAGGATAAGCAGTAAAGTAAAGTGAGACACAGGGGATAACTTTAAAAAAAACACACGACTGGATTTAACCACTCTGCACTGGGTCACTTCTTAGAATTAGAGGAGAGCAGGAATAATATAGTGGGAGAGACAAATGGAAGGGTGATGGAGATAGCCAGGATAAGTGAGAATGGGAGAAAAGACAGGGAAAAGTGGAAGGGGAAAGAAAAGCTGAGGGGAAGAGGAGAGATGAGAGGTTGGAGGTCTGATATGGAAAATCTGAAGAATAGAAAAGGGGTACAGAAAGAATGAAAGGGGAGAAAGGGAGAGCATGATACAGAGGGTATGAATGAATACATGGAGTTGTGTCTTTTCTCTATCTTGCCCTGCTTCTATCTTCTCTCCCTATTGCCCCCCTCCCCCAGCGCTCATTTACCCCTCTATGCTTTACTCATTATCTATATAATTTTCTATGCTGCCATTGTATGTTTGGCTGTAGCCTTAGAGAAGAGTAAAGATAAATAGATAAATATAGAGTTATCTCTTTCTTTCTCTCACAATATATATATATATATATATATATATATATATATATATATATATATATATATATATATATATATATATATACATATATATACAGTAAAATCCTGGTTATCCGGCACCTAACCAACTGGCGCTCTCAAGAGACCGGCACCGGCATTCCTCATTTAAAAAAAAACTCCCGGCAGTTCGAGACTGCAAAAAAATATATAAAAAATATTAACTTTTTTTCGAATTATTTTTTCTGGGCCTAAATGGCCCAGTTTAGGTGCTAATGTTTTTGGGGGGTTTAAGGGTCATTTAGACCCTTTTTTTCGGGGACTCCCGATTAACTGGCAACTACACTTATCCCTGTGGGTGCCAGATAATGGGGAGTTTACTGTATACATATACAGGGGTGGTATATTCCCTGGAGTCTTTACAAATCCAAGGAAGCATGTTACTGCTGCATTCTAGCATTTTAGTTACACATATTTTATTACTATTATTATTATCCTTTATTTATAACGCGCCAACATATTCCGCAGCGCATATGAGCAATCCTGTGACTCCTGAGAACAGTTCTTCCTAATCTAGCTGGTGCCTAAATTTCATACACATTTTTCAAGTCCTGTCACATATTTATGGATATATAGATAGATAGATAGATGAATAGATTGTAACTTCAGTATTTAACAATGAACATTTTTATTCCAATTAAGCAAGTTAATTAAACACATTCAAAGCTTTTTGACAAACATTGATAATTGAGAAAAACATATAGATTTTTTTTAATAAAGTGCCCTTCTGAAACTGAAATAGTACGTCCATTTTAACAAATAAATGAATCCTATTTTGAAGATCCTGACGTTTTTTAATTATGTGCTTTGTGGCATTGGGATTGACTTGCAGTTTTATGCATTTTTCTGGTTGAAAATCAATACAGTTGAGCACTTCACAAATGTGAATTACAAGTCTATCCAAGAACAGTGAAGTCTTCAAATCTGTAATTAATCTTATGAAATTCAGCTATTTTTTCTGTTTGATTAGTAAAAAACCTGCAGTATCAAACATGCATAAAAAGATACACATACATGTATGCACACCGTGAGGAGCATATACACTCTGATACATGGGTGTATGTAGATTTTATGCGTTCAGGTTTGTGTGCCCCACTTGCAGCTCCTCCTTCCCCCTTTCTATATCTAAGTTCTTAAGTTTATGTGTGTATGTGTACATATTGTATGCCAAAAAAAGTGTCAGGTACATATACAGACAGAAATATCACTAGACATTTATGTAAATATCACTACATATAGACATTTCTGTGCATATACAAACATATTTCAATGTACTGCACTGGATCTTTAGGCAGCCTTCTTCTCCTGAAAATGTGCTGCCCTAGGCCTGGGCCTCATGGGCCTAGACAGAAACACAAGACTGTTCTCATACACAATGATGTGCACATAGTATACACAACACAATATACACATGAATACTATCAGCCTTATTAAATTGCGATTCGGTAAACTTGAAAGGGCTCTAATTAAAAACACAGCATATTTTTTTACAGAAGTTTTTAGTTACTGAACTTCTATCCAAAAGCAAGTTCTTCACTAACTAAAAACTTCTGTAAATAAAATATGCTGTGTGCTTAAATAGAGCCCTTTTAAATTTACTGAACTGCAATTTAATAAGGCTGTTTATATTTACTAAGTCATACATACAGTGATACACAAACAGCAATACACTGACACACATACAATATCATACACCATGACACACTCAAATGATACACACACAGTAATACATTGACACACACACAATATTATACACCATGACACACTCAAATTATACACAAACAGTAATACACTGACACACACAAAATCATACACCATGACACACGCAAATGATACACAAACAGTAATACACTGACACACACACAATATTATACACCATGACACACGCAAATGATACACAAACAGTAATACACTGACACACACACAATATTATACACCATGACACACTCAAATGATACACAAACAGTAATACACTGACACACATACAACATTATACACCATGGCACATGTAAGTGATACAGAAACAGTAATACACACAAAATTTGATACACAAACAGTAATACACTGACACACACACAATATCATACACCATGACACACGCAAATGATACACAAACAGTAATACACTGACACACACACAACATTATACACTGTGGCACATGTAAGTGATACAGAAACAGTAATACACACAAAATTTGATACACAAGCAGTAATACGCGGAAATATCAAGTGATACACAATGAAAAACACTAGCGATTCAATGCATCAATTGACAGTGATTGTGTGAGAAAAAGACACAAGATTTTTCACTGTTACGAAATAACTTTTTTTTTTGTACTTTATTTTTATTAAGAAAAAATGCAAGATTTGTAATATTACATCATAGTTCCATAAGTAAAATAAAAAAGTACATATTAAGTCAAAGCTTTTAAGTGTGAGATATATTAACAATAAGAATAATACATGCTATGATGTACTTTGTATTAATCACTTTGTTTTACAAAGATTATGAGGTCCATCATTTGTCTTTTTTCATTATTTTTCTAGTATTTACCTCTCAGTTTTACGGTAAATATATAAAAAAAAAAAAAAATCCAAGCTGGTCCTAAATAACTTTTAAGTGTCCTTTCAAGTTTTGCTTATTTAATTTGCTGTAATTGTATTAGCACAGCATTTTCTTCATTGTAAAGCAAATGTTATATTATTGTATTGCTAGCTCCCAATGCTTTGTTCCCATTGTGGAGCTCTGTGTACGTGGTGAGTGCTACCCAAATAAAGGTACGTGCATACAATACACATGCAGAGAAACAAAACAATGATATACAGGGAACCACAAACAATAACTCCACCACAGACAATACTTTTTTCTGTACTATTCAACTTTTTTAGTGTTTATTGGCCAGGAATTGGTGGACGTGATTTACAATAACAATTTATAAAAATGTATCTACATACATTGTGTGTTTGTATATGTATATAGATATATATATATATATATATATATATATATATATATATATATATATATATATATATATATATTGTATGACATAACATAAAACTTTTGTTTTTTTATATAATTGATCCCAAGTTTTAAAATTACCCCATGTGTTTTATTTAGATATATTTGTGAGAAGAGTCTCTGTAGTTTTTTTTTAGTTTTTTTTTTATTGGTATTAATAAATACTAATTCTGAGTTGTGGGGAAAATGACCTTGAAGATAGGAATGCTAGATGGGATCACAGGGTTTCCCCATTCACTTTTATAGTCAGTAGTGTTGTTAGTAGTAATCAAAAACAATTATTTTTTGATAACATTACAAATGGTACATAATACCCTGTATATTTTAAATTATTTTAAATTTGAGGCATGGTGTACAATTAAAATAAAGATATATATCTTCAAATTAGTATTTATTATTAAATTATTAGTGTCAAGCACTTTAATGTCGTTTTGGCTTACTTTGTTTATTTAATCAATAACACGGTTAACTTAACATATCCCCACTTCTTAAGCAAGTGTAACTAGAAAGTATACCATGATTATTTTACTATAATGTTTTACTCAAACACTGCTACCATTTAAAGTCCCCTAAGCACAATGGGGTTTGGGGTACACTCACCCCTGTTGAAACATTGAGCATATTTAAAGTATGTAACTGATAAAAATTGCCAATCAATTAAACGGAGAAACATAGGGGGAATTTTTTAAGCATTTGGCTAGTTTTCCCCAAATGCAATATCAAATAATGAAAAGTTAACATAAGATGCTTAGTAAATGTACCATATAGATTTGATATCAGATAAGAGCAAATAGGTCCATCTCATACTTCCATTCGATCTCGCCTAACCTATCTGCTTAATTAATCCTGAAATTAGCTGAAATGACCTTAATGAATTTGTTGCTATCACATCCACTTGAAGGCTGATCTACTTCATAATTCCCCTTTGATAAAGTAATACTTTCACATGTAACCCCATCCATCCCCATCTGTCACTTTCTAAATTCAAATCCTGACTTCTTATTCTTGCATTCCTTTTCTTCTGGAAGATAATACCCTCTTCAACTTTATTAAACCCTTTGATACATTTGAAGATTTATAACAAATCGCCCATCTCCGTTCCGTGTTCTAAGCAACAGATATTACGGTTATGAGTTCTTCCTTCTATATGTTTTGCCTTTTAGACCAGTGGTTTCCACTTTTTTTAGGGCACCACTAACAAATTGTTAGGGTTCTTGGTGGACCAACTGATTATTTTGGGAGTCCAAAATTTTTTTGTGTGTATTGTTTAACAACTGTAGTGCCCTTTGATATACTGGGGCATAGTATGGGTATGTATACATATTAAAATCCAGTTTATGTTTCAATCATTCATTTTGTTTCATAGTGTTGATAGTCCAGGTTGCTCCATGGACCACCTGATGGATGCTGCAACACAACAGCAAGTGGATACAACCATTACTCTGCATAAATGTAACAGCACACTTACACCAAAAATACATTTCAAATGAAGTCTATGGACATTCCTTAAGGTATATATGTATCCAGAGCATTGCAATATGCTGTAGATCAAAACACATGACTACAAAACAATATTGAAAATGAGTAGGCATTTTAATTATTTTCAGGCAGGATACAAAACACAGCTTAATTAAGATGTTTTGTTAGGCTAATTTTTAACTTGATTTGTACTGCAGGAAACTCAATTAGAAAGCAGTGCCAGTGCTAATCCAGTTGTTATATTTCCTACACAGCGTGAAAAACAAACAGATCAACACACAGACGAATACAGTTACACAGGGATACACACACTGACAAACACACAACAAGGAGACACAGCAATAACCATACAAATACCGACACTGATTAATACACAGTTCTACACAAAGTACCACAATCATATACACACATATTGTTGTGTAATCTATAAAACCAACACACGATAATATATACATACACATTAATGGGAACATTGAGGAATACACAGTAACACATACAATAACATCAACAAATTGTGAACACAATATAAATATATACACAATAGCACACAGTAACAACTACACACAATAATGTACACAAAACACAGAATTATTCACTATGGCACAACGTATATCATCCCCTTATATGCATATACAGTGACACCAAGTAAAAAGTACACACAATATTGAAAGCACTGATACATACATGGACACACAAGCAATAACAGCCAAACAGATTAATTAACTGCCTGGTACAAACTCTGTAACACAACTAGTAACAATCACACACAGTACTGTACACCCTCTGCCTGGTACATACTCTGGAACACAACTAGTAACAACCACACACAGTACTGAACACCCACTGCCAGGAACATACTCTGTAACACAACTAGTAACAACCACACACAGTACTGAACACCCACTGCCAGGCAGATACTTTGTAACACAACTAGTAACAATCAAACACAGTACTGTACACCTACTGTCAGGTACATACTCTGTAACACAACTAGTAACAACCACACACTGTGCTGTACACCCACTGTCAGGTACATACTCTGTAACACAACTAGTAACAACCACACACAGTACTGAACACCCACTGTCAGGTACATACTCTGTAACACAACTAGTAACAACCACACACAGCACTGAACACCCACTGCCTGGTGCATACTCTGTAACACAACTAGTAACAACCACACACAGCACTGTACACCTACTGCCAGGTACATACACTGTAACACAACTAGTAACAACCACACACAGCACTGAACACCCACTGTCAGGTACATACTCTGTAACACAACTAGTAACAACCACACACAGCACTGAACACCCACTGCCAGGCAGATACTTTGTAACACAACTAGTAACAATCAAACACAGTACTGTACACCTACTGTCAGGTACATACTCTGTAACACAACTAGTAACAACCACACACTGTGCTGTACACTTGCTGCCATGTACACACTCTGTAACACAACTAGTAACAACCACACACAGTAGTGTACACCCACTGCCAGGAACATACTCTGTAACACAACTAGTAACAACCACACAAAGTATTGAACACACACTGCCAGGTAGATACTTTGTAACACAACTAGTAACAACCACACACAGTACTTTACATGTACTGCCAGGTACATACTCTGAAACACAATTAGTAACAACCACACAGAGTACTGAACAACCACTGCCAGGTACATACACTGTAACACAACTAGTAACAACCACACACAGTACTGACCACCCACTGCCTGGTACATACACTGTAACACAACTAGTAACAATCACACACAGCACTGTAAACCCTCTGCCTGGTACATACACTGTAACACAACTAGTAACAACCACACACAGTACTGTACACCCACTGCCAGGTACATACTCTGTAACACAACTAGTACCAAACACACACAGTACTGTATACTTACTGCCAGGTACATACTCTGGAACACAACTAGTAACAACCACACAAAGTATTGAACACACACTGCCAGGTAGATACTTTGTAACACAACTAGTAACAACCACACACAGTACTTTACATGATCTGCCTGGTACATACTTTGTAACACAACTAGTAACAACCACACACAGTACTATACACCTACTGCCAGGAACATACTCTGTAACACAACTAGTAACAACCACACACAGTACTGTACACCCACTGCCAGGAACATACTCTGTAACACAACTAGTAACAACCACACACAGCACTGAACACACACTGCCTGGTACATACTCTGTAACACAACTAGTAACAACCACACACAGTACTGTACACCCACTGCCAGGAACATACTCTGTAACACAACTAGTAACAACCACACACAGCACTGAACACACACTGCCTGGTACATACTCTGTAACACAACTAGTAACAACCACACACAGTACTGTACACCCACTGCCAGGAACATACTTTGTAACACAACTGGTAACAACCACACACAGTACTGTACACCTACTGCCAGGTACATACTCTGTAACACAACTAGTAACAACCACACACTGTGATGTACACTTACTGCCATGTACACACTCTGTAAAACAACTAGACACAATTACACACAGTACTGTACACCTACTGCCAGGTACATTCTCTGTAACACAACTAGTCACCATCACACACTGTGCTGTACACCCACTGCCAGGAACATACTCTGTAACACAACTAGTAACAACCACAAACATCACTGAACACCCACTGCCAGTTACATACTCTGTAAAACAACTAGTAACAACCACACACAGTACTGTACACCCACTGTCAGGTACATACTCTGTAAGAAAACTAGTAATAACCACACACAGTACTGTACACCCACTGCCAGGAACATACTATGCAACACAACTAGTAACAATCACACACAGAACTGAACACACACTTCCTGGTACATACTCTGTAACACAACTAGTAACAATCACACACAGTACTGAACACCTACTGCCAGGTACATACTCTGTAAAACAACTAGTAACAATCACACACAGTACTGTACACCCCCTGCCAGGTACAAACTCAGAAACACAACTAGTAACAACCACACAAAGTACTGAACACCCACTGCAAGGTATATAATCTATAACACAACTAGTAACAATCACACACAGTACTGAACATCCACTGCCGGGTACATACTCTGTAACACAACTAGTAACAATCACACACAGTACTGAACACCCACTGACAGGTACATACTATGCAACACAACTAGTAACAATCACACTCAGTACTGAACACTCACTGCCTGGTACATACTCTGTAACACAACTAGTAACAACCACACATAGAACTGAACACCTACTGCCTGGTACATACTCTGTAACACAACTAGTAACAACCACATACAGCACTGTACACCCACTGCCAGGTACATATTCTGTAACACAACTAGTAACAACCACACAAACTACTGAACACACACTGCCAGGTTAATACTTTGTAACACAACTAGTAACAACCACACACAGTACTGAACACCCATTGTCTGTTACATACTTTGTAACACAACTAGTAACAACCACACACAGTACTGAACAACCACTGCCAGGTACATACTCTGTAACACATCTAGTAACAATCACACTCAGCACTGAACACCCACTGCCTGTTACATACTTTGTAACACAACTAGTAACAACCACACTCAGTACTGACCACCCACTGTCAGGTACATACCCTGTAACACAACTAGTAACAACCACACAAAGTACTGAACACCCACTGCAAGGTATATAATCTATAACACAACTAGTAACAATCACACACAGTACTGAACATCCACTGCCGGGTACATACTCTGTAACACAACTAGTAACAATCACACACAGTACTGAACATCCACTGCCGGGTACATACTCTGTAACACAACTAGTAACAATCACACACAGTACTGAACACCCACTGCCAGGAACATACGCTGTAACACAACTAGTAACAACCACACACAGTACTGAACATCCACTGCCGGGTACATACTCTGTAACACAACTAGTAACAATCACACACAGTACTGAACACACACTGCCAGGTACATACTCTGTAAAACAACTAGTAACAAGCACACATAGAACTGAACACCTACTGCCTGGTACATACTCTGTAACACAACTAGTAACAACCACATACAGTACTGTACACCCACTGTCAGGTACATACTCTGTAACACAACTAGTAACAACCACATACAGTACTGTACACCCACTGTCAGGTACACATTCTGTAAGAAAACTAGTAATAACCACACACAGTACTGAACACCTACTGCCAGGTACATACACTGTAACACAACTAGTAACAACCACACACAGAACTGTACACCCACTGCCAGGTACATACTCTGTAACACAACTAGTAACAACCACACACAGAACTGTACACCCACTGCCAGGTACACACTCTGTAACAAAACTAGTAACAACCACACACAGTACTGAACACCTACTGCCAGGTACATACTCTGTAACACAAGTAGTAACAACCACACACAGTACTGAACACACACTGCCAGGTACATACTCTGTAACACAACTAGTAACAATCACACACAGTACTGTACACCCCCTGCCAGGTACAAACTCAGTAACACAACTAGTAACAACCACACAAAGTACTGAACACCCACTGCAAGGTATATAATCTGTAACACAACTAGTAACAACCACACACAGCACTGAACACCCACTGCCAGCTACATACTCTGTAACACATCTAGTAACAATCACACTCAGCACTGAACACCCACTGCCTGTTACATACTTTGTAACACAACTAGTAACAACCACACTCAGTACTGTACACCTACTGCCAGGTACATACTCTGTAACACAATTAGTAACAACCACACACAGTACTGACCACCCACTGTCAGGTACATACTCTGTAACACAACTAGTAACAACCACACACAGTACTGGACACCCACTGCCAGGCACATACTCTGTAACACAACTAGTAACAACCCCACAGAGCACTGAACACATACTGCCAGGTACATACTCTGTAACACAACTAGTAACATCCACACATCGTACTAAACACCCAGTGCCAGGTACATACTCTGTAACACAACTAGTAACAATCACACACAGTACTGAACACCTACTGTCAGGTACATACTCTGTAACACAACTAGTAACAACCACACAAAGTACTGAACACACACTGCCAGGTACATACTATGCAACACAACTAGTAACAATCACACTCAGTACTGAACACTCACTGCCTGGTACATACTCTGTAACACAACTAGTAACAACCACACAAAGTACTGAACACCCACTGCCAGGTACATACTCTGTAACACAACTAGTAACAACCACACACAGTACTGAACACCCACTGCCAGGTACATACTCTGTAACACAACTAGTAACAACCACACAAAGTACTGAACACACACTGCCAGGTACATACTATGCAACACAACTAGTAACAATCACACTCAGTACTGAACACTCACTGCCTGGTACATACTCTGTAACACAACTAGTAACAACCACACAAAGTACTGGACACCCACTGCCAGGTACATACTCTGTAACACAACTAGTAACAACCACACAAAGTACTGAACACCCACTGCCAGGTACATACTCTGTAACACAACTAGTAACAACCACACAAAGTACTGAACACCCACTGCCAGGTACATACTCTGTAACACAACTAGTAACAACCACACACAGTACTGAACACCCACTGACAGGTACATACTATGCAACACAACTAGTAACAATCACACTCAGTACTGAACACTCACTGCCTGGTACATACTCTGTAACACAACTAGTAACAACCACACAAAGTACTGAACACCCACTGCCAGGTACATACTCTGTAACACAACTAGTAACAACCACACACAGTACTGAACACCTCCTGGATGGTGCAAACTCTGTAACACAACTAGTAACAACCACACAAAGTTCTGTACACCCACTGCCAGGTACATACTCTGTAACACAACTAGTAACAATCACACATAATACTGAACAAACACTGCCAGGTGCATACTCTGTAACACAACTAGTAACAACCACCCACAGCACTGTACACCCACTGCCTGGTACATACTCTGAAACACAACTAGTAACAACCACACACAGTACTGTACACCCACTGCCAGGTACATACTCTGGAGCACAACTAGTAACAACCACACACTGTACTGTACACTTACTGCCATGTACATATTCTGTAACACAACTAGTAACAACCACACAATCTACTGAACACACACTGCCAGGTTAATACTTTGTAACACAACTAGTAACAACCACACACAGTACTGAACACCCATTGTCTGTTACATACTTTGTAACACAACTAGTAACAACCACACACAGTACTGAACAACCACTGCCAGGTACATACTCTGTAACACATCTAGTAACAATCACACTCAGCACTGAACACCCACTGCCTGTTACATACTTTGTAACACAACTAGTAACAACCACACACAGTACTGTACACCTACTGCCAGGTACATACTCTGTAACACGACTAGTAAAAACCACATACAGTACTGACCACCCACTGTCAGGTACATACTCTGTAACACAACTAGTAACAACCACACACAGCACTGAACACCCACTGTCAGGTACACATTCTGTAACGGAACTAGTAACAACCACACACAGTAGTGTACACCTACTGCCAGGCACATACACTGTAACACAACTAGTAACAACCCCACAGAGCACTGAACACATACTGCCAGGTATATACTCTGTAACACAACTAGTAACAACCACACATCGTACTAAACACCCAATGCCAGGTACATACTCTGTAACACAACTAGTAACAATCACA
Organism: Discoglossus pictus; assembly: GCA_027410445.1. Lineage (NCBI taxonomy): Eukaryota > Metazoa > Chordata > Amphibia > Anura > Alytidae > Discoglossus > Discoglossus pictus. Next base: position 166,283,768 of record CM050167.1, on the reverse strand, counting down.
CACAGCACTGAACACCTACTGTCAGGTACATACTCTGTAACACAACTAGTAACAACCACACACAGTACTGGACACCCACTGCCAGGTCTATACTCTGTAACACAACTAGTAACAACCACACACAGCACTGAACACATACTGCCAGGTACATACTCTGTAACACAACTAGTAACATCCACACATCGTACTAAACACCCAGTGCCAGGTACATACTCTGTAACACAACTAGTAACAACCACACAAAGTACTGAACACACACTGCCAGGTACATACTATGCAACACAACTAGTAACAATCACACTCAGTACTGAACACTCACTGCCTGGTACATACTCTGTAACACAACTAGTAACAACCACACAAAGTACTGAACACCTACTGCCAGGTACATACTCTGTAACACAACTAGTAACAACCACACAAAGTACTGAACACCCACTGCCAGGCACATACTCTGTAACACAACTAGTAACAACCACACAAAGTACTGAACACCCACTGTCAGGTACATACTCTGTAACACAACTAGTAACAACCACACACAGTACTGTACACCCCTACCAGGTCTATACTCTGTAACACAACTAGTAACAACCACACACAGTACTGAACACCTCCTGGATGGTGCAAACTCTGTAACACAACTAGTAACAACCACACAAAGTTCTGTACACCCACTGCCAGGTACATACTATGCAACACAACTAATAACAATCACACTCAGTACTGAAGATCTCCTGGATGGTGCAAACTCTGTAACACAACTAGTAACAACCACACAAAGTGCTGAACACCCACTGCCATGTACATACTATGCAACACAACTAGTAACAATCGCACACAGTACTGAACATCTCCTGGATGGTGCAAACTCTGTAACACAACTAGTAACAATCACACAAAGTACTGAACACCCACTGCCAGGTACATACTATGCAACACAACTAGTAACAATCACACTGAGTACTGAACACCTCCTGGATGGTGCAAACTCTGTAACACAACTAGTAACAATCACACAAAGTACTGAACACCCACTGCCATGTACATACTATGCAACACAACTAGTAACAATCACACCCAGTACTGAACATCTCCTGGATGGTGCAAACTCTGTAACACAACTAGTAACAACCACACAAACTACTGAACACCCACTGCCATGTACATACTATGCAACACAACTAGTAACAACCACACACAGTACTGTACACCCCTGTCAGGTACATACTATGCAACACAACTAGTAACAATCACACTCAGTACTGAACATCTCCTGGATGGTGCAAACTCTGTAACACAACTAGTAACAACCACACAAACTACTGAACACCCACTGCCATGTACATACTATGCAACACAACTAGTAACAACCACACACAGTACTGTACACCCCTGTCAGGTACATACTCTGTAACACAACTAGTAACAACCACACCCAGTACTGTACACACACTGCCAGGTACATACTATGCAACACAACTAGTAACAATCATACTCAGTACTGAACACCCACTGCCAGGTACATACTCTGTAACACAACTAGTAACAACCACACAAAGTACTGAACACACACTGCCAGGTACATACTCTGTAACACAACTAGTAACAACCACACACAGTACTGAACACCCACTGTCAGGTACATACTCTGTAACACAACTAGTAACAACCACACAAAGTACTGAACACACACTGCCAGGTACATACTATGCAACACAACTAGTAACAATCACACTCAATACTGAACACCCACTGCCTGGTACATACTCTGTAACACAACTAGTAACAACCACACACAGTACTGAACACCTCCTGGGTGGTGCAAACTCTGTAACACAACTAGTAACAACCACACACAGTAATGTACACTCCTGCCAGGTCTATACTCTGTAACACAACTTGTAACAACCACATACAGTACTAAACTCCTCCTGGATGGTGCAAACTCTGTAACACAACTAGTAACAACCACACAAAGTACTGAACACCCACTGCCTGGTACATACTGTGCAACACAACTAGTAACAACCACACTCAGTACGGAACACCTCCTGGATGGTGCAAACTCTGTAACACAACTAGTAACAACCACACAAAGTACTGAACACCCACTGCCATGAACATACTATGCAACACAACTAGTAACAACCACACACAGTACTGAAGATCTCCTGGATGGTGCAAACTCTGTAACACAACTAGTAACAACCACACAAAGTACTGAACACCCACTGCCATGAACATACTATGCAACACAACTCGTAATAATCACACACAGTACTGAACATCTCCTGGATGGTGCAAACTTTGTAACACAACTAGTAACAATCACACAAAGTACTGAACACCCACTGCCAGGTACATACTATGCAACACAACTAGTAACAATCACACTCAGTACTGAACACCTCCTGGATGGTGCAAACTCTGTAACACAACTAGTAACAACCACACAAAGTACTGAACACCCACTGCCGTGTACTTACTATGCAACACAACTAGTAACAATCACACACAGTACTGAACATCTCCTGGATGGTGCAAACTCTGTAACACAACTAGTAACTACCACACAAAGTACTGAACACCCACTGCCAGGTACATACTATGCAACACAACTAGTAACAACCACACTCAGTACGGAACACCTCCTGGATGGTGCAAACTCTGTAACACAACTAGTAACAACCACACAAAGTACTGAACACCCACTGCCAGGTACATACTATGCAACACAACTAGTAACAATCACACACAGTACTGAACATCTCCTGGATGGTGCAAACTCTGTAACACAACTAGTAACAATCACACAAAGTACTGAACACCCACTGCCAGGTACATACTATGCAACACAACTAGTAACAATCACACTCAGTACTGAACACCTCCTGGATGGTGCAAACTCTGTAACACAACTAGTAACAACCACACAAAGTACTGAACACCCACTGCCGTGTACTTACTATGCAACACAACTAGTAACAATCACACACAGTACTGAACATCTCCTGGATGGTGCAAACTCTGTAACACAACTAGTAACTACCACACAAAGTACTGAACACCCACTGCCGTGTACATACTATGCAACACAACTAGTAACAACCACACACAGTACTGAACATCTCCTGGATGGTGCAAACTCTGTAACACAACTAGTAACAACCACACAAAGTTCTGTACACCCACTGCCAGGTACATACTATGCAACACAACTAATAACAATCACACTCAGTACTGAATATGTCCTGGATGGTGCAAACTCTGTAACACAACTAGTAACAACCACACAAAGTGCTGAACACCCACTGCCATGTACATACTATGCAACACAACTAGTAACAACCACACTCAGTACGGAACACCTCCTGGATGGTGCAAACTCTGTAACACAACTAGTAACAACCACACAAAGTACTGAACACCCACTGCCAGGTACATACTATGCAACACAGCTAGTAACAATCACACACAGTACTGAACATCTCCTGGATGGTGAAAACTCTGTAACACAACTAGTAACAATCACACAAAGTACTGAACACCCACTGCCAGGTACATACTATGCAACACAACTAGTAACAATCACACTCAGTACTGAACACCTCCTGGATGGTGCAAACTCTGTAACACAACTAGTAACAACCACACAAAGTACTGAACACCCACTGCCGTGTACTTACTATGCAACACAACTAGTAACAATCACACTCAGTACTGAACACTCACTGCCTGGTACATACTCTGTAACACAACTAGTAACAACCACACAAAGTACTGAACACCCACTGCCAGGTACATACTCTGTAACACAACTAGTAACAACCACACACAGTACTGAACACCTCCTGGATGGTGCAAACTCTGTAACACAACTAGTAACAACCACACACAGCACTGTACACCTACTGCCAGGTACATACTCTGTAACACAACTAGTAACAACCACACACAGCACTGAACATCTCCTGGATGGTGCAAACTCTGTAACACAACTAGTAACAACCACACAAAGTTCTGTACACCCACTGCCAGGTACATACTATGCAACACAACTAATAACAATCACACTCAGTACTGAATATGTCCTGGATGGTGCAAACTCTGTAACACAACTAGTAACAACCACACAAAGTGCTGAACACCCACTGCCATGTACATACTATGCAACACAACTAGTAACAACCACACTCAGTACGGAACACCTCCTGGATGGTGCAAACTCTGTAACACAACTAGTAACAACCACACAAAGTACTGAACACCCACTGCCAGGTACATACTATGCAACACAGCTAGTAACAATCACACACAGTACTGAACATCTCCTGGATGGTGAAAACTCTGTAACACAACTAGTAACAATCACACAAAGTACTGAACACCCACTGCCAGGTACATACTATGCAACACAACTAGTAACAATCACACTCAGTACTGAACACCTCCTGGATGGTGCAAACTCTGTAACACAACTAGTAACAACCACACAAAGTACTGAACACCCACTGCAGTGTACTTACTATGCAACACAACTAGTAACAATCACACTCAGTACTGAACACTCACTGCCTGGTACATACTCTGTAACACAACTAGTAACAACCACACAAAGTACTGAACACCCACTGCCAGGTACATACTCTGTAACACAACTAGTAACAACCACACACAGTACTGAACACCTCCTGGATGGTGCAAACTCTGTAACACAACTAGTAACAACCACACAAAGTTCTGTACACCTACTGCCAGGTACATACTATGCAACACAACTAGTAACAATCACACTCAGTACTGAACACCTCCTGGATGGAGCAAACTCTGTAACACAACTAGTAACAACCACACAAAGTGCTGAACACCCACTGACATGTACATACTATGCAACACAACTAGTAACAACCACACTCAGTACTGAACACCCACTGCCATGTACATACTATGCAACACAACTAGTAACAACCACACACAGTGCTGAACACCCACTGTCAGGTACATACTCTGTAACACAACTAGTAACAACCACACACAGTACTGTACACCCCTGCCAGGTCTATACTCAGATTGTCTGCTCTGGGATAGGGATCAGGACATATCAGGTATTTAATGAGGACGTGAAGACAGAGGGAGGACTGATCCAGTCTGTACCTGACACAGCAAGAAGTCACCCTGCAGGTCACACAATCCACTGTCACGGAGGGGGGTGCGGGGACCAGACACTGGGTCACACACACACTCTCCTTACTATGCAGCCCTACAAGTGGAGGCACACTGCCAGCCCTCTGTGCCCTTGAGTCTGTGCCACTTAGGTATGGTGATACCAGACTGATGATGCCCTATATGTCACTACGATGTACAGGGTATCTGAGCTAAAGAAACACATAGACAACAAACTTGTCATGATAAAACATATACAGTAACCTCATAAGTTACATCTTTCTATACTGTTCCAGTGCAGTGCTGGAGGTGACTGGTTGATCTGTCCTGAGACTGGCACACACAGAGCACAGGGACTCAGGACAGTGGGCGGGGCCGGGCTCATGCATAATGATGAGGGGAGGAGCTAGCTAGAATAAATAGGTAGCTGCAGCTTGAGCAGAGGCAGAAGGAGAACAGGAGAGATAAGGGACAGAAAAAGATAAGGAACAGAAAGACAAGAACAAGAAAGAGAAGAGAGAAGAAAGATACAGTGTAACAAGTGGTCAGGGGAATATAAAGTAGATTTTTGTACATTTCATATAGAGATAGTCAGAGGATACAAAGAGGATGGCCGCTCTGGGTCAAAAGAGAGGCTGTGGGAAGCTGATGGATGACTGGAAGGAATTCATGTGGAACCCAAGGACCAGAGAATTCATGGGCAGGACTGCATCCAGCTGGGGTAAGAGGGCAGAACCTGGGAGCTGGGGCAATGCAAGGGGTATGTGGGGACTGGTGTAAAAGAGGGTAGATGGGAAAACATTGGGGGAAATAAGGGCAAACAATAGCAGGCAAAGGAAAGTTATGGTAACAATTGAGAGGCGGGTAATTGTGGTAAAGTAAGGCATAATCAACCCAATAAATAGAATATCTAAGATTACATAAAAATGATGGAAGCTTGGTTAAAAAAGGGAATCAATATGTTGATGTATAAGAATTGGTAGAAATGAGAAAAGAGTAGAGAGAAGCTTGGCCAAGATGGGTGCTTGTTTTTATCCACAATTTAATTACTATTACTATTCTCTTTCTCCCTACCCCATTTTTAATCTGCTCTCTTTACCTCAGTTTATCCCTGTCCTTCGCTTCATCTGTTGCTGAATTAATTATAATCCCTGTAACATTAGTGTGAGAGATAAAATTGCAACAAATACATCAGGGCATAGCACATTATGTACTCACAAATACAGGATATATATATATATATATATATATATATATATATATATATATATATATATATATATATATATATATATATATATATTCTCAAATCAACCAATGCCCAATTGATCTTCTTAATGTGATGTATCTGGTGTTAAATATATATAGTCATGTGCACTTGTAGCTTGATACATTTATACATAGATACAATCACTATCATGATAGATCTCCACTTGGGTCAGCGTCTTGTGTGCACACATGTATCCCTCTTGCGATGCTTGTATCTTCCCTCTTTCTACATCCTTCATCTATTTTCCCCCTTTGTCTGATATCAGCCTCTTCTGCTATATTCTCACACATTTTCCCCATTCCTCTACTCACTGTGCCTTTAGCCTCCCCTACCCAACCTTCTCATGATAATGTTCCTGGTTTGTCTTATATCCCTGTATCATGTCTTTCCTCCTGTACATTATTTCTCCATCCTGGTGCACTCTTTGTAATTGCTCTAGATTTTCTCTCTCTTCTCCTCCTGCACATTGTGTTTATTATGCTATTATGTATGGTCCTTACATTTCCCTAAACACTGTAGAGATCAATACTAACTAATGAAATATTAGAGCATTTCCTGGAGTTTTACAATTGAACAGAGGTGGGCCAGTACCAATGGTCAATACAAAGGGGAACAATAAGATGGCCAATGCATACAGTTTATCTACTCTACAAAAGGTGTAATTATATAGATATTTTCATATTAATATTACAATTTAAATACAGAAAAAGTAATGGAGAGACTAAACAGTTTGTGTGTGTGGGGGGGGGAGTGATTTGAGGGCTTGACCATAAATAGAACTAGTAGCTTTTCCAGTTTTATTTTCTCATGCGAATAGGATATAAGCATAGATGCATTAATCATACAAAAGTGATGGAAACTGTGAAAACAATTTTATTCAAGACCCAGTTCTGTGAAATCAAAGAATAGGCTCCATATAATAACATAGAAAACTGTATCACATCACACCATAGTGGGTGGTCGATAATTATCAGTTATTTATTGTATATGCCTGTAGTAAGATTATTTACTTTTCTCCACACAGCCCTGATCCTACTTTTCTACCTGGTATTTTATGCCTTCCTCACCGGCCTTTTTGCACTCACTATGTGGGTAATGTTACAGACCATCGATGACTATACACCAAAATACGCGGATCGACTAGCAAATCCTGGTAAGACTCCCAATCTTTGCTGATTTCTGGTAGTGGCCCCATTCAGTGACTCTGATAATACTCCTGTACCTGGTAACAAGTCTATTGTTAATTGTAAGGTATCTTTAATTCAACATTGACATTCAGTTTGCAAAAGAACCATTTAAAAAATAAATAAAGTATTGTTACCTATAAGGAATTATAGATATTAGACTGATTTCTGGTAGCATAAACAAAACCATATGCCATTTTTATGTTCATATTAACAAACATTTTAAATAAATGCTTTTCCATGTTAAATAGATTTGCATACAATATTCACTAGAACATGACTATCATCTTTGCAATCTAAAAAGCTTGCAACAAGAGTTTGCTCCCAGGTAATAGAATATCAAAAAGGACCAGACCAACAGGTTTTTAAGGCAGTTAAGTTTTGCAAATGATTATATATTTGCAACTAAATATTTATATATGAGGTATGTTTATATTATGTATACTATATGGGAGTTGTATCGATTTTGCATTAATGGCAGTAAATCGCATTGTTGTGACTTTGCTACCCTTCACCCCTCAGGGCTAATGATACGACCAAAAACAGACGGATTAGACATCTCTTTTAACAAGAGTGATTCACAGAGCTGGAACAAATACGTCACAGCCCTGGACAATGTACTGGAAGGTAAGCTTCCCTTCTGCTCTTTCCCTGTCCTTGACCTCTACTACTATTTCACCCTGCACATTAAGTCCTTGTTCTATGTGAATTACATTTATTTATAGTTAATTCTTATTAATTTCTTCTTATTAATTCTCCACATCATTTATCGTCCTCCCCTGCATATATCATCCCACAATACCATGCCTTCATCTCTAGTCTTGAATTTACCCCCTCTTCCTTTTTTTCAACCGTAATCTTACTTGGGTTTAGAAATCTCTGGCCCCATTCATTCTCCCTCAATATCTACAACTTATAACTTAAACTATATCCCTTGTCACCAACAGAATATAATGACACAGTGCAGGAGCAGCGTGGCACAGTGTGTCCCAGTGGGATGTTCAATAAACAAGAAGATACAGGAGATGTGAGGAATTACCCTAAGAAGGCCTGCCAGTTTATGAGAAAAACTCTGCAAGATTGCTCTGGACTGAATGATTCCTCCTATGGGTACAAATATGGAACGCCCTGTGTGCTCATTAAAATGAACAGGGTGAGAATGCCATTTTGTGTCACTGTGTATGTTCTGTGTGAGTGCCTCAGTGAGGCTAGCACCCCGTGTGTCTTAGTAGGTATACCTCATGTGTGCTACTATGAGTATTCAGACTGTGTACTGTAGTGTGATATCTGTGCCACTGTAACTGGTTCTCTCTAGGTATACTGTATGTGTGCTACTTTCAGCCTAAGACTGCACAGGTCATGGTGTGTATACTGAATATGTGTGTGAATGTCTCTGGCACCGCATACATCTTTCTTGGTATAGTGTATGTGTACACTGGGATTATTGCCCTGTAAGTGTATATATATGTATATATGTGAGTCACAACATGTGTGTTCTACTATGCCACTGTAAGTCTGACACTGTATGTGTGCCGCAGTATGTATACAATATGTGTGTAACTGTATCACTGTCAGTCTGCTAATACGCATCACAACGTTTGAGTCACGTTTCTTTCCCCATGTTTCCTTTCTCATCCTCTTTAGTTGCCCCTCTCCACTTCTGGCAATTTGCCTCTTCCACAGATATGTTATTCATGGTTTCTCTCACTCCTCCTTTTCTTACTCTCCATTAGCTTTTTCTTAACAAACCCTTTTTTTATCTCTCCCTCTACAGGTTATTAATTTTTTTCCTGGAATTAAGTCAGAATTGTCAAATTCTTCCATCACCATTAGCTGCGCTGGGAAGGTGAGTGTGCAGCTGTCTATTAGACACTCAGAATATCCTGTAAAACATGTTGGTGATATTTCAGTCTCTCTCTCATTCTCTTTAATGTCCCAGAAGCTAAAATCTGCTGTAAATGAGACGGTAAGAGGTCTTATAGTGTAGAGACATTGCTTAGTGGTACTAGTTCAAATGCCTCCAGTAAATAGACTTTCTAGAAACCTGATATACTTATCCTGCATAAATAGTGCATAATTAATTAACTATACCCTATAGATATCCATTGAGACTATCCCTATAGTGTATATAGATATCCTATAGAGAGAACATAAAGACACAGATTAGCAGATGCCTTTATCACCAGCTCATAGCTATACCTCGGGTAAAACACTTCACAGATCTTGACCTATTCTATGTAAGTCCCAAGAGAGAATCCTCTATATGAAACCCCATATCACATTGGTACAATGCATATAGATTCCTCATCTAAACAGCCTCATGAAGTGAGGAATGCCAAATCTACAGTTCATATCATACAGGACTGTCTAACTCATCTTTAGAAATTAGACATGATCACCATACAATACACAGATTATTTATACTGTATGTACATATTTTATTTAACAAGCTTGTTATATTGTAGGGTCTCTAGTTCAAATTATAGAAATAACCTTTACATTCCAACTATACTATTTAAACTTCTACATCTCTTATATATCTCATTTATTTAGTAGGACTATTATAACATTTTTGTTTCCATTTCTAAGATAGGGCCTCCCTTACACATCTCACTTTTACGATCGGACTTTAAGTTTTTTCCAACATTAATAGGATTTAGCCTCTGCAGTAGATTCTATAGCTTTTATTTCAAGCATATCATCTACCTTGTATATTACACATATTGGACTGTAACAAGTACTTTCTATATTTCAGAACGAGGAGAATGATCGGCTCCTGGGAGAGCGCCAGTATTTCCCCAGTGTCACTGTCGGTGATAAGACAATGGGAGCCATTGATCTCATGTATTATCCATATTATGGCAACAAGGCGCAGGTGAGAACTAATAATGCCAATGGGAGACAATGTGGTATTAGCATTTTATAACACCTTCTCCTTTCACCCTGAAACAATATACATTCTGTAACTACTATCCCTCAGTTCTCTGCATTATAACCATGTTCCAATTCCATAGTAAATATCCATTTGAATATATAATATATATTGTTTCAATCTATTAGTAAGCCCTTATAGCCAGAAAGTGAAACCTGTTTAAATAACAAATAGATTTTTTTTTAACCCAATGTCTAATTTTATGGGTGGACCCACAACCACTGACTGCATTGATCAAAGTAAATTGGCTAATAAACTGCTTATAAAAACATAAAGAATAGTAGACAATTAACAAAAAAATGCATAGACAAGTAATGTTGTCAACTTTGCTAGGTCTAGCCATGTACTTCCTTTAAGACTTTTGGGTGGAAACAGAAGCTTATCCACGCTCTCCTGATACCCATTTTTTTTTTAAAGTGTGTTTTTAATGTATTGTTTTTAAAAACAAATATGCAGTTAACCTGCAAAAACTATTAAAAGACCGCTGTAGTTTTGGGGAAAAACTTCACGCCTGTGATGTATTTAACAAACTAATAACGTTAGAGGTTATGTAACCTGTAAGGATAAAAGTATTTTAGAGAAAAAAGTACATTTAGCAGATTTGGCTTGTGTCTGAGGGTGTCTGTATTGGACCTTAAAGCATTCATTAATGGCTGGAGCCTGAGGGTGAGGGGTATCCTACAGCAAGCTGCATTACCATTTAAGTTTGTTCTTACGTAGCAGCCTTTCAAGAAAACTGAACTGAGATCTTACCTTCAGCCAATGTACCCCACACACAAGACTTATCCTACTAGAAACAAAAGTAAATAAATGTTAGCCCAAGTAAACTAAAATTGAATACAGCACTTAAAATTAAAGGGCTTCTGTAATGCCCTAATATCAGGAGCCAACATTTTAATTTGTGGACATTAATGATTTAGTAAACATTAATACAGCTCATATAATTATTTAAAAAAAGCATTACTAGATATTCCTTCAAAGATCTAAATCAATTGCAGGTAGCCTTATTCTTGTGGACAGTGCTACATTTTCAGGTACAATACTATATCAACACATTTCTCTCCATTGTCTGGAGACTTGCTGTGTTAAAGTTTTTATTTTATTTCTCAGTAAAACCCCAACTTCCCCCTTGATGATTTGATCAGGGTGGAGACACTGTTAATACCAATTTAGGTCAATTATCTAACAACGCTTTGCGACCTCTCCTTGTTCTCTCCTCTCCCACCAATCTATACATTGATAAAAAATATACCCTCATGACACGGCTCCCAGGAAGTTATGTAACCAAATGGATTCATCTATTCCAAAAAGTGCTTTCAGTTGTTTTGATAATGTTGTTAATTTGTTACATACATTACAAACACAGGCTTTTCTTGTGGTCCTTTTAATTTACTTTTTCAAAAATTAGAATCTCAGCCTGACTCATAATTGGATCTAACTGAGACAGACACCACACCTCTTCGCCTTCACAGGCCCAGAAACACACTGTTTGCATCAATAGAAATGTAAACGTCCTTCTCACACACAACTTCCATCAAGTAATATGAATACCAAGTAACATTTATTTTCTGCTGATCAAAAAATAACTATGACTTTTCCACCCCTTAATTATACTGAAAAATTTCAAACAAATAGGTTTTAAACATATTTCACCTATTACCAGGTAAAGCTAGAAAATACCAGAGAGATGATGCTTCGGTGATCAATTACTTCCTGACCTTACACATTTTATCGTTGCTATCAGACCTTCACCTCTCCCATTACAATCTCCTCCAGCATTAATACTATAATATCAATAACCAATCGCTACTTAGTATCCCTTGTAAAGCTCACCCATCATATCTCCCCTGTCACTCAATACTTATTCTATTCTTTTCCTTTTGCAGAAAAATTACACCCAACCCCTGGTGGCTGTAAAGTTCCTGAATATTACAGCTGGCAAGCCCCTGACTGTCGAGTGTCTAGTTAATGCAGCCAACATCAAAAACAACGATGAAAGGGACAAGTTTGCAGGACGTGTCACATTCACATTAAATGTCAATTGAGAACATGAGAAACTGCAAAAGGACACTGGCCTCAAAAGAGACACTGCACCAAGAGACAAGAGGCAATGGCAACAAGATAACGAGCATCTGAAGCCTGTGGCATAAAGACTTGACAAATAACGCTTCTCATAACCCACCCTGTCACATATACAGAGTTAGGTTCATCATGAGAATATGAACTAATGGCTGAAAATTATTTTAAAAGATAAATGATACATGAACATCCAACTTCTAGACAGCATAGACAATGATCACCATCATGATCCTGATTATGACCTAATAAGGAATTATTTAATCTATTTAAGAGCTGGTTTCCTTATTAAGAATGAATCAAAATGTGTTGAGGAAAGGCATATAAACGCACACACACACACAGTAACGCCACAAGATAAATCAAACAACCTTGATTGAAAACCTCTGTACTTCATACCTCTATGGAGCAGTTAATGTATTCCCTACTACAATCAATATTTAGTGTCAAATGCACACATACACATATTGTCGCTAACAGTGTCACACACATTTCTTTATTTTTTGTCACTCATCTCATATCCTCCTTGCTGTACTGGAAAAACCTGAATGCCTAGAAACTGCCATGTTAATCTGAGGGGAGCCCTGTTAAATCTTCCTACTGTAAAATATCTGGACTCAGGATACATATAACATAGTTTCCTTCAGATTTCTACTCCCCACCCCTTGTACATAGACTGATATTCCCCATCTCTATGAATGCACCTGCCCCAGGTTAAACCCTAACCTTCTGTAGTGGAGCTGTACATAAACTATAAAAATCTCCCTGGGATATAGGATACGGATATGTTTATACCCCAAAAAATTATCCCAATTTTTGTTGATCACTTTTACTCTAAATGAATGTACCCCATGTGGAACCTGACTTTTAATAATAAATAAAAATACAAAAATAATGCCTACAATTTATGTGTACAGATTATATAGCACATCATTTTTAAGAGTATAGATATGCTAGATTATTATTCAGTGCAGTGTATTCATTAGCGCGGCATAAACACCCTGCATCATAGTATAATGAGTGATGTTTGGCATCATTATACAATGGAACATATTCATTACCAGTGTATAGATTCTCTGTATCATTTTACAGTGTGGTGGGTACATTACCCATGATACCCTGTTCATTGATTTAATGAAACTATCTATCCCCGCCTCTGCCATCCCCTTCTTTGTGTGCCTCCAATGTTTCTCAGCATCAGAGTCTTCTCTCATGATATGAGCTTTATCTTCATAATCAAACTTTCAAATGAATAGGCTTAATTTTCTGATTGATTGGATCTTCTTGCAGTTTAAGTCAGTTTTCTCTAATCCCACAATTCAAAGGTGTCAATTCTACAGCACTCAGACTTCTGTATGGTCCACCTCTCACATCCAAATGTTGCTACTGGGAATAACATAGTTCTAACTATGCAGACTTTTAATAATATGCATCATATATTCCTCATATAGGTTGAATAAATAAGGTGACAATATACAACCTTGTTCGGTTCTGACTGTGGCTTCTTGATCCACAAAGATATTACTCATGAGGTGGATAAAATTGTCTGGTATTTCCATCTCTTTAAGAACTTGTAACATTTTGTTGTGATCCACAGAGTCAAAAAATAGTCTATGAAGCAGAAGAAGATGTTTTTTCTGGATTCCTCTTACTTTCTCTATTATCCAGTGGACACTGGCAATTTGATGTCTTGTACCTCTTCCACTGCAAAATAAAAAGCTTGCACATCTGGTAGTCAATATATTGTTGGAGACGAACTTGCAGGATCTGGCATGTGAAGTTAATGCAGTTGTTCGTTACTTAGAGCACTCTTTGGCACTGTTTTTTTTGTGATTGGGATGTAGAAATTTTTCAGTCTATTGACCATAGTTGTTTCCCAAATTTGTTGGCATAATGCAAGCAGCTCTTTCAGCTGGAATTCCAACAACTATTGCAGCCTTGTTATCATCAAGGCATCCTAGGGCTCATCTCACCAAGATGTCTGGCTCCAGCTCATTGGTCAAATTATTGAGGTTATCAATGCTTTTAAGATGCTTCCTGTATAGACATTATGTGTATCCCTGCCCCCTCCTTTTTAAATGATCTGCGGCCAAGTCCCTATCATTTTTGTTTTTTATCACACCCACTTTGGCATGAAAGGTTCTCTTGATATCCCCATTTTTCCTGAAGACTCCCTTGACTTTCCCATTCAGTCATCTCCTATCTCTTTACATTGCCCATTATAGAATGTCTCCTTGTATCTCCTAGCTATCTCCTGGAATTCTGCATTCAGTTGAAGAAATATTTTTCTATCTCCAAGATCTTTCACTTTCCTTCTTTCATGGGCTACTTTCAAAACATCACCGGACAAGCTCCTCAGTCTTTGTCTAATAAGTATATAGTCAATCTGCTTACTACGTTGTCCATCCGGTGAAGTCCATATGTAGAGTCGTCTGAGGCTGTCGACAGAATTCTGCTAATCTCTGATCTGCATCATTTTGTACTCCAAGGCCAACCTTGCCAGTTATTCAAGGTATTGTTTGTTTACTTTAGCATTCCAATGAGAGTAACATCTTTTCTTAGTGTTATAGCTAGGAGGTGTTGAATATCCTCACAGAGTTGGACAACTTCAACCCTGTCAGCACCCATCGTTGGAGGATCACTATGATGTTAAATGACTTAACTTGTATTCAAATTTAAATAATTCTATAATGTATTGGGTTTTAACCAAGCTCTGCTTTGGTCACTCTTTGATTGACTATGGGAGCAATTAATTTCTTTTGTGGGATTCTTGACCACAGTAAAACATCTGGTGGTTGTCTGATATGAAATATCCCATTCCAGTCAATTTGAGTTCCCTAATTCCCAGGATATCAATGTTCAATCTTGTCATGCCATGTTTGACCACATCCAATTTGCCTTGGACTATAGTTGTAATGTTCCAGCTCACAGCTTCATTGAAGTACACATGCCCCTGCACCATGACAAGGTAGCAATCTAGACAGGGTATATGTATATCGTATATTCAGTATAGTAGTCATAATTGCGAGTTTGTTGGTAATGGTTGCAAATTGCAGGCTTGTACACACGCTCATCACAAGGCGGTATTGCCGAGGTCCGCAAGGTAGAGGGGGGAGAGGCTTGCAATAGGCCCAGAGGGACAGGGCCGTAATAGGTGTAGCGGGAGGCAGAGAGCCCGCAAAGGAGTTGCAAACTAATTTGCTATTCAAATGACCACCGCTATTTTTTTCCCAAGCCCGTAACTCGGAATTAACCGCTGCATTTTTTTTAAGCCTGTAACTTGGAAGCCGTTGGGAAGCTGCCAAACGACGCCAATTGAATAGCAAATTGGCTTGCAATCTCACTTACAGGGTTCCCTGGCTTCCCCTGAGCCTTTTTACCCCTTTCTCCCTCCCCTGTGTCTCTTTGTCCCCCTCTCCCTCCCCTATGTCTCTTTTGCCCCACTTACTCCCTAGTGTCTCTTTCCCACCCTCCCTCCCGAGTCTCTTTGCCCCCTCCCTCCCGTGACTCTTTGCACCCATCTCCCTGCCCTGTTTTTTTTCCTTTTATCTCCCTCCCGTGTGTCTCTTACCCCCCCCTTTCCCTCCCATTTGTCTCTTCCCCCTCTCTCCCTCCCCTGTGTCTCTTTCCCCCGTCTCCTTCCCCTTTGTCTCTTCCCCCCCCCCAAAGAGAGTCAGGGAAGGGGGAGGAGGGGGAAAGAGACACAGGGGAGGGAGAGAGGGAGAAGAGACAAAGGGGAGGGAGGAAGAGACAAAGGGGAGGGAGAGGGAGGGAAAGAGACACGGAAGGGAAAGGGGGGAAAGAGACACTGGGGAGGGAGTGAGGGTAAAGAGACTCAGGGGAGGGAGAGGGGGGCAAAGAGACACAGGGGAGGGAGAGATGGGGAAAGAGGCACGAGAGGGAAAGGGGGATAGAGACACTGGGGAGGGAGTGAGGGGTAAGAGACACAGAGGAGGGAGAGGGGGGCAAAGAGACACAGGGGCGGGAGAGAGGGGGAAAGAGCCACAGGGGTGAGAGGGGTTGGGAAGAGACACATGTGAGGGTGTAGCGGGAGAGACACGGGGGGGGGGAGAAAAGTAGAAAAGTTAAATATTATCTCGTCATCTGTGACGGGATGCCTGCAATGGGCGCCAAGTGTGCTCATTGCGAGGCCTGCAATGGGTGATGAAGGCGCTCATTGCAAGGCTCGCAGAGTGGAGAGAGAAGGAGAGAAGAGGGTGGGAGAGGACACAGAAGAAGTAAAGGAGAGAGAGAAGCCGGCTTGCAATGAGTGTCGAAGACGCTCATCACAAGGCACGCAAGGTAGATGGGGGGAGAGGCTCCGAACGGATTCCAAGTTACAGGCTTAAAAAAATGGCGTCGGTTATACCCGCGAAGCCCGAAGGAAAAGAGAGAGAGAGAAGCCAATGCGTAGTGAAGCTCGCATTGCCCGGCTTTGCTGCGCATGGGGAGGCTCGCAATGTGTAGGAAACAACAGCATTGCGAGGCTTCAAATTTTTATGCAGTCATTTTTGACGGGCAAGTCATTAGTATATATATATATATATATATATATATATACCACAACATCATTTAGTTTATGGTGAGCAAAAGAGTGATAGAATCCCATCACTGTGCATTTGTGTTCACATTCAAATGTCAACACTACTGTACTATGTCTTTACTATATGTTATTAGAGTACAATTGTGCTCAAATAGTTAAGGTTCTCTTGAACGTTCCATTACAAACTAATTTTTCATAAGGTTATAACTTTGCGTTGATTGACAAACCTGTTTGAAACTTTCTATTTTAGGAGGAATTGGGGACTGATTTTTTTAACAATTTTCATAAACTTCTATCCTGCCAAATAAAATGTTTATTTATATTGAATTTTGGGGTGATGACATAGAGCCTCATTCAACTTGTAGGCGCAAGTTATGGAGGTATAGGCCATATGTCTGCGGGCCTCCTGTGGGACCGCAGCACTCGCAAGTTTTGGTGCTATTCAATTTGGCAAGCCTGCAAGTAAGGGGCTGATAGCAAAATTCTGAAACCATGCTATCGTATGTAGCATTTTTGGGGTGGGAACATGATCAATTAAGCAAGGCCGTAACTCCCAAGTCCGTAACGTAGCCCGCAAGACTTAGAGCCTGCAAGACTGTGGATCCTCCAACTTGCCAGCCAGCCACCACCTCCTTCCCCACACACCAGTGCGTTGGCCTGGCCGTCACCATTTTTTTGTATCCTACTCTGCCTTTTTTTAGTTGACCACTTTTTATTTTATTTTTTAATTTTGTCACCACACTGAAGGTGTGAAACTGGATTGGATTACACAGTTCAGAGGTTGAATCATCTGTTTCATTGAGCAGTTCTAAGTTGTAAGCGCTATGCACATTAATGGTTTCTTCAATTAAATGGAGTGATTTGTAATGATCATTTTTTTCATCAGATTCAGGTTGCATTGGTGTAGTGACCACATGTGACCCTGGTATGTGCTGCGCATCATTATTATTCGAGACTATCACATTACCCCCTTTTCCCAAATAATAGCCTCTTGCTCTCTTGGGACCCGCCCACACCACACCCATGATATTAATGCACAGTCCTGTTAATACACTGGCCAAGTCCAATAAGTGATACTGTGGAGTATGAACATTCCCCTGAGGGACTAAAATGAATATGACAGGTGACACTGGAGTGGGTTGACAGTTCTTCTCTAGTAGACTGGGATTTGTCTGATCTCTGTTCTGTCATCCTACCCACCTCCACCATGATACTTAGCATACCTGTGATAATTAGTCAACATGTGGCTTTGTTGATTGGTTGATTATATATGATTTATCAGATATGTTGTTTGTGTTTGCCTCACCATGAAAGTTAACATCTGTGCTCTGAACCATCAGTTAGGGATGTGAATAATATATTCACAGGGTGTTTGCATTACTGAATTAAACCATGAGGGAAGATAGGTATTGACAATCTAGTTCAGCCTTTGAATCCATGACACAAAAAGCAACAAATAGAATGAGACAAGTGTTTGTAGTTGGTGCACATAATAATAGTGAACATATATGCAAGTGTGGCACAGTTGTTAACATCTGGTTGTATATGTGTGTATATTAGAGATGTCGCGGACAGTTCGCCCGCAGACTATTCGCAGCGATTTTGGCTCTTTCGCGCTCGCAGCGGTAGGGCGGACACATGCGCTTTTCGGTTCGCCACCCTATTCTTTATCATTGAGGAAACTTTGACCCTGCACCTCACAGTCAGCAGACACATTCCAGCCAATCAGCAGCATACATTCCCTTCCAGAGCCTTCCATCTGAAGGACAGCATACATTTTAGAATCATTCTGAAGCTGCATTCGTTGTGAGAGGACAGATAGCGTAGCTGCTGGAGATTTAATAGGGAAATAGATAGCCAGGCTGTGTATTTAGCTTCCACTAGAGACCTGAAGGACTCATCTGATATCTGCTGCAAGGACAGCAACCCAAAAAGCCCTTTTTAGGGCTAGAACATCATTTATTTTATTTTATCATTTTTTTCTGTGTAATCTAATTGCATATGCCTGCCTGCCACCTTGTGTGTGTGACAGGCTAACACCTAACAGCTTATATTGGGCTTATTTTCACTACTCATACCTGGTGGTGTACCATACATTGAAAACAACCATTTTTTTCCTGTAATCTAATTTCAGTTGCCTGCCTGTGTCAGGCTCACAGCTTATATTGTGCTCAGTGAAATAAAACAACACTTTTTTGACTGTAATAGATTGAATAGCAATTGCCTGCGTACAGGCGTGTGTGTGAAGCCTATTGCATCTACTCTGCCATTTTTTGCCAGTGCACAGTGATAGGTCATATCTGGTGCAACCGTAGTGTACAGTGACATAAAACAACACTTTTTTGACTGTGATCGATTGAATATCAGTTGCCTGCCTACAGGCGTGTGTGTGAGGCCTACAGCGCCTACTCTGCCAACTTTTGCCAGTGCACAGTGACACTCATATCTGGTGGCACCTTAGATTGAAAACGCAGTGCCCCAAATTTGAAGTAGGAGGTCAGACCAAGCATCTTTTTCCATCTCCCTGTTCCAAAACTCAATGCCATTGACACGTCCCCAATAGTGGATGTAACAGGGATTAAACCGATAGGAATAGTACTACTTAACAGAACACACCTTATAATAACGCAGACAGAGGCAACGCAGAGAGAGGAGTCTGAAGAAGAGGAGTCAGAGGAGGAAGGGGGCTTTGAGGAGGTGGAAGACCAAACACAGGAGGCGTCCCAGGGGGCTTGTTGTCACCTTTCAGGGACCCTTGGTGGCTGGGTGGAGGAAGAGACCTTCAATGACATCAGTGAGAACAAGGAACGGGACATGGCTAGCTTGGTATCCAACCTTGTGCAAATGGGGAGTTTGCGGTTGTGCAAAGGGACTGTTTGCGGTTGTTTGTAGTGCATTAAACAGGGAGATTGGTCTGTTACTGTGAAGCGGGTGTAACCCTTACACTACCTGATCGATACAACATCATACCTGATGTTTTAAAGCATGTTATTCCAAACAATTTAGGAATGTTAGGTGATTTATGCCCTTTACGGCTTAAAACCAGACTCTGCATCAACTATGTAATTTTCCGTGTGAGTTTTGCCATGGATCCCCCTCCGGAATGCCACAGTCCAGGTGTTAGTCCCCTTGAAACAACTTTCCCATCACTATTGTGGCCAGAAAGAGTCCCTGTGGGTTTTATACAGTATATATCCTTATTGCTGAGTCATAGCCTTGAGCCCCCTGCCTGCCACGTTTATCTTATTAACAAGGACACTATTAATTATTTATATTATATATATATAATATGAACCACTGTGTGTACAGATATTTTATTCTACACATAATCATTTGACAACTGCACCTCATACTGACATATGCTCTAATATATACCATGAATAAATATCTCCATGTGTTAGGAAACACAAATATCATCCATAGCTGTGGCTGGAATCAAACTCAGGAACATTATCTCCACCATCAGCTGCACTAGTGACAGAGCTATTACCTCAACCCTACATTAAAACAGGACAGGTATATTGAAGGAAGATCTATGTACAAATACAATAATGTTGTTTTGGAACATTAATCTGGTGTTTCAAATCATGGTACAGTACAAACGAGAAGAAACACTGATAATAGTATAAATAGATAATATTTTATTACATACACAGCCCGCATGTTGTATCATTGCCGTTTGTCTGGGCGATTAAGACATACAGAGATAAGAACAAGATATCAATTAGAACAATATATGCATTGCCTGCAACACCTCATCTCAACGGCAATATATATTGTACATCAATTGCATACATATGCAACATAACCACGTTCTCATCTAGCTCCTCTTGCGGAGCACTGGGTCCCCATCCTGCGTGGCTGGGCGCTTCCTCACTCTACCACGGGCACAAGGTGTTAAAGGGATGGGTGCGACCAAGATGGGTAACTGTTCAGCACCAGATGTTGGGGGTAAGGGGTGTGAAGTGGAGGCGGAAGGCTCTGTTTCTGTGGTGGAGCCTGTGCAACTAATGGCCGAATGGTATTGACCTGGACTGCTATTGATTGCACCTGTCACTCCTATACAGGCGTCTGGTCTTGTCGTTCATAGCGCTCCGTGACTCAGTTATTCCTCATTGTCTCCTCATATAGTAGCCTGATGGTGTTGGCCTGTGCGGTTGCTATCTCCAGTGTGTTTTCATTATGGGCTCTGGTCGGTAGCATGAAGTTGGTATTACACTCATCATCTGTCTGGATGTGCTTTAGGAAGTCCTGCCAAAGTCTTTGTGTGGAGGTGTGTGTTCGCCCACTGGACACACTTGGACTCGATGTGAGCCGTGGTGATGCCAGAGATGTTGACATTGGCGATTGTGTAGGTTGGTACACTGGGGTGGACATTTGAGACGTTGTGTCCTGGTACCCTGGTCCCTTTTGACTGGTGTGATCTGCTGGACTGGTGTGGTCTGCTGGACCGGTGGTGGCCTGGTCTGTTGTAGCCACATCTACTGTGTCTCCATCTGCTGGGGCACCATCTGCTGGGCCACCATCTGCTGTGCCCACATCTGCTGTGTCCCCATCTGCTGGGGCCACATCTGCTAGGGCACCATGTGCTGGGGCACAGTCAGGAGTGGATTACCATAGGGCTCCTGATAAGCCATCATCCTCATGTCAGGAGGAGGCATTGCTGGACCTTTTGAGCGTTGTCTTATGGACATGGTGTTCGGATGAAAGGGCTGGGACAGTTGCCACGATGTGTGCAAAGACCGGGGGGGGGGGGGGGTGGTCCCACTGCAGATGGGCCAGCATCTTGTGTCCTCAGGTTCCTGCCCCAGCGATGGCGAAGATCCAGCATTGTCCTACGTAGCCGCCTGGGTCTCGGTGGCCATGGTATACCTGCCTGGTACTGATATGAGGGAACAATAGTATTTGAGTATTGTTGTTCTGAACAATTGTTTGCTGGGAGTTTCCATATCACTGACATCATAGTGACTTGTAATTGGCTGTGATTGTTCTACGCAGATAAAGATTGATCTGCATCATAAGCATTGTGGATCATGGTTCATATCAATATATGTAATGGTGGTGCGGTGTGCCATCTGCAGTTCATTAGGACACGTGCTGATCTGAATCTGCTGGGCAGTGTGTGAGACAAACCAATCTGTGACCAATCCTCAGCAATGTGTGTTAAAATGCTAATGAGACATGGTCCAGGTTAGGCTAGTACACAACACACACTTGCAGTCCATCAGAGTCTGTATCCGCATATGCTGCAGTGTGCACACCCATACATGTAGTCTCATGTAGATGAATAATCAATCTGGATCTACAGCTATACCTAGTTTAAAGATGTAGATGGGTTCAAAGCAATAAGCGTGTTAAGCAAAACAGCTATGAACGGGCCATTTTAACATGGGGTGGACAGGGATAGGGGAACTCATGACAATAAATACACAATAGCAATGGATATTTAATCATTTATGCTTTACATGCACTCTGAACCAACAGCGAACATTCTTTAGCCACATTCTATGAAGTTGCAGTGGTGTAGCTTCTGGATATCTTGTGGTGTAGTCCAGTATTACTAATATGAATTGGTGCCTCTGGCTAATTTTTCTAGAGGTCCCAAAAGATCCATCACTATCCATTCATTGCTATGCTCTCAAAAGGCACCTCAATTATGTGTAATGGTATCAACAGGGCCCAAACATAAGTTTGATGTGCAGTCGTCTGGTATTCTGGATATGATACACAATACTAAACCACTTCTGCATATATACCTCGCCAATAAAATTATTAAAAAATTCTTCCCAGGCTTTTGGCACCTCCTTCTCTGTGTTTTAGGTCCCAGAAGTTGCTCCAACACCTTGTCACCTGAAGAAACAATTCACAACATCAGTTCATTCTGTAGAATGAAATATGGGCTTGTTTCATTTCTCTTTATGGGACAGGTTCCCCTTTTACTTCCACTAGCACATTCCATGCATTCTGAAGGAATGGGCCAGAAGCTTTGTCACATCCAAAATTATTGTTTTCATGGGAAAACTGCTGTATGGTTAATTCTTCCTGTACTGGCGCTTTCTTAATTATTATGCGCCATAGAGCCAGCTTTTCTTCTTTCCTAAGCCTGGTTGGCCGCTAAAGCCTCCTCAAAAGCGCCTCAAACTTTTTTTGCTTTCTGTTTTTCATGCTTTGTTTTACAGGCCTTCCTTGATCAAGAGAACAGGTCGATGTCAAAGCATGAAAAAGGTGACTAGATAGATTCATGAGCAGTCTTGGTGTTCTCTTCAGGTCTTTTTTTTACGTTTTCCCATTTGTTCATTTGAAGAATACCTTAAAAGTAGAGAAAATCTCTGGCAAGCACAAGATGAGGTAGGTTAGTGAATACTGGCGCAGTGATTATCATCTTCTTCCCAGGTACCTTCAGTGTTGTTCATTTTAGGCTCATGTCTCTATAAATCGGTGGGATTTATTTAACTTGTGTGTCATTATACTCATAAGAATCCCTATTTGTGATAGGTTTTAAAATTGTCCCAGTGCAAACAGGAAATGTGTCTGCTGTTCTGCTGAGGGATAACTTGCAGACATTCCCTTTATTCAATTTGCAGGTCTTTTGTCATCAAAACCATCCATGTAAGAGAGAATTTTTTTAAATAATTCAATATATCATTTTCATATCCTTGGTAGCTTGCCATACTTACATAAATAACTTTTGATTTTGTTAAAAAGAGCAAATACAGTGTTGTGTTGTTATGTGTATGGATCTGTCTTTGTTTCTTTAAATAACTTATAGGACCTTAAAAAGTGTTGGCGTATATGTGTAAGCATGTATGTTGATGTGTCAGTTATTTAGGAAAGGTAAAAGTTGTTTTTCTTTCAACTTCAAATAATATAATAATACACTGACCTTTATATTACAAATAAAGAGAATAAAGTTGTTTAACTAAAAATATTTTAATTATAATGAAAATATAGTTAAGGTTTCAATGCAGGGTGGGGTAACTTAAGGCTGGAGAAATGCAGGAAATTGGGAAGATAAGGTAGCACACAACCTTAACATTGCACCACCCCCCTGTAAAGGATTTTCTGATTACATTATTCATGATATCACTTATGATATAAATAATGACATCATACATAATATAAAAAATACATCATCCATATTACTGATGACATTAAACTAGACACTAAGGCCCTCATTCAATTGCAATTTGGCCAATTGAATAGGTCTCTAAATAAGAACATGATATGTTTTTTTAAATAAGTTTTTAGTTAGTAAACATCTATCCAAAAGCAAGGTTTTCACTAATTAAAAACTTCTTTAAAAAAAAAAATGCTATGTGCTTATTTAGAGTCCTATTCAATTGGCCAAATCACAATTGAATGAGGCCCTAAAGATGTTACTTAATGCATTTATAATTATACGCTTTCTTAAGTTGTTAACTTTGAAGGTTTAAACATGTTAAAATAGAGCTTATTATTTAAGCAGTATATGGCTAAACCTATTTTATCATCGTAGTCAACTATTAAAATTGTATGTTTATATATCTGTTTATCTAAAACACAGTAATTAAAGTTGTATTTTTTTAATTGTTCCACACTTCTTAACTGTAATATCCTTTCATCAAAGAATCAAACATAGATGTAAAATTGTGTCTCATATGGTATTTAGTGCATTCTCTGTAGTTGTAGTTCCAAAACCTCTTCACAAAGTCCACTCGACAGACCAAGATTTAGGTTTAACACTATCAAAATATAAGTGAGACTATTAATATTCAACAGTCTGTGGAACTTGCATTTGTCTCATTTGTATTTGCACAGTATGAAACCTAACTCATGTTGTGTCTGCTGGGCCTTGAGGAGGGGGTTGTGAATCACTGGTCTATGGTTAGAAGGTTAACATGTTTTTTTTTTATATATTTGATGAGATAGACTTGAAAATGATTTGAACGTTTATCTTCGGCTATGGACAATTTATGAGTTGAGAATTACAGTATATATTCGAGTATAAGCGACCCGAGTATAAGCCGAGGCACCTATTTTACCACAAAATACTGGGAAAACTTAGTGACTTGAGTATAAGCTGAAATGTGCTGCCCCCTGTGTCCCTCTTGTGCCCTCTGTGTCCCCCTCTTGTGTGCCATCTGTTCCCGTTTCTTGTGTCCCCCCTCTCTCTCCCCCTGTGTCTTTTCCCCCCTCTCACTCCCCTGTGTCTCTCCCCCCCTCTCCCTCCCCTGTGTCTCTTCCCCTCCTCTCCCTCCCCTGTGTCTCTTCCCCCCTCCCTCCCTCCCCTGTGTCTCTTCCCCCCTCTCCCTCCCCTCTTGCTTTTACCCATCCCTCCCTCCCCAGTGTTTCTCCCCCCCTCTCCTGCCCCTGCGCCTCTTTCTCCCCTCTCCCTCACGTCTCTTTCCCTCCTCCTCCCTGATCATCCTCTTCATCCTTCCTCCTCAACCCCCCTCCTCAACCTCCTTCCTCATCCTCCCTTCTCATCATCAACCCCCCTCCTCATCCTCCCTCCTCATCGTCCCTCCTCATCCTCCCTCCTCATCCTCCCTCCTCATCCTCTCTCCTCATCCTCTCTCCTCAACCCCCCTCCTCATCCTCAACCCCCCTCCTCAACCCCCCTCCTCATCCTAAACCCCCCTCCTCAACCCCCCTCCTCACCCTCAACCCCCCTCCTCAACCTCAACCTCCCTCCTCATCCTCCTTCCTTAACATCCCCCTCATCCTCAACCCCCCTCCTCATCCTCCCTCCTCAATCCCCCTCCTCACCCTCCCTCCTCAACCCCCCTCCTAAAGCCCCACCTCCTCATCCTCCCTCCTCAACCTCCCTCCTCAAATCCCCTCCTCATCCTCAACCCCCCTCCTCAACCCCCCTCCTCATCCTCAACCCCCTCCTCAACCCCCCCTCCTCAACCTCAACCCTCCTCAACCTCAACCCCCCTCCTCAATCCCCCTCCTCAAACCCTTCCTCATCCTCAACCCCCCTCCTCATCCTCCCTCCTCAACCCCCCTCCCCACTTTACCCCTGTTTAATTACCTCCCCCTCTCCCTTTTCCCTTACTTACCTTCCATCATCCGCTCCTCCGCTCCTCCTCTCCTCCTCTTGTTTTCTGGCTCTGTCAGGACCTGACCAATGCTAATGGCGTGACGCAGCTTGAAGACGCGCTTATAACTCGGCTTATACTCAAGTATATATGGTATATGTTTTTTTTATTTTTATTAAAAAGGCTTTAAATTAAAGTGCAAGTCAAAGTACAGCAGTGTGATACTGATGATATAATTTAATGGATGACACACTTAGCTATTAACATGTACCAACTCCATCAAATTGATTTATTTTGTTCTATGACTAACATAGTACCACAGCTTGTCAGAAAATATTATATTTGTTTTTAAAATGTCTTTTCTGTCATGTACATTATCAGTATTTTCAAAAGTCAATGTTTTCGTTATTTTGTTTCTCATAATCTAAACCTATTTTGTAAGAATGTATGACGCCATTATATATTTCATACATGTTTGAGGGTGGGATGTTAAGATAGATAGAAATAAACATTATATAGCTGTAATTATAAACATCAGTATTCATGAAAACTCAAATTAATGTCTGAGAAATTAGCAAAAACACATTTCCAATAACTTATCAAAACTAGAAAATGAAATGACAAGCAATTAAAGCTCTTGTTTTCTTTTGATATATGCAGATGCATATTCCATTAAGGTTATACAGAGCTCCCCCGGAGATGTGTGATAAAGTCATTGGGAGGGAAGCCAGTTCCTGCTTCTGCCAGCATGTTGGTCTGATTGTAATGTTGTACTTTCTGTTGTCATCTGACAGGCTATCATTCCCTGACCCCAGCAGGATCCATATCGCTTAACAACCCAATTAACAACTACTGACTAAAATAGGTTTGGGATAAACAATTGGCCATAGCTTTATTGAAATTATCATGTACGTAAACCATATAAGAAAAGGGGGAGGGGCCCGGGCCAGCGGAAGTAACCTCCTGCCCCTAAGCATGCGCCCATGGGCCTCACCTATACACTGCCGTAACCACTTTTTTACCTACTTGGCCGGGCAACTCCCCTACCCGCCACAGAGCAGGAACAGGATGTCTCACAGGGCTGTGATCCCCCCCAACAAAGCCAAGGCCCAGTGAATACATTTTTTTAAATTCCAGCATCATTAGTTCCAGCCCGACTTCAGTCAAATGGACGCCATCGGGCAGGAACCAATAATCTTCAGACTTGTTTTCAAACTCCCTGTGGCACAGTGTCTGGGACCCCACCCTGCTAATGAAAGTGGCCACGAATTTATTTACTTTGAGACGAGACCTGTCCCAGCGAATGTGATCCCTAGCAGTCCACCACACCCTTCTCCTAATGCTTTCCTATCGAATAACCATTACCCCAAGGAATTTCTCCCTCCAATCACAAACGTCCCGTTTTATATCCCTTACCAAAAGTTTCATGGGCACAACCCCCAAATCATTCCCCCTTGCGTGAATGAGAAATATTGTAGGCCTACCAAAACGTTGCACAAACTGTTCGATCAACCCACTCACCTTAGAACATCTCAAGCCTTGTATACCGGCCCACTGCATTTGCATGACGTCTTCGGGTAAGCCCAGTTGCAGGCCATCTGGCAAAAACTGCAGTAAACCTTTGAGCCCAGTATATGTATGAAGGGCCGATCATCCAAAGCTGTTTTTTAGCGCCTGTAATAGATAAGTAACAGTAAGTAAACTGCCTTAGGTCTCACGTAGCTCTGGAAGTGTCTAGACTCCCACCTCCTAATTGTCAGTACAATCTTTCACTGTAACCCTAGGCCCGCATGCCGAAATCAGCTCGCTTGAACCCAAGGCGCTGCAGACAGGCCTTCAGGACTTGGGAGAATATGAGGCCATCCTCATGGATTAACAGCGTTACTATATAGCTAGACCGCTGCCGCAAATACTGGCTAACACACTCAATGGGACCATATTGCTAAATGCTAGGGAAAAGTCAGTACAGGAAAGCAGAGATTCATAGGGGGAGCTGCATACCTCGCCTAGTATTGCTCAGAGGCATAGTAATAAAGCAAACGTGATGGGGCGCTTCCTGTACTGGACAGATTCACCTTTAAACATGCCACCAATCACTCGCTTCCCCACAAAAACCTTAGCCAGATCTTTAAGCCCGGCCAGCTTAAACATAAAAGCTAGGGCCACTGTGACAATCCGTGAGTAGGGGCTATACAAGCCCAGAGCCACCTACTATAGACTACAGGTTATCTACCCACAAGGACCGTTGGGTTCTTTGAAATCTCTGCACCAGCACCCTAATATCTGGCTTCTGTATCAGTCTGAGTCTCTTCTTTAGGAATCAGCGTTTCCAGGAGTCACAGTAACCTTCCTGTGGTATTGACCAGGACAGGCTACTTGTAGGGTGGAGATAGGTTCAGTATCGCAGCCACCAGGAACAGTATCATAGATACACGATTTCTATGTATCTCCAAGTGAACTGATTTATTTTTTAAAGTCACAGCAGTATTTATAGCAGTTAGACAGAGGGGATGTACACAGCACAACAATGGAAGCAGGGGGGGGGGCAGACAATTACAGGAGATAAACCCACATCCTGAGATCAATAACTCCTCTCTTCCTGATGGGATTAGCTTAATCTGGCAAATAATGGAACAAAGCAGGTTTACAAATACAATAGATGTGTCCATGCAGATAATCCAGTGGTGGAACCAAAAAGGCTGTGCTTTGATGGGCTTAATGTGCCAACACCCACGCTGGGTGAAAAGGGGTCCGTGACAGCCGCTACCTGACGTCCAACTGTAGCCCTGGAGCACCTGGCACTTTTGCACCTTATACCAAATACCAAAACAAGATACCCGTCATCTTCTCCTCCAAGTCCGCACCGCCAGCCAACTGGACTAGTTCATTCATCGCAACTAGACCTTTTTATATGTGTTCCAGGTAGAAGGTGCAAGAGACCACCTTATCAGTGCTGTTGTCTGCACTCCAAGTTTCCAAAGCTCCACTGGGATGCTGCTGCTCTATCGCACCACTTCTGGCGCCAGCCACCTGAAGCGTTCCCACTGGAAATGAGAAAGGGCATCAGCAATCCCATGCCGGAACCAGGGTACGTGCCTAGCCCTAAACCATATGTTCAAGACAGCCTAGAACCAAGTGTGTCTAATCAACTGGCACAGACAATGCCGTGGTGCTGTTAATGGCATGTACCACTGACATGTTGTCAGTGAAAAAGACAATCTGGAGATCCTTTAACCTATCACCCCATATATGCAGTGCCACCACCATGGGCGTAGGAGCCCAAACTAATCTGGGGGGGATAATTCAACTCTACTCCGAGAACAGGAAGCAGGGTCTTATCTACCACCGGTGCTCCTGGTGTAATGCATAAATAAATACATTCTAAATGGCCCTGCCCCCAATATCATATTATATATATATATATATATATATATATATATATAGTAAATAAAAAGTACATCTATGTTCACACTTGAATGTCTAAAGTAAGTTAAAAAACCTGCTTCCAGCTCAGAGTTCCGAGAAAAACAGTTATTACACTGCATTCTGGGAAGTTGAGCTGGGACACACAAATATGCCCACAAATGCCTCGCTCTTCATTCCGTAGCCATCATCAAACATGGCTTCCTTTAAGCTTATGCATGCTATATTACACAGCTTTAATGCAAAGCCAAGGTTGGAATAAACACAGGCTGAGTATCCAATCCATGTACAGCTGTTTCAAGCTTACTGGCTATCATCAGCATGGAGCGGGATTTCAGTCTGTGTTGTGGAAATTATGAGTAGGTAGTTCACCACAACAATCATTTATAATATGGTGGGCAAAAGAGCGATAGAAGCCCTCCACATTATAACCAAATTTTTTTTTTTTTTTTTTCTCCACCTAAAAGATTTCAGTTTGTTTTTGAATTGAGTTGTACAGTTTATAGATCACATTAAAGGTGGACAAAGTTCTGAAATGATTTATCTTTCTCTCATATTTTTACAGCACAGAAACCTGACATTTTAACAGGGGTGTGTAGACTTTTTATATCCACTGTATATATATATATATATATATATATATATATATATATATACACACAATGCCTTGCAATAGTATGCACCCCCCTTGCCATTTTTCGTGTTTTGTTGCCTCACAACCTGGAGTTAACATGGATTGTTTGAGGATTTGCATAATTTAATTTACAGAACATGCCCACAACTTTGAAGATGTTTTTTTTCTTTTTTTATTGTGAAGCAAACAACAAATAGGACAAAATAAGAGAAAATTCAATGTGCATAACTATTCACCCCCCTAAAGTCAATACTTTGTAGAGCCACCTTTTGCGGCAATCACAGCTTCAAGTCAGTTTGGATAAGTCTCTATGAGCTTGCCACATCTTACCACTGGGATTTTTGCCCATTCCTCCTTGCAAAACTGCTTCTGCTCCTTAAAGTTGGATGTTTTGCACTTGTGAACAGCAATCTTTAAGTCTGACCACAGATTTTCTATTGGATTGAGGTCTGGGCTTTGACTAGGCCATTCCAACACATTTACATGTTTCCCCTTAAAACACTTAAGTGTTGCTTTAGCAGTGTGTTTGGAGTCATTGCCCTGCTGGAAGGTGAACCTCCGTCCTTGCCTCAAATAACCCACAGAGTGGTACAGGTTTTGCTCAAGAATATCTCTGTATTTAGCACCATCCACCTTTCCCTCAACTCTGACCAGTTTCCCAGTCCTGGCTGCTGAAAAACATCCCCACAGCATGATGCTGCCACCACAATGTTTCACTGTGGGGATGGTGTTCTTTGGGTGATGTGATGTGTTGGGTTTGCACCAGACATAGCGTTTTCTTTGATGGCCAAAAAGATCAATTTTAGTCTCATCAGACCAGAGCACCTTCCTCCATACATTTTGGAATTCTCCCACAAAAAGTGCTATTTTGTTTTTTGCTGAAAGTAATGGCTTTCTTCTGGTCACTCTGCCATCAAGCTCAACTCTATGGAGAGTACAGCTTTTTGTCGTCCTATGTACAGATACTCCAGTCTCTGCTGTGGAACTCTGCAGCTCCTCCAGGGATACCTTAGGTCTCTGTGCTGCCTCTCTGATTAATGCCCTCCTTGCCCGGTCTGTGAGTTTTGGTGGGCGGCCGTCTCTTGGCAGGTTTGCTGTTGTGGCATATTCTTTCCATTTGGTTATGATAGATTTGATGGTGCTCCTGGGTGTCATCAAAGATTTTGACATTTTTTTTATAACCTAACCCTGACTTGTACTTCTCAACAACATTGTCCCTTACTTGTTTGGAGAGTTCCTTGGTCTTCATGGCAGTGTTTGGTTAGTGGTGTCCATTGCTTAGGTGTTGCAGCTTACAGGGCCTTTAAAAAAAGGTGTGTATATGTAATGGCAGATCATGTGACACTTAGATTGCACACAGGTGGACATCATTTCACTAATTATGTGACTTCTGCAGGTAATTGGTTGCACCAGAGCTTTTTATTGGCTTCATAACAAAGGGGGGTGAATACATACGCACATGCCAATTTTCTGTTTTCTATTTCTAAAAAATGGTTTTATGTATACATTTTTCTCATTTCACTTCACCAACTTAGACTATTGTGTTCTGATCCATCACATAAATTTTAGATTAACAAAACATTGAACTTAAGACTGTAATGTAACAAAATAGGTAAAAAGTCAAGGGGGATGAATACTTTTGCAAGGCACTGTATATATATATATATATATATATATATATATATTATTGTATTATGTAAATATATATATAAATATATATATATATTTGTGGGTCAAAGCTTTCATGGCAAAGATATACTGCTCCATAGTGCTGGTCTAGTGGTCAAATCTGGTAATGCATGATTAAGTTTAATTTTGCTATTTTTTGTGTCCCCTGGCCACCACTTTGGGAAATAATTCAAGAAAAGCTAGGTTTTTTGGCAACCCCGCCTGTTCCCAGTCTCCTGGCCACCGGGCGGCGCACCAACTAGTTTTAAAATAAGCTCCAAAACCACATGCGCCAGATGCATTTTTATAGAGCTGTATGTCGGTATTGATAGTGTCGGTATTGATAGTCTCTGTGCATGAATGAGTGTTTTTCCGTTGAAGTGGCCGCCTGCAAGCCGCCTGCAAAATATTTTGCCCTTCGGCATGATACGGCATGTGAGATTTAGCTTTCCCAGGATGGACTGAAGCCACTTAAAGGTCACCCCCTGGCCCCTACCAACACTGTCAGCTCCACCTGTAGGTCAGCCACCTTATCCACTACCAGGCTACTACATTCCATCTGCAAGGAATCAATCTGAATGCCCAAGATGGTCGACAAAGTTAACGGGCCTTCCGTTTTTTCATAAGTTAATGGCCCAGGGGAAGGAGAGGTGATAAATAAGACAAAACTTTTCCGGCTCCTTATTGGGCACAATGCCTATGGGTGAAACTCTCAGGTTGGGGACTGGGGGGATGGAAAGAGACCCGCCATCCTCCCAAATTGGACTTCCTTGGCTATTTTTTCCCTTACCACCCCTGGGTATTCTAATGCAGATTTAAGGTTGATGGATGACTGGAGGTGTACCCGGTCTCACTCGGTATAACAAAGCCATACCTGAAACCCAGCCTCAGCAGCTGAGCTCCTGAGGCTTTCCCCTTTTCCCTACCGTAGTGTTCTAGGAGCATTGCATCCAGAGATACTGGCGTCTTGCCCCTTTGTACCCTGCTCACTGGGTATATCGCTATCTGGCCGCTGTGTGCTCGCCTCCGCAGTTGGAGCAAGCATGTTTGAAATGGCATTTAGGGGACCATTTGCCGATGCCTTCTTTGTAGGCATAGCAGATTCTCCTGCTCGTGCTTTGTGTGGATGCAGAAGGTCTACTTCTGCTTGTTCCCCCCAAAAGGGCAGCATGGCCCTCCTTGGTGTCATGACATTCAGCCAATAAGCCATAGTCTTTTCTTTCCATATATGCTATAGGCGCTGCTGATCTCCATCAGGTATACAAAGAGAGACACGCACTGATTAGGGAACTTCTCCCTAATCACACAGGCCATAATGGAAAATGCCTGCAGCCAGTTTTCATAGGTATGGGGTATCCACTTAATAACCCACCGCCTATCACTACTCTCGCCCTGGGCGTTGCCATCCGAGGAGTCTCTTAAGCGCGACAAAGGGAGGAGTGAAAATATCTCTACAAACTCCTTCCGCCATAGGAGTTCCCACATCTCCTGTGATAAGTGAGCCCCAAGACCAACGAGCATACCGCGGTGGCTCTCAGGTACAAGTCCGACACCCGGAAAACTGCGGCTGCCCCACTGGCGTAAGGTGGTCGGGTATGCCCACCCCCTCTGAGGGTGCTAATGGAACCCAACTATACCTAGGAAGAGAAACCCCCCTGTACTGACACTGGAGAGACGTTTGTTACCCAAGCTTTGGCTGCAAGACCTGCCATCCACTGCCCAAATTTCTTATCGGATATTGCTAGCCTATGGGAACGCAGAACGCCTCTAAGCCCTGCCAAAAATGTATCCTGGCCTCCTCTCCCCACCCTGTCTATGGCAGATGTGTGTGATTTGTGCCTACAAGCCATGTCACCTGATTCCTGAGGGGAGGGTGCCATCAGACGGACTTGTACTCCCGTCCCATGCGTCCGACCACCTTCTATCTTTTTTTGGATAAAGGGAATGAGAGAGGACTATATCTTGAAGAGGCTTTCCTGGTCCTTGCTTTGTGTGCTGCCCGTATTACCTGGACCGCCGCAGGACGGCTCACTTCTTTGTTGTCCCTCCTCATCTCGCTCTCAGAGAGAGCGAGATGAGGAGGGACAACAAAGAAGTGAGCCGTCCTGCGGTGGTCCAGGTAATACACCTCCTACAGAGCGTAGCCGCATTGGCACCTGCTCCACTCCCGCCTTGGTG
This sequence comes from Discoglossus pictus, assembly GCA_027410445.1. Lineage (NCBI taxonomy): Eukaryota > Metazoa > Chordata > Amphibia > Anura > Alytidae > Discoglossus > Discoglossus pictus. The sequence continues at coordinate 166,249,671 of CM050167.1, read as the reverse complement.
TTGGCCCTTTTAGACAGTAGCATTACTACAGGACACCATTTGCACACACAATTCCCTTTTCGGTATTGCTGGGTTCTTTGCTACACTTTTGTTTCTTCTGGGACCCTTACTACCCTTGGGGTGTGGGTGTGGATTAAAGGGGGTAGGAGTGTCTGAGAGAATGATCTGGCTCAATGGTGGTCCTAAAGGAGCAGCTTGGATGGGGAGACCTGCACCTCTCACACCAGTATGCTCAGCTCTCCTTCTGTTCTGTGGTGATGATTGCTGTAAAACCAAACCATCATCAGTGGTCGCGGATTGTAATCTAACCCCATCCTCTGACAGGCTGCAAGTGCTGGGCCCGTGCTGCAGTGCAAACCTGCTCGAGGAGTAAGCCTCTCCCAAACCCCCAGGGCCACTAGCCACCGGAGACTGTGCCTGAGGGACTGCAGGGGAAAGGGTTAATTAGCCCGCTGGACTGTCTAAGAGGTCCACCAGCCATTTCACTCCGTGGCATAAGGCCTTGGAGCGGACTACCTCCAAGAGGCGTTCCACATTTGCTGCCTCCCTAGTATCCATGATGGATGCTGTAATCATAATATATGGATGGGAAAGCACACAATAGGAGAGATAGGAAAAACAAGGAACAGACACAAAGGGAAACAGAGGGGGATGAGGAGGGATAGGAAAAAAAGGGAGGAAACTATAAAAAAAACTGGCCATATACCGCAGGGGCAGCCAACTAATATAAAAACCAGGGAGGTAGCCAAAGATAAAAACTTTATCCCTATGTGTGAAGGGCAATACTCTTATCAGCAAAATTGGCCAATATTCCTCATAAAATGTATTATTTACATGTAATTTCTCCTGTGCTTTGAAGTAATGCTAACTTTGCCTTTTGCTAACCTTTTTTTGTTGTTGCATCGTTTAGTCGTTTTTTCGGGAATATCCCTTCCTCAGAGCTGGATAATGGGGGTGTTTGTTTTGGAGAAAGGATTGGGGAAGGAGAATCTGTAAAGATAATTGAATAGGACTAAAATAGACACAACACTTATTCTCTCTCACTGGTTCAGAAGTAGACCCCTTGCACCCTTCACAGAAATAACAGCTCTCCAGAAATAACCCCCCCCTCACACACATAATTTCCGACATAGGTCTTTTCAGGGTCCGGCAGAGGCATCAACATTTATTTTTTTCTAATTTAAGAACTAGATGTACAATTTTTTTTTTTTTTTGCTTAATTAAGCTCTGAATCAGACAAAGTTTATGCTCTGGTCCTTTAAGTAGATATGTATTTTATTTTCTAATTTAATAAGTAATTTAAATGTAGAGCCATTTAAGCTTAGTGGCTTTTCAATCAATTTTTTTTAGCAGTATCCACTTGTAATTTCAAGACTTTATCACATATTTTCACTGTCCCTCTAACTTTGCTTTAAATATTTTTTTTGTCCAGTTTAAAGACTAGTTTGAAACAATGGAAATAGCCGTACTATCGTTCCAGTGCAGGACACTATCCATCTATAAGAGCAACAATTTTAAAAACAGGAACTTTATTATCAACTTGTTAAAATTTTTAAAAAAATGCATGAATGCTTTTCTGGTTTGGGCCAATGTGGTGAATTAGTCTATGTTTTTAGACATTGTTCCACTTTATTGTATGGCATTTAGCCAGTTTGTGGGGCCCGCCATAGCCCTTCAGTTAGGAGGTCTCTGAAATGAGACACAGGGGCATTATTGCATAGACTTTTCTGCTAAGAGGTATTTTATACCTTGATTGCTCCTCGCTCCTTGCCAGCAACTGAGGCCCTCACAAAACTTACGGAGTTAAGAAACCAAAAGACGAGACGCGTTACGACCCATTACGACCTTGCAAAAAATGCCCGAAACAAGCGCACATGAAAATATGCAAAACACAATAAATACACACAACAAATACATAAAAAGCTTACCTACAGCAAGGGGGGGGGGGGGAATTAAACTCCAAATAAAAGAGCTTAGACACCCAAAAATCCCCAGAGCGAGAGAAAAAATGGCTGCCGAAAAAACGAAAAGAAGGCTACAGCACTCTAAAGACGCAAAACACCATCAAGGACGCAACCCGTGCGACCCCAAAAACATTACAAACACAATAAATACACACAACAAACAGATAAAAAGCTTACCCACAGCAAGGGGGGGCACCCAGGACCTCTGCAAGTGAAGTTACACCTCGATTTAAGTCCAAATTTCAGAGTTTAGAGACCCGAAAATCACCTAAGCGAGAGAAAAAATGGCCGCCAAACAAAACGAAAAACGAGGCTAAAGGACCCTAAACACGCAAAACACCAACAAACACCTACGGATTTTCCAAAAAAGTCGGACCACATCCGAAAACAAGGACGCTAAATCAGCCACAGCTGCATACCACACATTAGGCGCCATTTTAGAAAACTAACTTTTACAATCCGAAAGTACACAGCTACCCTAACGGATTTGCCTCGCGCACGCACACTATTACACTGCACACATTCATCACGCTTACACAGCAGCTCCACAGCACTGATGCTGCAGCAACATGAAAACGGATTGCCAGCTCTTCAACACAATGCTGCATATATTACTTCACAATAGGTAAAGTATATTAATTTCTTATTTTATTAATTATTCATTGCCATACCGAAAAAAAACACCAACGCTGCTCATAGCACACAAACAACCAAGAGCCTCACAATGAGCGCCGAAGGATCTTAAAACACCAACAAAATTAATTTCACATGCAAACAACATTACCTGCCTTACAATCTTATTGCCGTCATTATTTGACTGGCAAGTCGCTAGTTGGAGTATATACAGTATATCAGTTTAAAGATTAGTTTCATTGTTACTGCTATTATAAATTGCTGCCAATCTACTGAATTTATTGTTAATTTTTTTGTTGTTATGCTGTGATTGTGAATAGGAAAAGGGGAAATATCTATCTATCTAATAATTAATAACAATATTAATCAAGTGTATTTTAATATTAATGATTATAATCTACAAATGCCTGTTATAAATGCTGCTTTATAAGATGACAACATGGAGGCAGGAAATTAAGATTTGTGAGGGACAAACAATAAGAGAGAGTTTTTTTTTATTTAGGGGGCAAAATTCAATAGAATTTAGGAGACAGATACACATGAGAAGGAGCACAAGGTGAAGGACAGAATCACATATTCAAAGCTATGAAGAGGTCTGATCACAGTTTTTTATTCTGAGTGCAGTTATGGCAGTCGTGAAGGATTATAAAAAGTCCCACATTGCCATACAAATCCTGCTTGAATATTAAAATATTCTGATTTAGTGCAACGACGAAGGGTTAATGCTGCAATCATCCCTCATTTACGGCTATGCAGTCAGCGATTTAGCTCCAGTGAGCAAAAGCTCTACAGTACCCATGTTATTCTATTGTGCCTTTACCTATGGAAATCTCTTATCTTACTCAAATCAGAGAGAAAGGTATATATGTGTGTGTTACTCTGTGCATTTAGGTGTTAATGTATAATTTTTTTTACATACCGTACATTTATATGTATGTAGGTGTTTCACTGTGCATTTAGGTATGCTTATGTATAATATTTTACGTGCAAGTATAGGATGTTTGTTAATATTTATCTATTTGTTATGCATTTGAAAGGTTACATTAATTACCACCTCTTTGCAGATGCTTACCTGTATTACGAGCCTACCTATACCATCAGCCCACTTGTACTGCCAGGTTACCTGTACTGCCAGACCACATATATTGTCAGCCCACTTGTACTACCAGCCCACCTATACTGTCAGCCCACCTATACTGTCAGCCCGTCTGTACTGCCAGGCCACTTGTACTGCCAGCCCACCTGTACTAGCAGCCCACTTGGGCTGCCAGCCCACCTATACTGCCAGCCCACTTGTACTGCCAGCCCACCTATATTATCAGCCCACTTGTACTACCAGCCCACCTATACTTGTCAGTCTATTTGTACTGCCAGACTACCTGTAATGCCAGCCCACCTACCCTGTCAGCCCACTTGTATTGTCAGCCCAGTAGTACTGCCAGCCCACCTGAACTACTATCCATCTGTCCTTATAAACAAAAAGAGTAAACAAAAAGAGTAGAGGTGCTCATCTGAGAACGAACACCTAAGTAGGTTACCTACTCAGGAAGCAAATTCTTTTAGCTCGCTTGTGCTCTTCACAGGGTTGAAATATCCTGTAATATACCAGTCTGGTCTCACTCAAAAGAGTGATCCAGCCCCGAAACACCAGGCAATTCTAATCTGAATAGGAGAAACAGAAAACTCCAGCCCCACCTGTACTACTGACCCACCTGTCCTTATCTCATACACTGTTCGATCTTTAATATTCCACTATATTCAGAATATAATTTTAAACATTTCCTATTCTTTTCATCAGTTACTGTGACTACAATTCCCCAGTTTAATCTACCAACAAAGTGGAGGAAAAATCTCTATGAATGGCCTCCCTCCCTGACTCCAAAGAACATCCTGGCTGGCTAACCATGATATATTTTTATTGATCCCTGTCTCAACACACTGCCTATTCTGCTCAAGCTTTATACTGTATAGAAAATATATCTCAGTTGCCTGAGCTGCAATATGAAGAGACTGTGCACAACAGAGTTTAATCTGTCTCATATATTCCTCCACTGAGGGTTATGGGATTACTGAGTGGGATTAATGGCAGATTAGTGTCACCGTCTGTCAACTCCCCCTGATGACCTAGTAAAGCCATGGACAGAGATATAAATATACAGAGCAGATGGATATGGGATCTATGGGGTCATACTTACTTTATACAATAAGAAGAGACATGATAAAGATACTCAGCTACAAGTAATAACTATTCTATGTACAACATGTAATAAACCTTGCCACATAAATTATAAATCCATATCGTTTTGTACATTTAGACTAAAGATGAACAAACAATAGGACCATGATCAGGCGACTAAGAGACAGAAGATCCATAAAATAAAGGAAAGGGAGAAGATGCCAGAGGAGAGAGAAAGAGGGATGTGAGAAGACAGGAGAATATTGGAGGGAGTGGCTAGAAGAGACAAGACCAGATAGAGAAAGAAGAGTGAAAATAAAACAGAAATGGAAGAGCAAGAGGCTACAAGAGACAATACGGGAAAGGGACAGAAGAGAGGGAGAGAAAGCACTGACTAAAGATAGAGAGAGAAGACCAAAAGACAGAATAAATGAGAGAGAGTGGAGACATGAGGAGGACATAATCCAAAAGAAAGAGAGACAAATAGGGAGGAAGATAGGGGCTGGAGACTGAGAGTTCAGGACATATACTAGAATAGAAAGAGAGGGAGAGGCATGAAAAGCAGAAGGATGTATAAAGGTAGAAATAAATAGTCTAGGAAAGATAAGCAGAGGAAGCTACAAAGCACCAAACCCATGAGGGAAATATTTAATAGATTATGAAAAGAGACTTTTTGTCAGTTGATGCAAATAGTTAACAACGTCCCCCTCTGTAGTAATCTCCATCTTGTTATCGTGTCCCTAAGTCCCTTGAATCTAGCTCTTTTCATGTAGATAAACACCCATTATTCTCTCTACAAATAATTATGAGGCTGCCAGTCTATCCTCACCAACCACACCAGATTGGTCCTGTCTGTCCTACCTAAAACTAACCCCCAATCATTATCATAAACTGAAATGCATTAAACACAAAATAGGCAAAGATTAATTGATGAAAAACACACTAATTTGGAGATATAGTTCTAACAGCAACAATGCCTCCCAGCAAAAAACCCTAATACACAAGGCAGGCAGACAACATACCATAAGTAAAATAGCCTTGTGAAATAACTCCCTGGAGCTTGTAATTAACTTGAAGGCAAACAGGTTGACACCGGAGAACTACAGTGCATATAGTACACTGGGGTAGATTCACTTTGCATGCACCATGAAGTACTTCACCAAGGCTGTAATGGTAATTTTCCCCATAAAAAAATAACACTGTTGTATTCAGTGATCTGCTTTGCAACCCATGGGTGATTCTGGAGGACTGTTTCTCAGTATCGTTTGCCAGTGAAGATAAATCGTTATCAAAAATCATATGGCAATTAACACTTTAGTCATCAATTAGTCATTTTTATTAAATGGCTGCTGATTATTTTTGGACATACCTTACTAAATAAAAACATGTTTCACCATGCTCCTGCTGGCAGCAAAAAAAGTAACCGAAAGTTCAACTTATCAGCAACCGAGTGGCAGATTTATATGAAAGTCCTATAGCCCAATCAAATAATTGTATTATTTGTTTCTATGTTTTATGTCCCTCTGCTCACAGCAATGAGGGATGCCATGTTGGCCTCCTTCTTGTCTGTCAGATTGTGCTATAGCCCAGTTTCCCTTGGTCCACACAGTTGTGCGGTTATTTAATTAGAAGCTGCAGCACATTACATTGTGCATCTGTAGGGAGATGGTGGTTATGTTATGTGCATTAGAATCTGCATTATGGAGATTCACAGGTTGCTGATCATTTATGCTACACAGTGGAAAGCTTTCTAGTGATGAGGGCAGTGAGAGAAGTCAACATGAAAAGGGAAATTAAATACAGACTTTCCTTCTAAAAAATGTCAATTACATAGAAAACTAGAAACACAGGTTTGGATAGTGCAAAGCAATCTAATACAGGAATATAAGTACAAAATACCATAGTGTTGCAGAGTGACCCAGAGGCTAACAGCAATATAAACATCCGTTTATATCGTAGCAATTTACAAATGAAAAAAAAACCCAGGATATGGAATGTATTTTTTAAGGTGCATACAGAGGATATCATGATTATACATATACCCACAGTAAGGATGAATATTTCCTTTTATTGATTTCCTCTGTAACTTGGTACTGAATTTATTAACATCTCAGTAAATAGTATACAGACTTTTAATTAGTGAGTTATTACTACTATGTACCATTTTTATATTTGATTTCAGTTGCCTACATGGACTAGTCCCTAAATTTTTGTATTTTTCAGGTTCTTGAAAAAACGTAATAATCTTTTCCATGTACCAAAGTTACATGAAGAACATGATAGGAATAAACAGCCTTATTAAATTGCGATTCGGCAAATTGAAGAGGGCTCTATTTAAGCACAGAGCATATTTTTCACATAAGTTATTAGTTAGTGAACTTCTATCCAAAAGCAAGGTCTTCACTAACTAAAAACTTCTGTAAGAAAAATATGCTCTGTGCTTATATAGAGCCCTATTCAATTGGCCGAATCGCAATTCAATAAGGCTGTTTGCCTCCAGGCTACCCTATCTTGTAAGGATTAAGGCTCTTACATAAGACATCCACACGCTTTATCCCTAGATGAGGCTGCAGCAGATTTTCAAGATCATGTCAAACAACAGACATATTAACTGCTTTTAAACACAACACACTGCGCCCTCGAAGTTCATTCATCCCATATGTCCTTCTTTTAGAGGTGTAGTGCTTCTTTTCAGGGAAATACACCATTACTTTCAGAGTCCCATTTTTAAGGACAAACTCCTCTTTTCCAGCCCTGACCATGTTCAACATCCTCTGGTTCCTTCTGTTGTTTTCTCTCAAACTCTAGGAGAAAGGTATACTACTGGAGTGTCAGATCTACAGAATATATGGCTGTATGAAGTACTGTGCATGTATTAAGTGTGTGTGTCTCTAAGCATTTCTTTACATATTATAGAACAATATAAAATAGGACATCATTTTTCAAGAATTTAAGTGGCCCTCTGAATATTTTTAATTTTAAAGTATAATAGTAAGTCTAATAAGCAGGTCCTAGTGTTCCAGTCCATTACGATTTTACAGTTTGGAATGATCAATAGCTTGAAACAGACCGCGGTTACAAATTCAGTTAGACTGGCCTTCTAGTGGATCATTAAGATAATTAGTCTATATTTCCAAAGATAAATCTTGAAGCTTAGAGTAAAGATCGCCTTATTACAAGCAGCGCAGAAAACATCACAGCAATTAACACAAATTAAAACTACCTAGAATAAAAGTCACTATAGCTTTTAATAACCAGAAGCACGTTTTGTTTTCTAAAATCAAGAACACTTTAAGCACTATTAGCACTTGCCACTTTATTTTAAATCGTCTCTGGTCACTTTTTAATTAAAAAAGTCTGTATCCAATAAACTTTTTCATGCAGCTTTTGTAAAAATATAACTCTGGAGTAGTCAATTGAGTTTGATGTTTTTTTGCATTTAAACTGGGGCCTTATAAAAACACATGATTTCTGAAAATAATATTCCAATTGAATCTAATTCCTGTGTCTGTTCACATATTTTAGTTTCAATATTTTTATTACAAAGACAAAATTACAATACAAAAAGAGATTGTAGGTCAACAGGTAAACAATACACTAATGAATTGTCCAACAATGTGGAGTCATACAAAAATAAAGATCTGTGACCTATAAAAACAATTCTTGTAATTTGTTCTTTTATTTTTTTTTGTGCCAAACATTAGCAGCTTAACATCCAAAAGGCAGTAGATAACAAAAATAAAAAATAAACAAAGGGAAGGAAAACAATCTGGCAAACCCTCCTATTGAAACCCCTTAAGAGTGATAAGAACATGCAATTGTCCGGTTCCCCCCGAACTCAGCAACTCCAGATGAACAGAATCATCCATTCCACTAGCCAGTAGTTATATTTAAATGCTATGAGTGGAAGTGAGCCAAGGGGTCCTTGTTGTAAGGAACTGGGGATACGTGTTCAACAAAATGTGTGTCAATGTTTCGTTGATCATAATATAATATATTTTTAAGATGACCTCAGTGGGGGTTAGCGTGGGGGATTTCCAATTCTTTGCAATATTATGCTTTACTGCCAAAGCAAAGTATTGCCAAAGCTTATTCTGGTTTCTGGAAAGGTTGTCTACTTGTAGCCATAAAAGACACATTTCAATTGTGGGTACTAAAGAGATATTAATTATTTGTGAAAATAAGCTAATCAGTTCCTCCCACAACCCTTGCACAAGCGGGCACGTCCCCCTATCTTGGCATACCCTGAAACAGTTCTCACTAAGATGTGGATTAAATGTATTCATTAATGAAGGAGTGTAGTAAGTTCTGTGTAATACCTTGACTGAAATGTCCAATAAACTATATGTAAAGGATCCCCCCGTTAGACTAGAGCAAATCTCCTTCCAGGTCGTAGAATCTAGTTCCCTGCCTAGATCCCGTTCCCATTTAGACTTAAAGGTTGGTTTTTGGTTATTTTGTGAGTCTTTAAAAAATGAATATAGGGAGCCTAGGAAACCTTTAGTAGAGGGCAAATTCTTACAGATGCTCATTAACCAAGTATGTTTTGGCGGTCCAGTGCCCTGAATTAGTGAAAAAGCCAATGGTTAAGTCCCCTATAGTTCCAAATTTCATTGTCTGGGATATGATATTGGGCTATGAGTTGCTCGTGGGAAATCAATTTATCATTGAGAAACCAGTGACCCACCCTGCCCAGCAAGCTAGTAAGCCACCATTGTTTGTTGACATAATTTTAAGGAATTACTATTTTAACTAAGATTTGAATACAAGTTATGTTTTAAAATTATTCTCTTTTGAGATTGGAGATTAGAGGTGTGCCCTATAAGGGGATCTTTACTCTAAGCTTCACAATTTATCATATTTACATACAGTATATATAACAAATCGGCCCACAAAACCCCATTCGAAAAAGGCTGCATATTTAACTCAAATGGTAATAAAAACATCTCCACCATCTACAATTGCCTGTTAGACCAGGCCACACCACCTAAGCTTCACCACCAGTCCTCATGGGAAACAGAACTTAACATCACCTTAGATTACTTGCAATGGAGTATAATACATGAAAATGGTGGCACTTCCTTTGAGCGCTGGAGAACAGCGTGCCGTCCTGAGGGAGCCGACAAATGCGCTTGCCCACATTGCACACCCAGAAAAGAGCACGCCCCGACAACTGAGCACCACCCTGCGAGAGAGGTAGAGGATGGGGTGCAGGGGAGAGAGGGGATGGGGAGAGAGGGGATGGGGTGAGGATAGAGAGGGGATGAGGAGATAGAGTATTGGGTTGGGGTGCAAGAGGGAGGGAGAGGATGAGGGAGAGCATGGGTGCAGGGGACAGAGAGAGAGAGCATGGGTGCAGGGGACAAAAAGAGAGCATGGGTGCAGGGGACAGAGTGTGGAGATGGGGTGCAGAAGAGGAGTGTTGATGCCGTCTAACCTGCAGTCTCTATGGCAGATGGAGATGCAGGGTGGCGCACAGATGTGGGCGCGCGCATTTCTCTGCGCCCACAGGACAGAGCGCTGTTCTCCCCAGCTCAAAAGTCTGTGTGCCCATAAAAATGCAACAAACTCTTCCTTTGACATAATCTTGAGAGAAAATTCCTACAAAACCATCATTAGATGGTACCTGACCCCTGCTAGACTAAAGGTCTCATGTACTTCTCTAGATGGCAACTGTTTTAGAGGTTGTAATTCCACTGGTACACTAAGCCGCATACTATAGGACTGCCCTAAAATAGCGCACGCCTGGTCAGAAACCTATGACACCTTAGAAAAGCTATGGGGACACAGAATACCTCAAAAATCGGAGAAAGCTTTATTATGTCTCCCTATCACTGGCCTTTCTAAAGAGTCTCAACTTCTCTCAAACCAAATCTTTTTAGAAGTCAGGAATACTATTGCTAAAACTTGGAAGACGTCCATTCCTGTGTTTGGGGAAGTACTGAAAAAACTTAAATACATACATTCAATGAGCTTAATCTCTGCCAAACTAGATGACAACTATAAAAAGTGGGCCTACTGTTGGGATGGCTAAGAACTACAAATTGGATGGTAGCAGAAAAAAAAAAAGTTAATACAAATACATACCTCAGGGACAATATTATCAAAGCTTCCCCCCATCCCATCTTCCCCCACCCTCGTTTCCTTTCCTTCTCTTTTCTATTTATAGTTAGTTCTGGCATAATATGAAATACTTTATATATAAATATATTTATGCAACAAAACAAAAAAAATAGGAAAAGTTGTCTACAAAAGTAGACATCTTACTCTGTTATAACTTTTATTCCCATTAATAAAAATGATAAAAAAGAAAAAAAAGATTTATCATTACCTATCCCTAGGTGCACCCTCTGATATAATATTGTTCTATAAACTATATACCTAGAGCCACCATTCCATTTTTACATATAAGGTATATAACAAATTGTCCAATATTGAAGATAGATCGAGAAGATGTAACTTAAGAATTAAAGGGATAATAGAATCTATCTCGAAAGAGGAGTTAAAGTTGTATCCATCTAAATTATTTTTAACCCTGGTACCAACTTTGTCACAAGATGAAACTAGTTTAGACGTGTTCCATAGGATTAATAAACCTCCCTATATTGACAATAAGTTTCCCAGAGATGTTAAAGTTAAATGTCATCATCTCTCATCCAGAGTGGCTATATTAAAGGCTAGTTTTAAAGCAAAGACTCTGGAGGCTCCTTTCCAGAATATTAAGATCTATACGGACTTATCAGCAGTTACGATAATCCAGAAGGAAATAATTTGTAAGAATTACTCAATTGTTAAGGAAAGGAGTAATCTATAGATGGTTAACTCAGGCATAAGATCAGTTCGGTCACCCGAGGAGAGAAATTGTTAAAGAGCTGGAGGTTCTCTTTTGACAGTGATGACAGAGCACCTCTAGTTTTAAGTGTATCTACTCCAGAATGGCAACAGAAATTGCATGGGCAAAGATGTATTTCAAGATATAAATTCTGGACTAGTGGAACTTTTTAATATTTTTCCTGGGTGCTCTCTTTCCTCATGGATATGTTGATGAAGTGTTAATACAGAGGCTACTCTACCCCATTAAAAAGGGGAAAAAGGGAATCAGTTTCTAAGTATTCGCTGTAAGGAATTAGAGAGAGTGGCTCTAGGAAATTGCATTTATTATTATTTATTAAAGAACACATGTTTAAATAAGTAGTTAAATATATGAATTAAGAGTTTTAACTTTAATGGTAAAAGAAAATTGTAATGTATAGGACTTGAGTTTCATAGAGTAAATTTGTTAGTAAACAAAAGTACACATAAGGGACTATAAGCTAGAGATTGTATATTAACAGTAACACAAAATAGCAGTAAGTCACTTTTTTGTAGATATTTATGTAAGATAAGAAAAGAGGAGAAAAGGAAGAAGAAAAAGGGGGGAAAAAAGGGTACAAATTTCATGAGATTTAAAAGAAGAACATATTTAGAAATGTTATAACCATAGGGATAGACCTAATAAGGGAATATACACAAAAGTGCATAAACTTAATGCAGTTTTCTTATTACCGTATATTAGGTTATTAGTTACTATTTCACTTACATTTTTGGAAATATTTAACGTTCACCAAACACATAAAAAGATGGGTAAGTGAAGGTACTTATATCTGTATTTATTTAATTTATTGTTTACTTATAAGGTTTATCGATTTATTATCACTTCTAGCTCGGTGAATTCGATAATCAAATACAGAGGAATTAACATTAGAATTAGTAGTTTGTAAATAGTTCAACATTCTCTTTTCATGAATCATTTTATTTTATTTGTTTTTGCACTACATATAGTTAGTTTTAGAATCACAAGAAATTTACTTGGGAACTATTAGATTTCTGAAAGTACTTAAAAGATCGCCTATGAATTAGTCAGAGAAAGAGAAGCTCCTCCCTCAAACAAAAAGACCTGGTATTTCTTTACATTGGTGCCGAGCCCTATTAGTTTCTCCGCTAAGGCTGGACCAGTGGGGAAACTTCTGTATGCTAGTATGAAAGGAAGTGTGAATGTATTTTTAAGATTTCTTGGGGAAAATAAACCAATTATGATGTATAGCTGTTTCATTGTTCGAAAGAAGGGGATTAGTAAGACTTACAAAGATTGGATACCAATTAACTAAGGTATGTCAGTAAATCTTTTGAGTTTCAATGTTAGGAGCCTAAATTCACCCTATAAAAGAAATGCTTCAGACTAATTAAACAAGAAAAGGCAGAGATTATCCTCTTACAGGAGACCCACTGGGTCAAAAACAAAACTTTCAACTTTGGGCAGAATATATTCAATTACAAATATAATTCTATGTTTAAGAAAAAGGCGAGAGGGGTCTCTATCTTTTTTGATAAAAAGTCGAGAATTAAAGAAGAATTTGTAGATATTGACCCTGAAGGTAGATACATTTTGTGGATGGGAGAAGTTAATGAACAGAAATTTACGATACTCAATATTTATGCTCCCAACAAAAATCTGAAAATGTCACAACATTTTTTGAGATTAATAAAAGATAATAATATGTATGATGTTTGGAGATTGTTACACCCAATCAGAGAGATTATTCCTGTTTTTCTCATATATATAAGGTCTATTCACAATCATTATGGACCCTTTTGGTACTAATAAGGTGCATAAAGCCAAGTTAGGCCAGATCACAGTATCAGATCATGCTCATAACATAGTGAAAATAAAATTAGATAATTTGCAATATAGCAGACTTTCTGGAAATTGGATGATACATTACTGAATCAATGTATAAATCCTTTGAGATTAATGATCAAGTAGGTACAAGTAGTAGCACGCTGTGGGGTGCTTTTAAAGCTTTCATTCGGGGCATCCTGATAAAAATAAAAACGGAAGAAACAAAAAGGTTCCCCTCTACGCAAATTATTAATTCAATTACATAGATTAGATCAAAGTAATAAAATACACCCAAACAATTTGACTACTATGGAAATTAAAAAGATTCAAAATCAGATAAATAAAATCAATCAGTTAATTTTTGATAAAGCAGTTTGGAGTAGACAACAGAGTTATCATTACCATGATAATAAAATTAGTAAATTCTTGCAAATAAAAAAAAAAAAAAAAAAAAAAAAATATATATATATATATATATATATATATATATATGTATATATATATAAGAACTAGGATTGAATATTTGTTGAGTGAAGGTAAATTTATCTACAAACCAAATGAGATAGTTAATACTTTCGCAAAACACAAATAAAAATCTTTATAAATCTGCAGACGACTCGTTCTTTAAAAAAACACCAAGGGAAGATATAGATAGATTCCTGGAGAAAAGTCATTTGCCAAAAATATCTTATGCAGAGATGGAAGAACTGAATAGGCCAATCACAGAGGCAGAAATCGTAAACTTAAAACCATACACATCACCTGGTTTAGACGGCTTTACGAATGCCTTCTACAAAACCTTCTACCCAATCTTGAGTAAATATATGAAATTACATTTTGACTTTGTCGTGGAAGGTTTAATTCCAGTAGAGATGTTAAAGGTAAATGTAATCATGATACCTAAAAACAAACAAGAATTGCAGTTCTGCGATAATTACTGACCGTTTTCTTTAATGAATGCCGATCTAAAATTGTATGCGAAGATTTTGGCTGGTAGAATGAAAAAATTGTTAGACAAACTGATTCCGAATGACCAGACTGGTTTTATTTCTGGAAGATATGGACAAGATAATGTCTGGAAATTTATGAATTTGATGATGAGGGCAAAAAACTCTTGTGCTCCAACCCTATTCATGTCATTAGACGCTGAAAAAGCGTTTGACAGAGTAGGGTGGGAATACATGAAGGCTACGTCAGACATAATAGGTTTTGGTTCCCATGCCATTGGAGCCTTATAATCAGTACCATCTGCGATTGTCATTGGCAATGGTTTTGTTTCAGATAATTTTACAGTTAGCAATGGCACAAGACAGGGGTGCCCTCTCTCCCCCACCCTGTTTGCCCTGCTTATGGAGCCAATAGATTTGTTACCTCAGGTTATAAGAATAATTGAGCAATTTGGCCATGTGTCTAATTAGAAACTGAACCTTCAAAAGACTGAAATTATGACCTTTAATATTGCAGCTCAAGATATAAATTTGCTCCAAGATCAATATACATTTAAATGGGATACTAACACTATAAAAAATCTAGGAATTATTTTCAAGGAGGAAATAAAAAAAAATTATATCTTATAATTGTAAGAAATTTTATCATAAAATACAGGACATTTTTTGAAGGATTGAAATATTTTAAACTTTCTTTCTCAGGAAGAATCTCCTGTATACAAATAGCGATACTCCCTAAAGTTAATTATATCTTTAGATTCATTCCAATTTAGTTACCCACATTTTAAATACAGAGTCAATAAAATACAGAGTATTGTTGACAAAGGTATTCACTTAAAAAAATATATTAGAGTGAAGAGAGAAACTATGGCTCATCGGTTTACTCAAGGTGGGATTTCATATCCACTGTTAAGATTGTACCAAGATGCAGTACTGGTCACGCATGCCTTAAAATGGTTATTTCTTTAAGATGACTATCCTTGGTATCAAATTGAAAAAAACAGCTGTTAAGAATAATGAATTAAGAGCGTTCATATATGTTCAGAACTATCGTTTAAGTCATATAGACAAAAAAAATTAAATTGTGAAGAATATGTTGCTAAAAGAAAAAGATTAAATAGTAAATACAAATTATTACCTTCGTTAAGTAACATCACACCAATTGAAGTAGTAGTTAATTATTTTAATATATCATGGATAAATATGGAGTGAGAATGGCATTGTAATTATACAAGATTTGCTCATAAAAGGAAACTTAGCAACCCTTTCCCAAATAAGAGAAAGATCAGGAGTAAACTCACAAGATTGGTTGGCTTTTGTACAAATGAGGCATGCTATTTATTTAAGAGCATGTTATAAATACAACTGAATGGTTTCGAATGAAATATAACAAATTCTGACCACTCTCACCTAAAATCAAAAATTTCTAACACCATTTCTTCAGATTTGACTAGAGACATCCAAGTGGTATGAAATCTTGGGAAAGGGATATAGGTAGACCCATTATTACCTTCTAATTTGGCAAGAGCCTTAAACAACACTAACAGAATTATTAAAAACGTGGCCCAAAAAGAAATTTGTTTTTCAAAACTATTAATAAATGGTACATGGCTCCGGCAAAATTGTATCAGATATCACATAAGAGTGACGATAGACTGTGTGAGAGAGTGTGGGTTCAGCGAAAATCATATCCATACATGGTGGGACTGCCCTTATGTTAAGCCATTATGGATAAAGTGTTTTGAATTTGTTTCAGCGATGTTAGGAAGGCTGGTTACCCCAGCCACCTGCAGTGGCCTACTCAATGTTTTTCCAGATAAACATAATAAATCTGAGATAGCTTTTATGGTCCAGCTTTTTACAATTGTTAAATTGTATATTGTTTCAAAATGGAAACAAAAACACCCTCCATTATGGAATGAAATTTTAAGGAAAGTAGATCATTGCAGGGAACTGGAGAAACATGTTATGATGGTCGGATTAACGTTGCAAAACGTTTAAAAAAAGGTTTAAAATAAATTTAGGGTGTATGTGTGTTGGAATGAGTGTTGATGATTAAGAATGTAATTGTTTTTTTGTTTAATGGAATTATATTTAAGATAACAGATGATTAACCACTTGTATGTATAATTTTGTATGTTTTATATTTCAATAAAATAATATTTGAATATAAAAAAAAGGTATATTTCCAAAGATATCACAATATTACCGAATATATGAATGACATCTAGATTTCACTATTCTGGTAGAATATTCTATATTCTGTATATGGAGACTGGAGGACTGGGTGATGTCCTCTTACTCAAATGTCATGTCTAGAAGAGAACAGAACTGATAAAGACCAAATTTTCATGAACTTCTTCATTCATATTTGGAAAATAGAGGGACTGACACCCAGAATTTACCGGTCATATTATAAATGGCTCCCCTTGTGAATTATTATTATTATGTTTAAATAAGGTGGGACATCCTTTGCATGCAGGACAAAAACGCTCCATCATCAGCGCGCAGACAAATGCACGCATCGACAACTGTACACCCGACAATAGCAAGCCTGACAACTGTGCGCCGGACTGCAGGTAAGGTGGGCTTAGCGGTGTTAGGGTTAGAGGTTCTAGGGTAACGCTTAGAGGTTTTAAAATTAGGGTTAGTCTTAGGGGTCTAACGGGGTTAGGCTTAGGGGTCTTAGGGTTAGGGCATTCAGGGCATTAGGGTAGTCAATCATTAGAAGCTTGAACGCTTTTAATGGAGCACATTTGTTGGACATTTTTCAACAGCATGCAACTGTCTGCACGCTGTTGTCGACGTGCAAAGGACGGAGTGCCTCTAATTATGTTTATTGTTGCATACTATTTATGATATAAAATAATATCCATACAATAAAACAATTGAAACAGGAATACAGCATATCTTGTCTTGAATAAACATAAACATTATAGTGTGATTCACCATTCAACATTTTCCAGTTTTCACAGGTAAGAAGAAGGGTATGACAGGGGTAGGGAAGGGAACAAGAGGGTACAAGATGGTGGAAAAGACCATTAAATCTTACGGTGGAGGGTAGTCCAAGTATAAAATGGACCACATTTCTTGCATGTTTTTCCCAAAAGGACAGATCGTTAACATATATTCGAATACTTGGTTGCCTAACTAAGTTGTACATTATACATCACACAGTACTAATGAGAAAAATGGGGTGGAAGGGGTGTTAGGGCGATGTTCAGCTTCAACATATACATGTCTTTTAAGTCTAAGATACAGTGCCTTGCAAAAGTATTCACCCCCCCTTTACTTTTTACCTATTTTATTACATTACAGCCTTAAGTTCAATGTTTTGTTAATCTGAATGTTATGTGATGGATCAGAACACAATAGTCTAAGTTGGTGAAGTGAAATGAGAAAAATATATACATAAAACTATTTTTTAGAAATAGAAAACAGAAAATTGGCATGTGCGTATGTATTAACCCCCTTTCTTATGAAGCCCATAAAAAGCTCTGGTGCAACCAATTACCTTCAGAAGTCACATAATTAGTGAAATGATGTCCACCTGTCTGCTATCTAAGTGTCACATGATCTGTCATTACATATACACACCTTTTTTTAAAGGCCCAGAGGCTGCAACACCTAAGCAAGAGGCACCACTAACCAAACACTGCCATGAAGACCAAGGAACTCTCCAAACAATGTTGTTGAGAAGTACAAGTCAGGGTTAAGTTATAAAAAAATATCCAAATCTTTGATGATCCCCAGGAGCACCATCAAATCTATCATAACCAAATGGAAAGAACATGGCACAACAGCAAACCTACCAAAAGAGACGGCCGCCCACCAAAACACACAGACCGGGCAAGGAGGGCATTAATCAGAGAGGCACCACAGAGACCTAAGGTAACCCTGGAGGAGCTACAGAGTATCTGTACATAGGACGACAATAAGCTGTACGCTCCACAGAGTTATCTTATTAAGTAGAAAAAAGAAGACATTTATTTTTGTAGCATGTTTCAGTGAGTTGGGGGAAATCAATTGTACATAGAGGAAGTGTGTGTGACATCTTAGATAACCTGGAAGTAAAAAAGGATACATTTGCAAGGAAAGTAGACGGTTAATTAGGGATTCTGTTTCCAGACATAGCTGCTATAAGAAATGCAGCTGATAGTGCAGAGTCCTAAACAATAAAAAAACAAGAACCATAAGAGGGTGTAGACAGGGCAGGTAAAAGGGAATGACGGATAAGTTGAGGGATGAAGATGGTAGTGAATGTGAGTGAATCCTAAGTGACAAGGCCAAAAGTCATAGCAGTAGAAGAATCAGTGCAGCGTCTACAATGCCTAAACAATGTTCTACAAAACCAGTTCTACAAATAAAACAGAAGAGAACAATTGTTTCGAACATACAAGTAAAGTGACTATGAACTGAATTCATGAATATTGCTGTGTACCATCAGATTAAACAGTGAAAATCAAGTGGAGAAGCTGTAAAAAAAAGTTTTAATTTGATGCTCTTTTCACCATTTCATAATTGTTTTCAAATGATAGAGTGTAAGCTTTCATAGCACTCAAAGTGGCTACTTACTTTGAGTGTTATCTGTACTTTAGCAACACCAGCCGAGTAAGAAAAAGCTACAATGGTTTCAGGTCCATAAACTACAAACTCTCTAAATTTTGATATATTCTCTTGACTGCAATATTACATTTCTTTAACACTTTGGTTGTAGTATGACTGGAGAAACCAAGCAAAACAACTTTTTTTCTGCTGCCTGCAAACAATGTGCATGATCATTTACAAGCAGTTTGATATTTTTGACCCTTTAAGAGCCAAATACATTTGGAAATATGGATCAAAGTTTGTTTGTTTTTTCCATTTTCTTTTAATTTCGTTTGATGATGTAGAGCAACATTGATACATATTATGTTCCTTTAATTGCATTTATTAGATGTTTTGCAAGGAAGACATAGATTAAGTTGGTTCTTGTGTAAAAATGTGTACAATGTACATAACATATGCATATTTACAGGAAGAAAAATATACTTTTACTCCAAGGTTGTGTAAGTTACATAGAAAACTAGAGAGACAGGTTCAGATAGTGCAAGATCACCTGACAAAGGTGTATCAGTACAAAATACCTGTTGCACTATAACCTAGTGCAAAATCTGTTACATTATGCCCTAGGGGTGAGCAGCGACCTAAATCACTGCAAACTGCAAAACAAATGGTAAAAAATACAACCCAGGTAATGTAAAATCTTTTTGCAGTGCATATAGTGGATGTAATTATTGGTAGATCGATATACCCAGGGATGTAAATTTCTCAGGCTCCTAAACTTTGTACTCTTGGCTCCAAAAATGTTCTAACAGTACAGTGTAGCACTATAAAGAGCTTCCTTCCAGGCTCGTAGAAACAGCCTGCCTGGCTCATATAAAATCTTCCTGGCTCCTAGCTGTTAGATATTTGTATTCCTCTGGAACTTATTACTGAATTTACATATATATGTGATACAATATTTCACAGCCACTTTTTAAAAGTGGTTTATTATTCGTGTAGCCTTTTCGGTTCCTTTTCATATGCAATTTCAGTTGTCTGAATGGTCTAATTTCTAAAATACATGTTTATGGTTTCTGAAGTACTTCAATAAAGTTTCCCATGTACCCGATCTACTGGAAGATCGGGATAGGGATCCTACTCTTTGTTCTCTGTTACAGGATCTTTGCCCAAGAGCTATTCTCTCTAACAAGCCTTAAGGAACTTACAAAACAGGTAGAATCCAAAAGCTATATCTCTGTTTGAATCTACAACACATTATCAAGCCCAGACTGTGTAAATAATTGTAGAACATTTGCCAGTGGTTATGATGGTTATCAGTGTATCTCCTCTTATGTTGAAATCGTAGAATGATTGATCATGTTCAAAAAGTTCTTAAACATGTTTAGTGGGAAAGTCCAAAATGCTACCTTAATAATCTAGATGCCAAAGCATTATCAGTATAATTATTATAATCTAAGTAAGTTTTAACCTTTACAAGACAAAAAGGGGAAGTGTTTGCTGTTTTTTTTTGATGAACAGATATTGGGAAACAAATTAGTGTGCTTTTCCAAATAGATGGTATTTTAGAGAGTGTTTGAAGTTGTGAATGATGCACTCAATGTTAAAATGTCAGACATCCATCAGGAGGAAACAAAATTAACGGACTTGAAGAAGTTTAAAGTACAAAAAAGGCATTTGATCAAATTGGTCAGGTAACTCTCCTGATCTTTTTCTCCAAGAAATATAACTCCAGAAAGAGATGGAAGCTTGTTTCTGAGTTGGAAAGGCCAAGGAAATATTTATTTTCCAAAGTGCATAACAACAATATAGATATATAAAATAAAAAAAAGTAATAGTTCATTGCAACAAATTATAATATAATAAAATATTATTGCGGCATTATTATAATTTGTTACAATAAAATATTTTCCTATTTCATTTTTCCATTTTAATAATCAGAATTGGCCCTACATGATGACTATAGAAAATACCATTGTCGTAGGAGAATCCACGGAAAAGAGCCATTCATATGCTGTAAGATATAAGGCTTTTGAAAAGAATATTACCAATAAAAACGTCAAAAAGCACTTACTGGAGCAGGGATGTACAACCATTTCATAAGAACTACACTGAAATACTTTTAAAATGTGTAAATATATAAATTTAGATAAGATAGAGAGGAGATTGCAGGAGATTGCATGGATGAAGGGAGATTGTATGGATGAAGGGAGGGATGTTGGTGAGAGTGAATGTAAGAAGAAGGATATACTGGGAGAGGGGGTAGGTATCATAGAGGGGATGGGTGTTTGAAAAGAGCCTTGGACAGTAACACCTTTATGAAAAGATGTAAGTTTATTCTAGAAATGAGGGATTGTGAAGGAGAACAGATGCTTTATATTGAATTAATTGAGAACTTGTGGGGGAAGTGAGAAATAAATTAATGAAATGACAGAAATATTAAATACAGATAATGGTTGGTGAAGCCTACAAGCTCAGAGCCCCAAAAACTGGATGCCACCACACCAAACATGCCACCATCCCCAAATCTGCTTATTGGAGAACATAGGGGCAAGCTCCCTGTTAAAGAGAGTGGGGCTGTAAAAGTGAGCTGGGCAGAGGCAATGGCCAGCAAGGTATCAAAAAAAAGGTTACTTTTCTTGTTTTCAACTTTTGTCAGGTTCTCCCTCTCAGACTTACCATTGATTTGTACTGGTATAACTAAACAAAAGGACATACTTCAAGTGCACTTGAAATGGAGGGGTGGGATGGCGTGGTGGCTACTGCTGGTTATGCAGGTGCAAAGCACCGGGGCCCACAACAGAGTTGGGGCCACGCAATGATCTAAAGTAAAGTGGGATTTTTATTAGGGGAGATGGACAAATAAGTATTTCATAGAAAGGTGATATGACCACTAACTCTATCTGTATATATGGTGACAACTACACTCCAAGTCAGTCATATCAATCTATGTAGGCCACTCTCACTAAAAATGCTAACCTGGGTTTTTCAATCTCTCCAACTGTATGTTTTGCATGTTGTTTGCAAGCAGAGAGGTATGTGGTAGAGGGTTCCATAAACATTGTGTACTAATGGCTGGGCATGTTAGAAAACAATGATCTGCTGTATATCCGGCCCATATAACTCAGCATTGAGAAGGGGTACAGGGTGCTGTTTCTGAAAATTGATGTCTGATCAGGAAAGTCTTCCTGTGCAGAGCAATGTTCTGTGAGGAATGCATCAATACAGGTGACACAGCCCTGGAGCGGCTGAGAAGCAGAGGATCAGCAGGCAAGCAATGCTGGTAGAGAGAGGCTTTAAAGATTTTCCAGCATTAAGCACCAACCATTGCACAAGTGATCTTTAGAGGATTTAAAAATAAATGGTATATAACATGGATATATGGCCCAAAGAGAAAACATTTGGTTTGCAAAAGCCAGATTTTTGCTAAGAAATCTACCTACTACATATATATATATATATATATATATATATATATATATATATATATATATGTGTGTGTGTGTTGTAAGAAATAACATTATCTCATTATAAATATTTTATAATGTTTTACTTATAATAGGACAGAATGCCTGTTGGCCTGTGACCTTTTCCTCTAACCCAAATGTGGTCACTTTTTGCACATCCTGCTTCCCTCTCTCTCCCACTCTATGATGGTCTCTCTTTGCCCTGCCTTGGGTCCCTATGCCCTTGTTCCATATTTTGTCACTCTCACTCTGTCTCTGTAAATGTTTTTTGATGTAAAGACTGGTGGCTGCTCATTTGGATTTATTTTTGGTGTTTATATGCACTATATCTATTTCTATTTGTGACTATTGCCCAGTTTCAAAAATGATTTGAAAATGTTTTAGAAAGTGAAAAACTTGGATAGTGATACTACCTACAAGGTTTAAGTATATATGCCTGAGTGATTAGTAGCATTTTTGTTATGATTGTTAAATTATACATTAAAATAAACTGTTTCTTACAATTATATATATGTTGGTATATTAACCAGCACATAATCGTGTGTTCTTAATAGTGTGTTCATTACCACTGTAATGTATTTAAAAATAAAGCTCATATGTTTGTTTGTCTGACTTAGACCCCCATTTAATTCCACGCCCGTAATTACCTTCATACAGGCCGTATGTCTGCGGGTTAGAAATTTGCTACAGTTGCAGATGTATTTAATTGACTCAAGCCTACAAGTACAGGCTCACTGCCCCAACAGACAAACCATGAACCTGTACGTAGCATTTCAGGCCATGATCATGATCAATTAAGAAAGCCTGTAAGTTACAAATTAGACAGAGACAATAGTAAATGAGATTGTCATCATGTAGTCAGTAAAACATGGAGTTTAGACTACAATTAAATAGTGTTTAGAAGTCTGATCTGCAATTGGACTCGCAATCCAGAAATGTAGAAATCAATAATAATTAATAAATCATCTGTTCTAGTCCATGTGGGTGGCCTGATATGTATTAACTCCTTGATTACTGGGATCGATATAAATATTTTTTTTATTGCAGATTTGCAAGCTTGAGACTGTTGTACAATTAATTATAATGTCTTTCATTGCTTTCCCAGTATTTTAAAGTACAGTAGTGTGTTTATATTTGCTTTTACAGTGTTACAGACAGGTGTTTAACCCAAGTCTTGTGAGTCCTATCTAGTACTAGCAGGATGTTTTCATACATTTGCCATTTACGGGTTTGAAGGCAATTGCAGGCTTGTTGAATTGTTGCAATTATATATGGATTTAGCATTTTTATCACTGGTAATATTTACGGGCTTGAAAAAATCAAACTAGAAGGTAGGACGGAGCTACGTTTTTGACAACCGCAGGGATTTTGTGCCTGTAAACGTAGCCAAAATGTAGCCATACCCTTTAGAATGTAAGTTTGCGAGTTTTAATCTTGTGAGGTGCTTTAGGGAAAGCACAGTGTATATAAGATTGAAAGCTCAATAACAGGGTCTTCCATTATTTTCATTGTGGGGTATTGTTTATACTTGTACCTAACCCCTGTATTGCGCTGCGGAATATGTTGGCGCGTTATAAATAAAGGATAATAATAATAATAATAATAATAATAATAATATCAGTAGCTTTTATGGGCTCCATTACAGGCTCCAATAATTGTGATTTTGACAATTAAATAGAGGCCATAGACTTGTAAAAACAGTATGCAGTTTAAAATAAATAAAAGTTAATATATTTTCTTACTTTTTTAATTGGCTGTTTCCCACTAAACATAGCTACTTTCCTTGTCCTCCTGAGCCTTTTTAAACATTACTCTTTTTGCATTAAACTGTAATCTGGCAAACAGTAAACCTACAACTTATTTGCTGCACATGAATGTCATTGCAGTATTTGATCAGGAATTGTTCTTTCTTTACTTTGCTTCTCCACCATCATATTCTGCAGTACAGTACATCCATCTGTCCAATATGACTGGACATATTTTTAAATAAGAATTTTCATAGCATACTACTATGTTGTAACCATATACAGTCAGTATATACTAAATAATTCGTAAAACCTTCTTGGGGCATATACATTTATGTATTTTGCAGGGACGTCATGGGGACAAATATTTAACCTCCTAGTACACCAGTTAATCCTTTCCTAGAAATATTACCTTGCAAATCTGTTTATCTTGTTATCTATATAAATAAATACTCACTAAACCGCTTACTGTTATTGAACAAAACAAGAGAAAAAGAGGGTTGGTAAAAGATGCCCTCAGGCTCCATTCAAACTAAATGTTATATCACAAATGCTTTTGTTTTCCCCACAACAGCAGCACCAACTTAGCCAGAGATTTGTTTCAATTTTTTGCTTCCCTGGGCTAAGATGACTAGATGTCAGTGTTTTTAGTACTTATTATTACCTAATAGAGAATTTACCCATCATAAATAAAAGACGGTCAGTCCCCCTGTCCTTTCTTAGTCCCCCTGTTCCTCCCCAGTCTACCTATCCCTTCTCAATCCCCTGTACCCTCCTCAGTTCTCCTGTCTCTCCTCAGTCTACCTGTCCCTCCTCAGTTCACCTGTCTATCCTCAGTCTACCTGTCCCTGCTCAGTCTACCTGTCCCTCCTCAGTCTACCTGTCCCTCCTCAGTCCAGTTCCTCCCCACTCTACCTGTCCCTCCTCAGCCCCCCTGTCCCTCCTCAGCCCCCCTGTCCCTCCTCAGTCTACCTGTCCCTCCTCAGTCTACCTGTCCCTCCTCAGTCCAGTTTCTCCCCAGTCTACCTGTCCCTCCTCAGTCCACCTGCCCTTCTCAGCCCTAAGTCTATCCTCAGTCCCTCCTTAGCCCCCCTGTCCCTCCTTAGCCCCCCTGTCCCTCCTCAGTCTACCTGTCCCTCCTCAGTCCCCCATTCTCTCGTCAGTCCCCCATTCTCTCCTCAGTCCACCCTGTTAATCCTTAGTCCCCTGTCCCTTGTCAGTTTACTCTGGACATCAGTTGCTGTCACCTGTGGAGGTGACCATTTCCTAAATTGCACTTCAATTTATGTTTATTGTATTTTTCATAACATTGTACAACTGAATATAGATACTCCCTGGCGCTATGGTTCTATGCAGCAAAGGTAGAAAAGTGTGTTTATTCTTGTTCATATTTACTCCATATTACTTTGTTTGGATTCCATCGTTTATCTAAAGTGACCCAGCAGAGGTTCCAAATATGATATATAAATATAAAATTATAGGTAATACAATGTACTTTACAATTCAGTGCTTTAATTAGCAAAAGTTAAGAGTTGCAAACTTGTTGAAAAACACATTTTTTTATAACATTCAATTGATATGGTATTGTGTATGTAACAAGCTAATAGCGTTTGCAGTTTTGTAAGAAGTTTGGTAATAATTCCCCATTCAATGTAACTATGCATATCTTATCTGCATCCAATGCCTCCCAGATGAACAACTATATTAGGGAAAAAATCTAATGGTTCCCCAAATAAATCCAACTTTAATATCCAATCAATAAATTACAGACTGTTTTTTAACTTTATAAAAACATTTTGTCAATTAGACATTTTTCATTTCTGTAGTACATCAATACTGTGTATTTAGTCTTTCTTATCCTACTAATGTTTGATGACACCTTTGTAAGCCTCATCATGGCCCATTAGTTCTAAGCCTAGATCTTTTACTATATGGTAAAGTGCATTTATTACATCACAGTGAGAATATATAACCTGCATAATAAGGTCAAGTGTATGGAAAGTTTATGGAAAAAACACATTCTTCTGCCAAGACCTTGCTGCTGTACACTACTTTCACTCACTATCTACAACTCTAGACAAATCCTCCCCCACCACCTTTCGTCAAGCTCTTAGCACTCATCCTCAGCCATGACACTCAAGCAAATAAAACATCTTCACAAATACTTTCACCATGCTGAGCATGCCCGGAGAAAGTCCTGTATTCAATAAGACTTCTGGCACCATAAATGTATGCTGCCCCTAATGTCTAAACAAACCTACAATTCATCCTTGATTGCAACACTATTATCTAACCCTAAACACAGATTTTCAATATTGAAATCTATTCTCAGTCCCTCATCCCCACCTCAGTTGCCTAGCTTCCCAGCACAAAAACTTGCCAACCACTTCAAAAATAAAATATACACAATCAGTCATGGCATCTCTAAATCCCACACCACATTCCATCAACTATTCACTGTTCCCACAGACACTGTGCTTTTTCACACGGGTTACAGAGGATGAGGTAACCAAACTCCTGTCTTCCTCTCATCTCATGGCCTGCTCAATTGATCCTATTCCCTTACATCTTGTTTCCTCCATTTTTACAATTCTTACCTCGGTTCTCACTCATTTTTCCAATCTCTCTCTCTCCACTTTTCCAACCTCCTTCAAGCAGGCCCACATCATACCCATTCTAAAGAAGCCCTCTCTTAATTCTTCAAACCTTTCTAACTAGCACCCCATCTATCTACTTCCTCTAACCTTAAAAGTACTGAAATGGCTAGTTTACACACGCCTTACTCACTTCTTAACAAACCATTCTTTACGGACTCACTACAATCTGGCTTCCATCCCCAACACTCAACTGATACTGCTCTCCTGAAGGTAACAAATGATCTAAGTCCAAGGGACACTTTTTATTAATACTCCTTGATCTCTCTGCTGCCTTCAACACAGTAGACCATCCACACCTTCTGCACGCACTTCATTCCCTAGGTCTCAATGGCATAACCCTCTCATGGTTTGAGTCTTATCTCTCTAAGCACTGTCTCCAACCACAACACTACCTGCCTTATACTACCTCTTTCTTTTGGGATTCTCCAGAATTCAGTGTTAGGTTAATTCCCTTTCTCTCTCTACACTTCCTTTCTAGGTAATCTCATCAGCTTCTCACATACATTTTTTTGATGACAATCTCGAAATCTGTTGCTCCTCTTCAGCCCTATCTCCTACCCTACAAAATCATGTCAAAACATGTCTTTCACACATATCCTCATGGATGGCTTTCCGACATATAAAAATCAGCCTCTCCAAGAATCACCCCTGCATCTCAGATGTCTTAGTGGCACATATGACTCAGACTTCTCCATCATCCCAGACATTCAATCACTAAACAAATATTACTACCTCAGGAACATTTGCATTCCTTCCTCAACCAAGACACTAATCCACACTGTAATAATGCCTTCTAATGTATGTAAATGTCTATCTATTGTTTATTGTACTCCTACAGGATCTTCTGGCGCTCTAAAAATAAAACATAAGAATAATAATAGTAATACAGCAACTGAATAAATATAGACTAGCTGAACTTGGCATAACCACATTATGAGAAACAATTTGCATACACCCTTCTATTTCTTACATCCTAATATTTATAGTAACAGCAATATAATTTGTTGTTGGACGAGTTCTAGTAGGCTTTGGGAACATTGCTCAAGATCACAATTTTGCTTAATACATGTAAATGTCAGTATTGCTTCATGTTTCTAAATACACAGGGTTGGTTTCCAATATAGTATTATTTAAAATTCTAGGTAATAACAAGTACTATATCAGTCAAATGTTATTTTATATTGGATTTACCTACAGTAAACTTACATTGTCACTTGCAGATAGTGTAAACCTCATGCTTCATGTTACTGGAATAAGTGATTGAGCATAGTCTATCTCGAGATGAAGGGATATTGCCAGTATTTTCTAATTACCTTTGGATATATGTGTCTATTATTTTCAGTTTAAAGCTATATGAAACTGAAAAGATTGAGAATAAGCAGACCCAAGGAGTAACTAAAATGTTTAGGAATATTACTCTCTGAGATCTGCAAATGTTTATCTCTTTCAATTCTATATGAACATTTACTTGAAGACAGTGCATTTAAAAAAATAATTTAATTGATTAAGTACTTGTTATTATCTGTAGTTTTAAATAATACCATACATGGAAACTGCTGTGTCCCTTTAATGTCAATGGGCATGCTATTCTTCATCATCACCCACGGTGTGAATTAATGGGACATGGAAATCATTTTCATTGTTGCATTAGAGCGTATTTGATAATGTGTCTCAGCTTGTGTCTTCTTTTTTCAAATGAAGGCCTCAAAAGCAAAAGCATATTCTGACTTTTCCCTTCTCTTGGGGGCTTGTCCTCTGCCAGCCAATTAAATTTACAGACTAAAGTATTTGCATTTCCCGTTAGTCTGAATAGAATATAAACAGATAATGCTTAAACAGTTTTATTTTAAATGCCTAAAAAAAATGTTCATGCCTTTTAGTTGGCCTAAATAAAGAGAATTAAAGAGTGGAAGGTTCTGTTTATATAATATGCCCAGGTAATTTAATAACTCCACTCAAAACTTTAACCTGCATTTTTATTATAACTTACATTGTATTAGATTTCATTATGCATATATAGGACATAATTCAATTGTTATATGGAACTTTTGTTGGAGCATTAGCTTCCCCTCCCTCCACTGATAACTAAGATAAACACATCCACTTAGACTCCAAGCTAACAGCAAGTGTTCAAGTCAGACATGATTGAAACTTTATATATAAAAACATAATCTTCCGATATTAAGATTTTTCCTAAAGTGTTGTTATGACCATGGTTTACGTTGTTATTAATGTTGTTAGTTTGTAACAAACTTTAAAAACATCAAGTTTTCTCAGAATATAGTGTATCTTTAATTAAACAGACAGATTATATCAACCTTCAGAGGAAAATATTAAAAATTATATTACTACACAAAAGATATTGCTTGCATAACTTAAAATGCACAACATATTTTTATTGAGAACTGTAATTTAAATATAGCATACATTACAAATTGTTAAGGACGATAATGTACAAATAGATATTCCCCATATATAATAGCTCAGAAATCTTGATAAGGAAAACTTGTAGAGATTAAAGAGAGTGAAGTCACTTATATTTTACCAAGGGGTCTTTTGTTAAAGGGACGCTAAAGCCACAACTTTTCTATCATGCATTTTAATTAAAAGGTATTAAACATTATAAAATATTTGGATGCATACATATGATTGCTGCAAGGGTTAAATGTTCTTTTAAACTTTGTACAAGGTGTTTCTGGAATAGTCTTGATTTCCTGACTCCAATTAGCGTGTGTCAGGACACTGCACCAGCTGAGTTGTTAAGTGCTCTGGAAAAATCAGTTACTCCCTCTAGTGGTTGATCCTGATGCATTCCCAAAAAGTAGGAGTGGGAAAAGCATATGATTAGGGTTTGGGAAACACATTTCAAGCTCAAAATACTTACCTTACCTTTTTTGCACACATGGGTGTAATTTTTTCAATTTTATTAAAGTTAAAATTACATTTTATTAAAGTTTTACATATTTTAAATGACCAAAGATTTTAGATTAATTTGAGCTACGTAAGTTGAGACAGTATCAGCCCCATTAAATTGCTACAATTTTATGAATGGTAGCTCATAACATAGCTTACATGACTTAAGGCTATTAAATTAGCCTCTTAAAGCAACCCACAGATGACTTGCGGGCCAAGACGCAGAATGGCCGAAAAAAAGCCTATGGGACGTGGAACGTGGAACTTTGCGGACGAAAATCCTTTGCTCTTTTAAGCCCGTAACCGATACGTTCCAATTTAGCTATTAAATTGCATCAAGATCCCTGGCGTTCAAACTCGTAACTCGCAAATGGAGCCAAGAAGCCAACGAGTGCTTGAGAGGACCCGCAAAGAAGGTAAAGTCCAACTCATAGCACTTTTAATGCACATATCACCACACTACTGTACTTTTATTAAAAGGGAAAGTGATGTTAGGTCTTAGAAAAAATAGCACAACATTCTCAAGCTCGCAAATCAGACCCAAAAAATACTTTATTTCATGTTCAATTTTTGTGTTAGATCGATCCCCGCAATCAATGTGTTAATACATATACTGTAACTCGCATGTGATAGAATATCATATTTACGGCTTTATCAATATGGCATCACATCTGGAATGTAGGTCCGATAGTAACTCGTAATTAAACCCCGTAAGGCTTTGAAAATCCCACCTCCATTTTTCAGTGACATAATTCTGACGATCTCTGTTGCCATTGGCTCCATCCCAACTCATAACTATGACTAATTGATCACGTTCACGGCCGCACATCTGACGAGCAAAAAATGGTTTACGGGTTTGCCTCTCAAGCCCATAACTCGCACCCTATTCAAATTTAATAACACCGGAAATCCACAACTCATCAAGCTCTCAGCCGTTGCGGGTCTCACGTTACACTTACGGGGCTGGAATTTTATGTGGCTGTATGTAATATCGACTGCCTGAGCATTTTTCAGCAATGTTACACACATATTAAATTGAGTTCACTCGTAAAATTAAGTATCTTACTCTAAATAAGTAAATCCATGTCTTGTCAGTAAGCTCCACCAATCATTGCAATTTTACTGAATTTCGTGCTGCGACACAACCATAGGAATCAATAGAAAATAGCCAAATAAAGGACAGGTAAAAATTTTTGGGGGGCTCCTGTCTTAGCGTTGTAGATTTTTGTCAGGTTGGCACGCTGGTTTTGGAGCTGGAGGTTCTCGGATTTTGAGATAGCAGGAGAAGTTTGAGATTGGAGAGAAGGTTTACACTAATTTTAATGATTTATGTTAACTAAAAGTTACCTTACACTTAATTTTACCAGACACTAACAGCCTCATTAAATTAGATACTCTTGTTCCCTCGGCCCTCGCTAAAGCCCTCGTAGAGCTGTTTGCGAGGGCCGATACCTCAATATGTTCCTCGCAGCCGACTTAGCGAGATTACAGCCAAAAACGGCAGAAACTAGCTCAGAGGAAGCAACGTAGTAACACGCACGAGTTAATCTATGGGGTGAACCTCGTCCCTCGCTAAAATCCCATATGAGCACAAAAAAGTGCCCACTAGTGCTACGAAAGTCTATACGTGCTGCCTCGCAGCAGCTCGATGCATCACTCTACTGCTTTCCCCTGCACCCTAAACACATCCCTTGCAGCCTCACCACATTAACCCTTGCAGCGGGGGTCCCCGATCCTTAAAGGGCCTGCGGCACACTATTAACCAATCCCCGGCCGTGGGGGTACCACTATATGTTATAGTTATAGTTAGGGTTAAGGGGTTAATTGGGTATAGTAAGGGTTAATAGTGTAGTGCAATGCTTATACTTTGTGTCATGAGGGTCCTGGAGGATACTCATGGCACTTATAATATTATTATAGGGGTTTATTAGTGTGCTATATGGGTCTATATATACCCCTATTGGCCTAATGGGGTTAATAAGTGTCTCATAAGGGTCTGGATAGGGCTCTGGATAGGGGTCTGTATGGTCATTATGGGCTTATGGGGCTCTGTATGGAGCCCCATGAGTTATAGGGGTCATTAGGGGTTCATGGGGCTCTGTATGGAGCCCCATGAGTTATAGGGATCATTAGGGGCTCATAGGGCTCTGTATTGAGCCCCATGAGTTATAGGGTTAATTAAGGGCTCATGGGGCTCTGTATAGAGCCCCATGAGTGATGGGGATAATTTTAGGTGCCTGGGGGGATACTTATAGTACCCCCGCGGCAGGGGTTAATACTTTTTGAGCGTGGGTCCTTTCTGGACCTTTACAGTACTTTAAGGACTTGCGAGGCAGTAAATTTAACATTTTAAATACAGCAAGTGTCACGATCAATGCCGATCGGGGACCCCCGCTGCAAGGGGTTAATGTGGGGACACTGCGGGGGTCTCGATGGGAACTTGCAGCATAGAGGGGGGATAATGTTAGGTGCCACGGGGGTACTTACAGTACCCTTGTGGCCGGGATTGCTTAATAGTGTGCCACGGGTCCTTTAAGGACCCGCAGTGGGAATTTTGAATATTTTAAATGCAGCAGGGTCTCGATCGATGCCGATCGTGGACCCCCACTGCAAGGGGTTAATGTGGGGACACTTCAGGGGTCCCGATGGGGACCCCTTGCATGCAGGGGTTAATTTTAGGTGCCGGGGGTACTTGGAGTACCCCCCCACGGCAGGGCTTATGTTTGGCACTACCGCAGAGGTCCCAATTGGGTCCCCCACGGCAAATGATGAGGTGTGAAGCCTCCAAGATCACCTTGCAGACTTTTCACTTCTCCTGTCAGTTTATCTCGGTCATCGTGGAACAGCCGTGCTGCAAGCTCATACGTTGCTAGCCACAGGTCTAATTTATTAGCGTCAGTAAACTGTCATATTTCCAGCTCGCAGCCCTAATGTTCAAACCTTGTTATAACGTTTTTCTAATTTATTGGGGCTGTTAATCACAGATAACACATAACTTGCACACACATAGATTAATAACACACATAGAAATACACAGAGTTAGGCTACACCCTCTACACACAAATCCACTCTATACTCTTGCAAAAAAAAAAAAACACATAATACACCCTGGAGGCCTCCCTTGCCCATCGGCAGCCTGGCCCCTCCTTGTCTCCCTCCTGTTCCCCACACCAGTAATGCTGCCTCATAGGGGGCTTGCCTCCCCCTGCAACTACCCATTGACCTGGAACAAGGGAGTGGGGGGCCTGTGTCCAGGCAGAGGTGGAGACAGGGGCTGCATTTGTGACACAGTTGTGCTTTAAGAGTGGTCACATGTCTTAAAATGTCCAAAGATTGTTTAAACACCATTTCATATTTTATTATCATGAAATTCAAAATCATGCACGAACATCATTAATAGTGATTTTGGGGGCTTCATACTTTGACATATTTACATTATAACACTGTCGTGGATCAACATTGCACTGAAGGGTTGTTAACCATATTAGTTGTAAAATTTGACACATTTATTTTTGGTATACATGTTATCACATGCACAAAAGCAATGGTGTTGGACTACACAGGATGGAGGTTTGTTTCCTGGGTCTCCTTCTGCATCGCCACAGCCTCCTTGTGTGGTTACTGGCCTTCCTCAACAACTATTACAAATTTCTGCAATACCCCATTTTCAGGATTTGTCCCTACATCACCATGTTCCTGTGCCTATAACACCCTGTTCATTTCATACCTATGATAAATCAGTGCATGCCATGTTGTGGAATAAATGTGGCAGTCACTTCCATAATGTATTAGCTTCCACCATTTAGCCACAATCAGCGGCTGCCCATGATGAGTTTCTCACACCCCAGTGTATTGCACCCAACTGTATTGTGTAGTTGACATACATTTGCATGGATGGGGTGCACTTCATGCGGAGAGGATCTGTGTTATTGTTTGGTGTGTGCCTATCCCTTTAATAGTGAATGAATGAATAGTAAATATATATATATGTTTTTTTTCCAATTTTACTAAATTAGAAGATAGTTTCTCAAAACATATAAATCAAAAGAAATTAAAAAAATAAACAGGCCTGACTTCCAGCACTACCTTCACTGTGACAGTTGCAAACTATCAGAGCTTCCTTCCAGCTAAACTTAGATAGAGCAAAAGAAAAACAAACAGTCCAATACCTTTGTATTCAATTACCGGCCTTTTAATTTTACGTCCACGTTTCGACTCTGCAGCTTGCTCATCAGCTGCATGCCTCTGTATCTCTGTCTTTGTTTTTCTCTAGCTTCAGGCACCAGTATGGACATTCCTCTTTGGTCTCACTCTTAACAGCTCCAATATACCTCTTTTGGTTTCTCCTTTGCAGCTGTAATCAAACTATATTCACACTATCCTGCACAGCCTTTCCAAGGCTGAAGGCTGCATTGCATAGAACAGGCCCCACTCATCTCACAGCTTCAATATCTAATAATATTATTCCAGGAGTTAACTCTTTCACCTCCTGGGGAAAAGGGAGTTTTGCCATATTTGTGGCCAATGCAAATCCCTGGACACACTAGATAAGTGCAGTCAGGTAAAAACAGTTCCAAACCTTTGAGTCTCTGGTCACAAATTCTTGCATTGGTCAAAAAAGTGCAACATAAGTGGCTCTAATATCCACCCTCTTCTATGGAAACAAAAATAATACAACCCCCCCCCCCCCCAAACCCCTTGGCCTCTAAAGTTTTGAGCAAGGTTACAAAAATGTATTTAAGTATAAGCAATGTTAACCCTTTAATTAAGCAGAATCAAGTTAATCCCATCAAGACATCCCAACCCCTATAACCAATACCCATTAAGTATGGGAAAATCATCCCATAGGCAATGTCGGAGACAATACATTGAGGTGCAACATAAGTGAGGAAACAAGGCATTCAACTGCACTTTAGTATTTTCAACTAGTCAGAGACCTTAACTTAGATTATGCTCAGATATTTTCAATGTTCACATATTCTGGAGTTCAACATAGAGACTGTAGGTCCCTTGTAGAGACTGAGGCAGAGGAGGATTCTGGGTTTGAGATTATTTCTAAAGGCAAATTAGAGTATTTGTCTGGTGGCTCTTTATCTTTTTATCTTTATCTAGCTTTTTTCTCTTTAAGACCCATTGACCACTTTCTCTCAAGCCAATCTAAAGCTGAAAGATCTTTTTTTCCCGCGATCAATTTTTATTGAGATATGACAATAGATAAAGAAAAATACATACATTTGAAAATAAACAGTAGAATAGATACAGTGTATGAGATTTTTTCTTGGATATTGCAAATTACAGTATATGTTATTTATAGTATTTATAATATAACGTAATATTTTCCTTTAAACAATAGACTGTATTAATGTACTTATTATCTTTACCATTTAAGCTTTCCTCTTTTTCTTCTTTTCTTCTACTTCCTCTTTCCTCCTTCTAACCCATTCCTTCTTTTCTTATGCTAACATTCTTGTCTGTTCTGGCTTCAATCTTTAAATAATAAGGAAATAGAAGAAGAAAATGTATGGTTGTTTTTCTTCATATATTAGAATATTAAAGATATGATTGAATAGTTTAGTAATTTTCAGAACGGGTAGAGTGATGTTTTTGTGGATTAGGTTGTGACCCTTTAATGAAGGAGATATGGTTGTAAGATGAGTATAATAATAAGATTCTTGAGGGAAACAACCATACATTGATTTATGGAAGGAAGAACAAGATGGGATTAATAGTGTTGTCATATTATTAGATTTTTTTTAAACCTAAAATCTTAATTAAAGAGAAAAACAAAAACAAAAAAACAAAAAGAAGAGTAAAAACATGTGAAGAAGGAAAAGAGGGGGGGGGGGGGGGTAGGGGAAATATATCCCTCCTCAAATTTGGCATCATCATTATAAAGAATATAATGTTAGTACTTAAAATAATTAGATAAAAGGTTAGATCTCGATTTGTCTAACATGGTCGATGCCATAGCTTAGATATTCAAAATGTCTGTTTAGCTATGTGGCTTTTGGTGGCAATAAATATAAATTGTAGTAAAATATTTTAAGGAATTTATAGGTTGGGGGATGATAGCAGTAGAAGATAGTTTTCAGCTTCATCAGTCAGCTGAGAGATGAATACATTTCAGGACAGATTTATTATTTCTTTCCAACGTCCACTATATGTGAATTAATGTCTGGACATCCCCTAAAGTAGCAAGGATTGATAGAGGTTGTCAATTTATGTAACTTCTCATGGGTAATATATGTCCTATGTAGAACCTTAAGGGAGGTTGCTAAAATTCTGTAAATTAAAGAGCCTCTCGAGAGTTTGGAACATGATGCTTGTCAAATGTTTTGGTCCCAAGTTTGGTTTCGGTCTTTTTCCCATTTGATCAAGTATTGGAATTTGTGACCTGAAAGGATTGAGTTAAAGAAGTTGCATACCATGCCTAGAGTTCCTTTTGTTAGAGGATTATTTTCACATATTCGGGTAAGCCAATTATAAATAGGGTTTCCTTGGTTGTTTTTTTGGTTATGGTGATAAAATGTTAGCAGTAACTGAAATGTTCTTGGATGGGAAGGTAAAAATTACCTTGTAGCTAGATATACTGTAGTATAGAATGTCATTATCTTTTATCCAGGAGCTAAATCTATCAAGATTTCTAGTTCTCCACCAGGTAAATGAGTTTGTGTTGAGTCCCATGGGGAATGGGGGATTGGGAAATATTGGTGTTAGATTAGACATTTTGGGGATAAGTTTATGATGATGATTTGCCCATGTGCAAAGAGTGTTTGATAATAGATTTTGGGTTATTTTTTTACTATGGATAGGGGTTCAGGAAGCCAAATAATATTTTCCCATGAGAATGGATGCATCAGATAATTTTCAGTGCCCAGTGTACAGTGGAGTTGATAATTGGAATAAAGGCAAATTGTGCTGCTTTATAGTATAGATTTAGGTTAGGGCAGGAAAGACCACCCATAGACTTGTGCATAATGGATCTGCCTACTCTAGGGGATTTATTATTTCATATGAATTTTGAATGTTGATTGGAAGTTATCTTAGTCTTTATAGTTTATAGTTAAGGGGAGTGTCCTAAATAAATACAATATATGAGGGAGAATATTCATCTTTATCAAGTTAATTCGACCTAGCCAGGAGATTTGGAGATTTGACCATTTCTGTATATCAGATGTTACTGTCTAATATAGGGGAACAAAGTTAGCTTTATATATATTGTTTAGTTTGGCTGTAATATTAACTCCGAAATATCTTATGTGGCATTTCAGCCCTGGAAAACTGTAGTTAAGTTGTATGATTTCCTTTTCTTGGGGGGACATATATGAGTCAAGGCCTCTGTTTTATCAACATTCACTTTTAGATCAGATAATTTACCAAAGGCCTCTAATTTTTTTATTAGGATTGGAATAGAAGGGGTAGATTTGGTTAGGGTGCATAGGAGTTAAACTGCAAATAAACTACATTTGAATTGGTATAGTCCTATGTTAGATCTGATTGATTGGGCAAGGGGTTCAATTGCTAAG
This sequence comes from Discoglossus pictus, assembly GCA_027410445.1. Classification (NCBI taxonomy): domain Eukaryota; kingdom Metazoa; phylum Chordata; class Amphibia; order Anura; family Alytidae; genus Discoglossus; species Discoglossus pictus. The sequence goes on along the minus strand of CM050167.1, from coordinate 166,212,442 downwards.
GTGCAGAGAAAGGGGAATAAAGGACAGCCTTGTCTAGTTCCCCTCTGTATATTAATACTTTCTCTTTACCTGGTAATTTTAAAGGAGGCTTTGGGGGAGTAGGTCTTAATTAGGTTTATAATTTGACATTTGATATCAAATTTTGGTAAAACTCAGTATACATAAGGCCATTCTACCAAATCAAATGCCTTTTCAGGATTTTTTTTTTTGGCTAATTGTATAATATTTAAAGTTTGTCTAATATTATCCCCTGCTTGCCTATATGGTATAAGTCCCACCTGATATTTATGTATATGCTTGGGTAGGAGCTAAGATATCCTGTTTGCCATAAGGTTAGCGAGTATTTTAATGTCTCCATTCAGAAGGGAAATTGGTCTCTAGTTTTTTACCTCAAAAGGATTTTGGCCTTCTTTGGAGAAGAAAAAAAATTCTGCTTGATTAGTTCAGGTTGAATGGGATGGCCATTTATGATTGCATTGAATAGGTTTGTTAAATGAGGAGAGAGAAGGTCTATACATGTTTTTGTTGTAAAGGTTGGTAAATCCATCCAGGCCCAGAGATCTGCCCATCTTTAGATCTAGGATAAGTCTTTTGACCTCCTCTTCTGTAATCTTAGAGTTGATAGAATTAAGTTCCTCATTTGTAAAAGAGGGGAGATCACGGGAGTTAAGGAAAGACTTAATGAGATAGCCATTGTTTTGCTTAGAGGAATTGTATAGTTTCTGATAAAAATGTAAACATTTATTTTGAATTTCATTAGGGCTAGAGGAGGAGTCAGAGAATGTTTTAATTTGGAAGATTTTGGATTTTGAAGACTTCATTCTCTTAGCAAATAATTAATCTGGTTTGTTTGCTTTGGAAAATAATTTTTGTTAGGTCCATCTCATTGCCTTTTCGGTTTGATTAGAGAGAGTTAAATCAAGTTCTAGCCTGATTTTATCTATTTCTTGGCATAGGGTAAGAGATGGACTTTTTGGTTTTCTTTCTCTAAATCTATTAGTTTTTTTTCTGTAGGCTTGTCTTTTGTGTATTCATTTCTTTTAGTTCTGGGCAGCTATTTTAATACAGGAGCCACTAATAAATGCTTTGTGGGCCACCCAAATCCATCCAATCCTGGTTAAAGTTTGTACTGAAATAAAGTTCTATTTCTTGACCTATTTGGTCTCGGGTGACTGTATTAGATAGAAGTGTTGCGTTAATTTTCCAGGAGTATGGGATCTGTAAGTAGAGCCTATGTTTAGAGAAATTTTAACTAAAAAGTGGTTTGACCAAGGACACGGATAGATTCCGGCATGATTTATGTTGTCTGTTAATGAGGAGTCTATTAAAAAGGTATATATTTTTGAGAAGGTGCAGTGGGTGTAGTGAAAAGAAAGTATATTCCCTATCTTTAGGTGAAAGATCTTTTAAAAGAACAGAAGCCACCACAAATTTGCATGAATTGAGCTTTCCTTGGTGTATTTTGGATTCGCCAATATTGTCAATTCAAAATAAGGTAATGTAGACTAATGAAAATTAGCAGGCAACCTCCTCGATGGGAGAAGGAGAATGAGTTTCTGTCAAAATCTGTACAGTTTGTTAAATAATATGAAAATTATATTATTATAATATTACTAGCGAATTGCCCATCAAAAAATGATGGGGCAATAAAGTTGTAAGGCAGGTAATGCTGTTTGCCACAGACATTAATTTTTTTGCTGGTCTGAGACCCTTTGGCACTTATTGCGAGCCTCTCGCTGAGCGCCTTCGGCTGTTGGTTGTTGTAGTTTTTTGTGCAAGTCCGTATTTTGTGATTGCTGTTAGATCTATTTTGTTAAAGTGCCGCTTGTGTGTGTGTTTGTAACCTCTTGTGAGGCCCCGTAGAGCGTCCACCTGCGCACATGCGGCCTCTCGCTTTGCGAGTGTCAGCATTTGCGGCCTGCAATGAGCCTTTGGCCTTCGGCCTTATTGCAGCCGACGTCGGAGCCTCCACTTTCCGCAAATGCGGCCCCTCGCTTCGCAAGCTCACAAAGCGTGACAGCAATTCGTAGTTTGACAACTATTATATGTGATTATATTATGCCAATTGTAGAAGAGTTATATAGTTACATAGTTACATAATAATTAAGGTTGAAAAAAGACTTTCAGTCCATCAAGTTCAACCTTTTAAGATCTCATCGGATCTGCAATGAGTTATGCAGTGCGAAATACTTTATTTCTAAAGAAATAATAAATTGAACTTAGTCATATATTGTAGTATCTAATGATATTGTATGGATTAGGGCAGTGGACCTTAGTATCAGAGTGGCTGTGTGATATGGAGTGTTAAGAGACACTGAATTAATGAAAGTTATTCTGACTAATTGATACAGCTTTAATACATTGAATAATAGAGCTTTATAGCCATAAACTGACTTCACTTGGTACTAAATATAGTGACAAACCAAGATTAGATAATAGAGAGATTATATAAAAGATCTGGCAAGATGCTTATAATGATAAGGAAGTTCAGTTATTGAATCCTTGAGATACCTTATCCCTGGTGCCCAGTAGGAGGATAGAGATGCGCAACATCTCACAAGATCACAAGAGATTATATATATATATATATATATATATATATATATATATATATATATGTGTGTATGCATATTTATATATTTATATATAGATGTATAGATTCTACAGTAAACAGTTTAAAGGGTGACAATGAGTGGTATAGCACTTTATTAGATTATCTATGACAAAGTCAAGATATCACAGCCCCTTTTGTAACAGTATTTTAAAATGTATTATTTATGGCAATCATTATTTATTTCATCAGTTATTCATGTCAGCATTCTCAAACAATAAAATAAATGTTTTAAAATCAAATGACCAGGCATCAATACCATTAATATTACCCCATCCCCCTTTTCTTTTAAATATACACTATAGCTGTTCTATCATTTAAGAAACTCAACAGCTTCTTTATCATTAATGTAAGGCTTATTCAATGGACCACATTATAAAATTGATTATTTTGATGTCTTACGTATTTACGGTAACTTTTGCATATAGCACTGCAGAAATTGTTGGATTTTTCCAAATAGTAATCTCATTATTGCTTTGTTACAGACAGAAGAGGTAGAAATATTCAGCCTCTCTTGAAATACCAGTCTAACCACAATGGATATGCAAAATGGCACTTGTATAAGTGGAGAAGAACAGGGCCCCTAGCTAGTAAGAATGTCAGGAATGGTATCAACACCCAGATGGAAGGTACGTCAGGTACAGCCTCCTGGAATGTGAGCTTTATCAGTACAGCAACATTAAAGGTGAAATAGCACCACTTCAAGGAACACGTTTAACGAAAGAACATCATAACTTAAAGAGTCACTAGGTCGGAAATGTATTGTTCTCATCTTAAAATTAGATATAAACTGGTTCAGAGTGGAGAATAACTGTACTCTGTGAACCTTACAATTCACTTGTTAGGTAGGTAAGAGGAGACAGATTGTTTGACATGCTCTTTTTATTTTGGCTGAAAAGGTCAGGCCTCACCTCATTTAAGAATAACAATTATATATTTAAGCAATATAGAACACAATTGTTTTCTGTATACTTTACCCAATTAACTTTTTAATTACTTTTTTTTTTTAAATTAAACTTGTTTAAACTTCTGAGAAACTAACAGGAAATCATTGTGTGTACAGACATTACGTGTGTCTGTAGAGCTCATTGGAAGACAAGTATCACTCATACAGCTTGCACATTGGCTGACAAAGACAAGCTTCAGAGGGCAGTATATGTTTACATCACAGTATGCAAAAAAATTCAATTTCATGTATAGCTGAAAGGCACTATTCAGGGCTAGGGCTGGATTTACATATCTGGAGCTTCTAGGCATAAACTCATTAGCTGATCAAAGTCACGTAGATCTTTCTTCCCCATTCTGATGTTTGGTCTTGTATATATTCATAGTACATTTGTGTTCACATTGAATGTCTAAAACAAGTAAAAAAAAACAGAATTCTGAGAAATACAGTTATTACACTGCATTCTGGGAAGCTGAGCAGGGACATGCAAATGTGCCCACAACTGCTTCGTTCTTCTATCCATAACCATTTTAAACAGGGATTCCTTTAAGCTTATGCCCACTGCATTACACAGTTTTATGCAAAGCCAAGATTGGATTATACACAAGCTGGGAATTCTACCCACGGACAGCCGTTTCAAGGTAACTGCCTATCATCAGCACAGGGCGGGATCCCAGTTTGTGTAGTGGATATTTTCAATAGGTAGTTCACGATAACAATAATTTAATATATGGTGGGCAGGTGGGCAAAAGAGTGATAGAAGCCCTCCACTGTACACACATATATATATATATATATATATATATATATATATATATATATATATATATATATATATATATTTATATATATATATATATATATATATATATTCCTTGGCACATACATTACACATATATTGTTAAATTACATTTTGCACACACACATAATTGTTCATAATATAAATTATTTTTTTATTTAATTATCAATGAACTCTTCAATGTAATTACCTCATGGTTGTGTCTAGAAAAAAGAAAGCATGCTGTTGCTATAAACATTTGTTGTTGCATGCATTGTATTATGTTTTAGTTTTTTAGGAGCTTTATCAATTCCTTAAAACAATCTATGGGCCTCATTCAATTGCGATTTGGTCAATTGAATAGAGCTCTATTTAAGCACATAGCATACTTTTTTTACAGAAATTTTTAGTTAGTGAACTTCTACCCAAAAGCAATGACTTCACTAACTAAAAACTTCTGTAACAAAATATGCTGTGTGCATATATAGAGCCCTATTCAATTGGCCAAATCACAATTGAATGAGGCCCTATATGAGCAAAATATTTTTATTGATCTCAAGGGAAGTAGTGTAACAGACTTTAGTATATATATATATATATATATATATATATATATATATATATATATATATATAACATCTGTAAAAACTATTTAAAAGTACCTTCTATATACTGTTGGAAACAGTGGGTTGTAAAAGGAAGGATGTGGATATTTAAAAAGATACGTGCACAAACAAAATATTATACCACACAGTATAAATACATCTGAGTTGTTTATTATATAAAGCGTAAATCCTCTTACATGCAAGGGCAAGACTTGATGGTTTTTACTTACTAAGCAGATATTTCCATTCTGGGGAGCCATAAGTAAGAGGTGCAGGCGCATGCTGGGTTTTTGTGGAAAGCTACAGCCTTATTAAATTGCGATTCTGCAAATTTAAAAGGGCTCTATTTAACACACAGCAAATATTTTTTACAGAAATTTTTAGTTAGTGAAGATCTTGCTTTTGGATAGAAGTTTACTAACGAAATACTTCTGTAAAAAAAAATATGCTGTGTGCTTAAATAGAGCCTTTTTAAATTTACTTAATCGCAATTTAATAAGTCTGATAGTTAGTGAAATGATTATGCTGGTGGTATAGGAGAGTATCAAAAGTTGAAACTTTAAAAAAAACTGCCATATGTTTCTTGTGAACCACCACCCATTAAAACCTCTTACTTGACTCAAAGTCAAAAAGTTTTGGAAATGTGCTGCGTTTTCAAGGTTCTGAGTTTTTATCATATTCTTAAATGCATGGATAGATATCTCAATATAGTAAACATTTCTCAACTTTCTTTGTGTGATATAACATTTTTTTCACTCAGTTGGAAGTAAATGCTAGACATTAGTATTTGTTTTCAGTATTCAGGGAAATGTCCTTTTAATTGAAATGCACAATATCTCTTATACCCAAACATATACAGTTATTCATAGAATTAAACTTTTTTTTAATTTTTTAAAACAAGTGTTGCAAAGGTTTTAAACCTGCACCTTGCAGTGTTTATTTTGGGTACACACCACTTGACACCAATGTGTACTGAAAACAAATTCTTCCTTAAACCGTGAAGCAGAATAGGTTTGTTACAATTACATTTTTACAGTAGCTTTTATAGTTATGTGGGGATTGTTTTTTCCCTCACAGGGAGCGAACTTGCTGCAAACACTATCAGGGAGCAGAAGACATATATACTGTAGACCGGTGCTCTCCTTCATTATGAATTAAATATAGTAAGTCACCAAGCACTAAACTGACATTGTAGCCCCTGGAAATAAAATTGGAGGGGATTTTATACATTAGATTTTTATTTTATATGTTATTATATACATTACTATTTATATATTATTATATCTTATATTAGACAAATTATATACATTATTATATACACATTTATATAAACCAGCTATTTTTCATTTACTGTATTGTCCCATCATTTGCTTTATTGTTTGCTTACTTTTAAATGAAATATTAACTTTTAAGTCCCTTTCTTCTTCTGTATTATTAATAAAATATCATATCATCTATATTCTGAGGGTATTTATGCCCTGTAAGGAGCCAAATCTCCCACAAATGGCATGGTCTATAGAAGACACCCCAAAAATTGTGTATTCAATCATCTTGGACTGGCTTGCAAATTTCAGCCATGATATCTGCATATCCTCAGTGACCATTGCTGACTAGGGTAAAGTTGAAAGGACAGCAGGATCCTAATCAACTGAACTGCTTGGACCCATCCTCTTCCTCAAGAAGATCTCACCTTGCAATATGGCAGTGACAAAGGAGAGCCCCTCCTAGCAACATAACGTTGTAGAATGTCAAAATGAGCTGATGATTGCTGATTTTGGAGAAATGTTGCATGAACACCCTGTTTATTAATGCTAAATATTGCAGACCAAGAGAAATTGACCTGGCTGTGCAGGAGAAGAAAAGGTGTAAGATGGACAGAACTTGTGGGTGGAGGCTTGTCACTTGCATAGTATGTTTTATGTGTGATAAGATGCTCTTTTCCAATTGTATAAAACAAGAGTGTAGTCTTTACCTAGGTCAAGGAGAATGTACCTGTATAAGCACTCTCTCAGTACATAGAATGCAACATTTTTTACCTGTATTGCATGCTGTGCCTGAATACAGAAAATTTGCTGGATAATTGCTTTTTGAGGTCCTATTATTTACTCCATGCCCTCAAGTATATGTGTTTAATTTTGCAGTATTAAATTTGATATCTCACACATTTTTGCAAACTGTAGTTTTTAAAATCATTACTTAATTTGAACAGCTCTAGGAATGTCAACACTATTTTAGATTTCCCCTACAATAAATCATATATATTCCCATGAAGGCCACCATCCACACTGGTAACCACGCTCTAGTTCTCCACACCCATCACATTCGTGATTTCCAGGACAAAGATAGATTCATATTTCCTCTTACCTCACAATTCAGTGTCTCTAACAGTCACTTTCAAAAATAACCCCATCACCTCCTTCTACAGTATATCTAGGTCAGAAACTGTATCATGCACATCACTATAATTTTTATCAGTGTATGTAACGTTTGCGATGTTCATCAATCAGGCCCGCAGGACATAGCCTGGAGTGAGGGCCGCAATCCTCCTCCCTCCTAACCCTCTTATCCTTCCTCCTCTCCCCTCTCCAAAAACCTCCCTATTCCCTTTCCCCTCTCTCCCCTCTTCTTACCTTGATCTGCTGAGCTCCTGCTGCAGCGCGTCTTCTTGCTGTGACCATACCAGCATATGCTAATTACGTGACATCACATGCGCATCACCTCATTAGCATATGCCGGTTCCGGACACAGGCAGAAGATGCGCGGCAGCAGCAGGAGTTCAGTGGATCAAGGTAAGAAGGGAGGAGAGAGGGGAAAGGGGATAGGGAGGTTTTTGGAGAGGGGGAAGGAGGAAGGATAAGGGGGGAAAGCGAGGAGGAGGATGAGACACAAGGGAGGGAGAGGAGGGGGAAAAGGAGACACGAGGGAGGGAGAGGAGGGGGAAAAAGAAGACACAAGGGAGGGAGAGAAGGGGGGAAAAGGAGACACAAGGGAGGGAGAGTAGGGGGGAAGGAGACACAAGGGAGGGAGAGGAAGGGGGAAAAGGAGACACAAGGGAGGGAGAGGAAGGGGAAAAAGGAGACACAAAGGAGGGTGAGGAGGGGGAAAAGGAGACACAAGGGAGGGAGAGGTGGGGAAAAATGAGACACAAGGGAGGGAGAGGAAGGGGAAAGGAGACACAAGGGAGGGAGAGGAGGGGGAAAGGAGACACAAGGAGGGGGAAATGAGACACAAGGGAGGGAGATATGGGAAATGAGACACAAGGGAGGATGCAGATGAGTGCAGAAGGTGCTCACATTAGGTGGCAAACAGCATTGCCATGCTTAAAATGTTATTCCTGTCATTGTTGATGGGCAAATTCCTAGTAGTATATAAAGCATGGTGCCTACATGTCACCCAGGGCACTCTCTTCTAGCATCAAATCAGCTGCCAAAACCTTCAATTTCATAATCTGGGCTGGCCAGTTCTTTTGGAAGGCCTTATCCCCTTTGGTCTTGAATATTACAACCTGCTTCTCACCCCTCCCCTCTCTCATCAACAACAACCTATTCAGCACTCCCTATTTCAAAGCGGGCTACTCTCCTCTAGTTTTTATCTGGCTTCCCATCTCTTGTTGTATCATAACTCAACTTATTTGTTCCATTCAGTCTAATGGGATCCATACAGTTGTAGAGCTCTAACTTGGATAAAGCGTTTCTATCTCTTGCACACTGGCAAAATCTTCCCTTCTTTCAAAGCTCAGCTTTAACATTATCTCTTACAAGATGAGTAAATAGACATTTTCTATATGATGTAATTTAAAATGATAGGTAATAACAAGAACTTTGTTGATTGAACGTTATATAAAAAATGCATTTTCCTACAGTAGAATAATATAGGCACATAAAGAGACTAGGCATACCCAGGCACAGAAAACAATGTGCTTATCAATATTTAAATACAATAAAGGCTGACAGTTCAGAATGGTACATTTAAATCTTATTTTACTGTAGGAAAATGCATTTTTTTAAAATAACATTCGGTTGATAAATTACTTTTTATTACCCGTAGTTTAAGATGATGTCATATTTGTAACCTCTAATGTGACACTTTAAGCAACTATACCAGTACAAACATATAAAACTAATGCATATATTAAATTAAACTATCCCCAGCAATAGTTGTTTTAGGGCTATGGAAGCTGTGACATTAAAATGAGTGATATTTTCCCAATGTCCTGCAAAAACTATTTTGTTAAAGTTTTGTTTTTGTTTTTACAAAGTTTTATTTAATAGCTTAGATTCACTAATAAGTAATTAGTGAAGATTGTTTTTTTTTATAGCAAAGATAAGAAGACATAAGCTTTGTTGTGTTTATTAACTCCAGTTGCCTCATCAACTTGTTGCTGCATTATTATCTTACCACTATGGTGGTGCTTTGTAGATGTGATTTTCATGCAACAAACACTCAAAGTTATTCCGACAAGGTACCTATTACCTATTTATAATTAACCTATATTACATTAACATACCATCTCAGTTAATCAGAGCTGGTGGAAATGCTAATACAAATTCTTACACTAGGGAAAAACTTAATTTGGTGCATGGAGCTTCTCACAGTAACGGCTTATTTTAGTTAAAAGGCATGACAGTATTTTTGCCTATTTTGTATCAGTTAGAGGTTATTTAATAATGTGTCACAGTGTCTTTTTTTCAAATTAAGGTCTCAAAGCACAAAAGATTATTCAGAAATGAACTGTTCTTGGGGGGCTTCCCCTCTGCCAGACATATTAAAGTATGTTCTCTGCATTTCCTATTAGGTTCAATTTTAATATTTAAACAGGCTTTACTTAATATTTGTTCATGCAAAAAAAAACAACAAAAAAACATTTTTGTAATGTTTAAAACATGTGTTTTTAAATGCTTGAAAACAACAGTTGTGTTCAATGTCTCTTTAAAGAATAGTTAATTAGGGCTTGATAAGAAAACATTTTATGAAACCTTTTTTTAATGATTACCCCAGATAAGCTTTGGTTCTCTCCACCAACTGCATAATGTTTTGGGTGGAGTGGATCCACTCAGGGGAAAGTCCCAAACAGAAAAGTGAACAAGCAAGGGACCTTGTTGATTTGCTCATTGCCAAGGGGGACAAGCGTGAATTGATGAAGAGGAGAAATACAAGTATGCTCTTTGAATATCAGCAGACCAGGACTTGACGCATTTGAAAGCTGTTGTAGGGAATTCCAGATACTAGTATATTACAATGTTTTCTCAATATGAGCATTATAAATATATAATTATCACACATTTTATCCTTTAACAACATTTTTAGACAAGATTTTAGATTATACCAACATTTTCTCAAAATGGACACAATATATTTAATTTACATGTTACAATCTGGTATAAAAGAGATGTTATGGCTGGAAACTAGCTTGAAAAATATATGTCTTTTTTAGACCAATCTCTGAAACACATATTAGTACCTTCATTAGGCTGTATCAGTCTAGAAGAGTAACTGATTTTGCTATAGAACCATATACATCGAATGTTGCTGAACCCTGACATAATTCAAGTTAGTCAAAAGAAGAGTCTGACTTTGTTGCAAAGCCGCATTTTAGAGTTTCGTTTTTATAATGGTTAAAATCTGTTGATTTAAATATATGCTAGCAAATGTCTGACTACAAAGTTATTTTGTGTTTACACCTGACTGGATGGGATATTTGTCCAACATAGCCTTTCCCACCAGCCATTACTCTAGTAAAAATATAATTGACATGAATTTCTCCTGTATCCTCTGTATTTGCAGAAATCCTTCACTTCTGACAACAGGAAAAACCCTGGTATAAGGAGATATAAACAAGTACTCAACACAACCACAGAGGCTACAAAGGGGTTTATTCTAAGATGGAGCATTACAGCAATAACATCATTTCATTAATATGTAGCCAAATCTTGGTTATTTATTTTTATTTTATTAGCACTTGTCATGTAATTTGATATGAAGTAAATATTACAATGCATAGATTAATATAGTTTCTTAAAATATTATAATGTATAGATTAATTAAGTTTGAGGATCAATTTTTAGACAATATAGGAGTATATATGCAGTGTATATAATCTTACAAAGTTTTATATATGATAGAAATGATACGCAGAGTGTATAAACAATCAGCTGACTATTTGATACAGTATATATGATATTAATAATTAGCAATATAACCTGTTACTCTATGAAAGCAGTAAATAGCAAAATATGGTATAACAATATATATGGCAGTTAGAATATAGAAATATATATTGAAGCAATATGTATCAAAGTTGGTTATGGTGTATCTGAGATTGCAAGCTTATTACCCTTTGTATTCAGATATTGGCAAGCTATTATTTGGTTATTGGTCTTATATCAAAATTGATTACATTTAATTTAATTTATCAAATCTGTCAGTTTAATCAACAATGATGTAAAACAGTTTTGTTGCTTGTGTGAAATAAAACTACAGTATATATGTTGAGTATTGCTAAGTATGGTTTGCTGTACAGGTGTTTTTAATACATAGTTACATCACATATATAGTTGTGAGCGTACGGGCCGTTGCTCACGCTTGCGGGCTCGCGCTGCGAGCCGCGGCCCTCGCGTAGCGAGGTCACTGGGCAAGGGCCTCAGTTGCTGGCATGGAGCGCCAAAGGCGCTCCATGCCAGCAACTGAGGCCCCTCGCGAAGCGAGGGCCTCAGTTGCTGGCGAGGTCACTGGGCAAGGGCCTCAGTTGCTGGCATGGAGCGCCGAAGGCGCTCCATGCCAGCAACTGAGGCCCCTCGCGAAGCGAGGGCCTCAGTTGCTGGCGAGGTCACTGGGCAAGGGCCTCAGTTGCTGGCATGGAGCGCCTAAGGCGCTCCATGCCAGCAACTGAGGCCCCTCGCGTAGCGAGGGCCTCAGTTGCTGGCGAGGTCACTGGGCAAGGGCCTCAAACCCTCGCAAAATTCACGTCGCTACTCAAAAAACACGACACACAAATTCTGACACTCGCTAAATTTTACGAGGAACGCAAACAACCTACGAAACACGTTACCACACATTACGACCTCGCAAACATCGGCCGCAACACGCCGACATACAAACATTTAAAACACAATAAATACACACAACACACACATAAAAAGCTTACCTACAGCAAGAGGAACCATCCAGCACCTCAAAAAAACAAGTTACACCTTCATTTAAATAAAAATGAAACACTTTAGACACTAATAAAATCGCTAAGCGAGAGAAAAAATGGCCGACGGACAAAACGAAAACGAGGCTACAGCACTCTCCAGACGTAAAACACCACACCACACTCGCAAAACACCACACGAAACTCGAAAACCACTACAAACCAACAACGGACAATACGCAAAGACGCACAACACACATAAACCGCCATTTAACGCAAATGCGGAAGTACGACACTACGCGCACGCTTTCGCCTCGCGCACGCACAGTATTACACTGCACACATTCACCACGCTTAGAGAGCAGCTCCACAACACTAATGTTGCAGCAATGTCAAAACACATTCACATCTCTTCAACACAATGCTTCCAAATAGGTAAAGTATATTAATTTATTAATGTATTATATCTTTACTATTACACACCAAACAACATTAGCTACCTTACAATTTCATTGCCGTCATTTTTTGACGGGCAATTCGCTAGTAGTTATATAATAATTAAGGTTGAAAAAGGACTTTCAGTCCATCAAGTTCAACCTTTTAAGATCTCCTCTGATCTGCAATATGCGGATTAGTTATTAATTAATTAGTTGTTAATTAATTATTAATAGTATATTATTTGAGGATGAATAAAGAGTTAGTCCATCAAGTTCAACCTTTTTAGATCTCTCTTGATCTTTTTAATATGTGGACTATTTGTTATTAATTGTTAATTGATCCAGAGGAAGGCAAACAGAAAATAAAACTTATTGAAACTTTGGCAATTGTCTCATAAGGGAAACAAAAAGCTAAATTCCTTCCTGACCCCAGAAACTGGCGATCAAATTTCTCCCTGGATCAATATTCCTTCGCTAGTTATCTAGGATAACCTTGAATGCCCTCTTTATTCAAAAATATATATAACCCCTTTTTGAAGTTATCTATCAAATTCGCTGTCACCACCTCCTTTGGTCGAGAATTCCACAGTTTAACCACCCTAACTGTAAAGAACCATTTTCTTTGTTTAAGGTGAAATCTTTTTTCCTCCAACCTCAAAGGATGTCTGCTTGTCAGTTGAAAATATCTTGCTACAAAAAGTTCACTTGACAAAGCCTTATATCGACCCTGGATGTATTTAAATTAGGGAATCATATCCCCTCGTAGACGCCTTTTTTCTAGAGAAAATAAGTTTAATTCAGTTAGTCTTTCTTCATAACTTAGCCCCTCCATTCCCCTTATTAGTTTTGTTGCCTTTCTCTGTACTTTTTCCAGCTCTAAAATGTCATTTTTATGAAGTGGTGCCCAAAACCGAAATCCATATTCCAAATGAGGGCATACTAGGGATTTGTATAGTGGCAGAATTATATTTGCTTCCCATGCTTCTATACCCTTCTTAATACATGCTAATATTTTACTTGCCTTTGCAGCTGCTGCTTGGCATTGAGCACTGCTACCTAGGTGGTTGTCCACTAGCACTCCAAAATCCCTTTCAATATCTGATACCCCTACATTTGCTCCATTAAGATTATACGTAACATGGCTATTTTTCCTTCCCAAATGCATACCCTTACATTTATTTGTATTAAATCTCATCTGCCATTTAGCCGCCCATTTCTCTATTTTATGCAAATCCCTCTGTAGGGAAAGTATATCATTATCCGATTTAATTACCTTGCACAACTTAGTGTCATCAGCAAAAATGGAGACACTACTTTCGAGTTCTACTTCTACGTCATTAATAAATATGTTAAAAAGGAGAGGACCTAATACTGAACCTTGAGGAACCCCACTTACCAATCGGAGTATGTTCCATTTACAACAACCCTTTGCTTCCTGTCTTTTAGCCAGCTCTCGATCCATGAGCAGATATTTACTGCAATTCCTGTATCCCTTAATTTGCTCAAAAGTCACCCATGAGGCACTGTATCTAAAGCCTTTGCAAAATCCAAAAAGACTACATCCACTGAGTTGCCCTGATCCAAGTTCCTACTAACCTCCTCATAGAAACTAATTAGATTGGTCTGACATGACCTATCCTTCAAAAATCTGTGTTGACTGCTACCTATGATCTTGTTCAAATAGACATATTCTTGTATTCTGTCCCTTATTAACCCTTCTAATAGCTTCCCAACTACAGATGTGAGGCTCACTGGTCTATAATTCCCCAGATTTGCTCTTGCTCCCTTCTTTATTATAGGTATCACCTCTGCTTTTCTCCACTGATCTGGTAGAGACCCTGTGGTGAGTGAGTCTTGAAAGATTAGATATAATGGTTTGGCCATTACAGAACCTAGCTCAGTACCCTTGGATGTATTCTATCAGGACCCGGGGCTTTATTAACATTTATTTTCTCCAATCTCTTTTGGATTTCTTCCTGCGTTAACCAATTATTTAGTGATGGTAGTGTAGCCCCATTATGTTGTGGGGACCCAACCACTGGTACCTCCCTTGTGTATACCGACGAAAAGAACCTATTTAGCTCATCTGCCTTTTCCTGGTCACTAATTATCAGATGGCCTGTGTCACATTGTAATGTTCCTATAGCTTCCTTCCTCGCCTTCTTCCCATTAATATATTTAAAAAATATTTTAGGGTTAGTCTTACTTTCCTTTGCAACTGACTTCTCATTTTCTATTTTAGCCAGTCTAATAGCCCTTTTGCAAGCCTTGTTGATTTCCTTATAGTCACATAAAGCTGCCTTTGTTCCCTCCTTCTTGTATAATTTAAATGCATGTTTCTTTTTCCTTATCATGATCTTTAAGTCATTGTTAAGCCACATGGGATGTGATTTACTCCTATTCATTTTATTTCCATATGGTACATGTCGATGAGTATGTTTATTTAGTAAGGATTTGAATGCTGTCCATTTATTCTCAGTATTTTTCCCTGTAAGTCCTTTGTTCCAGTCTATATGTAGTATTGCTGCCCCTTACAACTCTGTTTTTAATAATTGGTTTTGTAACAGAGTTATATGGTTACATTATTGAATAAAGTCAATAAGACTGTTGTAGGGAATATGGGCACAGATTGAAATATATTGATTAACACCAACAGTCCGGAATGCAAGTGCTAATGAGTCTAGGTTCTGTGACCACTCCCAAAAGGGTAACAGAAGGAGTGTGGTATATTGGACTTTTTAACTTTATGAAAAATTAGAAAGTTAAACAAGATGATGGGAGGATGAGGAGAGGGAGAGGTAGAGGAGAGGGAGAGGATCAGGTGAGGGAGAGGATGAGGGGAGGGAGGAGGGGGTGATGCGAGCCCTGGGACTCCTGCTGCTGTTCATCAAGTTTTTGGAACCCTGCATATGCTAATGAGGTGACGCGCATGTGACGCCACACGCCATTAGCATATACCAGGACCCGACACAGAAGACGCGATGGACAGCAGCAGGAGCAGCTGATGAAGGTAAGTGAGGGGGGGGGGGTTAATTGGAGAGGGGGAAAGGGAGAAGGGAGAAAGGAGGATGAGGTGAGGGAGGATGAGGGGGCGAAGAGGATGAGTAGAGGGAGAGGATGAGTGGAGGGAGAGGATGAGGGGAGGGAGAGGAGAGGAAGAGGGGAGGAAGAGGAAGAGGGGAGGGAGGAGGGGTTGATGCGAGACCTGGGACTCCTGCTGCTGTCCATCGGGTCTTTGGGACCCGGCATATGCTTATGACGTGACGCGCATGTGACGTCACATCAATAGCATATGCTGGGTCTCGACACAGAAGACGCAATGGACAGCAGCAGGAGCAGCACAATGCAGGTAAGTGAGGGGAGAGAGGGGTTGAGGGGAAAGAGGGGGGGCATTGGGGGGGTTCCGCTTGGGGTGCTGCAAGGCTGGGGGGCCTTGCGATGAGCGACGGAGGAGTTCGCCCCTGGCAGGAAGCAAGTAGGGCAGCGGGCCTCGTGGTTACGGGCCGCAAACAGCTGACCTTGCAGCTGCGGCCGGTGCTGCTTGTCCCTCCTACAGCGCTCATTTCCATCAGCTCAGTGAGCGCCATTTGACGCTCACTGCCTGTCGTACAGGGTAGTAGGGATGAGCGCCTACAGCGCTCATCTCCACCAGTGCAAGGAGCGCCTTCAACACTCCTTGCCAGCAAATGCGGCCCTCGCCTTGAGAGGGCTGCAGCTGCGAGCCCGCAATGTTAGCAACAACCCGTATTGCTGACAACTATATATGTGATATAAAAAGTTCCAATAATATCATTTTGCAGGTTTACATCTAATGCAGGTGGTATGTTGCAATAGAAAACTGCCCCACATTTCCTTAAATATATATAAATAGAATTGTGATATAACAATTGAATTAGATAAAAAAACATCAACGAGTATAATTACTTCATCCTAGTAGAGATTCATGTACAAATTTACTTTATTCATTTAATTTAATTGACAAGTTCATTGAAAATGGCTAGTGAGTACAAATATACTCAGCAAATTTAGTTTATCACTGTACTTTGTAAGGACTATATATCAACAGACTGCTGTTATCTTTACAAGGATCCAATAAATGATGCCCATTTGCAAGGTTCCTTGTAACTGTATTATTGACTTCATAAAAGGTTCATGGATACAGATGTATAGGTCTAAGTATTGTGACAGACTGGCTGCCACTTCCGGGGTCAATGCCCTGTTGACCGTCTCTGTAATGCAGTAGTTTAAGAGGCGTTATAGCTTTAAGGAGCTTTACTGAAAACTTGGTCAGCAGGTACAAACAAAAATAATACAAAACAAAGCCTAGCTTCCTTGAAGCAATAACTAAACAGAAATAGCAGTTTCCTCACTACCATAAACTAATGCAAAATAAAGCATTCATATATACAGCCCTGCAAGTTTTTCTGCTCCAAAACTCTGTGGGTTTGCTTCAGAGTGCAGAGCTGGCTCTCCTGGCTTTCAAGCCAGACTGAACCTAACCTGCTGGGTGCTCAGTAGTCCTTTTTTAAGGCAGAATGCAGCTGGTCTTAATTAGTCTTTTGTAGGAGGCTTAACTCTTTCACTTCCCAGGGGGGAAAAGGGCTCTGGCAAGTCTGCTACTTACATACACCCCTTGTATGATTCTTTTACAGTATATAATTGTAGAAATGAAAGCATTACAACACATTAGACATCTGAATTTCTGTGCTCCACAGAAACTATAGTACAAAGACATGTTAAAAAGTTACAGGCCCCTTTTCAATTGTCCAAATCGCAAATAGAGAAGCACGTAGTGGAGCCCATAAAAGTTACAAATATTTAATTGCCGACATTTTGATACTCGCAATCGATTTCTGAGTTACAGGCTCAAAATCACTGCGGATGTCAAAAACGTAACCCCGTCCTATCTCCTCCTTTGATGTTTCAAGCCCGCAAATGTTACCAGTGCTAAAGACGCAAAATACATTTTAATCATTAATCTTTATTTTTCACAGTCATATGTCATAACATTTTTCATACTTAAATAAGTAAATTTAAACACACGTGTCATATACTTCATTTGTTAAAATCTTTGTATAAATTTTTTTTGTTGTTGTAGTTCTTTTGTTTAACTGTGACCTTCCTCCAATGTTTTCCTATTTTTCTTTTCTCCATTTGACTGTAGCTGTAGATTCAGTAAAACATATTAACTAAATAAACCTAAAACATATAAATTAAACTGAACTAACCCTAACATTCAGGTGAGAGGGACGGGATACACTTAAGTGAGTTATAATTGATTTAATTTCTTTCTTTTTTTCCTAATGGGTTTGAACTCCAGATTTCTATTTTGTCAATAAAGTTGTCATTGAATCAGTACCTGTTTAGCTTCCGATTTCTATTCCGAGAGGTTATCAATTCAGTCAGTTTTAATATAATTTTTTAGTGTTTGTTTTGTGATATTTGTAATTTTTATATGATTGTGTATGGGGAGTTGATCCATACATCCCATGTTTCTGTAAATATTGGATATGTGTTGGATATGACATGAGTCATTTTTTCATTAATCATTATGACATTTAGTTTATGTATTATTTCTTGGAGGTGAAGTTGTGGCGTCTTCCTTTTTTTTGCAATGTGTCTTTTCGTGGCCATAAGCAGGAATTGTAGCCATTGATTATGCCGGTTTTGTGGTAGAGGAGAATAGTCTCTCAATAGGCAAATGTCTATCAAAGCGTGTATTGTTGTCTTCAAAATGGTAGATGCCAATTCCATGACCTTGGTCCAAATGTTCTGAACTATCAGGCATTCCCACCAAGTGTGGAGAAATATACCTGTACTTTGACATAATCTATAGCAACTTGAAGATGTTTGTGTGTTAATTTTATGTAATCTATCAGGTGTGAGATAAACTCTGTGCAGCACCTTTATAGAAGTTTCAAGTAGATTGTAATTTTCTGAGCCTTTGCTTATATTTGTGCAGTTTTTCCCCCACTTATGTGGATCCCATTGAGTTCCCATGTCTGATTCCCATTGCTTCATAAAGTTAGTTTTGAAATGTGTTGTCGATGGATTTATCATAGAGTAAATAGATCCGAGGACACCTGGTTAGTGGGGCTTTGTTGCATATAAGGGATAACCAGCGGCTTACCAAATATTTTTATTAGTGTGGTCACTAAGTGTTTTATCTTACAATAATTGTAATGCTCCTTGAGTGGGATGTTATAGTTAATGCTCAATTGGTCAAAGGTAAGAAATTGTCCATTTGATAACCAATTACCTAATTTGTCAAGTTTAGCTGTTGTCCACCAATTTTTAGAATCCTCTCTCAAGCTGTCCCAAATAGGTTGAGATATAAGTGTTAGTTCTGTTAATCTAGCTGCTAATTGATTTTTTTGAGTTAGCCGTTTTTCCATTTAGTTATGGAAAGCTTTATCATAGGGTTGTTATGTTTCAGTATATGTGGAGGGATTGATGGATTCCATATAACGGATTCCCATGTTTGGGGTTTCATTTTGTAATTTTCCAGAAATACCCAGGCTGGTTTGCTGTTCACTTGAGTGTACTTGGGGTATGAATGTGATCTTGGCCGCGTTATGATATAATTTTATGTTAGGGCACGACAGCCTTCCTGTTTATTTATTTCTGAATATGTGTGGGTTAGCTTTGCACTTTTATTATTCCATATAAATCTAGCTATATATTTTTGAAAATTCTTTAACTCTTTGGGAATAATTGGTATAGGTATGGATCTGAATAGATATACTATTCTTGGTAATATATTCATCTTAATGGTGTTTATACGCCCTGTCCATAGTAATGGATATTTGCCTTATTTGTTAATATCAGTTTTAAGGGACTTAAATAATAGGATATTGTTTGCATTGTACAGTCCAGACAGGTTAGGGGTTATGCTCAATTCCACATATTTTATGTGGTGTTTGGGCCAAGAGAACGGATATTGTCTTTTAAGAGGGTCTCGGTCTTGTTGGGGGAGCAATGATCTTATCGCTTCCATTTTATCCATATTTACCATGAGTCCTGAGATCGCTCCGAAGGAATCTAAGATGCCCATCAGGGCTGGTATGGAGTCTACCGGATCTACCAATGTGCACAAGATATCATCAGCGAACATGCAGCACTTAAATTGTTGCAGTCCAACCGTGACTCCCTTTACTCGTGGCGTGGACCTAATAGCTTGGGCCAGGGGCTCAATCACTAAAGGGAATAAAAGTGAGAAGAGAAGGTAACCCCTGTCTAGTTCTTGTATGGAGATATGGTCTCTATTTGAGCTTTGTAGTCTGAGGTGCGCTATTGGATTTCTATAATAAGTTTTAAGTAGAGTAATAAAATTACCCTTAATGCCCATCTTGGCCAAGACCTCATGCAAATATAACCATTCCAGTGAATCAAAGGCCTTCTCTAAGTCTAAGGTTATTGTGCATAAGGAGATATTCTTAGATTTGGCTATATGATATATGTTGAGAATCCACCAAACATTGTCCCCCGCCTTTCTGAATGGCACAAATCTTACATGGTCCTTGTGAACTAGTAATATACTATGTTAGGTAAGAACCTGGAGAATCTAGTTGCCATCAACTTTGCTAGTATTTTAATATTTCCATTAAGCAATGAGAATGGACTGAAGTTTTTGACTTCCAATGGGTCTCATCAAGGTTTAGGGAAGAACACCATGTCAGCCTGGTTGAATTTGGCGGCATTTGTTCTCCTCGTAGGATTTTGTTATATAATCTATTGGTATAGGTATGGAGCAAGTTTATTGGCATGAGTTTTATAATAAATGTTGGAGAAGCCATCTGGCCCAGGTGATTTGCCTAGTTTTAAAGATTTTCCAAGAGTTTCTAAAATATCTTCTACAGTTGTTTTAGCATTTAGATTTTCTAGGTCTTGATTTGAGATGGATGGGATATCATATTTGTTTAAAAATTATTTTATTGTGAAGTTACTAGTTTTTAATTGGGATGAATATATTTTTTGATAATAATTAAGAAACATTTATTTTATTTTTGTTTGGCTCAGGGCTATCTGTGCTCCCGGGGTTCTGATCTAGTAAATTTGATTTTGATTTTGCTTGGGCCTCAGTTTCCTAGCTAGAATACATCCATTTTAATTTCAACCATTCAACAAGCCCACAATTGCCTTCAAACCCATAAATGGCAAATGTATCAAAAAATTCTGAGAGTACTAGATAGGACAAAAAATTTTACAGTTTGGTGGCTCAGGTATAAAGTTTAAGACCCAAATGCAAATGTGTAAATTAGGGTGCACCTTAGGATAAATTGATAAAGCCAAGAAGAGAGAAAAGATCCTATTTTAGGGCACACCTAATAATCCTTGTCTTAGAACGAAGAGGATAAACTGTACGGTAAAACTTAGCTTTTAATATTAATAATTAAAATCCATATTAAAATATATACACATAGGTGGCTGAGAGATGGCGGAGCTATGAAATTGGTGGAGATAATGTATCTAAATAGAGAAATCTGCCTTAGGTATACTGGCCATATACAAAAAAAGTGCTAGTGTTGTCACAAAAAAAGGTGACTGTTGTGCAAATAAAGTGCTAAATATATAAAGTGCAAAGTGCTGTTATAGGTATAGTATACAGTTGTATGCTATACACTGATAATAAGTGCTAAGATAGTATGTTGCATATGGCAAGTAATATAGGTACTAGGATTCAATTATCCTGAATGATAGATTTCTAAAGGAACACAGTGACAAGTATTGAGTGCTCCAATATTGCTGTGACTTTGAGTGGCACCCCACTGTATTGTATAAAAAATGCACTGTGCTTAAGGGACTGCAGTATACATTAATAAAATGATGCCCAAGTAGGTCTCAATTATTGCTGCATAAGTCACCTATATCCATCTATAAATACCTAAGACTTCCTACAATGTTAGAGTGTGCTGAATAGCATAACTCTTCAAATCAATGGAGGGACTTTAGTCTATGGGCCTGATATGAGAACCGTTATAATTCCACCAATAATAGCCTCAATATTATCCCAATGATATCGGGTAAATCTTGTCAGGATCCTTTTATAAATAGCTGTGCCTTCCTAAATATTGGCTAAATATTGGCTAAATAGCTTCTATCTGAAGCACAAGGAAGGGACTTTAGTCTATGGGTCTGAGAAGAAAAAACGCCTGCTCTCTGCCTAACACGCGGCGGTCTAGACGCTTCAAAGTGACGTCATAGACCCGCGACTGTGTTCCTACGTGAACCCGACGTACGTTTCTTGAGTTTAGGCAGAGAGCAGGCGTTTTTTCTTCTCAGACCCATAGACTAAAGTCCCTTCCTTGTGCTTCAGATAGAAGCTATTTAGCCAATATTTAGCCAATATTTAGGAAGGCACAGCTATTTATAAAAGGATCCTGACAAGATTTACCTGATATCATTGGGATAATATTGAGGCTATTATTGGTGGAATTAGAACGGTTCTCATATCAGGCCCATAGACTAAAGTCCCTCCATTGATTTGAAGAGTTATGCTATTCAGCACACTCTAACATTGTAGGAAGTCTTAGGCATTTATAGATGGATATAGGTGATTTATGCAGCAATAATTGAGACCTACTTGGGCATCATTTTATTAATGATACTGCAGTCCCTTAAGCACAGTGCATTTTTTATACAATACAGTGGGGTGCCACTCAAAGTCACAGCAATATTGGAGCACTCAATACTTGTCACTGTGTTCCTTTAGAAATCTATCATTCAGGATAATTGAATCCTAGTACCTATATTACTTGCCATATGCAACATACTATCTTAGCACTTATTATCAGTGTATAGCATACAACTGTATACTATACCTATAACAGCACTTTGCACTTTATATATTTAGCACTTTATTTGCACAACAGTCACCTTTTTTTGTGACGACACTAGCACTTTTTTTGTATATGGCCAGTATACCTAAGGCAGGTTTCTCTATTTAGATACATTATCTCCACCAATTTCATAGCTCTGCCATATCTCAGCCATCTATGTGTATATATTTTAATATGGATTTTAATTATTAATATTAAAAGCTAAGTTTTACCGTACAGTTTATCCTCTTCGTTCTAAGTACTAGATAGGACCCAGAAGTGGGTTAAATACCTGTTCTTAACACTGTAAAAGCAAATCAAAAACTACTGTACTTAGTGGGAAAGCAATGAAAGGCATTCAAATTAATTGCACAACAGTCTCAAGCTTGCAAATCTTCAATCACAATATATATATTTTCTACTTTTTATTTCTGTGTTCCATCAATGCCAGGAATCAATGAGTTAATACATGTCATGGAACCCGCATGGACTACAACAGTTGATTTATTGATTTTTGCACATCGGACTTTTAAACACTAATTGATTGTAGTTTAAACTCCATGTTTTACTGACGTCATAATGACGGTCTCATTTACTATTGGCTCTCTCTAAATTGTAACTGTAAAGGGCTTGCTTAATTGATCATGGTCATGCCCTGAAATGCTACTTACGGGTTCATGGTTTGCGTGTTGGGAATGTGAGCCTGTACTTTCGGGCTTGAGCAATTAAATGCACCTGTAACTATGACAAATTTCTAACCTGCAGACATACAGGCAGTGTGAAGGTAATGACTTTATTTTAGGAATAAAAGATAAAAAATACGCCGTGAAGGGAAATTAAAAAAATATTATAAAGAACAGTGTTTAAATAAAACACTTAGGCGTGTTGAAATCATATACTGAACAAATAATTATTCATCTTATACATTTTAAATCACATTTCACACATTGACCTTATGAAATATTTGGATGGGTCTGTATAATATTAGAACAAATCCTCATATAATGCAGAAATCTGCTAATCATTGGGTTTGTGTAAATTTTTGTGATAGAAAAACACTGTAGTATATTTAATTAAAAAGCAATGATGTTAAAAACAAAAAATCAAGATACTGAGGTATCTGCCAGAAAAAAACATGGCATTAGACCAACAGAGGAATTATAGTAAATATATAGAGCCCAAAAAAATACTGGAGTTAGATCCAAGAGAAAGGGTTCAAAATATCAGGGACACAATCCTTATAGAAAATATGGACTTCTGCTTGTCCAATTATAATTACAATTTCATTATCGCAAATGCTTGCAGTTCACTTGGCCCCTTTGCGATGCAACAGGATGCTAATAAAAGTATATTCCTCTGTAATTTGGTCTACTGGCTAGATACTCATCAGTTATGCCCGACGGTCCCATTTCGCCCAATCACTGGGCTTCCTCATGGGCGCAAGTATTTTTTTTGTGCTATATATATTCACTATATTTCCTTTTTAACATCGTTGCTTTTTAACTAAATATACTACAGTGTTTTTCTATCACTAAAATTTACACAAACCCGACGATTAGCAGATTTCTGCATTATATGAGGATTTGTTATAATATTATACAGACCCATCCAAATATTTCATCAGGTCAATTTGTGAAGTGTGATTTAAAATGTATAAGATGAATAATTATTTGTTCAATATATGATTCAACACGCCTAAGTGTTTGATTTAAACACTGTTCTTTATAATAATTTTTTAATTTCCCTTCACGGCATATTTTTTGATCTTTTTTTCCTAAAATAAAGTCATTTCAAAAAATGTTTTGATATTGAGGTGTTAAGCACTAGGAATCCCTCTTAAAGTTGAGTTTAAGTTCATAATTACAGGCTTGGAATTAAATGGGGGCCATAGTTTGTAATAGTTTTAACATAGTACATCTAGTCTATCTCTTTACAGAAAAGCTGTTTTTTAAAATCACCACTTGTACTGATCTTTCAATTTTACCAATATGCATATATGGTACATCATATCTCAGTGTCCTGCTTTACTGGGTGTTCACTCTTACCCTCCTCATCTTAATAACTTGCAAGGTCGGATATAATTACCAGGTCCCATCGGTTTCTGCTACAGTTGCAATCAGTAAGAGGAATTTTTTTAAAGTATGCTCAAACGTGTCATCAATGCACCTGAAGTGCCAGTTTATCCTAATTGATTCACTCATCTTTGCTATTTTTAAGATGAATAAGGAAGGGAAGCCATTCTGTTCCAAGTCTATTTTATGCCTTTATCCACTACCCTCCTCACAATCTTCTCATGCTGCCTGTTAATAAATTTCAAGAAGCTCAACCAAACTACTCTTGACTATCATACTTTGAAAAATATTTAAATAGTAGCAGGGAAAATACTCTGTGATTAAGTTCCTACAGAAGCAAAACCCATTAGGCTGCTTTGTTTTCCAGTGTATATGTTGCTTCTTAAACAAGTTACAACAAAAGTATGGTAATTTTCAGTATTCAGTATTATTTGTATTTCTGGGGTTTGCCTAAAAAGATTAAGGAAGTAGCACAACATTTACAAAATGCCTACAGGAGAGATCTAGCAGCATTCTGCATTATGGATTCATAGAACGTGTGCATGGTAGATGCAGCCACTCCTGGAACTTGTGATGGTGCCAGCATTTATGGACCTACGATCTTATCTTGCTTACATCATGCACAATTTTGCTTAAACAGTGTTTAATGTATTACAGATTGAAGGGGTCCATGTACTTCAATGAAGCTGTGAGCTATACTATGGAAGATCACCCAAGATGGGCAGGTCAAAGCAGAGAGGTCAGACAAATCTCAGTCCACTGTAGAAGGAACCCAGCAAAAACACAGTATCTTTGCCAATATAACCTTATGGATGAGCACAACCAGAGACATAACAATTGGTCTGGAATACTGCTGTCCATAGGGTCACGAAGAGTAGGACACGACTGAACAACTAAACATCAAACACATTTTTTGCTATTTCCTCACGGTAGCTGGTTGGAGTGGTTACTTTCTTTCTTCTCTTCACAAATTGATTATTTGTACATACAGTAGCCAATAGCACTTTGAACTAAACAAATTGGAAATATGGAATTTCCATTGCACCAAGAAGTTTGCAGGAAGTTATGAAAACTGAACTTCCAGCAATGGCAGGAGTTGGCACATATCTTCACCATTTTAGTTTATGTAACCTCCAGATAGTATACTTCAATGTGGAGTACCAAACATGTAAATAAAGCAAATGTATATATACATACAGGTGTGCTCAAAAGTTTGCATACCCCGGAAGAAATTGTGAAATTTTGGCATTTATTTTGAAAATATGATTGATCATGCAAAAAAAAAGTATTTTATTGATAGTGATCATATGAAGCCATTTGTTTGGCTCCTTTATATATCATAATGATAACAGAAATCACCCAAATGGCCCTGATCAAAAGCTTACATACCCTTGAATGTTTGGCCTTGTTACAGACACACAGGGAGACACACACAGATTAAAATGGCAATTAAAGGTACATTTTCCAGACCTGTGGCTTTTTAAATCAGTATTTGTGTATAAATAGCCAATGTTAGCTCTCAGGTTGATGCACTGACAGGCTAGATACTGAGCCATGAGAAGCAAAAAAGAACTGTCAAAAGACCTGTGTAACAAGGCAATGGAACTTCATAAAGATGGAAACGGATATAAAAAGATATCAAAAGCCTTGAAAATGCCAGTCAGTACTGTTCAATCACTTATTAAGAAATTCGGGAATCTCCTAATACCAAACCATGATCAGGTAGACCAAGACATATTTCAGCCACAACTGCCAGAAGAATTGTTCGGAATACAAAGTAAAACCCCACAGGTAACCTCAGGAGAAATACAGGCTGCTCTGGAAAAAGATGGTGTGGCTGTTTCAAGGAGCACAATTCGACGATACTTGAATAAAAATTAGCTGCATGGTCGAGGTTCCAGAAAGAAGCCTTTACTGCACCAATGCCACAAAAAAAGCCCAGTTACAATATGCCCGACAACACCTTGACACACCTCACAGCTTCTGGAACACTGTAGTTTGGAGTGACGAGAGTGGAGTGATAGAGAGTTATGGTCACAACCATAAGCGCTATGTTTGGAGAAGGGTCAACAAGGCCTATAGTGAAAAGAATACCATCCCCACTGTGAAGCGTGGTGGTGGCTCACTGATGTTTTGGGGGTGTGAGCTCTAAAGGCACTGGGAATCTTGTTAAAATTGATGGCAAGATGAATGCAACATGTCCCAAACAGTAGATCTCACTGGGTGGTATGCATTGGGCAATGCATAATTCAGTTGGTGGGCACATAATAGGATCCTAAATTGTATCTAAATTTTAACAGGGGGTGGCCCATTAAGGACTGTTAGGTCCTTAGGAGAGGAGAACAACAGAGTAGTAAATAGGGGTATATTGTAAGGGTTAGAGAAGGGCCATAATTGCCTGGTGCTGGGTGGGTAAAGAGGAATGATAGTTATATATGGCAAAAATATAACAGTACATGTTGGCATTCATGGTTTCCTCAATGAACTGTAGCTTCCCAGTGCCAGCAGCACTCATGCAGGTCCAGACCATGACACTCCCATCACCAAAAGTATACATCTATACTGAGGAAAGGTAGTTAAAATAATCCCTAAATGTCAGATAAATGGATAAGGCACAAATAACATCAAAAACACTGATATGAGATGAAACCCTCAGTTTGAATGTAAACAGCAATGCAGAAAGAGTGGAGGCAGCATCTGGCATCAGCAGGTAAATGCATATAGGGGGGGTCAACAATACATACTGTATTATAGAAAACATATATAGACATACACATATAGACATATTTGTTTGGTCTGGGCCTGCACTGGGGTGCTACAGTTCATTGAGGGAACCATGAATGCCAACATGTACTGTGACATACTGAAGCAGAGCATGATCTCCTCCCTTCAGAGACTGGGCGGCAGGGCAGAATTCCAACATGATAACGACCCCAAACACACATCCAAGATGACCACTGCCTTGCTAAAGAAGCTGAAGGTAAAGGTAATGGACTGGCCAAGCATGTCACCAGACCAAAACCCTATTGAGCATCTGTGGGGCATGCTCAAAGGGAAGGTGGGGAGTGCAAGGTCTCAAACATCCACCAGCTCCGTGATGTCATTATGGAGGAGTGGAGGAGGACTACAGTGGCAACCTGTGAAGCTCTGGTGAACTCCATGCCCATGAGGGTTAAGGCAGTGCTGGAAAATAATGGTGGCCATACAAAATATTGACACTTTGGGCCCAATTTGGACATTTCCACTTAGTGTACTCACTTTTGTATGTTGAGCTATTTTGAGGGGACAGCAAATTTACACTGTTATACAGGCTGTACACTTACTATTTTACATTGTAGCAGAGTGTCATTTCTTTAGTGTCACATGAAAATATATCACATATAATAGTTGTGAAACTACGAATCGTCGTCATGCTTTGCGAGGGGCCGCATTTGCGGAAGGTGGAGGCTCCAACATCGGCTGTGTTTGTCTGCATTTGTGGAGGTGGAGACTCAAAGGCGCCTCACACGTGGTTAAAAAGACACACGCGCACAACTTAGAAATAAAAAATGATCTCGGAACCAACCTTAACGGAACAAACACCCACATGCACGAAAAATACGACCATAACGGCAGAACCGCGCGCACCTAAAAACAGTCAAAACACACCAAATACTCACAAAAACTACATAAAAAGCTTACACATAGCAAGGGGGGGCATCCAGGACCTCTGAAAGTGAAGTTACACCTCCATTTAAGTCCAAATTCCCGAGTTCAGACACACGAAAATCCCCTAAGCGAGAGAAAAAATGGCCGCCCAAAAAAACTAAAACGAGGCTCAAAGCCCAGCCAAGTACAACTTAACCAAGAAGGGATCCGAGATAAGCTCGCAAACTCGCATTAACCCCACGGGATCCGAGATAAGCTCGAAGACCTGCATTAACCCCACATTAACCATCACAGTGGGGGTCCAATGAAAGTTCAAAATTCCCGCGTTACGAGTGCTTAAAAGACCGGAAAGGTCCTTAAAGGACCCGTTATAAAAAATATATATATACACTATCACACATGGGGCTCTATACAGAGCCCCATCAACCATTAATTAACCCTGACACTCATGGGGGTCAAAATAGACCCCCATAAGTCCTTCATTAACCCTGTCACTTATGGGGGTCAATACAGACCCCCATAAGCACTTAATTAACCCCCTCACTCATGGGGGTCAATACAGACCCCCATTAAGGCCTAATTAACCCAGACACTCATGGGGGTCAATATAGACCGCCATAAGCCCTTCATTAACCCTGTCACTCATGCGGGTCAATACAGACCCCCATAAGCCGTTCATTAACCCTGTCACTCATGGGGTCAATACAGGCCCCCATAAGCACTTCATTAACCCTGTCACTCATGGGGGTCAATATAGACCCCCATAAGCCATTCATTAACCCTGTCACTCATAGGGATCAATACAGACCACCATAAACTCCTAATTAACTCTGTCATTCATGGGGTTCAATACAGACCCGCATAAGCCCTTCATTAACCATGTCACTCATGGGGGTCAATACAGGCCCCCATAAGCACTTCATTAACCCCCTACTCATTGGGGTCAATATAGACCCCCATAAGCCCTTCATTAACCCTGTCCCTCATGGGGGTCAATACAGACCCCCATAAACCCCTAATTAACCCTGTCATTCATGGGGGTCAATATAGAGCCCCAAAAGCCCTTCATTAACACTGTCACTCATGGGGGTCAATACAGGCCCCCATAAGCACTTAATTAACCCCCTCACTCATGGGGGTCAATACAGGCCCCCATAAGCACTTCATTAACCCCCTCACTAAACGGGGGTCAATATAGACCCCCATAAGCCCTTCATTAACCCTGTCACCCATGGGGGTCAATACAGACCCCCATAAACCCCTAATTAACCCTGTCATTCATGGGAGTCAATATAGACCCCCATAAGCCCTTCATTAACCATGTCACCCATGGGGGTCAATACAGACCCCCATAAGCCCTTCATTTACCCGGTCACTCATGGGGGTCAATACAGACCCCCCTAAGCCCTTCATTTACCCTGTCACTCATGGGGGTCAATATAGACCCCCATAAGCCCTTCATTACCCTGTCACTCATGGGGGTCAATACAGACCCCCATAAGCCCTTAATTAACCCCCTCACTCATGGAGGTCAATACAGACCCCCATAAACCCCTAATTAACCCTGTCACTCATGGGGGTCAATATAGACCCCCATAAGCCCTTCATTAACCCTGTCACTCATGGGGGTCAATACAGACCCCCATAAGCACTTAATTAACCCCCTCACTCATGGGGGTCAATACAGACCCTCATAAACCCTTAATTAACCCCGTCACTCAGGAGGTTCAATACAGCCCCCCATAAACCCTTAATTAACCCCGTCACTCATGGGGGTCAATACAGACCCACATAAACCACTAATTAACCCGGTCACTCATGGGGGTCCATACAGACCCTCATAAGCCTCTATTTAACCCCATCAGTCCCATAGGGGTATATTAAGACCATTATGGGCCTGTTACAACCCAACATTAACCACATTATTCTCAAGGACCATCATGACACTAAGTATAATACACTGCACTATACCCCCCCAATAAAACATTACATATCAACTAAACAGCCTCTACACTTACCTATTAAAAACTACACTACCTACCTACACTGCCTACCTACCACCTAATAACCCCCACCACTCTAATTACAGAAAATAAAAAAAGCCTAAAGTTACAAAAAATAAAAAATCTACATTACATAAAATAAAAAACCTAAGTCACACAAAATAAAAAATCTACATTACAGAAAATAAAAAAACACATTACAACCCCCCCCCCCCCCCACACACTACAGAAAAAAAAATACACATCTGAAAAGGAAATACATATAATACATACAATACAATACATACAATATAATACAATACAATTAAATACAATGCAATACAATACACCCCTATCTAATATACAATACATCCTATCTATCTAATATACATCCCCCAATCTATCTAAATAAATACCATAATCTAATATACATCCTATCTATATAATATACATCCCCAATCTATCTAAATAAATACCACAATCTAATATACAATACATGCTATGCTATCTATATAAAACACATACCCCTAGCTAACATACAATAAATGCTATCTATATATAAAAAAATCTAATTCTAAGCTGAAATAAAATAATTAAGACCACTTACCTTTGCAGATGTCTATTCAGATCAGCCACCTAGGGAAAAAATAAATACATTAGTGCAACACATTTGTTGATTTTCCTTTACAGATAAAGGCTGATAAATTGCAGAGTGCACTAATTGTGCCCAGGTGAGAGGGGTGTGGCTTGACTGTGTAACTAGTATAAAAGGTTTGTGAGCTGTTTTGGGGCCTGTTTACAAGTGGATTTTCCTTTACAGATAAAGGCTGATAAATTGCAGAGTGCACTAATTGTGCCCAGGTGAGAGGGTTGTGGCTTGATTGTTTAACCAGTATAAAAGGTTTGTGAGCTGTTTTGGGGCCCGTTTACTAGTGGATTTTCCTTTACAGATAAAGGCTGATAAATTTCATTGCACCAATTGTGCCCAGGTGAGAAGGCAGAAGTTAGTATAAACGGGGAAGGGGCGAACTTGTGAGTTTGCGAACATTTTCGGTATCAGGTGCAGTTCTAGTGAAGTGTAGGAGTTTAAATAGGGGTAGGGACTTCAAAGAAAAGGGAGGGCAGATTTATAGTGCAAAGGAGGAAATCTTTATACTAATATATTATTTTATATTCTTTATTTTTCCCACTGAAATTTTGTAGACAATAATAATAATTATGAGTCAGTCCAGTGGCAACCTCACTTAGTGTACATCCTGTCATATGTATGCAATACTGGGACAGATGATCCAGGGTCCATACCTCTGTGACAGGTATGAGCATGTTGCCTCTCTGGAAGCTCAAATTGGAGATCTGAAGCGGAGAATTGTAGCACTTGGTGATATTGCTCCATTGGAAGGGGGTTGGTGCTCACTGAGCACAGTTTAGCTGTGCCTAGCATGGAGGGCGGAGCTGGGGCTAGTGAGGATGTCTAGGGAAGTAGCTGGGTTACAGTTACAAGGGGAAGCAGGGGGAACAGGAGGAGGCAGGCCAGTTCTGAGTTGGCAAACACCAACAGATTTGCCAGATTGAGTGAAACTGTTGGGGATGTCCATTCAGGAATAGCAATGCCAGATAGAGCTGTTGCCTCTAACAGCCGGGACAACAGCTCTACTGGAGGAGTGGGAGGGCAGCATAGGCAGAGCAACAGACAGGTTTTGGTTGTAGGGGACTCTATTATTAGGAAGATAGACCGGTTAATTTGTCACCCAGATGCCAGCAATCGAACAGTTTGCTGTCTCCCGGGTGCTCGGGTTCGTCATGTTTTGGATCGGGTAGACAAATTATTGGGAGGGGCTGGAAATGAACCGTCAGTCTTGGTACATATTGGTACCAATGAAAAAGTTAGTGGAAGATGGAGTGTCCTAAAGAATGATTTTAGAGAACTAGGTAATAAGCTGAAGACAATGACCTCCAAGGTAGTATTTTCTGAGATACTACCAGTGCCACGTGCTAGCCCAGGGAGGCAGAAGGAGCTTAGGGAGGTTAATGCGTGGCTAAAGATGTGGTGCACTAAGGAGGGGTTTAGGTTTTTAGAGCACTGGGCTGACTTCTCACTTCGGTGCAATCTCTACCGTAGGGATGGATTGCACCTTAATGATGAGGGAGATTTTGGACTAGGGGATAGGATGGTAGAAAGGCTGGAGGAGTTTTTAAACTAGTTGCTGGGGGGAGGGACTAGATATAAGTAATGGGGTAGAAAGTGTAGAGGGTATAACGGATGAATTAACAACTCATAGTGGAGGAGATGGGGGGAGGGGTAGTATAGTCAATAGGGAGGTAGTACTAAGTCATTCAAGTACAGTGGCAGGCACTTCAGAGCTACAGACTCATAACATAAGGTGTATGCTTGCTAATGCCAGAAGCTTGCCAGGAAAAATGGGAATTATTAGCAATAAATGAAAAATGGGATTTAATAGGCATTACTGAAACGTGGTGGGATGAATCTCATGACTGGACTGTTAATCTGGATGGTTATAACCTATTTAGGAAAGATAGAGGCAATGGTAAACGAGGAGGAGGGATTTGTCTGTATGTTAAGCCTGAATTTAAGCCTTTAGTCAGAGAAGATATTTATGGTGGACCTAGTGATAAAGCTAAATGTTTGAGGGTAGAGTTAAATAGCGGAGCAGCAAATTCCAAAAGAATATTAGTAGGAGTATGCTATAAGCCCCCAAATATAGCTGAAAGTGAGGAAATACAATTATTGTTACAGATTGAAAATGCAGCTAGGCATGGTCAAGTTCTAATAATGGGAGATTTGAATTACCCTGAAATAAACTGGATAAATGAGACCAGCAGTTCATCTAAGGGGAGCAGGTTCTTGAGTACACTCAGGGATAATTATCTGGCCCAGGTTGTACAAGAGCCTACTAGTAATGAAGCTACCTTAGATTTACTCATCACAAATAATATTGATATAGTATCTAATGTTGGAATAGGGCAACCTTTGGGAAACAGTGATCACAACACAGTCTCGTTTGAGATTGCATTAAAAAAACTAAATTTTAAGGGGCCAACAAAAACTCTTAATTTTAAAAGGGCAGATTTTAACGGTCTAAGGGCAGCAAAGTATAGACTGGGAAAGAGAACTGGCAGTTAAAAACACTGACCACAACTGGACAACATTTAAATCCTTACTAAATATACATACACATCAGCATATACCGTGTGGGAATAAAAGCAAAAGGAGTAAATCCCATCCAATGTGGCTTAACAATGATTTAAAGATCAAGATACGGAGTAAAAAACAGGCATTTAAATTATACAAACAAGAGGAGACAGAGACTGCTTTACAGGAATACAAGGAAACCAACAAGGCTTGCAAAAGGGCGATTAGACTGGCTAAAATAGAAAATGAAAAATTAATTGCAAAAGAGAGTAAGACTAACCCTAAAATATTTTTTAAGTATATTAATGGGAAGAAGGCGAGGAAGGAAGCTATAGGAACATTACAATGTGACACAGGCCGTCTGATAATTAGTGACCAAGAAAAGACAGATCAGCTAAATAGGTTCTATTATTCGGTATACACAAGGGAGGTACGAGTGGTTGGGACACAGCAACATAATGGGGCTACACTACCTTTGCCAAATAATTGGTTAACACAGGAAGTAATCCAAAAGAGGTTGGAAAAAATAAATTTCAATAAAGCCCCGGGTCCTGATGGAATACATCCAAGGGTACTTAGGGAACTGGGTTCTGTAATAGCTAAACCATTATATTAAATTTTTCAAGATTCACTCAACACAGGGTCTCTACCAGATGACTGGAGAAAAGCTGATATGATACCTATATTTAAAAAGGGAGCAAGAGCAAATCCGGGGAATTATAAACCAGTGAGCCTCACTTCTGTGGGAAGCTTTTAGAAGGGTTAATAAGGGATAATATACAAGAATATGTCTATTTGAACATGATTATAAGTAGGAGTCAACATGGATTTATGAGGGATAGGTCATGTCAAACAAATCTAATTAGTTTCTAACGGGAGGTTAGTAGGAAACTGGATCAAGGCAACTCAGTGGATGTAGTCTTTTTGGATTTTGCAAAGGCTTTTGATACAGTGCCACATGGGAGACTATTGTGCAAACTAAGAGATACAGGAGTTGCAGTAAATATCTGCTCATGGATTGAGAGCTGGCTAAAAGACAGAAGCAAAGGGTTGTTGTAAATGGAACATACTCCGATTGGACTAATGTAGTAAGTGGGGTTCCTCAGGGTTCAGTATTAGGTCCTCTCCTTTTTAACATATTTATTAATGACTTAGAGGTAGGATTGGAGTGTGGTGTCATTTTCGCTGATGACACGAAGTTGTGCAAGGTAATTAAATCAGATAGTGATGTGCTTTCCCTCCAAAGGGATTTACATAAAATTGAGGAATGGGCATCTAAATGGCAGATGAGATTTAATACAAATAAATGTTAAGTTATGCATCTGGGAAGGAAAACGAGCCATGCAATTTATAATCTTAATGGAGCAAATCTAGGTGTATCGGATATTGAAAGGGATTTGGGAGTGCTTGTGGACAACCACCTAGGTAACAGTGCTCAAAGCCAAGCAGCAGCTGCAAAGGCAAATAAAATATTAGCATGTATTAAGAAGCGTATAGAAGCCAGGGAAGAAAATATAATTCTGCCACTATACAAATCTCTAGTATCCTCATTTGGAATATGGAGTACAATTTTGGGCACCACTTCATTAAAAGGACATTTTAGAGCTGGAAAAGGTACAGCAGAGGGCAACAAAACTAATAAGGGGAATGGAGAGGCTAAGTTATGAAGAAAGACTAACCAAATTAAACTTATTTTCTCTAGAAAAAAGGCGTCTAAGAAGAGATATGATTACCTTATATAAATACATCCAGGGTCAGTATAAAGATTTGTCAAGGGAGCTTTTTGTGCCAAGAGTTTTTCAACTGACAAGAGGACATCCCTTGAGGTTAGGAGTAAAAATATTCCGACTTAAAGAAAGAAAAGGGTTCTTCACAGTAAGGGTGGTTTTTCTGTGGAATTCTCTCCCAGAGGAGGTGGTGACAGCGGATTCAATAGATAACTTTAAAAGGGGACTGGATTTATTTCTAATAAAAAAGGGAATTCAGGGTTATCATGGATAATTAGAGAGGCAGTATTGATCCAGGGAGAAGTCCGGTCACCGGTGTGGGATCAGGAGGGAATTGATTATTTTTTTTATTTTTATATACAACTAATTAAGTAATAGTTAATCCGCATATTGCAGATCAGAGGAGATCTTAAAAGGTTGAACTTGATGGACTGAAAGTCTTTTTTCAACCTTAAATACTATGTAACATTTACAGTAAATAAATATACATTCTACTCACCTTTCCAGCATGTCCCGTCCTTATTCTTTTACTCTTCTCCGGCGCGGCACCTGTTAAAAAAAACATAACATTAATACACATACATAAACAAAAAAACAAAATAAAATAAACATAATCTACATTGTACTTACCTCCCCGCGATGTCTCCGGCCTCCTACTTTTCTGCCCCATCCTGGAACCGCGCTCTAAAAAAAAAAAAAAAAAAAAAGAACACATATCCGCACTCACGGACATCCCCGACGCTAATGAGGCTCTCGGAGACTTTTCCGGAAGAAAATAGGCAATGGCGCCTTCTGATTAGGTGAATTTGATAGACAGCGTTTTCAACCAATCAGGAGGCGCCAATGTGTGAGCCAATCAGAAAGGGATACACCCTAAAATCCCACTCTGATTGGATAATGCACCTGTCAATCTTTATTTAAACCAATCACAAGGCGCAGATGCCTTCAGCCAATCACAATGGAATACACCCCCACATTAGCGTCGGGGACATCCGCCAGGGCGCATGTGTGTTGTTGTTTTTTAAAAAAATGTAAAGAGCGCAGATGCTTGCAGGGCCCATCTGGGGCACAACACGAGGAGGCCGGAGACATCGCGGGGAGGTAAGTACAATGCAGATTGTGTTGATTTTACTTGGTTTTATGTTTATGTATGTGAACTAATGTAATGTTTTTTTTTTTAACAGGGGCCGCGCCAGAGAAGCAAAGATGGAGATCATGACATGCTGGAAAGGTGAGTAGAATATTTAGAATGTTTATAATGTTTATTTATTTTATGTAAACGTGTTGTAGTAATTTTTTTAATCTGTTTTACCCTAGGTTGGTGATCTATAGAAACATCTCAAAGGTAAGTGGTCTTAAGTGGTCTTAATTATTTTATTTTAGCTTAGAATTAGGGTTGCTATCTAGAGATAGCATGTATTGTATATTAGATAGTTAGGGGGATGTATAGTACATAGATAGTATTTATTGTATATTAGATAGATAGGGGATGTATATTAGATAGATAATATTGTATATTAGATAGGGGGATGTATATTAGATAGGGGGATGCATATTAGATATGGGTGTATTGTATTATATTGTATTTAATTGTATTCTATTGTATTGTTTTGTATTATATTGTATGTATTGTATTGTATTTAATTGTATTGTATTGTATATATTATATGTATTTCCTTTTCAGGTGTGTAATTTCTTTTTTTTTTCTGTAGTTGGGGGGGGGTTGTAATGTATTTTTTTATTTTCTGTAATGTGACCTGGTTAAAAAGGTGTAGTGCTTACACTTTGGGTCATGAGGGTTCTGGATGACCCTCATGGCACTCATAGTGTTATTACATGCGTTCATTAGTGTGTTAGAGGGGTCTATATAGTTGAGGCACACAGTACACTCACATTGTGTGGCAAACAGCATTTCAACACTTTCTTTTATTGACCGTCATTTTTTGATGGGCAAGTCGCTAGTAATACCATATTTACAAAAATATGAAGGGTTTACTCACTTTTGTGAGATACTGTATATATATATATATATATATATATATATATATATATATATATATATATATATATACGGTATATATATATATATATATATATATATATATGTACAGTGAGGGGAAAAAGTATTTGATCCCCTGCTGATTTTGAACGTTTGTCCACTGACAAAGAAATGATCAGTCTATAATTTTAATGGTAGGTGTATTTTAACAATAAGAGACAGGATTAAAAAACAAAAAGCAAGAAAAACGCATGTCAAAAAAGTTATAAATTGATTTGCAGGTCAATGAGTGAAATAAGTATTTGACCCCTTCGACTTAGTACTTGGTGGCAAAAAACCCTTGTTGGCAATCACAGAGGTCAGTAGTTTCTTGCAGTTGGCCACCCTGTTTGCACATATCTCAGGAGGGATTTTGTCCCACTCCTCTTTGCAGATCCTCTCCAACTCATTAAGATTTCGAGGCTGATGTTTGGCAACTCAAACCTTCAGCTCCCTCCACAGATTTTCTATGGGATTAAGGTCTAGAGACTGGCTAAGCCACCCCAGGACCTTAATGTGTTTCTTTTTGAGCCACTGCTTTGTTGCCTTGGCTGTGTGTTTTGGGTCATTGTCATGCTGGAATACCCATCCACGACCCATTTTCAATGCCCTGGCTGATAGAAGGAGGTTCCCACCCAAGATTCAATGGTACATAGCCCCGTCCATCGTCCCTTTGATGCGGTGCAGTTGTCCTGTTCCCTTAACAGAAAAACACCCCCAAAGCATAACGTTTCCATCTCCATGTTTGACGTTGTGGATGGTGTTCTTGGGGTCATATGCAGCATTCCTCAACCTCCAAACACGGTGAATTGAGTTAATGCCAAAGAGCTCGATTTTGGTCCCATCTGCACCCTGAATTTTGCATGCACTACAATTGTGCGGCACCTGGGCTGGGGGACAGGGGACAGGCACTGAGGATTAGTGGGGGCACTGAGACTGGAGGCATATAGAAACTAGGAGACATATAGAGGGGGCTCTGACTGTTACTGGGGGCAATATATAGAATTGGGGGACATGGGTAGAGGCAAAGGACAGGCACTGAGTGTGACTGGGGGCATGAGATATAACAGTGGAGCAGAAAGAGAGGCAGTGACACTGGGGGCACAGGGAGAGTGGACCTGCATGCAGATGTCAGGGCAAGCTATATACGTTGCACACGCACATTTGTCCGGTGCTTGCTTTTGGCCTGCTCGCTTTAATCAGTTAGCTATTTAGTTGGCGCGCTTATAACGGCGTGCTTTTGACTTGCGCTGTAATTTTGGGACACCGATCTGCCCGCAACACTTTCACCCAGTCCTCTTCTGAATAATTCAGATGTTCATTGGCAAGCTTCAGACGGGCCTGTACATGTGCTTTCTTGAGCAGGGGGACCTTGTGGGCGCTGCAGGATTTCAGTCCTTAACAGCGTAGTGTGTTTTCTTGGTGACTATGGTCCCACCTGCCTTGAGATCATTAAGATCCTCCAGTGTAGTTCTGGGCGGATTCCTCACCGTTCTCATCATCATTGAAACTCCACGAGGTGAGATCTTGCATGGAGCATCAGACCGAGGGAGACTGGCAGTTATTTTGTGTTTCTTCCATTTGCGAATAATCGCACCAACTGCCGTCTTATAGCCCATTCCAGCCTTGTGTAGGTCTACAATCTTGTACCTGACATCCTTGGACAGCTCTCTGGTCTTGGCCATGGTGGAGAGTTTGGAATCTGATTAATTGCTTCTGTTGACAGGGGTGTCCCGTATATATGGCACGCAGCAAATGTGCGCCCTCAAAAGCGCGCATAAAAACCCCAGAAGCACACAAATGCGCCGCCCACACGACAGATGCGCGCGAGCCACGGCGTGACAGAGACTGTGAAGCTGTCTCCGACACAGGATCTGCTGTACAGCTGCTCTTACCAACAAAGAGGATGTGCGAATGGAGAGGTAAGGGGAGAGGAGCAGAGGGGTGAATGAGAGTTACAGAGTGAGAGAAGAGAGAGTAGGGTGAGAGAGAGAGAGAATAGGGAATGAATGCGAGATACAGAGAGAGTAGAGAGACTAGGGTGAGAGAAGAGGGAATGAATGGGAGATACAGAGAGAATCTAGGGTGAGAGAAAAGGGAATAAATGGGAGATACAGCGAGAGGAGGGTTGTAAGAAGAAGATAGAGACAGAAGTGACACAGCCGGGAAAGCAGCTCCGGGATCTGAGGCAGCCCTCAATTAAATAGCTTAGATTAGGAGCACTCCCTATAAGAGAATGCTCCTAATCTCAGCTCGTTAATTGTATAAAAGACACCTGGGAGCCAGAAATCTTATTAATTGATAGGGGATCAAACACTTATTTCCCTCACTGACCTGCAAATCAATTTATAACTTTTTTGACATGCGTTTTTCTTGTTTGTTTTTTTGTTATTCTGTCTCTCACTGTTAAAATACACCTACCATTACAATTATAGACAGATCATTTCTTTGTCAGTGGACAAACATTCAAAATCAGCAGGGGATCAAAGACTTTTTCCTTTTCCCTCTCACTGTATATATATACAGTAAACTCCCTGTTATCCGACACCTACAGGTCCGGAGTCCCTGAATTTAAGAGTCTAAATGACCCTTATACACCCCAAAACCCCTCAAAATGCCTTTAAAGGGGCATTAGCACCTAATGGAGGTGTGTTTGGGGTCATTATCATGTTGGTATACTGTATATATATATATATATATATATATATATATATATATACACATACACACAAACAGCACATATGCATTTTATAGAACTGAAAATGTATATAATAAAATGTATATTTAGTAGACTTAAGATCATAATGCTTATAACTGTTACACCATTACAGTAATTAATTACTAATAGAGATTTGTGCAATTACACATTTTAAATTCATGATGTTTTATTATTACCATTTTATAAGCCATATTTTACAAGGCCAAATGTGTGAATGAATGGACTTTATCTACTGATATAAAAACATATGTTAAGTTATGACAGTCTATACGCTCTCTCTTTTCTTATATAAATGACTATGTACAAGCGGATCGAAAATGTATAACCATCAAATGGTATCACTGATAACACATGTG
Source organism: Discoglossus pictus (assembly GCA_027410445.1). Lineage (NCBI taxonomy): Eukaryota > Metazoa > Chordata > Amphibia > Anura > Alytidae > Discoglossus > Discoglossus pictus. Next base: position 166,172,422 of record CM050167.1, on the reverse strand, counting down.
ATATCTATTGTAATTTTAGGTTTAAACGGATAACTATGAAAATGTTCTGTGTAACGCATGGCTGCAAAACAGCAGACCGATTTGTCTTTTCCCTCGATGACTGATTGGTGTCATCAGATTTTAGAAAGTAGTTATGTTATTGCTACTGTCTGGAGAGGGATATATCTTAGTTTTCTTCTTTTTTTTTTTTTTTTATCAGAGGGATCACCTCGTGGGATGGGTTGCCGTTGTAATTTATGGAACGGCTGCTGAGAGAACTGAAGAAAAACTACCATTATTTGTAATTAAATTGAATAACCAAAGGAACAGAGATAAAAAGTCACAAAAAAAGAGCCCTTTAGACCCTCTCTATGAGCTTTAAAATCTTGTTCCAAAATGTTACGGGAATGAATTCCCCAGCAAAGAGATTGAGAGTTATGAAGTTTCTACATGATCAGGAAGTTGATATTGTCTGTGGACAAGAATCACATATTAAAAAAAACAGTATAACTAACCTGCCAGAGGTGTATTTATGTTTTTAAACAAAAAGTTATAATTAAAAAATATAAAGAAATGCCGCAGCATACAATGTGTGTTTTCAGTGTTGTGGAGCTGCTGTGTAAATCAGCAATGTGTGCAGTGTGTAGTGTAAATAGTGTGCGTGCGCGAGAGAAAATCCGTTAGGGTAGCTGTGTACTTCCGCATTGTATAAGTTAGTGTTGTAAAATGGCGCCTAATGTGTGTAGTACGCGGCTGTGGCTGATTTTGCGTACTTGTACTTGGACCTCGTACGGCTTTTTGGAAAAATCCGTATGTGTTTCGTGGTGTTTTGCGTGTTTAGGGTCCTGTAGCCTCGTTTTCGTTTTTTTCGGGAGCCATTTTTTCTCTCGCTTAGGGGATTTTCGGGTGTCTAAACTCTTTAATTTCTACTTAAATTGAGGTTTAACTTCACTTTTAGAGGTGCCGGGTGGCCCCCCTTGCTGTGGGTAAGCTTTTTATGTTTGTTGTGTGCATTTTTTGTGGTTTTAGTATTTTCATGTGCGTGGGTTTCGGCCGCTAATGTCGTATTTTTGCGAGGTCGTAATTTTTTTTTCAGAAGTGCCGTGGCTCGTGTTTGCAGAGCCTCCACCTCCGCAAATGCAGCCCCTCTGCGAGGGTCAGAATTTGCTGGCCTAAAGTCTGCAGTTGCTGCCAAGGAGCGCCTATTTATATATCACATATATAGTTGTGAGCATGCGAGTTGTTGCTAACGCTTGCGGGCTCGCGAAGCGAGGGCACTGGGCGAGGGCCTCAGTTGATGGCATGGAGCGCAGAAGGCGCTCCATGCCAGCAACTGCGACCCTCGCAAACTTCACGTCGCAACGCAAATAACACGACACACACATTACGACACTCGCAAACAACATACGACACACAGTCACACACATTACGGCCTCGCAACACTCGGACGCAACTCGCGAACATTACAAAATTAAAACCACAATACATACACACAGCACATACATAAAAACCTTACCTACAGCAACAGGGAGCATCCAGGACTTCAAAAATGCAACTTACACCTTTATTTCACTCAAAATAAAAGAGTTTGCACAATAAAAACTTTGATAAGCGAGAGAAAAAATGGCCGCCGAACAAAACGAAAACGAGGCTACACACGCAAACACCATACGAGACACGTTGCCACACATTACGACCTCGCAAGCATCGGACGCAACACGCCGACATACAAACATATCAAACACAATAAATACACACAACACACACATAAAAAACTTACCTACAGCAAGAGGAACCATCCAGCACCTCAAAAAAACAAGTTACACATTAATTTCAATAAAAATAAAACACTTTAGACACTAATGAAATCGCTAAGCGAGAGAAAAAATGGCAGACGAAAAAAACAAAAACGAGGCTACAGCACTCTCAACACGTAAAACACAACAACACACTCGCAAAACAACACACGAAACTCGAAAAACACCACGAAGCACCGACGGATAATCCGCAAAGATGCATAACACAGATAACCCGCTATTTTACGCCAATGCGGAAGTACACCACTACGCTAGCGGTTTGGTCTCGCGCACGCACACTATTACACTGCACACATTCATCACGCTTACACAGCACCTCCACACCACTAATGCTGCAGCAACATCAAAACAGATTGTCAGCTCTTCAACACAATGCTTCAAAATAGGTAAAGTATATTAATTTATTAATATATTATATATTTTAGTATTACACACCAAACAGCATTAGCTACCTTACGATTTGATTGCCGTCATTTTTTGACGGGCAATTCGCTAGTCACATATATAGTTGTCAGCAGGCGGGCTTGGCAAAACCTGTTGCTAACGCTGCGGACCTCGCAAATCGAGGGCCGCGGTTGAGGCCAGGCAAGGACCGCCAAAGGCGCTCCTTGCACTGGTCCCTACGACCCTGTACCACTTTCAGACCGCAAATGCGGACCCTCGCGAAGCCATTTTTTCTCTCGCTTAGGGGATTTTCGGGTGTCTAAACTCTTTAATTTCTACTTAAATTGAGGTTTAACTTCACTTTTAGAGGTGCCGGGTGGCCCCCCTTGCTGTGGGTAAGCTTTTTATGTTTGTTGTGTGCATTTTTTGTGGTTTTAGTATTTTCATGTGCGTGGGTTTCGGCCGCTAATGTCGTATTTTTGCGAGGTCGTAATTTTTTTTTCAGAAGTGCCGTGGCTCGTGTTTGCAGAGCCTCCACCTCCGCAAATGCAGCCCCTCTGCGAGGGTCAGAATTTGCTGGCCTAAATTCTGCAGTTGCTGCCAAGGAGCGCCTATTTATATATCACATATATAGTTGTGAGCATGCGAGTTGTTGCTAACGCTTGCGGGCTCGCGAAGCGAGGGCACTGGGCGAGGGCCTCAGTTGATGGCATGGAGCGCAGAAGGCGCTCCATGCCAGCAACTGCGACCCTCGCAAACTTCACGTCGCAACGCAAATAACACGACACACACATTACGACACTCGCAAACAACATACGACACACAGTCACACACATTACGGCCTCGCAACACTCGGACGCAACTCGCGAACATTACAAAATTAAAACCACAATACATACACACAGCACATACATAAAACCTTACCTACAGCAACAGGGAGCATCCAGGACTTCAAAAATGCAACTTACACCTTTATTTCACTCAAAATAAAAGAGTTTGCACAATAAAAACTTTGATAAGCGAGAGAAAAAATGGCCGCCGAACAAAACGAAAACGAGGCTACACACGCAAACACCATACGAGACACGTTGCCACACATTACGACCTCGCAAGCATCGGACGCAACACGCCGACATACAAACATATCAAACACAATAAATACACACAACACACACATAAAAAACTTACCTACAGCAAGAGGAACCATCCAGCACCTCAAAAAAACAAGTTACACATTAATTTCAATAAAAATAAAACACTTTAGACACTAATGAAATCGCTAAGCGAGAGAAAAAATGGCAGACGAAAAAAACAAAAACGAGGCTACAGCACTCTCAACACGTAAAACACAACAACACACTCGCAAAACAACACACGAAACTCTAAAAACACCACGAAGCACCGACGGATAATCCGCAAAGATGCATAACACAGATAACCCGCTATTTTACGCCAATGCGGAAGTACACCACTACGCTAGCGGTTTGGTCTCGCGCACGCACACTATTACACTGCACACATTCATCACGCTTACACAGCACCTCCACACCACTAATGCTGCAGCAACATCAAAACAGATTGTCAGCTCTTCAACACAATGCTTCAAAATAGGTAAAGTATATTAATTTATTAATATATTATATATTTTAGTATTACACACCAAACAGCATTAGCTACCTTACGATTTGATTGCCGTCATTTTTTGACGGGCAATTCGCTAGTCACATATATAGTTGTCAGCAGGCGGGCTTGGCAAAACCTGTTGCTAACGCTGCGGACCTCGCAAATCGAGGGCCGCGGTTGAGGCCAGGCAAGGACCGCCAAAGGCGCTCCTTGCACTGGTCCCTACGACCCTGTACCACTTTCAGACCGCAAATGCGGACCCTCGCGAAGCAAGGGGCCGCATTTCAGGAGGTGGAGGCTCCCACGTCTGCTGCAATGAGCCCAAGACTCATTGCACACCGCAAATGCCGACAATACACCCAATGACTTAATACGGACTTACACAAAAAATACGAACCAGAGGACTTACAAAAAAATCCATTACGGACAACCCGCGCACAGCCGAAAACAGTAAAAAACCACAAAATACACACACACAAAAAAATAATAATTACCCACAGCAAGGGGGGACACCCAGGACCCATGCATTATAGGGTTAATGTGGGGACACTGCAGGGGTCCTGATGGGGACCCCGCAGCATGGGGGAGTTAATTATTGTTGCCGCGATCAGGTTGAAGCCCGCCAAGACTTACTGCCGATGGCATTCTTTGCGATCGGCTGTAAGGGGGACCTCCTTGCAGCGCCATCCAATTGAATAGCAACGTAGACGTAGGGCTGCGAGGGGCCATAGCACCATCGCAAGGAATTGCAGATTTGCGCCCATTTTACAGCCCTTAATTGAATGGGGCCCATAGTATGTGTACACTGTGTCTTATAGCTGACTTGGACTCCTTGTTTACTGTGCCTTAGGGAGTTATCAGTTGCACCTCCCTGGCGAGGCCCACAGATGCCAAAATGTACATCTGGGGTTTGCTGTTTCTCCTGTTCAGAGTAGAATTGCCTGGTATTTCGGGGCTAGATCACCCTTTTGAGTGAAACCACACTGATATACTACAGGATATTTCTCCCTGTGAACGGCACAAAGAAGCTAAAAGAGGCTGCTGTCTGAGTGGGTTATCATGTCCACAGAACTAACCTACTAAGGATAGTTTGTTCTCTGCTTTAGCACCTCTGTTGCTGGTATTGCTTCTGTCCACTGCTGCATATGTAGATACAGACTTTATAGTGTGGTGATCTAGACTATGAAGGACTACATCTCAGCAGGATGTTGCAGGATGTTTTCTGAGACACGGTCACTGATTGGGTAGTTTGAGAAACAGCACAGCAAGTACAGCATAGTTTGAGTTTTCGTCAGCTGCAAAGTGCAGACCTAAGGGCACCACAGGTGGTAACTGCGACCCGACGTAAGCACGCCGTCAATTGCGCAACCAGAATAAAGCATGCGTGAATGCATGGCGCACCTGACAACTGTGCGCCGGACGAACTGCAGGAGGAGGTATTCCAGGGTGGGTGGACAGTAAGGGGCAAGAGGGGGCTGGGGGTTTAAGGGCATGGGAAGAAAGAAGAAAGGGCAGTAACGGGCAAGAGAAGCTTGGAGGTAATAAGGGTATAGGAAGAGAGAAGAGGGGACGGTATGGGGGCCAAATGAAATATGATGGGGCAGGACGGGACAAGTGGGGCAGGATGACAAAGGTCAAAATACAAGGGGGAGAGGGTGCGAGAGGGGGCAATATAAGGGGTAAGCAGGGTCGGTAACCAGGGGCAAGAGGCACAGCAGTAAGGGACAGCATCCTTCCCTGTATATCCATTGGGTGTCCCAGTCGGTGGCCCCCCTCTCTCCTCTGGCTCCAAGCTGGGCTCCTCCACAGGCTGTCTCTATCCATCCTCGGACTCCTCTCTATACAGTCCTGGGAAGTGTCAGTCAGTCCCTCTGTCAATCCACACTCTCCTCCGCCTTGGCATAAACTGACTGAGCATAACAGGATGCAGTGACGACAAAGATGGAGATAAATGAAAAGAGAGGGAGAGAGAAAGACGAAGAGAGGGGAGAGAGAGAAAGAAGAGAGGAGAGAGAGAAAGAAGAGAGTAGAGAGACAAAGAGGGAAGGGGAGTGAGAGAGAAAGAGGAAGAGAGAGAAAGAGGGAGATAGATGAAAATGGAGAAATAAAGAGAGACAGAGGGAGAGAGAGAAAGAGAGAGAAACAGCGAGAGATAGAGAGAGAAGAAGAAGAGAGAGAGAGAAAGAGAGAGAATATCCTACAGAGATAGAGAATCCTACAAAAAGAGAGAGCACCCTATAGAGAGAGCGGTAGGGCACCCTAGAGAGAGATACATAGACAAATAAGAAGAGAGGCAGAGCATCCTACAGAGAGATTGAGAGCATCATAGAGAGGGGGAGCACCCAAGAGATAGAGATAAGCAGACAAAGGTGAAGAGATACAGAGCATCCTACTGAGAGAAAGGGGGGAAAAGAGCATTGTAGTGAGAGACAGAGTATCTTAGAAAAAGAGAGGGGGAGAGAATAAAGAGAACCCCAAGTGAGAGATGCATAGACGAAGGGGAAGAGAGACAGGGATAGAGAGGGGAAGAGAGAGAAATATGGATAGAGAGATGCATAAATAGAGAGGAAGATGAATAGAGAGCATCATAGAGAGAGGAGAGCACCCTAGAGAGATGCACAGACAGAGGGTAAAAGAGAGAAAGAGAACACTGCACATACTGGGAGACTGAGCAAAATACATAGAGACAGCACAGCATAGTGCTCCTCCTGCAGTCCGGGTGGCGGGCGCTCTTTTCTGGCGTGCAGATGTGGGCGCACGCATTTGTCGGCACCCTGATCACGACGTACTGTTCTCCATTACACAAAGGATGAGCTACCCTAAGCAGGTAAATAGAAACACAGGTATCACTTATATATAGCCTTATTCTATTAGCTACTTGCAAATGCCTTGAACTCACAATTTGGGCTTCGGGTGTTTTTTTTATAAATGTTTATATTCATTTTATTGACTTACGAATTCATTAGTGCCAATAAGTAATATTTGCTGAATATTTAGCAATATTAAGAGTGATTTTAAGTGTGTTTAAATCTACGAATTGCGTAATTGAACCGGGCCGATAATTTCTAAAAAGTGCGTAGCACTTTAGTGGGACTACTATTTATAGCGATTCCGTACATGCCGCCCTGCACAAAGTGCGGCGTTAGCTGCGCATGCACACAGCACGGCTCCAAAGGGGGGGTGGGGGGCACAGGGGAGGGATGAGGGGGTAAAGAGACACAGGGGAGGGAGGAGGAGGGAAAGAGGGAAAGAGACACAGGGGAGGGAGGAGGGGGGAAGAGACACAGGGGAGGGAAGAGGGGGGAAAGACACAGGGGAAAAGAGACACAGGGGAGGGAGGAGGGGAGAAAGAGACACAGGGGAGGGAGGAGGGGGGAAAGAGACATAGGGGAGGGAGGAGGGGGGAAAGAAACACAGGGGAAAGGCGAAAGAGACACAGGGGAGGGATGAGGGGGTAAAGAGACACAGGGGAGGGAGGAGGAGGGAAAGAGGGAAAGAGACACAGGGGAGGGAGGAGGGGGGAAGAGACACAGGGGAGGGAAGAGGGGGGAAAGACACAGGGGAAAAGAGACACAGGGGAGGGAGGAGGGGAGAAAGAGACACAGGGGAGGGAGGAGGGGGGAAAGAGACATAGGGGAGGGAGGAGGGGGGAAAGAAACACAGGGGAAAGGCGAAAGAGACACAGGTGAGGGAGGAGGGGGTAAAAAGACACAGGTGAGGGAGGAGGGGGGAAAGAGACACAGGGGAGGGAGGAGGAGGGAAAGAGGGAAAGAGACACAGGGGAGGGAGGAGGGGGGAAGAGACACAGGGGAGGGAAGAGGGAGGAAAGACACAGGGGAAAAGACACACAGGGGAGGGAGGAGAGGGTAAAAAGACACAGGTGAGGGAGGAGGGGGGAAAGAGACAAAGGGAAGGGAGAGGGGGGAAATAGACACAGGGAAGGGAGAGGGGGGAAATAGACACAGGGAAGGGAGAGGGGGGAAATAGACACAGGGAAGGGAGAGCAGGAGGAGACACAGGCGAGGGAGAGGGGGGGGAGACACAGGGGAGGGAGAGGGGGGGGAGACACGGGAGGGAGAGGGGGGAGACACAGGGGAGGGAGGAGGAGGGAAAGGGGGAAAAAGACACAGGGGAGGGAGGAGGGGGAAGAGACACAGGGGAGGGAAGAGGGGGGGAAAAGACACAGGGGAAAAGAGACACAGGGGAGGGAGGAGGAGAGAAAGAGACACAGAGGAGGGAGGAGGGGGGAAAGAAACACAGGGGAAAGGGGAAAGAGAGAGCGGGAGAAAGAGACACAGGTGAGGGAGGAGGGGATAAAAAGACACAGGTGAGGGAGGAGGGGGGAAAGAGACACAGGGGAGGGAGAGGGGGGAAATAGACACAAGGAAGTGAGAGCAGGAGGAGACACAGGCGAGGGAGAGGGGGTGAGACACAGGGGAGGGAGAAGGGGGAGACACAAGGGAGGGAGAGGGCGGGAAAAAGACACAGTGGAGGGAGGAGGGGAGAGACACATGTAATATATTATACAGTCATTTATGACGGGTAAACGACTAGTAACTATCAGCCTAATTAAATTGCGATTCAGCAAATCTAAAGGGCTCCATATAAGCACAGAGCATATTTTTTTTACAGAAGTTTTTAGTTAGTGAAGACCTTGTTTTTGGATAGAAGTTCACTAACTAAAAACTTCGGTAAAAAATATATGCTCTGTGCCTATATAGAGCCCTTTAGATTTGCAATTTAATAAGGCTGTATATAACTAACAAAATCCCAAACCATTCCATATCCTTTTAAATATAAGACTTTTATACAAAAGAGCAAAATATGAGAGACTCAAAGGGACAGAGGGATTTCCACCAAAATGAAGGACTGTCCCTTAAAAAGAAGGACCTCTGGATAGGTATGTAAATCCAGTAACTATAATTATATTAATTACTCTCAATTAAGTATATCTAGTAGTTAATTATAGATCTAGGGATTACAGGTTTATTTGTGTGTGTGAATTTATATTCACCCCAGAGTTGCACTTTTGTGAGCAATGGTGAATGAATGTTCTAATAGCTACACAAATGAATTTAACTAAGAATCACTGATGTGGCCTGTGTTTATATGAGAAGCAATTTAACTATAATAATCCGGGGTGGAAACTTCCTGGGAACCTGGGCTCCTAAAATGTCTAATGCTGGATCCTAAATATTTTAGAAAGTATATTACATCTCTATGAAGTGCTTCCTTCTAGGCTCCTAGCAAGCAGTTTGTTTGGCTCCTTTAAAATCTTTCCTAAACTTTAGATATTTTGTACACCCCTGGTAATAGAAGTTCTACCTTCTTAGTGTTGCTTTTCTTAACCATATCATAGTAACAACCCTCTCAGAGATAGCCTTGCACTGTTTTAGGGAGGTGCACAAGCATCCCTATTAAATCCCCCCAACGTGTAAAACCGAGGTCGTAATGTAGACAGTAAGACTTACGGCTATTAAATTGGCCCTGTAAAGCAAGCCCCTGCCAATCTGAGCGTTTGGAGTGAAAAAAAGTCTGCAAGTTGTGTAGCGTGGAACTTTACGGCCGCAAATCATTTGTTCTCTGAAGCCTGTAACAGCTACATTTCCAATCATGCTATTAAATTGCAACAATTTCACTTGCCTTCAACCCTGTAACACGCAAATGTAGCCTAGAAGACACAAGTGCTAGAGAGGACTCGCAAGGGGGGTAAAGTCCAATCTGTAGCACTGTAAATGCACATATACACACACTACTGTACTTTTATTAAAAGGGAAAGTGATTTTAGGTCTTAGAATAAATAGCACAACATTCTCAAGTTCGCAAACCGGCCCACAAAAATACTTAGTTTCATGTTTGATTTCTGTGTTATATTGATCCTGGCAATCAATATGTTAATACATATACTGTAACTCACGTGTGATAGAATGTCATATTTACGGCTTTATTAATATTGCATCACATCTGGAATGTGGGTCCGATCGTAACTCGTAATTGAACTCTGTAAGATTTTTAAATTCAACCTCCATTTTTCTGTGACGCAATGCTGACGATCTCTGTTTCCATTGGTTCCATCTAAATCCGTAACTACGGGTTTGACTAATTGATCACATTCAGTGCCAACAAATGTTTTACGGGTTTGCGTCTCGAGTTTGTAACTCTCAGGCCGTTCTAGATTAATAGCTATGTAACTAGGCCAAATTTCAGGCCTGCAGCCCTTGCAAACTTCCTGATGCCGCTACAGGCTTCTAATTTAATAGGGCTGAAGGTGCATCATACCTGGTACCTCTTTTTACACCACCCCCGCTTTCAGTTTGTTTAGTAAATAGGACCATAAAACAACCTGATTTTATAAACAAAAAAGCTTGCTATGTTCCTGTCAGCTTTAATTGTATTGCTCTGCATATATCTGGCACGTACTCGTGCACATTGTAGAATTGGCCCTGCCTTAAATCTTTAAAGTTTATATTATGCGGTTTTCTGGCATTCCAGCACAATTATCTCAGGTGATCAGGCAAGTTTGATAGAAACTGGTGGTGTATTAATACATCAATGAACAATATTTCTGTGCAAAATATTTTGCCGGGTATTGATATGGTATTGATAACGTGTGTATATATGCATGCAATTGATCGAGGGGGGCATGGAAGGTAGCCAGGTGAAGTGGAAAGCCGCAAGTGGTAATTAAAGGGACTCTGAATTTTGTATTTTTTTTTTACTTTGTTGCATCTGAAAGATGATATTTGATAATATACCACTGTGTGTTTTTTTATAAACAAAATTCACAAAGCAGAAAAAACAAATTCAAAAGCTTAACTTATCTGGGGCCTTTAATTATTTATTTATTTAAACAAGCTCTGGGGGTTCCCCACTATCCCTTGGGGGGGGGGGGGTGGATCCTTGGTGGTGGGGGCCAGGAAGGGCAGTGATGGTGGGGGTGCAGAGCTATTTAAATGAGAAAAAATTGAAATTAAAAAAGTCTGACATTACTCTAACCCCCCAAAGCATTGCACTGGGTGCGCTAGCAATGGTTCCGCCCCTGACTGATACCCAATCCTATCAACACGGTTCTTCTAATCCCTTTCATCAGGAAAGCAGCAGAATTTCAGGAGAAAAAAATAAGAAAAGCCTTCCCTCTCAAAGAAACACATCATTACTATGTGTCCAAGAAAGAGCATAATATTTATTGTTGGGTTCTGTTTTTTTTACATTCTCTTAACACAAAGGAACAAAAGTAAATTTACATGTATAAACATAACTAGGATCCCTTCTGGATTTTTACCTTGTCACGGTAAAGGGGCTTGTGTACAATAATGAAGCTGTGAGCTATACCATGTAGGGTCACCCAAGATTGGCAGGTCACAGCAGAGAGGTCGGAAAATCAGGGTTCACTGGAGAAGGAACTGGTAATCCACTCCAGTATCTTTGCCAAGAAAACTTTCAGATAAGCATGACCAAAAACGTAACAATAGATGTGCCTGGCATGCTGCAGTCCATAGGGTCACAGAGAGTCGTACACAGCTAAACGACTAAACAACCCCTGATTAACTGTTGCTGACAGATCAATTAGTGCACCAGACAGCCTCATACAAACCTATGAATCTGGGGCACCATGGGTTCACGGCCGCTTGGAGACTTACTGAGATACCTTACCGGGTGTGAACTGTATGTGCCAGTTGGCTAGTGGAGGTGGCCTGATCTTAAAGTGCCACTAACCCTAATATTTTATTACCCCTCTCCACAGGACGTCATCACGACATCAGTAAAACAGGGAAGTTACACGCAATCTGCAATCTGAGGCTAAGAATTAATTAGTACCAATCAACAGTAATAGTCTCCGTAATTGCGTGTGTTGGTGACGCAATGTTAAAATTTCCGCCCCCTGGCACTGCTCCAGCCTCTCCTCCCCGGCTCTCCTCCCCACAGCACCCCACAGTTCTTGGCCTGCACTCTCCTCAGCGCTCCGCGGACTCTCAGCAATAAATGGCTCCAGGTGCAGGAGGAGCATTCAAGCGAGTACTACCACTCCCAGCATCCCACATGACAATGCGAGGCCGGTGGAGGGAGAGGGGGGCAAAAAGACACAGGGGAGGGAGAGGGGGGAGGAAGAGACACAGGGGAGTGAGGGGGATAGACACAGGGGAGGGACAGGGGGAAGAGACACATGGGAGGAAGGGGGAGGGAAAGGGGGGCAAGAGACACGGGAGGGAGAGGTGGAAACTGGGGAGGAGACACAGGGGAGAGAGAGTTGGGCAGAGAGACACAGGGGAGCAAAGAGACACAGGAGAGGGAGAAGGGAGCAAAGAGACACAGGAGAGTGAGAGAGGGGGAAAGAGACACGGGGAGGGAGAGGGGGGAGAGACTTGGGAGGGAGAGGGGAGAAGAGACGCAGGGGAGGGAGAGGGGGAAGAGACACAGGGGAAGGAGAAGGGGTAGAGACAAAGAGGAAGGAGAGGGGGAAGAGTCATGCAGTGTTACACCAATAGCAAGCTATACTAATTCTAAAATAAATATATAGGACTCCATTCAATTTGAGCCTCGCAACTCGAATGTCTGCGAATGAGTTACGTGCTCCCGTTCACCTCCGATTGCGATGCTATTCAATTGCTCAAGCTCGCAAGTTGCGGGACCAAAGCCAAAACCGTAAACCATGCACTGGTCCGGAGCAGCTGAGGGCAGGAACATGATCAATTAAGCAAGCCTGTAACTTCCCATTTCAAATCAGCCAATAGAAAATGAGGCTGTCAGAATTACGGCAGTAAAACATGGAGGTTACATGTCATTCAATTAGGTTCAGGAGTTCCGATCTGCTATCAGACTCACAAATCCTCTAAATAAAGAATTATGACATTTAATGCCAATACTGTTCTAGTCCATATGGGTGGTGTGATTTGTATTAACTCACTGATACCCGAGATCGATTTAACCCGAAATGAAACATAAAAATAAAATTTAATTTCTTGCTGATTTGCAGGCTTGAAATTGTGCAATTAATTCTAGTGTCTTTCATCACTTTTCCTGTTATTTACAGTGCAGGATTGATTTTGTATTTGCATTTACAGTGCTACGAATAGGTGTTTAACCCACTTACGGGTCCTCTCTAGCACATGTGGGAGTTTCTCCTTAATTTGCCATTTACCGGTGTGAATACATTTGCGAGATTGGGGAAATTGAGCAATGGGCAGTGTAATGGAGGTAGTGGTGGAAAGCAGAGAGGTGAGGAAGGTAGAAATGTGATTAAATGAATGGAGACACAAAGGCAAAATAAAATATGCTTTGAATGTGTCAATCTATTCCCAAGTGCCTGTCTACCGCTTGCACTATATTCACTACCGTGAGATGTTTTTGTTATTAAGATGAGACCCCAGTGGTTCTCAAGGTTATTCTATGTAGCTTAACTACTAACATTAAAAATTACACTGGCCAACAAAATGTTACTTTTTTTTGTCTCAAGTCAAAATAGAATTTCTCTATCACGAGAGACAGTGATTTTAAGTTTACAGTATTACATATATTTACAATACATACATAGTAAAGGACTAACCCCCCTGAAAGATAGAAGTGTAGGATTTTCTCCTGTATTTTTTCTCAGAAACATCCCTCTTGAGGGTCCAACAGTAATCAGCAAGCATTGCTGGACTCCACTTGCCCTGGTAGCGTGTGTCACAACCTACAATGATGATGGAGTATAGAGGATCCTAGTCCTCTTATCTCCTGTAGGTTTTAGACCTAAGATTTGGGTGACTCAGACTAATGGACCTTCTTTGCGGATGCAAGAGCATAAGTCCCAGCTTAAGGTAGTGTGCGCTGGGAACCCTGGAAGGAAGTCAGAAACGATCTCCTCTGCCAGCATATGCCCTTGGATCAATAATACACCTGCACACAAAGTCTTGATGAAAATTATGAAACATGTTTTATTTTAGAACAGCATATTTAACCACATTACACAAGAATGGGGGAAGTGGCTACCGTTAGCCAGCCCCAAATGACGTCTGGCCAATCATGAAGGGGAGCTGTGTGTGAACCAATAGTCCCCTCCCAGGTCCGCCCACTAGGCGAGGCCAACTAATTCATTTGGGGTCTGAATCTCCAGGGCAAAGCATGTCTTTTACTCTCCTGTGCCCAGGCTATGAAAGCTGAGAAGCCTTCAGGCCATCCCATTGTTGCTGGGTGCCTGCCTGTCTGCTCTCCAGCTGTGAGCTTCCCATTGTTAGTTCTATGCTGGATACTTAGCTAATGGGATTAACAGGCCTTTGGGAACAAATGAGGCGTGGCTGTATTCAATGGCTTCCCCTCTACAATATAATGACATACTAATATAATACCATACATTCATATTTACAAATACAACACACAATGTTTCACACACATAGAACCAACACATCCCACCAGCTCCCTCACATGACACCCATTACAATGAGCCTAAACATGGAAGGGATGGGGATATGCTAAGGGGTAAACTTATAATACTTTATCCCCTAGACCACAACACAACAATATATCCATAACAAGTGGGCCCCAAACCTTTTGTTCTTCCACATGGCAACAGCATGTGGAAGATAACCCAGCCCAAAATGGCCACTGCTGCCAGTCACAAAATGGCCCCAGCATAGTTCACACCAAATCCAATATGGCCACTGGCTGATTCATGACAGCGTGTTTCCATTTTCTCCTGGTGGAATTGTTCACCATGTTCAAAGCCAGCTTCCACGAGATTTGCTGGGTAGGAATCCAGGTGCAAATACAAGAAATTGATTTTCAAAGACATGTTCCATCCCACGGTCTTGTAAGATTGCAAAAGATCATCCACTATTTCTTTGTAGTTGTCTGCCTTATAATTCCCTAAGAAGTTCTGGCAAACATGCTTGAAAGATTTCCAGAAAGCCCTTTTCAGCCTGATTCAACTGACTAGTTCTCATCTTTAATCAGTTTTCTTATTTGAGGTCCTATAAAAATCCCTTCTTTGATCTTTGCATCACTGATCCTTGAGATTTTTTTTAAATATGTAAATCCAGGTCCACTTCGATCCATCGCTTTGGCAAAGTTCTTAATAAGACCAAGCTATATATAGGTGTGGAGGTAGATACACTTTTTCTGGATCAACGAGTGGTGTATTGACAATATTCTTCTGTCCTAGAGTTAGTGATGTTCGCTTTGGCCAGTTTCTGAGTGTAATGATTTCTTCGGTCTCTGCTGTCCCACTCACAAAGAAAAATGCTGTACTTTGTGTGACCAAGTTGGAGTCCAAGCAAAAGAGCAACTACTTTCAAGTCACCACAGATATTCCATTTGTATTCTTCATATTTGATTTTTTCAAGCACGAGTTTCATGCTCTCATCAGTTTCTTTGAGATTGGCAGCATGAGCTAGTGGCACTGATGGAAACGTATTTCCTTTGTGGAGAAGCACAGCTTTCAAGCTAACTTTAGAAGAATTGATAAATAAACGCCAATCCTCTGTTTTGTACTCGTGACCAAGTGCTTCCATAACAGAATAAACATAATTGCAAAAAAACAAGTTCATCTTCAAGGGAGAAGAAATCCCTAAAGTCACTATGCCTATTTCTAAAAAAAACAAACTTTAGTTTCCTTATGGTGAAGATTCCAGACTTTCAACCTGGAGCCTGAAAGTTCTGCTTGCGTTTCAGATATGTTCAAGTCTTGGACAAGATCATTGAGATCTCCTTGGGTAAGGAAATGTGATTGTAACGATGACCAGGAAGCCTGAAAAGTTTGATCAAGCCTTATATCATCATCACCATGCTCTACATAATCTTTTTCTTGTTCTTGTTCATCATTACTAAGTATTACTTCTTCGGCAGGCGTTGGCACAGGCAAATCTTCACTATGTAGCACTGGCCCTGATGGCAGATGGTAAATTTGGATATGTTACAGTGTGCTTTGATTTAGAACTGATGCCTGAAATTTTTAAGACAATAGTAACTATCTGTGGAGTGATCTGTTTGTTTTTGTGCCCTAGAACCCGCTGACCAACTTGTGAGGTGTTTGACACAGGTAAGACAACTAAAATGAGGGCCCCAACTTTTAACTTGATCATTTACTTTGCATCCAAAGTAAAGCTTATAACACTTCTTAATAAGTGGAGTAAACCTAAGTTTATGATTTTTAAATATCACCTCACCACAAATGTAGCAAAATGAGTCTGGATGATTAATACAATTCTTTGAATTGTTCAACTTCGTATTATGAACATAAAAGGTACATAGAACTACACAAATAACAGATACTCTTTCCACCAACTGGCCAGGAGCACAGACTCATACAGTAAACATGTGACTCATCATGCAACAAGAGGATCACGTGACAGGATATGACTCAACTGTTTATTACTCTGGGCCCTTTTTACGTTGACTAATCAGTAGAATTTACAACAATTAAAAATAATACTAGGGTTTTACTGATGAAAAATTACAGTACACAATTCTCCTGCAGCTTCATGTAGTGATGAAAACCCCAAAAAATAACCTTAACAAATCTATCTGTGCAGGCATCGAGTACTGGACACACCTAAAACAGGACAGCTATGGGATAACTGGTCAGGGCAGTGTAACCTGAGTCCACAGGATGCCGTGTTATCAATCATAGCCTTCACCATACAGACACACACAATGCACGCTACACTCTGCAATCATTTATTACTCATGCAACAGCCAGTGGGCAGGTTAGACTCATATGTAAACAGATTCTTTTTTAGCTGTTATTAATGTAATTTAAAAAAAAATGATTATTTTAACATACAATCTTGTGCTCTTTTACGCTATGAAAAGCACTTACAGTGAGGTAAAGGGCCCTTTAATGCTTTGAATGTAATCAACTGCCCTGGGGGGAGCTGTAGGAGTCATAATTTTCTGCCAATGAGATATTAAGATGACAATATAATACAGGTTTGGCATTGATTTTCCTGGAACGGTTTAACCCAGAAACTCCTTTAATCCAGACAACATTTACGCGTGGGAAGTAGCTATGCATGTTATTTCTTGTACTAACTTGTTGACAAGCCCATTTGAGGAACTAATACATCAAACGTCATCACATGAACTTGTCAACAAGTTAGTAGAGAGAGAAGTAATTATTGAATTAAAAGAAGCACTGGAGCATTAATGAATGCAGATGAGCAGTGGAGCTCTCAACCATCTCTGTTTTACTTCTGTAGTTGCATGTTTACTCTTTATAAAATAAAACATTTTCTCTCTAAAAACCTGTTGACAAGCCTGTGTTATTCAATGTCACATAAAATGAATCACAAGGACGTATCAACAACAAGTTGGTAGAGAGAGGAGTATTTATTTTATAGAGAATAAACAAGCAGCTATCAGGGTTAAACAGAGCTGGTTAAAAGCTCCACTGCTCCAATTTAATAAATAAAGCTCTACTAGTTATTTTCATTCAATAAAGCTCTTTTCATTCTGCAAAGCTACATTAAGCTTTTTGAGTCAGTAAATAGTTTTTTCTATACATCTTGTTTACTTGGTCTCATTCACTATTAAGCATTTCTTATAAAGTGTATAATAAATACATAAATATATCTAAATACAAAGAACCTAAAGTAATACATAAAACTGCAGTATTCTTGCCAAAAGCCAGTGTTTTCTGATATGGCACCTCTGATGAGGCAGAACTGATTTAGCTGCAAACCCGGACGATGGCGGAAAATCGGTGCCCAACCTTTATGTGCATTTCATATGAAACAAAACGTATATAATATTTAAAGCATGCTCTTTTAAAGAGCCAGTGTAAGGGATTTCCTTGTTAAACCTACTTCATCAATGGTCCTGAATACTGCTGAAAGGAAGTGAAAAGACTTAAATTGTGATAACATCATTACATTTTTCACTTCCTTTCAGCAGTGATCAGGACAATAAAATACGTGATGGGAGGTGCAGCAGTGGCCATTAATGATTTAAACTGTGTTTTTAAATATTTGCTAAAGATTTGATTTGCTACTGTTTTCACGTGTATTTTAATGTTTAAAAAAAAAAAAAAAATAGGTTTAACTGCAGTACCCCTGTTTTTGTTATCAGTTTGATGAAACAAAAAAAGATTATTTTTTCATGTGTTTATATCATAGAAATAAACAAAAATATGTCAAGGATAATGATATTGTCAACGTACGTTCATATGTGACTGGATTCTCTATGGTGTTACTAACTGATGCTTTATAACATTGCATTTTCTGTATTTTTTTAATATGATGTATGCTGTTCACTTAAGTAATAAAAACAAATAATAAAATACCACCATTAAATACCACAGGTACTGAAGAGTTTTCACCTTACTAGACAATATTAGCTCCTTGTCTTGAGAAACTATCAAATGTTTACATTAATTCACTTATCTGAAGTTTGAGTGCCAGTTGTATATGACGTTTATGCTTAACCTTTGGCTCTGCTTGAGACATGAAAACCTTTCACATGAGTGCTGCATTTTTCTAATGTTTTGATATGTTCCCTCATGAGCACACGGAAAGCACATGGCATAATTTCAAATGAGATCTGGCAGCTTTATACGACACATATGGCTTGCAGCCAGAGCCATAGGTTGTATTATATTTTTGAGCCACGGGTATTATTATATACTAGCGAATTGCCCGTCAAAAAATGACGGCAATGAAATTGTAAGTGAGCTAATGCTGTTTGGTGTATATTAATCAAATAAGTAATAGATTAATAAAGTAATATACTTTACTTATTTTGAAGCATTGTGTGGAAGAGCTGGCAATCTGTTTTGATGTTGCTGCAGCATTAGTGGTGTGGAGCTGCTGTGTAAGCGTGCTGAATGTGTGCAGTGTAATACTGTGCGTGCGCGAGACCAAACCGTTAGCGTACTCGTGTACTTCCGCATTGTTCTAAAATGGCGGGTAATGTGTGGTATGAGTCTGTAGCGGAATATCCGTATGTGTTTTGTGGTGTTTTGCGTGTTTCTTGGGGTGTTTTGCGTGTTTAGTGTGTTGGACTTTGTTTTCGTTTTGTTCGGCGGCCCGCAAGCGTGAGCAATGGCTCGAGCAGGCTCGCATGCTCACAACTATATATGTGATACACACATACACACACATTATATATATACACACACACACATTATATACACACACACAACACACACACACAACACACACACACAACACACACACACAAATTATATATACACACACACACACTATATATACACACACACACACATTATATATACACACACACATTATTTACACATACACAATACACACACACATTATATATACACACACACACATTATATATACACACACATTATATACACTTACACACACACACATTATATACACACACATTATATACAAATACACATATATACACACACACAATACACATACACACACACACATTATATACACACACACACAATACACATATATACACACATTATATACACACACACACATTATATACACACACATTATATATACACACATACACACACACAATATATTGTGTGTGTATATATATATATATATATATATAATGTGTGTGTGTATATATAATGTGTGTATACACACACAATATACACACACATTATATATATACACACACACACAATAAGATGGAGATGAGGCACATATACAATGACTGACTGTAATGTGCCGTGCAATATATGTTATACATGCACATATAGGTGTATGCACTGACTGTATATCTGTACACACACACTATATACACACACACACTGTATACACACACTATGTACACACACACACTATATACACACACAGTATATATATATATATATATATATATATACACACACTATATATACGCTATATATATATATATATATATATATATATATTAAAAAAACACACAGTATATATATATATATATATATATATTAAAAAAACACACAGTATATATATATATATATATATATATATATATATATATATATATATATACATATTTATTAAAGGTTAAGTTTTACCTATTGTGCCCACATCACACTTGTCCAGCGATGATTTGGTATGTCCTTGACCTTTTCTCTTGATTGTTATACTTTTACAATCTTGTGGTCAAACCGTATGAGCTGTGGGTTTCCCTTCTTTCCCTTCTCTCAACCTTTGGCATTACTGTGTTTCTCATATGTATATTACTAGTTGCCGCTTTCTTCTTTTTGTTATTTCTATATTTTCTAGCAACTATCTTTACACATGAGCACATTTACCCAGTCCCCCTTTCTCTCTCTGTTCCACCTCATCTTCGCCAATTGACAACGCTGGTGGAAACCCCCCTTTCTCTCCATATTTATATATACATATACTGTGTGTTTCTTAATATATATATATATATATATATATATACATACACTGTGTTTTTTTTTAATATATATATATATATATAGTTTTTTTTATATATATATATATATATATATATATATATATATATATATACTGTGTGTTATATATATATATTAAAAAACACACAGTATATATATATATATATATATATATATATATATATATATATATATACATACATATACACATATATTTTTCTCCCACACCTATATAGAGCTCACTCCTGTGGTCCCAGGCCCTATCATGTGCCCTCTCACCCCACATGAAGCCCTATCAGGCTCTACTCACCTGTCCAGCCCGGGGGGCAGGCCTGTGTGTGCTCGGGGGAGTCCCGTGTATGTCCGTGGCTCGCTGTGCTCCTGGGGGGTCCGCCCGAGGGTAGGGGGAAGTATAGTGAGGTGGTGAGCGCCTCCATGCCTGCCTGCTCTCCGGCTACATTGTGGGAGTGTGACTCGCCGACACACAGCGGCAGCGCCGAAATGTGAGCAGTCCCAGCCGGTAAGCTGGCTGGGACAGGCCTCTGAACATGGGGGTATAGAGACACCACAGAGAACCCCTATCAGGCTCCACTCACCTGTCCAGCCCGGGCAGGCCTGTGTGTGCTCGGGCGCTCCATGCCAGCAACTGGCATCAACTCACACTGTGCGGGGGGTGAACCCGAACCAGGGACTGGGCGGCCCTGCGCGAGGGCATTGTGAGGAGGAGGTGGCTGCTCCATTCCAGCAACTGAGGGCCGCGGCTCGCTGCGAGCCCGCAAGCGTGAGCAACGGCCCGTACGCTCACAACTATTATTATATATTTTTGTGCCCACTGCATACCTTTTCACTGACCACTGAGAAGCTGGGCGGAGAAACTTCTTCAGTGTAGGCCAAGCACCATCATTGATGGAATTAGTGACAGTGGTGCCCCAGAGAGCATGTGGGCATCTAGTCTCCATGCATCACATGTGATAGCTCCACATGCTACATAGGAACCAGCTGCCTAGGTAACCTCAACTACATTTTATGATATACTGTATAGAGCAGAGTACTGAACACTAGTAAATTCCTGTTCCATGATTTTAAAAAAGTCGTATTCAATCTTAAACTTACTTTCAAACATTAAATTCTCAGACTCCAACCAAACTGCTAATCTCCACCTGCTATGTTTATGATATCAAGGGGATAGGAGCCACTCTGGCTGAGTAGGTCTAAAGGGCTTTTAGTACAGTCTGCATAGAGCACAGCCATTGCTTAACAGTGCAATTTATTAACTGACTCTGAGCCACAGTGGATATGTTTGTAGTTGCCAAGGGAAATTACTTACGGTAAATAGATCAAGTATTCAACTAATGAAGAGCACTGTCTAGACAAATGCTGGACTCTATTTAGCTACAGTATATGAAAGTCATTTAGACATGCCTTCCACTTACACTTGCTCCCACCATATTGATGATCTTCTATGGGATGGAGAATAAAGATTGATAAACTAATGATATTATTATACTGTATTTGTAAGGCGCCTACATGGGTTAAGTACAAGGCAAAAACTTTTTTAACACAGTGCAAATGAATAGAGGGCCTGTTTTTGAGACTATTACTTTTTTTAATTATTGACATTTCATTTTATTAGATCGGCTAAATGGGCCTCTTGCTTATGACTATGATATTACACCATTAATGACACCATTGACTTCTATATATAGGGCAATGGGGCAAGAAGGGAAGGATGTCTTCATTGCACTACTATCACCTAAATGCTGTTATACCCACAACTTACACAGCTGCTAGTGTTATTCATTTATTACAGGAACATCTGAAGGTGTATTCATGACATAGGAAGAGTCTTGTAAATTAATGAGATTTCCATTTGTCATGTAGAAGTCATTCAAGATCTCCAAAACCAGATTGGCAAAAACAAAAATGGCAGTTGGCACTGCAGCATAATTCCACATAAAATTTAATACAATAAAGTCTATATTATCTCTAAGACATCTATGATAGTTGGTCAAAAGATATAATTGTAAATATAGAACTACAGTCAAATTGCATACTAACTAGTTAATATCTCTCTCAGTGTTCTTTCTCTCTAGCTGTTTCTGTAATTAAACTTTTCATATGTTTTTTCACTCATCAGTTTGTTAAATATCAAATAAATATTTAATGAATTGCTGTTATTTAAATGTGTCCATGTCTGCCATACCTAAAGGCATTGTGCAGTGTACACGTAGTGGCAAGCTTGAACACTGATGTATTGTTCATCTCTTTTGGTTATAAAAGGGAATCTTTATGGATATGTTGTTCTAAATAAATGTTCTAACTAGGTGACGTAGTTGAATTTATCTTCCTAAGGCCACCCTCAGGGGAAAGGCTTCACACTAGCAGTGTCTCATGCTGCTGCATAGTGTGTGTCTGCATACAGCTGCATTGCACTGGTAGTGTGAAGCCATTCCCCTGTGGGTTGAACGTTGGCACATAGCACCCTGCATGAGAGAGAACAGGAGGAAAGAGGGAGGTTCAAGAAAGTCAGGATCTGTTACTCTTCTTAGAGGTTAGTCAGATGTTTATGTCATATGGCAATTATGTCGAGGAGGATAGAATTAATTATGCCACATAGTTAAAATATTTATGTAAAACAAAACTGTATAAAGTATCCCTTCAAATGAATAAACACATGAATTGTATATAACATGGAAAATGGTATCTTAGTAATCAGCTTTCATTTTAAAGAAGCAGATCAAAAATGGAATTGCAATGTAAAAGCAATTTACATTTTTCTCTGCAAATTACACCTCTATGCTGTATCCCTCTATGCAGAGTCAGCCTCACCTTTATAAGTCATGCAACTGAACCTTTCAGGCAATACAAAAAAACGCACCACCAAAATGACCAAGCAAGTTTGTGCCAGGAATTTTGAGGAAAAAGGAGGTGTTTTGGATATTTCAATAATGTATTAGAATTACTGGAATTTTAGAATATTTCAGATTAAATGTGCATGTTTCTCTGTAGCCATTATATGATTCACAGTAATTCAGGTTAATGCTCAATAAAATGTGGCTCCATAACACGAGGCTTACAACCGCTCCTGGCTAAACCTCAAAATTAAAGCACCATTGTAGTTCAAGAATAAAGACTCTTGTTTGTCAAGTATGTACCAAACTAACAATTTTGTTTGAGAAAATCTGAATTTTTAAAAGACTCTGTTTATGAATACAGGAAACCATTTTGTGTTTGTTACATCTCATCTTGAGAGGTGGATGATGGAGGTGGGTGTTTTTAGTTATCAGTGAAAGGAGGGGCGAGGGAGGAGAGAACAGACAGAAGTCCAGAGCATTAGTTTGATAATAGGATAAGATTGAAACCAATGCCACACCCCTTCCCTGGCCCAAAAGCAGACACCTTACATCATTCAATGCAACCAAAGTGCTCCAGAAATGTAAATGCACCTCTCACATGGACAACTTCCATCATTGTATCATGGGTCCCTCCAGGATCTTGCATAAGCATGAACATATCTAATTAAATCTGTGTGTCTTTATGTGATTAGTTAAGCTCTTAGTCAGACTTAATTTTTCATTGTGCAGTGGTCCTTTAAGCAAGTTTTAGTGTAGAATTATTATTTTGTTTTGTTATGTTCAATCACATTGAGGGAATCTCCACTAAGTTGACCTTTATTGACCAGACAAACAATTACTAAGAGAACATAAACATAGGAGATCACCACAACTAACTAACCACTACATAAGTTAAAGGACCACCAAAATGCTGTAGCAACAGGGAAGTTTTGGCAGATTATTACCCAAATTAATATTCAGTCATTAAAAAAAAATCAATATTAAACTCACTTTCAAGGATCAGATTCAATCCCTGCTGTTCTCCACCTACTATAAGGACAATAGGGAGAGGTGGTAGGTTGTCGGGTACAATGGTGTTTTAACACAATGATCTGCATTGACTTGAAACTTGCTTTATTTAAGTGGTTTCCACTCCCAACAAGCTTTTACTAGGAAGCCTATGAAGGATTTTCTGGCCTCTTATCAAATCAGATTGTTCTTAAAGCACTTTAGACCTGTCTCTCAGCCAGACCAATCAATGCTTAAGTAAAATAACTAGCTCATCTTACAAGGACATTAGAGTGTCTCTTTAACATTTAGTCATTACCCCTCATTAGAATAAAAGTACAGTGGTACCTTGGTACTTGTCTGCCTTGGAACTCGTAGAATTTGGTATTCAACGCGTTTTAATGAGCAGAAATTGCTTTGTCATTAAATACTTTTTCGGTACTCATCACTCTTGCTGTAGTCTGTATGAGTCAATTAACATTACTCCTTATGGGATCTTGGTACTCGTCATGTTTGGTGCTCTAAATTTTATTTCTTCTTTTTCATTACAATAATGGAATATTTTTGTTAATTTAATATAAAATAGATTGCTATATCAATATTTATCTGATATATACAATATACCTCTATAAGTTGTGAATTATAAGTCAACATATAATTTGCAAATCAATTTTATAAATACCACAAATATCAGCTGCTATAGCAATCTAATATATCTGATAATTAATTGTAATGAAAAACATTTTATCTTTTGAATTAGAGATAATACTATAATTCGACTATAAAATCATATGGTATTAAAATGGTATGATATCTTAATAAATAGGTATTTGTAAACATACCAAAATAAACAAAACTATCTCTGACGTCATATTTTACCATATTAATTATATTAGTAAGTATATTGTAAAGGTCTTACATATGATTATACGGACAATGTGATAATAACTGATACTTAATAATTGTTGTACCTTGATATATATCTGTTACAATTGTTACAATATACCAACTTGTTATATTAAAATATACTGAATTATTATCTATATTCATTTATAATAAATATAACCTTACATAATAAAGTTCTGTTTATTTCATGAGGCCAATGCTCATGGTGTAGTAAGAATTCGGAATTAGTCAAAATTGGCACATATGTAATTTTTAATTAATATTAAGAAAGGTTATTGATATTAATAATATCACCATATTAACTGCCAAAATAAAAATGGAGCACAAGCCCTGAACTTGTGTGTAGCTTCAGCTAATGCGACTGAACCCTTAGTATAATTTAAATATTTAAGATATTCTCATGGAGAAGGGGAATAAAATGATCAGACATCCCTCAAGAGACTGTATTATATGATTACATAGAACTGTAACTGCAGTTTTTCATTCATTGCACATGTATTTATTGCATAGTGTCACCAGGTGGCGCCAGAGTATCAAAAAAATTACCTCAACGGAACATTGTACGCATTATTCATTTTAAACCTAATTTTAGTTTACCATTAATTAACATTAAAATAACATATACAAACAGAAGTAAAGCAAATCTTTAGCCAGACAAAAATAATTTAAAAACAGTTTACCTCATTAATGGCCACTGATGTACCCCTCCCCACCTCTTTCATTGTCCTATGCATGGGCAGAGCTTCTGCCAGTGCAGCCGGTGCTATGCACCGAGGCCCTTTATGTCCTGGGGGCCCCAATGCAGGCGGTATTGTTGTGTAAAATACATTGATTTAAAACATTTTCTGTAGTGTAGGGGCCCAACCTCAGCCTCCAACTGCCCCCAGGACATATTCCCGCAGCCCTAGATCCCTTGGACCCCTGGGGGAGGAGCCAGGCTCAGAGGGAGGCTCAGCCGTAGGGGTGGGTGAGGGGAGCATGCAAGAAACAGGTAAGGGATAGATAGTGGGAAAAGGTGGAAAATGACAGAGAAGCAGAGGAGAGGGGAGGGAGAGAGGAGGGAGAGGGAGGGAGAGAGGAGAGGGAAGGAGAGGGAGAGAGGAGGGGGGAGGAGAGGGAGAGAGGAGGGGGAGAGAAGGAAATGGGGGAGAGAGGTGAGGGGGAGGAGAGGGGAAGGAGGTGGGGGATAGAGGATGGAGAGAGGAGGGAGAGGAGAGGGAGGAGAGAGGAGAGGGTATAGAGAGAGAGGAGAGGGGGAAGCGGAGGGGGGAGAGAGGGGAGGGGGAGAGAGGGGATGAGAGAGAGGGGGGAGAGAGGAGAGGGGGGAGAGAGGAGAGGGGGATAAAAGAGGAGAGAGGGGGAGAAAGGAGGGGGGAGGAGAGAGAAGGAGAGGGGGAGAAAGGAGGTGAGAGGAGGAGAGAGAAGGAGAGGGGGAGCTAGAAGGAGAGCGGGGGAGAGAGAAGGGGAGGGGGAGTGAGAAGGAGAAGGAGGAGAGAGAAGGAGAGGGGTGAAGAGAAGGAGAGGGGAGAGAGAAGGAAAGGGTGGAGAAAGATGGAGAGAGGAGGGAGTGGGGGTGGAGCATGCAAGAGACGGGTAAGTGATAGATAGAAGAGAGGGGAGAAAGGGAGAAGGAGAGAGAAGGAGAGGGGAAGTGGGGGGGAGCATGCAAGAAACAGTTAAGTGATAGGAGAGACGGGAGAAAGGGGGAGAAGAAAAGAGGGAGAGTAATAGAAAGAGAAGGAGAGAGGGAGAGAAGGGAGAGAGAAAGGGAAGAGAGAGAGCGAGAGGAAAGGAAAGGATGAGAGAGAAGGAGAGAGGGGTGAGAAAAAGGGAGGGGGGAGACTAAGAGGGGGAGTAAGATGGAGGAGACATGAGAGAGGGAGGGAGAGAGAGATGGGAGAGAGGAAGAAAGAGATGGAGGAGAGGTGAGAGAGAGACTGTATTTGGAGGGCTACACAAAAACGTATATATATATATATATATATATATATATAATGTGATTGTTGGCACCAGAATGGAGCACGGAGGGCCCAATCTAAAACTGCAATAACATTGATTGGGCTGTCTTGTTAATTAATTACCCCTCCCCCCCCCTTGCTCCATCACTTAAAGGGTCAGTATTAGATATTTTAATGTTAACCATATTTAATAGTTCACCATTAATTAGCATCAAAAAACTATCGTTAGAGCAAAAAATTGTTCAAACAACAAAAAAGTGACTGCTTAACACTCAAAAATTCTTAAACAGAAACTAACAACCGACTTGAATAAGGATTAGTGATGTCCCGAACAGTTCGCCAGAGAACTATTCGCGGGTTTTTTTTGCATGTTCGCCTTCACAGCGAACATATGCGCTTTTCGATCCGCCTCCTATTCTTTATCATTGAGGAAACTTTGACCCTGCACCTTACAGTCAGCAGACACATTCCAGCCAATCAGCAGCATACACTCCCTTCCAGAGCCTTCCATCTGTATGACAGCCTCCATTTTAGAATCATTCTGTAGCTGCATTTGTGGAGAGAGGAGATATATTCTACCTGCTCTTTATTTAATAGGGAAAAAGATAGCCTGGCTGTGTATTTAGCTTTAACTACACACCTGAAGGACTCCTTTGATATCTGCTGCAAGGACAGCAACTCCAAAAGCCCTTTTTAGGGCTAGAACATCATTTTTTTTATTTATTTTTTTCTGCTGATTTAATAGGGAAATAGATAGCCAGGCTGTGTATTTAGCTTTAACTACACATCTGAAGGACTCTTTTGATATCTGCTGCAAGGACAGCAACCCCAAAAGCCCTTTTTAGGGCTAGAACATCATTTATTTTATTTTATTATTTTTTTCTGCTGATCTAATAGGGAAATAGATAGCCAGGCTGTGTGACACTCATATCTAGTGCAACTGTAGTGTGCAGTAAAATCAAACAACCCTTTTTTTACTGTAATCGATTGAATATCCGTAGCCTGCCTAAAGGCGTGTGTGTGAGGCCTATTGCCTCTAGTCTGCCAACTTTTGCCAGTGCGCAGTGACACTCATATCTAGTGCAACCGTAGTGTGCAGTGAAATAAAACAACCCTTTTTTTACTGTAATCGATTGAATATCAGTAGCCTGCCTAAAGGCGTGTGTGTGAGGCCTATTGCATCGAGTCTGCCAACTTTTGCCAGTGCGCAGTGACACTCATATCTGGTGTCACAGTAGCTTGCATGCATAGTACCACTAATCGTCAAAAAAATGACAGGCAGAGGTAGGCCACCCCGCAGGGGCCGTCGTGGTGCTGTGATTCCCTTTGGCCCTAGAATAATGCCCAGTTTTCAGAGGCAACGTACCCTGAACTTGAACAGTTCTGAGGACATGGTTGACTGGCTAACACAGGATACCCAATCTTCTACAGCTTCCGCTCGGAACCTAGACGCACCATCCTCCTCCAGCTTAGCTTCGGGCACCTCTCCAGTTACCACTCGCCCGCCTGCTGCCACCACCAACACTAGCACCACAGCCGCTTCACTTGATCCGTCAGCAGAGTTATTTACAGATCCGTTGAAAGAAATGAGTAATGCACAAACATTAGTGCCAGAGGATGTAGATAACAGGGATATGTCCCAGTCAGGCAGCATTACACACATGGACGTACGGTCTGATGATGATGATGATGTTGTACCCGGTGCTGCTTCCTTTGTTGAGTTGTCAGATACAAGTGAAGTGGTTGATGATGACGATGCGTCCGTGGATGTCACGTGGGTGCCCGCTATAAGAGAAGAAGAACAGGAGGAAAGTTCAGATGGGGAGACAGAGAGGAGACGAGTTGGAAGCAGCGGGAGGTCGTCGAAAGTAGCTAGTGGCACAGTCAGACAGCATGCATCGGCACCCGGGGTCAGCCAGACAGCACGCCAGTCTACGCATGCTTTTGCCACCACCAGAATGCCGTCATTGCAGAGCTCAGCAGTGTGGCAATTTTTTCGTGTGTCTGCCTGTGACAACAGTGATGCCATTTGCAACCTGTGCAAAAAGAAACGTCGTGAGAGTCGTGGGAAGTCCAACACCCGCCTCGGTACAACTTCTTTGCGAAGGCACATGATGTCACATCACAAAAGCCTATGGGATCAACACAAGCAGCACACAAAGTCAAAGCCGCCATCCTCCTCCTGGTCCAGCATCTTCAGCCACGTCAACCACTGCTGCCCTGCTTGCCCCCTCTCAACCATCCGCCACTCTGTGTCTCGCCCTGAGCAGTCCCTGCTCATCTGCCCACAGTCAGGTGTCTGTCAAGGACATGTTTGAGCGTAAGAAGCCAATGTCACAAAGTCACCCCCTTGCCCGGCAACTGACAGCTGGCTTGTCTGAACTCTTAGCCCGCCAGCTTTTACCATACAAGCTGGTGGAGTCTGAGGCGTTCAAAATATTTTTAGCTATTGGGACACCGCAGTGGAAGGTACACACCCGAAATTTCTTTGCACAAAAGGCAATCCCCAACCTGTACTCGATTGTGCAAAAGGAAGTATTGGCATCTCTGGCACACAGTGTTGGGGCAAGGGTCCATCTGACCACGGATACCTGGTCTGCAAAGCATGGTCAGGGCAGGTATATCACCTACACTGCAGGCCTGCTGCCACCTCCTCTACTCCTCCTATCCATCCTCTTCCATAACCTCCTCGGCTGAGTCCTCTTCTGCTGCTGCTATGTGTTGCTCCACATCAACGGCACCCCCCCAGCTCCACAGGTACTATTCCACATCCCGGATACGGCAGTGTCACGCCGTCTTGGGGTTGACTTCCCTGAAAGCAGAGAGTCACACCGGACCAGCACTCCTGTCCGCCCTGAAGGCACAGGTGGATCAGTGGCTGACTCCGCACCAACTGGAGATCGGCAAAGTGGTTTGTGACAACGGAAGAAATTTGTTGCCGGCATTGAAGTTGACACATGTGCCGTGCATGGCACATGTGTGTAATCTGATTGTACAACGCTTTGTGCATAAGCACACAGGCTTACAGGACGTCCTGAAGCAGGCCAGGAAGGTGTGTGCCCATTTCAGGCGTTCCTACTCTGCCATGGCGCACTTTACAGATATCCAGCGGCGAAACAACATGCCAGCGAGGCGCTTGATTTTAGACAGCCCGACGCGTTGGAATTCAACACTCCTAATGTTCGACCGCCTGCTCCAACAAGAAAAGGCCGTTAACGAGTATTTGTATGACCGGGGTGCTAGGACAGCTTCTGCGGAGCTGGGAATTTTTTTGCCACATTACTGGATGCTCATGCGCAATGCCTGTAGGCTTATGCGTCCTTTTGAGGAGGTGACAAACCTGGTCAGTCGCACCCAGGGCACCATCAGCGACATCATACCATTTGTTTTCTTCCTGGAGCGTGCCCTGCGAAGAGTGCTGGATCAGGCCGTAGATGAGCTTGAAGAGGAAGAGGAAGAGTTGTGGTCACCATCACCGCCAAAAAACAGCCTTATCAGCATCGCTTGCTGGACCTGCGGCAACGCTGGAAGAGGATTGTGAGGAAGAGGAGTCAGAGGAGGAATCTGGCTTTGAGGAGGAGGAGGAAGACCAACCACAACAGGCATCCCAGGGTGCTCGTTGTCACCTATCTGGTACCAGTAGTGTTGTACGTGGCTGGGGGGAAGAACATACCTTCAGTGAGATCACTGAGGACGAGGAACGGGACATGACTAGCTCGGCATCCAACCTTGTGCAAATGGGGTCTTTCATGCTGTCGTGCCTGTTGAGGGACCCTCGTATAAAAAGGATGAAGGAGAACGACCTGTACTGGGTGTCCACGCTACTAGACCCCCGGTATAAGCAGAAAGTACCTCAAATGTTACAGAATTACCACAAGTCGGAAAGGATGCAGCACTACCAAAATAAATTAAAAAGTATGCTTTACACCGCTTTTAAGGGTGATGTCACAGCACAAAGGCAATCTATCAGCGGAAGAGGTGAACATAATCCTCCCACGACCACGCCAGCAAGGAGAGGACGCTTTACAGACGTGTTGTTGATGGAGGACATGCAGAGCTTTTTAAGTCCTATGCATCGCCACAGCCCTTCGGGGTCCACCCTCAGAGAACGACTCGACCATCAGGTAACCTCGCCATAACTACAGATATCGACACTATGAGGAGCGATGAACCCCTTGACTACTGGGTGTGCACGCTTGCCCTGTGGCCTGAGCTATCCCAATTTGCCATAGAACTTCTGTCCTGCCCCGCTTCAAGTGTCCTGTCAGAAAGGACCTTCAGTGCAGCAGGAGGATTTGTCACTGATAAGAGAAGTCGCCTAGGTCAAAAAAGTCTAGATTACCTCACCTTTATTAAGATGAATGAGGGATGGATCCCGAAGGGACTGACAGTGGGCGATACATTCGATTAAAAAAGGCCTGATAGATGAGCTGCCTTGAGCTAATAATGGTCCACACGCTGCTGTATTTTATTCCTGAATGCCGGATGACCTGCGTGACTTATCCGCCACCAACTAGGGTTCAAGACGCAATGTTTTAGGGCACTTTCTGCCTGGCAAACTAACATCAATTTTTCTGGTCGCTGCAACAATACCTAATTTTTGCATTTAAATTATTTTATTTTAGAAGGCGTACAGCATGTAATGAAAAATAAAGCATTTTTGAACAGTCTTGCATAACAGTTGTGCAAAAATACATATTTACAATAGAGAGATTTTGTGAAAGTTACCTGGCTATTCCTTCTTATTTTTACTTTTTAGGTTAATAATTTTTCTTATTTTTTACTGTGATTGCAATTTAAGAGATACCTAAAACATGGTAAAACAGACAATAGTAAAGAGTATATCTGCAGGAAACACCAAAGTCCTATTAGCTATCATTCCTCCAGCAGTATTAGCTTATTATTTACAATATCTAACCTGGGCAATCACCCTTGGGTTACCCTAGGGCAGGCTTCAGTAAGCGACCTCTCCTTTCCTGTGATGATTTTGCCGCTGGTTGCTTCTGAAGGGTCTCCAGGGCCCCCCCACTCCGGTCCTTCCCCCAGTGTCGCTTCAACCAGTAACAAATGTTTTATATTTGTAAAGCGACCCAATGATCCCCCTTGATAGAGGTTTATCTTTACAAATTTTGGAGAACCAATTTAAGACCGGTGTCCCCTGTTTCTGGGTCAGGGAGTGTGTGAAATGCCTCAGCCTACAGTAATTGTAATGTTCTGACAGCGGTAGCTCATGCTTGTCCCTCAGTTCCTCGTAGGTTAGCATCTGGCCCTTTACTAACCAGTCTCCCAGTCTATCTAGTTTCCTTGACCTCCACCAGTGTTGTGATGTTGTGCTCATGTGTTTCGGGGCCTGAGGGTGGTCAAGAATTGGGGTCAATTGGGTGGATCCAGGGAACAAACCCGTGTGTTTCTTGGCCCATTTCCAGTATGATAGTGAGTGTCTGATTAGGGGGTTTGGCGAGTTTTTAAGGCTCTGAGGCAATTCTGATAGCCAAGCCACCTTGTCCCAGGTTAAGGGCCTTAGTGTGGTTCTCTAAATACACACAGGCCGGTTGATGACCTATAGAATGTGCTTTGGGAGGAAAGATAGGTGACGGAACAGGTATTAAACTGATAGGAATGAGTATTACAACTTAATACACCTCTCCTATCTGGTGGCACCTTAGATTGCACGTGCTGTGCACCAAATTCGCAGTAGGAGGTCCAACCAAGCATCTTTTTCCATCTCCCTGTTCCAAAAATCCATGCCATATACACATCCCCTGATAGGTAATGTAACAGGTATTAAACTGATAGGAATGAGTATTACAACTTAATACACCTCTCCTATCTGGTGGCACCTTAGATTGCACGTGCAGTGCCCCAAATTCGAAGTAGGAGGTCCAACCAAGCATCTTTTTCAATCTCCCTGTTCCAAAAATCCATGCCATATACACGTCTCCCGATAGGTAACGTAACAGGTATTAAACTGATAGGAATGAGTATTACAACTTAATACACCTCTCCTATCTGGGGGCACATTAGATTGCACGTGCAGTGCCCCAAATTCGAAGTAGGAGGTCCAACCAAGCATCTTTTTCCATCTCCCTGTTCCAAAAATCCATGCCATATACACGTCCCCCGATAGGTAACGTAACAGGTATTAAACTGATAGGAATGAGTATTACAACTTAATACACCTCTCCTATCTGGTGGCACCTGAGATTGCATGTGCAGTGCACCAAATTCGAAGTAGGAGGTCCAACCAAGCATCTTTTTCCATCTCCCTGTTCCAAAAATCCATGCCATATACACGTCCCCTGATAGGTAACGTAACAGGTATTAAACTTATAGGAATGAGTATTACAACTTAATACACCTCTCCTATCTGGTGGCACCTTATATTGCACGTGCAGTGCCCCAAATTCAAAATAGGAGGTCCAACCAAGCATCTTTTTCCATCTCCCTGTTCCAAAAATCCATGCCATATACACATCCCCTGATAGGTAACGTAACAGGTATTAAACTGATAGGAATGAGTATTACAACTTAATACACCTCTCTTATCTGGTGGCACCTTAGATTGCACGTGCAGTGCCCCAAATTCGAAATAGGAGTTCCAACCAAGCATCTTTTTCTATCTCACTGTTCCAAAAATCCATGCCATATACACGTCCCCTGATAGGTAAAGTAACAGGTATTAAACTGATAGGAATGAGTATTACAACTTAATACACCTCTCCTATCTGGTGGCACCTTAGATTGCTCGTTCAGTGCCCCAAATTCGAAGTAGGAGGTCCAACCAAGCATCTTTTTCCATCTCCCTGTTCCAAAAATCCATGCCATATACACGTCCCCTGATAGGTAACGTAACAGGTATTAAACTGATAGGAATGAGTATTACAACTTAATACACCTCTCCTATCTGGTGGCACCTTAGATTGCACGTGCAGTGCCCCAAATTCGAAATAGGAGGTCCAACCAAGCATCTTTTTCCATCTCCCTGTTCCAAAAATCCATGCCATATACACGTCCCCTGATAGGTAACGTAACAGGTATTAAACTGATAGGAATGAGTATTACAAATTAATACACCTCTCCTATCTGGTGGCACCTTAGATTGCTCGTGCAGTGCCCCAAATTCGAAGTAGGAGGTCCAACCAAGCATCTTTTTCCATCTCCCTGTTCCAAAAATCCATGCCATATACACGTCCCCTGATAGGTAACGTAACAGGTATTAAACTGATAGGAATGAGTATTACAACTTAATACACCTCTCCTATCTGGTGGCA
Organism: Discoglossus pictus; assembly: GCA_027410445.1. NCBI lineage: Eukaryota > Metazoa > Chordata > Amphibia > Anura > Alytidae > Discoglossus > Discoglossus pictus. The sequence continues at coordinate 166,138,324 of CM050167.1, read as the reverse complement.
CCTTAGATTGCTCGTGCAGTGCCCCAAATTCGAAGTAGGAGGTCCAACCAAGCATCTTTTTCCATCTCCCTGTTCCAAAAATCCATGCCATATACACGTCCCCTGATAGGTAACGTAACAGGTATTAAACTGATAGGAATGTGTATTACAACTTAATACACCTCTCCTATCTGGTGGCACCTTAGATTGCACGTGCAGTGCCCCAAATTCGAAGTAGGAGGTCCAACCAAGCATCTTTTTCCATCTCCCTGTTCCAAAAATCCATGCCATATACACGTCCCCTGATAGGTAACGTAACAGGTATTAAACTGATAGGAATGAGTATTACAACTTAATACACCTCTCCTATCTGGTGGCACCTTAGATTGCTCGTGCAGTGCCCCAAATTCGAAGTAGGAGGTCCAACCAAGCATCTTTTTCCATCTCCCTGTTCCAAAAATCCATGCCATATACACGTCCCCTGATAGGTAACGTAACAGGTATTAAACTGATAGGAATGTGTATTACAACTTAATACACCTCTCCTATCTGGTGGCACCTTAGATTGCACGTGCAGTGCCCCAAATTCGAAGTAGGAGGTCCAACCAAGCATCTTTTTTCATCTCCCTGTTCCAAAAATCCATGCCATATACACGTCCCCTGATAGGTAACGTAACAGGTATTAAACTGATAGGAATGAGTATTACAACTTAATACACCTCTCCTATCTGGTGGCACCTTAGATTGCTCGTGCAGTGCCCCAAATTCTAAGTAGGAGGTCCAACCAAGCATCTTTTTCCATCTCCCTGTTCCAAAAATCCATGCCATATACACGTCCCCTGATAGGTAACGTAACAGGTATTAAACTGATAGGAATGAGTATTACAACTTAATACACCTCTCCTATCTGGTGGCACCTTATATTGCACGTGCAGTGCCCCAAATTCAAAATAGGAGGTCCAACCAAACATCTTTTTCCATCTCCCTGTTCCAAAAATCCATGCCATATACACGTCCCCTGATAGGTAACGTAACAGGTATTAAACTGATAGGAATGAGTATTAACAACTTAATACACCTCTCCTATCTGGTGGCACCTTAGATTGCACGTGCAGTGCCCCAAATTCGAAGTAGGAGGTCCAACCAAGTATCTTTTTCCATCTCCCTGTTCCAAAAATCCATGCCATATACACGTCCCCTGATAGGTAACGTAACAGGTATTAAACTGATAGGAATGAGTATAACAACTTAATACACCTCTCCTATCTGGTGGCACCTTATATTGCACGTGCAGTGCCCCAAATTCAAAATAGGAGATCCAACCAAACATCTTTTTCCATCTCCCTGTTCCAAAAATCCATGCCATATACACGTCCCCTGATAGGTAACGTAACAGGTATTAAACTGATAGGAATGAGTATTACAACTTAATACACCTCTCCTATCTGGTGGCACCTTAGATTGCACGTGCAGTGCACCAAATTCGAAGTAGGAGGTCCAACCAAGCATCTTTTTCCATCTCCCTGTTCCAAAAATCCATGCCATATACACGTCCCCTGATAGGTAACGTAACAGGTATTAAACTGATAGGAATGAGTATTACAACTTAATACACCTCTCCTATCTGGTGGCACCTTATATTGCACGTGCAGTGCCCCAAATTCAAAATAGGAGGTCCAACCAAACATCTTTTTCCATCTCCCTGTTCCAAAAATCCATGCCATATACACATCCCCTAATAGGTAACGTAACAGGTATTAAACTGATAGGAATGAGTATTACAACTTAATACACCTCTCCTATCTGGTGGCACCTTAGATTGCACGTGCAGTGCCCCAAATTCGAAGTAGGAGGTCCAACCAAGCATCTTTTTCCATCTCCCTGTTCCAAAAATCCATGCCATATACACATCCCCTGATAGGTAACGTAACAGGTATTAAACTGATAGGAATGAGTATTACAACTTAATACACCTCTCTTATCTGGTGGCACCTTAGATTGCACGTGCAGTGCCCCAAATTCGAAATAGGAGGTCCAACCAAGCATCTTTTTCTATCTCCCTGTTCCAAAAATCCATGCCATATACACGTCCCCTGATAGGTAAAGTAACAGGTATTAAACTGATAGGAATGAGTATTACAACTTAATACACCTCTCCTATCTGGTGGCACCTTAGATTGCACGTGCAGTGCCCTAAATTCGAAGTAGGAGGTCCAACCAAGCATCTTTTTCCATCTCCCTGTTCCAAAAATCCATGCCATATACACGTCCCCTGATAGGTAACGTAACAGGTATTAAACTGATAGGAATGAGTATTACAACTTAATACACCTCTCCTATCTGGTGGCACCTTAGATTGCACGTGCAGTGCCCCAAATTCGAAGTAGGAGGTCCAACCAAGCATCTTTTTCCATCTCCCTGTTCCAAAAATCCATGCCATATACACGTCCCCTAATAGTAGACGTAACAGGGATTAAACCGATAGGAATAGTACTACTTAACAGTACACACCTTATAATAACGCAGACAGAGGCAACGCGTATAATCTTCCATGCTGTGCAGTGGAAGCCCCCAGACTCTGACCTGTGTATAATATTCCATGCTGGGCAGTGGAAGCCCCCAGACTCTGACCTGTGTATAATATTCCATGCTGTGCAGTGGAAGACCCCAGACTCTGACCTGTGTATAATATTCCATGCTGGGCAGTGGAAGCCCCCAGACTCTGACCTGCGTATAATATTCCATGCTGGGCAGTGGAAGCCCCCAGACTCTGACCTGTGTTTAATCTTCCATGCTGGGCAGTGGAAGCCCCCAGACTCTGACCTGTGTATAATCTTTCATGCTGGGCAGTGGAAGACCCCAAACTCTGGGAGTCTGAAGAAGAGGAGTCAGAGGAGGAAGGTGGCTTTGAGGAGGTGGAAGACCAAACACAGCAGGCGTCCCAGGGGGCTTGTTGTCACCTTTCGGGACCCTTGGTGGCTGGGTGGAGGAAGAGACCTTCAATGACATCAGTGAGGACAAGGAACGGGACATGGCTAGCTTGGTATCCAACCTTGTGCAGATGGGGAGTTTGCGGTTGTGCAACGGGACTGTTTGCGGTTGTTTGTGGTACATTAAACGGGGAGATTGGTCTGTTACTGTGAAGCGGGTGTAACCCTTACACTACCTGATCGATACAACATCATACCTGATGTTTTAAAGCATGTTATTCCAAACAATTTAGGAATGATAGGTGATTTATACCCTTTATGGCTTAAAACCAGACTCTGCATCAACTATGTAATTTTCCGTGGGAGTTTTGCCATGGATCCCCCTCCGGCATGCCACAGTCCAGGTGTTAGTCCCCTTGAAACAACTTTCCCATCACTATTGTGTCCAGAAAGAGTCCCTGTGGGTTTTAAAATTCGCCTGCCCATTGAAGTCTATGGCGGTTCGCCGGGTTCGCCCGTTCGCAAACATTTGATTGAAGTTCGCGTCCGATGTTCGCGAACCGAAAATTTGATGTTCGTGACATCACTAACAAGGATATACTTTATTTTCTTGAACTAATATAACACATAATATATCCTAAAAAGAAGAGAGAAATATATATATATATATATATATATATATATATAAATAAATACACACGTATATACTGTATACTGTATATATATATATATATATTATCTTTTTTAAAACATAATAAACAAAAAATGTTTTATGTTTTAAATATATATACATGTGTATTTATTTACACACACACATATATATATATATATATTGTGATATCTCTGCTCTCACACTCTTGGTTCGTGCCCTTGTATCCGGCACCACAATGGGGTACTCAGGAGCCATTTTTTTAATATAAGAAGTTGTATTTATTTTCTTATAACAAAATAACATAAATGGTGCAAAACAAAAGCCTAGCTTCAATTGAAGCGCTGACTAACTCTTTGCTGCAGTTCCCTCACTGTCCAAAATAACGTCCAAACAAAATAAAGTCTTTGAAACTTGCTGGATTCAAAACTCTCTCTGCTGGGTGCTAATCAGAGCTTTAAAGGTGGAAAACAGCTGGGATGATTAGCTTGTTGTGTTAACCCTGTCATCCCCTAGTGGACACAGGGCTCTGCTCAGTCTGTCTCCAACGTATACTCCATGTATGACTGTTACAATATATATATATATATATATATATATATATTTTTTTTTTTTTTTTTTTAAAGAATATATTATGTGTTATTTGGTCATAGAGGCAATACCATATTTGTATTTGTTTTAATTATTTGCGTCGTTGAATAGTTCAAGAAAATAAAGTGTATTCTTAGACAAGTTGGTTGTTAGTTTCTGTTTAAGAATGTTTGAGTGTTAAGAACTCACTTTTTTGTTGTTTGAACATTTTTTTGCTCTAACAATAGTTTTTTCAGGTGAATTAATAGTAAAATAAAAAATAGGTTTTACAATAAAATAGCTTATACTGACCCTTTAAGTGATGAGGCAAATGGGGGGAGGGGGAGCAATGATTCCCAAGGCTTGATCGTTGCTGGCCCATGAAGAAGCTGCCGTGAAACGCACGCGCCGGCCTCTGTAGGAACTCTGTCCACCTCTAACGTCACAGGAAAGCACTGCAGCACCAAACAAGCCACGGGAATCATTGCTCTGTGGGACTACAGACTACAGCTAAGACTAATGATCACCACAATGCATAAATATATTTAAATGTATTGGATTTATGCAATATATTATAAACTAGGAAATTGCCCGTCAAAAATGACGGGAGTGAAATAGTAAGCCTGGCAATGGTGTTTGCCACACAATGCGAGGCTCCTCTGAGCACTTTTTACGTCCTTGGGGCCAATTCTGTGTCCTTTGGGCTAGTTTTATGTCCTTTGACTCGTTTTCATTGTGTTTGCTTTTTTTTTGGCAGCCATTTTCTTTTCGCTTAGACGATTTTCGTAGTGAAAAAATGCCAAATATGCCTCAAATTAACTTGCAACCTCACTCACAAGCTCACTGGCTCTCCCACTATGCTGTGTGTGAGTGTGTAAGGTAATTTGAGGTATATTTGTTGTGTTTTTCCGGTCTTTGCAGTTCCTTTGTTTGGGCGTTAAAGTCTAATTTTTGCGATCCGTACAGTGCATGTACGGGTCTCAGTCCTAAGTCGTACGACTCGTAAGGCCTGTGTGCATCAACTGCTTGCCTCGCTTTGTGAGGCTCCTAGTTGCGGTAAAGCCCCACAGGCCTCGCGATGAGCGCCTGCTGTGCTTATCGTGAGCCCTGCAATGAGTGCTTTCTGCGCTCATTGCAGGCTAAGTTCCGCGTGACAGCTCGCCCCACTTTGCGAGGCTCGCAGTTGCGGCCTTATGGGCCGCAAACAGCAAATGCAGCCTAAGTAACCAACATCGTAAGCATTCCGGACAACCCCGCAGATCCACAACTATATATATGATATGTTTTCTATAGTACATGTAGATACATTTGGGTCAGAATAGTGATTTATATACAGTAGTTTAGAGCACAACAATCACAGTACAGCTTAAGGGCTAAGTGACAGGCCCCAAGCCACTACATAAGTATAGGGATTCATAGTTTAGAGTTTTTTTAGGAGTAGTATAGTCAGTTACCCCAGAGTTAGGGGACAAGTGGTAGGTCCCAAGTTCTGTCACATTGGATAATTTAGGGACTGACTCAGTAAAATCATACAAATTGAATTGTATAGAAACTCCTTGGCACTTAGCACCTTTATCTTCACAGCACTTTCTCAGCACTTTATAACACCTGCATTATCTAATTTAATAGATTTGTTAAATTTAAAGCATCTTTAACTCTAAATGGTTGCCATATGCATATACTAATTATAGAAATCTGTGGTAGGTGATCATATGTTATGCTCATTATTCCCTTAGTATTTATACAGATATTTTCTTGATCAATAAATTGTAGGTACAATTAGTGTAATAGATGGTGCACAATATCTAATTATATTATATATATTGTGTAATAAGTGTGACATAAAAAGAGGTGGACATTTTTATTCAAAGTACTTTTTGAAGACTATGCCTTAATAAAAAGTATGTAATTCTTATATTTTTGTGTTTACAATTTATATCTCTAAAGATATGCTGATAATAAGGTTTCTTTTTTCTCTTGGTGTTTTTCATGAAGCTTACTTCACCTACAACTCAGGTGTGATAAATACTACTTTCTGATATTTTTAAGATTGATATAAAGACAATTTAAGTATCTCCTCTAAGGTATGTCCTAAAAATTGTGTTTTCTCAAGTAACCAGCAGGCTATCTACCAGAGATAAGCAGTCTACTCAAAGCTGTGTTTACTCCAATGCCAACATTTTATGGCAGACAGTAAATGACAACATTTGCTGTTGTGTAACTATAATCTACCACCTTCTTTAATATTGTTACCATTAAAACTACTTTAATCTTTCTCCTCTACCCTGATTTATCCCCACAGAACACCCTGCACTAAAATACCCTGATGAAGCCCAGTAGGCTGAAATACAATCAGTGCAAAATGCATTAATTATCCAGACCAGATTATCTGGAGCATGCTCTGTATGAGAAGGGAGCTGTGGTTGTCGTCCCATAACCCTGCCTCTCCAATGTGAGTATGCTCCAGATAATCTGGCCTGCATAAATAATGCAATCTATGCTAATTGCATTTGTCATCTGAACAATACTGTCCAGGACAAATATGGAGATGGGGAGAAGTGCAAAAGCCTTTTTTTGCTGCATGTATTTTTAATGTTAGTTAATGGTGAACTAATATTCCATTTAACTTGGAAAAAACATAAACTGGCAGGTTTATCTTTCTTTACTTAAAGGGACTCTGTCGCCCCAATATCAAGTCATTGGCTGCACATTGCATAAAATATTTTATTTTTGTTCATATCTTAAAATCCCTCTAATGATTATGTTGATGAGTTTGGTTTGGAGGGATGATTACTCTATTTTTCAGAGATTATAAAACAGTTTGCTAACTTCAAGGTAAGTTTTTTAAATCTTTATTTTGGTATTTTTTCATGCACAAAAAAAATCATACACTGCTGACTCTCCTCTATTAGATGCATTAATAATCAAGGAAACTTAGATATACCTTTAGCAATGTTTTGTATTATTATGCAAATGTGTCTTTTGTGAATACTAGTTAATTGCTTGGATATGCTAATTAGGGATACACTGGTTTTGCAAACAGTACTCGTTTGAAGAACTAAATTTGAAAATAGGTAACACATTTTTAGAATAAAAAAAAAAAATCAATGTATAATTTATTACATGCATAGAAGTTTATGCTTCTGTGGAATCCAGTGATCGACTTCCTGGGTTGGGAGGAGACGCGGAGAGGAACTTTTTATCTGAAAAGTGGGAATCAGACATTTACAACTAACAGTGCTCTCCTTAGCACTGACGCAATGCTTGTTTGTTTATAAGGACAAGATCTGTTGAGACTCAGGCTACTAGAAACAGTCTCAGTAAGGAAATTGGAAGCCTGCAGTAAATAATTACATCTAAAAAATGAAAAAATGTAAAGGCTGTGATTATTTATTTTTTACATTTGAAAACTATTTTGCCTGGTATCTAGTTTATTCAAAAATAGAAAAGAAATTGACAACATTGACTCTGTAGGAAGAGACAAACTTGTTGTTATGTTGATAGTGTCCCTTTAAGCTTCGCATTAAAAAGGGCCGGTTACAAAACTCATTAGCAGGGCTTTGTAATGTCACAGGGCTAATAAAGTGGTAATGCATTGATTTAATAATACCTGATTAGAAATAAACCAGAAATTGAAATAGAAAAAATAATTTCATACTAAAAATTACATTTGCATGTTTAAGCATATATGCTTTCCTAAACCTAATATCAGGTGTCCAAGGAGTGGGCGAGTATAAGGCCAGGAGGCTTTACTGGGGTCTTATCTACTTATTTTTCTGCAGTGGCCACTGTAACTAGACAGTAGTAGAAATTCTAAGACATTGTTTTTTTCTCTTCCAACTGATTTTATTGCTAATCAGTTACGAGATAAACAAATGAATCCCTATTATGGCAACTGCATTGATCCTTTATGATTAACCAGCTAAAATAAATTTAAATAAAGTATGGCTACCCAATAATCTAAAATTATATGTTTGTCTCTTTTCATTAGCAACACCAAAACATTAACTAAAGTTATCTGTATCCATTAAGTTTGCTTAGTAAGGAAGGTACATAGGCATTAATAGGTAAAGAGTTTGGCTGTGCTCTGGATAAATAAAATTGTCTCACAAAGCACATTAAAGTTTGCCATTTTTAATCTAAACCCAGGCACAATATTTGATACTGTTCTCAGAGAAAGTACTCATTGGATAACTATTCTAGTTCATCTAATGTACAGCTCTTGGCAGTGTCTTACTGGGACTGATCCCCGAGAGAGTTGCAGAAGTGGATCCATGGGACTGTGTGGATTAGACTGGCAGATTGTGGTCCAGATAGTGACGGGACCTGACAAAGTTGGTGGTATTTAGGGGATGATGGTGTTTTGGGAAAATGTGACTAATATCAATGGAGTCAAAGATTAAACGCAAGTGGTTGAGAATGTTTTATTTAGGATAATGAAGTTAATATATCATAGGTGCTAAAAACATATACAGCCTTATTAAATTGCGATTCGGCAAATTTAAAAGGGCTCTATTTAAGCACATAGCATATTTTTTTACAGAAGTTTTTAGTTAGTGAACTTCTATCCAAAAGCAAGGTCTTCACTAACTAAAAACTTCTGTAAAAAAAAATATGCTATGTGCTTAAATAGAGCCCTTTTAAATTTGCTGAATCGCAATTTAATAAGGCTGATAGTCTTATATGTTTATTGTCAATGGTGCGTGTGCATGAGATGAAGAGGATGCGGTGAATAAGCATTTTATGAATACCAGGTTTTGGGGGTTGTAGGTTGTTGATTGAGATACATGGGTTGGTAAAATGTTCTAGGTCATCAAGCTAAATGTTGGCAGTGAGCCCTTGTGCAAAACATTCAAACAGAAAAAATGACTAGGCTATATATATCAAATCAATTGAAATAATCAGTAGGTGATTCACTATTGCACACTGATAAAAATATACATATTTACTCACAGACTTTATTTGACTCATTCAGAATTCCAGTCACATGGATATATTTGTGTAATTGTTCAGTTCTGTAAGTATAAGTCTATGCATACTTAATTATGTCCTAAGTAGTCTCTTAGGTGGTATGAGAGTTGGCATCGTTATTATTACTAGCTTGCCCAGATATGGAACTAGCCGCAGGTCATCTTCCTGATTACAGTCCTGAAATAGAAATGGAAAACCAGAAGTATGATGGAATGTACCTTAGACGATGTATATAGGTATATACATACACACACATATATATTTATTTGTATATGTACCAGTAAATCTAATATATGAGTTATGAATACTTATATAAATGTATATATATACAAAAGTATTACATACACTATAAAATAAGACTTTCTAAATTGTTAATCATTTTTTTGGAGACAGTGTATTTTAAGGTATTATATATATATATATATATATATATATATATATATATATATATATACACACACACACAGTGGTGTAGCTAGGCTCCTGGGCCTTCCCCCAGACTCGCTCCTACCCCCTTGTCTATTTCACCCTTCGCTCTCCTCCCTCAATTGTCACTCCCATCCTTCTCTCTCTCCCCCTCTCCCCTTTCTCTCACAAGGGAGACAAGGGGGAATGGGAGAGCCAATGGGTGAGGGGGGAGAGTATATATAATGTTCACACCTGGGGGGTGCAAACTCAGGGACAGCCCCATACGGCAAGAGCTCTAGAGCTACGTAAATGTATATACAGTATATATATATATATATATATATATATATATATTATAAATCTTCTTGGAGTATATGAATACTTTGTATCTCTATACCATCACAGATCTGCTTGGTCATTTGTAATATGTTTATATGTACAGTTGGTTATACATTACCCTGTATTATGCATTAGTATATACTGTACAGTATATGTTTGTCTCTGCAATACTCACCTTTGTAACAAACAGATGGCAGTTTGACTCCACAACACTTAGTGCTCCAAGTCATGTTCCTTGCTGGGTCTCCTGAGATGAGGCCACAGGTGTGGGTCAGTGGTGTCTGGGGCTCCCCTGGCCCCCAGGCACTAAATGAACTCCAAGGCTGTCCCCCACTCCAATACCAGTGACCCCAGAACCGATTCCACTTCAGCCCAACCCAGAATCCTATGCCAGGTGTATAGCTAGACAGCAGGATTGACATCTTCATCTGTTCTTCAGGTGAGGAGATGGCAGCCAGTTCAGTACTGAGGCGTCGACAATTAGATAGAGATTGTCTCCAAGTCAAGGGAGTCAGTACCACATAAAAAGAGCCTAGAAATAGAGATCATTATAAAGAGGTGACCTGTTCAGGGAGCTTGGGTGAGAAATTAACTGCTTTATAGAAGAGACACAGTCTATGGATAGTACATATTAAAAGCTGTACCAACTGCAAAGAGATTGAATGACCACTTAAGTCCCATTTTTACAGTATCCTTTTTTTGAAGAACTAAACAATATAATGGGCTAAATTATTTTACAAATGATCCAAAACAAACACACAAAAAATACTTTAAAGGTATATTCAAGTGAGCTGGGTAATGAATGAATCTGATAGAGGGGAATTAGTAGTGTATGATTACATTTATTTGCATGCATTATGTTTTTCTAGCTTTGTATTAAAAAAATAAAACTGGTGCAGGTGAGGTTTACACCCCCAGGATTGAGCAAGGCTGCTGAGAGGGTTCATTTTTGTAAATGAGTACCCTGTCTCTGTGAGTATGCCCAGCTTCGCAGCCAATCAGCACTGCTGTATGCAACCAGCTAGATGAGGCTGCTACACTGGGTGCTTAAAGGACCATACATTGACATTCGAATAAAAATGCTTGAGCGGTTACATGGTTGTTCTTTAAATATACATCCTCTCCTTGATAAATTCTGACAAATTATAATTGTACTGAAACCAAACATTTCAGCTTCCTCTTCCTATTTTAATCTGTTTTCTAGACAAATTAGCATTTATGCTTGATTTATGGCCCTGCAATGACCTGCAACGTTTGAGGAAGAGAATGTTCATGGTCCCTGTGCATGTGTCTCTGTGTGAGTGAAATTCAATGGGGCTGGGAGAGATCTCAGAGGCAATTCACTGGGGCTGGGAGAGATCACTGGGGCAATTCACTGGGACTGGGACAGGTGATGGGGCAGTTCACTAGGGCTGAATGAGGTGATGGGGTAAATCCCTGGGGCTGGGGGGGTTAGATAAAACAATCAGTGAATGAAGGGACACAGACCTTGTTCTGGGTATTACATAAATCTAAAGGAAAGAAGCAGCTCGATTCACAGACCAAAAACTTACAATGTATTATGTATGCTAGTTTTTGCTGGGATTTTCAGAGGGTGTCAACATTGATAGAAAACCATTTGAAAATGCAAGAAATTCATCAAACTTTGGGGTAAACTGTTCAAATGGTTATTTTGGTATTTTGGTATGCAAACAATTTTTTCATACACTACTAATTCTCCTTTATCAGATGCATTTATAAACCAGCTCACTTGCATATACATTTAATGTGTTAAATATTTCATGATGTTATACTGTGCAGGAAGCTGTGATTTCTATATCTGTCTGCTTTGGCAGTGGAGAGTGGACCTAGGCTGCTGATGATCTATCCATTGTTATTTGTAAAAACTTGCACCCCAGAGTGGAAGCTATTTCATAAGTAGAATCAGCATGCAAACTTCCCATTGCCAAATTAGATAATAAGGCACTAAAATGATGGCTCCTTCCACAGGGATATGGGTTATACCTAAGGGAAACCTACTTTGGGAGAGGAAGCCATATATGAATTGTGAAAAATCTTGGAAAAAGGAAAAAAAAAACATCTAATAAATATGCACAAAGTAAAGTTACTATAGGTAGATGAGACTGTTATAAAAGGTAGCCAGTAACAGTGAGTGTGAGGAGGTGGTGGGACCATTGACCATTAATGGCAAATATACAAAACAAAGACAAACAGCTGTAAAAGAAATGTGAGAGACTATTTTTGCAGATAGAGAATATAACTTACCTGGGATTGATACATTGCTCTCATTCCCAGATGCAGATTCATTGACTAATGTGGAGAAAGACTCAGTTTTACTCGACACTGAAGTGTCTTGATTTTTTGTCACAGAGGTCCTAGAGTACATTAATGTATTGGAGGACACAGAAGTACTCAATGACATAGAAGTAGGGGCAGTCACTGAGGAACTCAGGGACACATAAGGACTACGAGCTGTAGCAGTACTGGGGTTTACCGACAACAAACCAGAGAGGATAGGAGCCGCTGAAATACCAGGGACCAGAGTGGTTGTAGGCACTTTAATTGTACTAGGAATTACAGAGTTTAGAGGAATTACAGATGGATTAGGGACTACAGAGGTACTACTGGGAGCAGTAGAGAAGCTAGAGGCCACAGAAGTAGTACTATTGAACTTAGAAGTAGTGTCAAGTTCAATGGACTCAGAGGAGAGATCAAATGACTCAGTGGAATCCTCAGAAATTGTGGTCATTTGCAAATTAGGTTTAGGAGTGGCAAATCCCGTTTGGGGCCCTGGGGTAGGGTTATTGTTTGGTTCATTTTGTTCCTGGTTGTTGCCACCCTGCGTGATTCCCATGCCAAACATGTTTGTGACTCTGGTGAGGTCAAGGGAAGCTATTGTTGTGGGCTGAGGTGCTGTGGCTATTGTAGGCCACTGACAGGTACTGGGCAGGTCAGGAACTGTTGTGTTGGCTACTGCAAGATAAAGGATAAAACAATTAAAATAATATATATCCAACCAAGAGGTTAAAATCATGTGACAGTTATAACCTTTTTCAACTTTTATCAGCGAACAGGATTTTTCACAAGTTGGTGTTAGTATTTTTGGAGACAGTACTGTACTGTTAAACTAGTCACTTATGAGAAAATTTAACAAATGTTGTAAGAAGCATTAATGAGTCTTAATAAAAGAGTGATGTTAAAACCCCCTTTACCTGTTTTCTTTAAAGTGTGGTGAACATTTGATCCTGTCTGATTAAAAGGACCCATGAAACTTAGAAAGTGATCCTTTAAGTATAGGGGTTGTTACAATCCAATACTACAGTAGCCATCAACATCAAAGCTTACTTCTCTGCCTATCCTAACAAGAGCTATCTCAGTATTTAATAACTATTAGTATTAGTATCAGTTTTTCAAATTAGTCCAGCAGGGTGCTACAATGACCTAGTCTCCACTTACTAGCACACCCACTGTCAATATAACCCCTGTAGTGTGACTTAATTGAAAATTATAGTTTAGTTATTCACTGAAACAAAAAAACACTTTTATAAATGTTCATTACTGTATTATACTGTATACTTTTTACACACTGCATGACTCCTATTTTAATAGTTACAGATCCTTCAACCTGAAATAGTTCAACATTCCTGCTTCTAATTAAATAGAAATCACACAGTGTATACTGTAGCAAACATCATAAAATAATAAAAATATTCATAACTTCTTTGGCTTTTCTCTGAATTAATTGTGATTTTTTAAAATTTGCTAGCAGTATTAAAACAGGCTGAGATGTTAGATAGCTGTATACTGTAGGTGGGGGGGGTTGAGAGCAAATAAATAACTTATGATAATAAAGTGATAATGATCCCAACTAGTTTTCTTACATTTAGCACAAAAATGTTCGTAATATATCCCAGTTGCAGTGGCAAACAATGGTGTAATTAGTAACAGAAATACAGAACTTGGTAAATATGGTGATGTGTTGAGAGAAGAATCGAAATACATCTCGGGCAGCGTGGCTTTAATAACTTTCCCCACTAACACATTTGTTTGTAGCTTAGTGACTGCTTAATTTACCTTTTTAGGCCCATATCAGCTTCTCCCATATCAGATGATGAAGCATTAATGAACTTTGTTGCGAGTGAGACTATTTCCCATATAGTCTAATGCTACTCATACTAGTTGCTACTCATACTGCAGGCTGTCAACTCCTGGACGCATTATAATGCTGCTCATGCTCAGAGTCATAATAAATACAGTCAGGCTTACTCGTGCTCACAGTCAAATGCATCCTCACACAGCCGTTTACACATTAGTGCATGCACCTACAAAACTAACTTATTTAAGGACCCTGACTTATAATAATATAAGTGATCAATGCAGAGGTGTTGTTGTTGTTGTTGTTTGGTTTTTTAGTTGTGTCTGACTCTCTGTAACCATATGGGCTGCAGCAGGCCAGTCCCATCTGAGCTCCATCAAGCTTATGCTCATTGCTTTAATGACCTCATATATCCATCTCAGCCTCTGCCTCCCCCTTGTTTGTGTGCCTTCAATCTTTCCCAGCATCAGAGTCTTCTCTAGGGAATCCAGTTTGTCTTAATTTTCTGTAGTACTTATTTATTGGATCTTCTTGCAGTCCAAGGGAGACTAAGCCGTTTTCGCCAACACCTCAGCTCAAATGCATCAATTCTGCGGCACTCAGCCTTCGTTAGTACAGATCTCATATCCATATGTTATTACTAGAAATACCCTAATTCTTACTATGTGGACCTTTGTTGATAGTGACATAGCTTTACTTTTTACTAGCTTGTCCAAGCTTGCCATAGCTTTCCTCCCCAGAAGCAAACGTCTTTTAATTTTTATGACTACATTCACCATATGAAGAGATCTTGCATCCCAGGAAAATAAAAACTGTCACTGCCTCCGCTTCTTCTGCATCTATTTGCCAGGAACTGAGACTGCTGTTTGCCATGATCTTCTTCTTTTTAATGTTGAGTAGCAGGCCAGCTTTTACACTCTTTTCTCTCACACTCATCAATAGATCCTTTAGTTCCTTCTCCAATTCAGCCACCAAGGTAGTATTATCTGCGTATCTGAGGTTGTTGATATTTTTTCCAGCAATATTGATTCCGGTTTTCATTCAGTCCAGCCTGATGTACTCTGCATATAAGTTGAATAAATAAGGTGACAATATATAACCTTGTCACACTCCTTTTCCCTTCTTGAACCATTCTGTTGTGCCATGTTTGGCTCTGACCGTGGCTTTTTGGTCCACATACAGATTTTTCAGGAGGAGGATGAGAAAATCTGGTACTCCCATGAGAAAATTTGGTACTCCCATCTCTATAAGAACATGCCACATTTTGTTGTGATCCACACTGTTAAATACTTTATCAATAGTCTATAAAGCAGAAGTAAATGCTTTTTGGGAACTCTCTTGCTTTCTCTATTATCCAGTGGACCTTGGCAGTTTGATCCCTTGTGCCTCTTCCGCTGCAGAACCCGGCTTGCACATCTGGTAGTTCCTGGTCCATATATTGTCGAGCTTGTAGAATCTTAAGCATTACCTTAGTGGCATGTGAAATGAGCGCAATTGTCCTATAATTGGAACACTCTTTGGCTCTGCATTTTTTAGGATAGGGATGTAGACTTACTCTTTCCAGTCTATTGGCCAATCTTGAATTTTCCAAATTGGTTGGCATAAGGCAATCAACACTTTTACAGCATCATCTTGAAGGAATTTGAATAATTTAGCTGGGATTCTATCAACTCCTGCAGCCTTGTTATCAGCAAGGCATACTAGGGTCCATCTCACTTCCCTCTCCAAGATGTCTGGCACCATCTCCATGGACAAACTACTGAAGTCATCACTGCTATTAAGGTACTTCCTGTATAGATCTTCAGTGTATTCCGTCCACATCTTCTTTATCTGATCTACTTCTGTTAAATCCCTACCATTTTTGTCTTTGAGATTCCCAATTTTCTTGAAGAGATCTCTTGATTTACCCATTCTGTTATCTTCCTCAATGTCTTTATATCGCTCATTGTAGAATGTCTCCTTGTCTCTTCTTGTTATCCTCTTCTACTGCATTCAGTTGGACAATTATTTTCCTGTCCCCACCACCTTTCGCTTTCCTTATTTCCTGGGCTCCTTTCAAAGCGTCATAAGATAGCCAGTTTACCTTCTTAGTTGTCTTTCTTTTATGTATATTCTTTTTTGCTGTTTCCTGAATAATGTCGCAAAGCTTTGATCCAAAGTTCTTAAGGCATTCTATCTTCCATATCTAGTCCCTTAAATCTATTCTTTACCTCCACTAAATATAGACAGGGGGTATTATTTATTTTGTATCTACCTGATCTGATGATTTTTCCTTTCAGTTTAATTCTGAACTTTGCAATAAGAAGTTCATGGTCTGAGCCACAGTCAGCTCCAGGTCTTGTTTTTGTTGACTGTATAGAGCTCCTCCATCTTTGGCTACAAGGTATATAGTCAATCTGATTTCTATATCTGGTGACGTCCATGTGTAGAGTCGCCGTTAAGGCTGTTGGAAGAGGTTGTTTACTTTGACCAGAGAATTATCTTGACAGAATTCTACTAATCTTTGACCTGCTTCATTTTGTACTCCAAGGCCAAATTTGCCAGTTATTCCAGGTGTCTTTTGGTTCCCTACTTTAGCATTCCAATCTCCTATGATGATAGTAACATGTTTTCTTGGTGTTATATCTATGACGTCTTGAATGTCTTTGTAGAACTGGACAACTGCAGCCTCTTCAGCATCCATGGTTGGAGCATAGACTTGGATCACTGTGATATTACATGGCTTGCCTTGAATTGGAATTGAAATCATTCTGTCACTTACTGGTTTGAACTGAGCACTGCATTGGCCGACCTTTGAGTGAGTATGAGGCCTACTCCATTTCTTCTGCAGGATTCTTGACCACAGAAGAAGATCTGGTGGTTGTCTGATGTGAAATGTCCCATTCCAGTTCACCAATTCCCAGGATATCAATGTGTAGCCTTGTCATCTCATGTTTGACCACTTCCATTTGCCTTTGTTCATCGATCTAACATTTCAGGTTCTTATGCCAAATTGTTCTTTGCAGCATCAGACTTTCTTTCCTTTCCAGACATATCCACAGTTGAATGTCCTCTCGGCCCAACCACTTCATTAGATCTGGTGCTACTCCCCCTCTGCTCTTCAGTATTGTGGTAGGCACCTTCTAACCTGAGGGCCGCATCTTCCAGTGACTTATTGTTATGACTCTGGTTGTGCTTATCCATAAATTTATCTTAGCAAAGATACTGAAGTGGGTTGCCAGCTCCTTTTTCAGTGGACTATGATTTGTCTGAGTTCTCTGCTATGACCTGCCCATCTTGGGTGACCCTACATGGTATAGCTCACAGCTTCATTGAAGTACACAAGCCCCTTCACCACAGCAGGGTAGTGATCTAGAAGGGGCAGAAGTGTTAGAACCCTTTAATAAGTCAATTTTGTAGCTGCATGCATTACTACAAGAGCATATAGTTACTATAGATCAGTGGTGGGCAAGAAAAGAGAGATTAAACCCTGCATTGCTGGAGACTATCTGCTGTGTAGGAATTCCTTACTCAGTATCTGCAGTTGCACAATTCCTCTTTGCTTATTTAAAAAAAAAAAAAACTGTATATAGTAAAAAGTAAAAAAAAAATAAAGCACATATTCCCTTTTGCATAGTGTTGTGTTTGCTGCCAGGGGAGTGATATGCTTGTTGACAGCTCTATACAAATCAAGGTAAATAGTAGCATGCAGACTCACACTGATAGTAGAATTCAAACTTGCTGTATCTGAATTAACACAAGAATAGATAGTATGGTGCCAATGAAACTATACAGTATTAAATTAGCATATAGAAACTTCTCACTTCACCATATCAGCAATGCTACAATTACCTTTCTTAAAAGGCCACTGTATTCTTATAGTTTTAATAAAATGTTTTGAAGAACTGCACTTCATAATTGCCAAAGGGTTCTCAGAAATAAATAAAAAATAATAGAGCTTTTAATTTTTACCTTTTATATGCAATAATACTGCAGTGGAATCTAACAATTTGGTTTTTGTTCATCTACTTCTGCAGGTGAGACTTTGAATGCAAAGGAAGCCTCTATCTCCTACAATGAAAATATGGCAGCTAAAAATGCAAGTCCTTTAAATATGGGTAAGGGAAGGCTCATAAGTATATAAGAACACACCCTCCCGAGAAAAAAAGCTAAAATAGCAGATCAGTAGAGAATAATTGCATTTAAAAATGTAAGGGATCCGGGGGGCAGTGAGCGGAGGTGAGTACCAATCATTCTAAACTAAATTTACTCACAAACATTGAGATAGGAGATAACCTTGTTAAATAACCCCCTCCCCCAACAATACCATTTATTTTGTATGTTTTTAAGTTATTATTTGAATGTTTAAAAAACTAAAATCTTTTGGTATTGGCTCTTTAACAAAAACTTAGATACTTATCTGGATACCTCCAACTGATGAACAATTCACTAAGCACAAACCTATGTACTGCCTACAATTATGCTCTATTCATCTGTATGTATAAAATGAATGCTGTTAATATGCCTATACCTAATAAAAATGAATTAAGCAGGAACTAGTTTTCACACAACTAGTTTTTATTTAGAAAAAAAAATAATTTTGATGCCTCTGCAGGACCCAGGAGCAATTTATGATACTTGATAGAACTTGTGTGTGTGAGAGGGGCGTTTTCATTTCTTGAGAGCTATAGTTATATCCTTTGATGACAAGCATCTGCTTCTGGGCCAGTAGGGAGAAGGGGTGTAAAGTCAATTTAAATCTTATCCAGTTATAAAACAAAGGCTCTAGACATATGCTTGTTCTCTCCTTGCACAACATCCCCTCTACTGATAACTACACGCAACCAGGAAGTGCTGTAACAAACACAAAATGGATTCCTGAACTCATGAACAGATTCTTCAAAATGTCAGACTTTTCCAAAGAGTATTTTATGTCCATTGCTTACACAGCTTTGAATATTGTTAGTTTGATACATACTTAACAAAGAAGTAAATAAACATAACTACTGAGAACCATCCACCAATACTTGGGGAATGTGTAGTTCCTCTGGGGGTCACCTTTATAAGTAATGGAGGGACTATACTTACACTTGTAGCACAGAAAGTAGTAATGAGAGTCACAGTCTGCATCACTCCACTTGCTAGCACTGATTCGTACACAGGCGTTCCCGATCTGACTGGGCTCCCCTGAGTTCCATTTGGTGTAAGTACCTGAGGCTCCATTACTCCATCGCCAGACGCCTGGAGAGCAGAGGTAAAGCCCTATCCAGACATCAGTGAAGGATGCTGTTGCTGTAGCTGAAAATAACTCTATATCTGTGAGAGTGCTGACTAGGTCTGTGTACTGAGAGCGGCAGTAAGAGAGCGCCTCCATCCAGGTTAGCGACTGCTTTACATAGATATACTGAGAGTAGGCAGTGGAGGCCGGAGAAACTGCAAGAAAGGACCAAGACATACAGCAAAACCATATGAGTGAGATACAGTTAGAAAACAGAGAAACATTTGCCTAAATAGGTGGGAGGAAAGCTCTCCCACTCTCTGACCCCTGTGTCTGTTTCCCCCCTCCAGCTTCCATGTGTCCCCCCCTTCATGCCCTGCGTTTCCCCCCCTTATTTCCCTCCCGTGTCTCTTTTCCCCTCTCTCTCACCCCTGTGTCTCTTTCCACCATCTCCTCCCTGTCCCTCCTCTGTGTCTTTCTCCTTTCTCTCCCTGCTCAAGTCTTGTGTGGCTCACAATAAGCGCCGTTGGTTCTATTGTTCAAAGTCTTGCGGGCTTGGCGTTGATCGGCTAAGTGTTACAGGCTTCGGCCGCATTCTGAGCCTTTTTAAAAAGATTTACGGTACATCTTTACATCCGCCATATTTTTCTGCGCTTAGCCGATTTTTGATCTCCGAAAAAATTAAGCCTCAAATTAGCTTGCAACCTTACTCAAAGGCTCCCTGCCTCTCCCCCTGCGCTGTGTGTGAGGTTGTAAGTATTTTTTTTATTAATTGGCATGTTTTGCTGGTTTCCTGACAGTTTCTGAGTTACTGGCATGAAAAAAAAATTGCTTGTTAAAGCCGTAATTTTTTAAAGTCTTGTGTGCCTCGCAATCAGCGCTCATTGCGGGCATAAACATGAGCGCCTTTGGCGCTCATGCCGAACTTGTTTCAACGTCTTGCGAGCTTCTCGCTAATCGCGGGACTGGCAATGAGCGCCTTCGAAGCTCATTGTCAGCCTTTTTCAAAGTCTTGCAGGCCTGCAATGAGCGCCTTTGTTTATTTGTGCAGAAGAGTGAAACAATAATTGAAATATATATGTAATATCCCTCTCTTCATTAGGTATGTACAGATGATCTAGGTCAGCAGGGTGGCAGTTTTTGGGGCCCATCCCAATGTGAACAGGTTATATTTCAAGTTTATTCCAACGTTAACACAGAAGTGTTATAAGTTACTAAGTCATTGAATAACTCAACTATGCTCAAATAGGGATAAGCTTAAAGCCTAACCTTACTGGAGCAGAGCCAGCCACATACTCTTCAGCATAACTTAAAATTTGATGGATGCCATTGTATTCTTTATATAGCATTTGCGTGATTCTAGATATCACTAGTTAGTTGCTTGCACTTCTAACATTTTTGCTTCTTATTGGGTTTATTTAATGTTATCTAATATTTATTGTGGTTATCATTTGTCATTGGCAGCCGGAGGTTTGTGTTTATATCCTAAATTCATATTTTTTTTAAAGTTTTGTCATAAAGAATATGTATTAATCAGCCTCTGTAACT
The DNA here is from genome assembly GCA_027410445.1 of Discoglossus pictus. Taxonomy (NCBI): domain Eukaryota; kingdom Metazoa; phylum Chordata; class Amphibia; order Anura; family Alytidae; genus Discoglossus; species Discoglossus pictus. The sequence goes on along the minus strand of CM050167.1, from coordinate 166,117,637 downwards.
AGTATTGTAAAGGAGCACTGTACCGTTCATATAATGGAGACTTGTTTATTTAGTTGCTGATTATAAATAAAATCAACATTTGAATGAAATTACATAATTGTTGCATACATGTGAAGTTTAGTGTTTTTGACTTCTCCATCCTCTAGCTGGTGTCTAGGTAGTGGGAAAGGATATGCCCAGAGGGACTGACCTGATAGGAGTCTACTGATAACTTTTGTTATCTGCCAACATTTCTGCAGTGGCTATGTGTGTGATAATTAACCAATCTAATTAGCCATTGAACTCCTAGGTTCACACACTTACCTAATAACTTAAGATATTGGTGTAACACAAAGTGCTTGGATATCCCCATAAGATCCGTAATTTTGCGGGTGTTGCTAAGTTGTGGTGAGCGCTTTCTGCACTCTTTTTATCTAAGTCCCGCGTGTCTCGGGATGAGCGGCTGTGGCGCTCATCTCCACCAGCGCATGGAGCGCCTTTGACGCTCATTGCCTAAGTCCCGTGGGTTGCAGGGATGAGCACCTGCAGCGCTCATCTCCACCAGCGCAATGAGTGCCCTCAGCACTCATTGCCTAAGTCCCGCGGGTCGTGGAGATGAGTGCCTACTGCAATCATCTCCACCAGCGCAATGAGCGCCTTCGGTGCTGATTGCCTAATTGCTGCGGGTCGTAGGGATGAGCACCAGCACAATGAGCGCCTTTGGCACTCATTGCCTGGCCGCAAACCGCAGCTATCGCTTTGCGAGGGCCGCAGTTGCGCGGTCTCGCTGCACGAGCCCACAATTTTAACATGGCGTTACCAATAGCTTTTGGCAAGCCTTCACTGCACACATCTATATATGTGATTATTAAAATAAAATTGTAAATTTTCTCCTCTATGGGTGTAGCCATGTTGCATATTCCTCCCTTGAGGCAAAGGCCTCCATGTTGCTAATGCTATAGTTGCATATATGTATGGGCCAAAATCGGCAATGTAGGGCTTGGTGAAACCCCAAAAGCAAGGAATCACTGAGAAAGACCCTTCAAACACAGACTCAAAAGCGAACTGAGGTGTGCAAAGAAGAGACAGGATGGAGGTGCTTATGAAAGGTGAAAGGGATCCTCCCACAGTTCTCAGTCTACACTGTATGCAACACTAACCCACACACGCAATATATTAAGTATGTCTCCTGGTCTTGCGATTTCACAATGTTTTCATCAGTGACTTCACGTGACCCAGTGAAATATACAGGATAATATGCGTGTGTATCTATGTTGCACATAAATGTACTACTATGCAAATGCAGCACTGGCAAGATGGAGGACTTGCTCTCAAGCAAGGACTGTTAATAGCAAAGTGTCTGTAACCATAGTGGAGAATAGAAAGCCCAACCATAATAAGTACTGTTATCCCTTTATTTTAATAATAAAAATAATACAAGAAAATATGTTATAAAGTGAAAAGTTGATTAAACCTACACATTTTCTTCTGAGTTCAGTTATCCTTTAATCTTCACCTCTCCCCTAGCTCACTGTCATCCTCACCTCTGCATGCTGCGCACCATACAGAGGGTTAAAATGTACTTAATATGCTCTCCACTCCTCTCACATGTCCATGGTGAGAGAGACAATCTCCCTAGAAGGCTGTCCTGTTAGGGAACCTTACCATTTGTCCTAATAATATTGTTTTTTTCCTGCCTACTTCCCTTCAATGTCTATTGCATGCAAACCTTGTATGGTCATAAAAAGATTAGGACAGCCCTCTGGGCAGATCTTTCACCTCCCAGACACAGAGTAGGGAGAAGCACATCTACTAGAAGCAACAATGCCAAATTCAATGATGTTAAACCTACATTGGTTTTGTTTTCTAAAAATACTGATTTTGTTTGGTAATCAGTAACTAAATAAACAAATTGCTTCCTAATGTATGACTACAACAAGGGCCCATTAACTTCCATTCAAGTCAATGGAGTTGAAGAAAAATGGAGATTACGTTTTATCACATCAATTATGTGGAATATGTATAAATCGTTAATTAAAACACAACAATTTCGATATACATATAAAAAATATGTGCTTTGTAACAATGCTGTGTACATTAAAAATAAACAGATTTCAAATTATTATTGTGTTGTGTATCATACCATTTGGGTTCCAGTTGCAGTTTTATCATATAGGGGGAACTAGTGATAGGAAGACAGTAGAGTAGAGTATGATGTCAGAGGGGTTTAGTCCTGATAGTTTTAATTTTTCTTGCTGTAAGCACATTAAATTAGATTTGTTGGCATGTGATTTTTTTCATACTGTAGAGTATTACATGGCCATTTATGCAGCAGGGCAGATGTAGCTATGTGTCAGTCAGTAGAGGGGTACCAGCACACATGGGGGTGAGCTGAATACAAACTTTGCATGGAAGAGACTGTTAAACTTCCTAAAAAAATATGTCTTTTTTGAAGTTACTCACAAAGAAAAATATCAATGTTGCCAGTTTCCACTGACAAGAGAGAGGGTCTGGTTGGTACAAGAGATTCCACCTTTTTGTGCATTTGAAAGCAAAGGACCAAGAAGATTAATCAGAGGCAAACTGCTTGATAAGTCTTGGATATTCTAGTACCTTCTTTACAACAAATAAAATATAATAATACAGATCTATTCCAGTTTCCCAAACAACAACCACAGAGGAACTTTCAGAGCGAAGAACTAAGGGGAGACAGTCAGACAGGTGAGAAACTGGAGAGATAGAGACTCCTCAGCCTCTGAGAAAAGATAATGTCTTAGCCATGGGAAATCCCTAGAAAGACAGGCCTTTTCCAACTAGATTTAAATCACTACAGCAAGCGAAACATCTATTTTCTGTGTTTGTGACTATACACTAAACAAGGGGTCAACAACCTTTTAATACCTACCGCCCCCTTTTGATGGTAACATTTCCTTACCACCCACCGGTGCCGCAGTAACTCAATTTACCCAATCTTATTTCTGGTTACATAAATCACATGACCCTAACTATGAGCCTCATTCAATTTGGGGCTTGTAACTCGATCGCAGACAGCCAAATGCCTGCGATCGAGTTGCGGACTCCATTTGGTCTACTTTTGCAATGCTATTCAATTGGCCGGGCCTGCAAGTTAGGTGCTGGTCCCGAAAATCAGAAACTATGCTATCGACAGTAGCATTTGCGGGCTTGAACAATATCGCTGACCTCCATATTTCATTAAAGTCCTACGGGCTTGAACCACGAGTTACGGCCTTGCGTCAGCGATAATGTTCAAGCCCACAAATTGTTGGAGGTTGAAGCCAGTTGGACTTCACATTGATTGCTGTGCTCGATATAACACGGAAATTAAACATGAAATAAAGTATTGAAGAATGTAGTGCGCTTCATAAAAGTACAGTATTGTTTTTGTTTTTACTTTTAATCCTCCTGGCGGTATGATTATGTCAGTATTTAGAATGTTAAAGCGGTACATTCAAAAATACTGACATAATCCCACCACCCTTTCCCTCTTAACCTCCTGCCTTTCCTCCCTTTCCCCTTATCCTCCTCCTCTTCCCTTTCCCCCTTCCCTCCTCCTCCCCCCATATCCTCTCACCCTTTCCCCTTATCCTCCTCCCTTTCCCCCTTCCCCCTTATCCTCCTCCTCCCTTTCCCATTCCTCCTCCTTTTCCTCCCTTTCCCCCCTTATCCTCCCACTCCTCCTCCCTTTCCCCCCTTGTCCTTCTCCTCCTCCTCCCTTTCCCTCCTTTCTTCCCTTACGTTCCTCCTGCCTCCTTCCCCCTTATCCTTCTCCCTCCTTCCCCATTATGCTCATCCCTCCTTCCCCCTTATCCTCCTTCCTCCTTCTCCCTCCTTCCCCCTTATCCTCCTCCTCACTTCCCCCCTCTCCGATCACCTCCCTTATCCACTTCTCTTCCTTTCCCCCCTTATCCTCCTCCTCCCTCCTTATCATCATCATCCTCCTCCCTCCTTATCAGCCTCACCCCTCCTTCCCCTCTCATCCTCCTCCTCCTTCCCCCTTATCCTCCTCCTCCTAATTTTCCTATAACCTTCTCCTCACTTCCCCCCTCTCCAATCCCTATCCCCCCTCTCTCCTCTCTTCTTACTATGACGCGATGAGCTGCCGATGCTCATCTCTCCCCTGCAGCATGATAGATCGTGCTGCGATTCGTTGCGATCCATTGCGATTTGTAAAATCGTAAGTTAATGCCCTCCAAGCCTCCAAGCAAACAGAAGGCAATTGAATAGCACAATAACTTGTGACCTTCACTTGTGAGCCCGGATCTAAAAATCGGAGCAATTGAATGAGGCTCTATGTATCGCCCTGTACTTACTAGATATTAATCCGATCCTGACTGCTGTCCCTAGGCTCTCTCACCAGCTTTCCAACAAAGTCAAGCATAGTGCTGTGGGTCGATGATGTGTGACTTCACTCGTCAGCAACGCCACCTAGCATTTACCCCACCGCGCACCATAGAAGCCTAAATCGCCTACTGGGCGATGGAGACTAGGTTGACGACCAATGGTCTATACTATATTTCTTACAAACTGAATTGGGTCTGGTAATTGAAATTATGTTATTACTAGAAAGACGACTTACCAGTTGGGAATGCAATGGGCCTAGGACAGGAAAAAATCTAAAGTACATTGAAACAGGTTGTCTACAGTCAGGTAACAGAGTCTACATCGAGAATGGGGCTGCATGTAGAGAGACTGACCACAACACGGTGTGAGAAACTACATATAGGGAGAGAGCCCACAGTCCAATATTAAAGATTGCAGAAAGAGGAGGAGTCTGCGTGCAGGTGAGAGAGTCTGTAAAGACAGAGAGATTGCAGAGAGGTTACTCATACTCAGTAAAGGGACTCTAGATATAGGCTGTCCATAAGCAGATAACATTTAATACAGGTAGCTGTGATCAAATTATATAAACTGTGATACAGTTAAGTGATAAGAGAGTGAGGAGTCATCATACCCACATAAATGACTACAGTCATTGGGAGAGAAAGAAACCATCCATGTCAGAGGCTACTTAAAGAAAGGCCGTCCCCAAGAGTAGAGATCTTTCTCAGCTTGGTGAGGGATTTTGGTGAGACAAGCTGATCTAAGAACAGGACTCACAAGACAGGTTTAAGATGAGACTACTGACTAAAACCAGATGAGATTATTTCACATATTTATACTGAGGTGGACTAAAGTGACAGAAAAGTAGAGAGAGATGAGAGTACAATACTTACCTAGACAGAATATGTAGAACACTCTTAGGTACATATTGTAATGCGATAGACCGGTCCGTGTGTAATCACTGCAAGGTGTGAGAGTGCAAGGTTACTGGGTTGTCTAAGAGAAGTATCTGTGAAGCTCATGAGTGTCACAGCCTGATTTGAATAGCAAATTATAAAGCTGCCTTGTAACCAAATACAGATCCCCTCCAATGTATATACAGTCCCTCTCTGTGTTTATATGCCTTATATATAAGTAAATGGTATGTGTATATATATATATATATATATATATATATATATATATATATATATATATATATATATATATATATATACATACTGACAGAGTAATACAACAAATTACATATAATACATAGTAGGACCTTCACTATATTCATAAAAATTTTGATTATAACTAGTAGTACCTAAAATATAAAGTTTAATAGGATAACAATCTAAAATGTGCTTTCATTTGATTAAAGTATAACAAAAAAATGAAACCACAGCTTTGAATCAAGGTCAAAAATTGAAGTTTATTTGTTATAAATGGTTTATCAGATGTAATATGTATTTGATTTTGTTTTAAGATGCTGTGTTCCATGTAATAACATAAATATTCTTACAGTATAAATATGCCGATGTTCCAAAAAATGGATATTGCTCACATTAGTACCAAACTAACAATAACAACAGCTGTTTGAGCCATGGAAATAAAACCCTTTTTTGGAGAAAATCAGAATTTTTTAAGATTTTATTTGTACCTGTTTTTTAAATCACTTCCTCAGAGCTGAATCACAAGGGTGTGTATTTTAGTTACCAATGGGGAATAAGGGAGCAGAAAGCCTTTGTTAAGATAGGTGGATAAGATTGAAATTTATATCAAACTCCTCCACCCTCACTGGCCCAGAAGCAGATCCCTTGTATCACTCACTGCAACCCACAACTTCCACCTATGTATCATTGATTCCCACATGACCCAGCAGAGGCATCAACATTTTTTTTTTCCAATTAAACACTAGCTGTATGATGTTTTCCCCTGCTGAATAATCCGCTTAGTTATACCAAATGTACTATACTAATCATATTTTTTCCAATGTGCAGAGGTCCTTAAAATGTAGGCTTTGTCATGTCTTGAAAACCAATGGATAAGTCCCAAGAAACAAGGAGTAGTGCTATAGGAGCTTAAGATTTGAGAACCCCTTCCCTAAATCAAATCAATTGTGGGCTCAATTACTGGAATATGTTCCTTCAGAGTGCTGAGGCTAAGACCAATGTCAACTCAACGTTGAAGGAAAGCCAGTATTTTATGAACCAAAAAACAGGCACACACAGCAAATGTTTAATAGATCTTGTACTCCAGAAGTGGAAGCTTTTCAAGCCTTAATGAGACTTAAACCTCTTTGCTCCAAAAGGTCCATAATATGTGCCACTCTTCATGCCACTAAACTGGTCCTTATGTATTGATGGACCTTGCAGAACATCTGTGCTCAGTGGGAACTTCGAGGAATATTGAAAGTATTCACCAAAGAAATCATTCTAGAAACATGACTGTAGTCCATAAGTTTCTATTTTGCTTTTAAAAGAACATGTCTTATCACATATTATAATTGTCTAACTGCGATTCGTCGTCACGCTTCAGACGAATCGCAGTTAGACAATTATAAAGTGCTGCGCATTGCGCAGAGCGCGGCGCGAGCCGCGCATGCGCAGAGCGCGGCGCGGCCCGAGAGCAGGTAAAAGAGTGGGGAAGAGGGGGGGGGGGGGGGGGTAGAGGCACAGAGGGAGAGTGGGGAAGAGGGGAGGGAGAGTGGGGAAGAGGGGGGGGAGAGTGGGGAAGAGGGGGGGGGGAGAGTCACAGAGGGAGAGTGGGGAAGAGGGAGAGTGGGGAAGAGGGGAGGGAGAGTGGGGAAGAGGGGGGAGAGGCACGGCACAGAGGGAGAGTGGGGAAGAGGCACAGAGGGAGAGTGGGGAAGAGACACAGAGGGAGGGGGGAGAGACACAGAGGGATAGGTGGGAAAGAGACACAGGGGAGGTAGAGGAGGGGGAAAAGACACACGGGAGGGAGAACATGGGGAAGATACACATGGGAGGGAAATGGGAACAGACACAGGGGGAAGGGGGAAAGAGACACAGGCCAGGGGGGAACAGGCACAGAGGGAGAGGGGGGAGAGGGAGAGTGGGGAAGAGAGGAGGGAGAGTGGGGAAGAGGGGGGGAGAGGCACGGCACAGAGGGAGAGTGGGGAAGAGGCACAGAGGGAGAGTGGGGAAGAGACACAGATGGAGGGGGGAGAGACACAGAGGGATAGGTGGGAAAGAGACACAGGGGAGGTAGAGGAGGGGGAAAAGACACACGGGAGGGAGAACATGGGGAAGATACACATGGGAGGGAAATGGGAACAGACACAGGGGGAAGGGGGAAAGAGACACAGGCCAGGGGGGAACAGGCACAGAGGGAGAGGGGGGAAGAGGCACAGAGGGAGAGGGGGGAAGAGACACAGGGGGGAGAGATACAGAGGGTGAGGGAGGAAGAGACACAGAGGGAAGGGGTAAAGAGGTACAGAGAGAGGGGGGAAAGAGGCACAGAGGGGGGGGAACAGAGGAAGGGGTGAAGAGACACAGTGGCGAGACACACAGAGAGAGGCGGGGGAAGAGGCACAGAGGGAGAGGGTGGAAGACACAGAGTGGGGAGAGACACAGAGGGTGAGGGGGAAGAGACAGGGAGGAAGAGGCACAGAAAGAGGAGGGGGAAGAGACACAGGGGAGTGAGAGGAGGGGGAAGAGACATAGGGGAGAGAGTGCAGGGGGGAAGATACACAAGGGAGGGAAATGGAGACACGAGGAAGGCCGTAACAGACACAGGGCTGAGGGGGAAAGAGACACAGGCCAGGGGGGAACAGACACAGGGGAGGGTTGGGGGAGACACAGGGGAGGGTTGGGGGAGACACAGGGGGGGGAGAGATGCATAGGAGGGAGAAGGGGGAAAGAGACACAGGGGAGGGGTTTAGAGACACGGGAGGGAGAGGGAGGTAAAACACAGGGGGGCAGGAGATACAAAGGAGGTAGACGAGGTGGAAGGAGACACAAGGGAGGGAGAGGAGGGGGGGAAAAAGACACGAGGGAGGAAGTAGACAGAGGGAGAGACTCGCAATGAGCTCCAAAGGGGCTCATTGCAAGGCCTGTGATGTGCGCCAAAGGCGCTCATCACAAGGCCAGTAAAGTAGAGGGGGAGAGGCTTACATTGTGTGGCAAACAGCATTGCCAGGCTTCAGTTTTTATTGCCGTCATTTTTGACGGGCAAGTCGCTAGTACATTATAAAAATGTTGTTTTACGTGTAAAATAGTTTATATTAGTTTAAGAATTACCATATAAAGCATCACAGTAACAGATAAAAATATGCTTGATCTGCCTTTATCTTAAAAGTCAACAGAGACAATGTGTTAACAATTTCTAATGGAGAACCTCTTAATATTGATTTCTTATCCGATCTACACTGAACTGAATAGGGCAACAAGCACAATGTGTAGCAGTTCAGACATCCTGGAAAGTGTTAGGAAAGAAGAGGGGAAAATAGTTTCATTGTGCCTCAGTTTAATTTATCTACACTATGGACAACTTATTTTTCAAACAAAAATAATTTTAAATAGTGGCCCTTTAATAGTGAAATGCATCATTAAGAATACATAACTAAATATTATAAACTTGTGAGAAACTCTGCTTTAAAACTACAATTGTGACAGGGTGATAGAGAGTGGGGATAGGGAGAGAAAGACAAAGCGGAGAGAAAGTGAGGGGAGAGAGACAGGGATAGAGGGGGGATTGAAAGAGAGGGAGAGAAAGTGAGGAAGGAGAGGAAAGAGATTGTGAAAGAGAGAGTGATAGAATGAGAGGGGGTGGGAGATTGGGAGGGAGTGAGAGGGAAGAGGAGAAAAAGAAAGGTTGAGAGAGAAAGAGAGAGAAGGGAGGGGAATAGGGAGAGAGACATGGAGAGAAAGGAAGAGAAAGAGGGGGGAAGGGTGAAGGAAGAGTTGGGAGATAGAGAGAAGGGGGAGTGTGAGAGAGAAGGTGACATATATATATATATATATATATATATATATATATATATATATATATATATATATATATATATATATATATATATATATATATATATATATAAAAATATGTTTGCACTGGGGGGGTGACAAATTCAGGGACACCGCCAGGTGGCAAAAGCTCTAGCTACGCCACAGCTCCAAGGTCCTGTACAGGCATCAAAATGTATAATTTTCTAATTAAGAACTAGCTTAATGACTTCTCACATGCCTAATTATGCTAGATTAGTTTTCAAATATACAAGACAAATGTGTGTGGAGCTGACCTCAAGGGATATACAGTGCCTTGCAAAAGTATGCACCCCCCTTGACTTTTTACCTATTTTTTTACATTACAGCCTTAAGTTCAATGATTTGTTAATCTGAATTTTATGTGATGGATCAGAACACAATAGTCTAAGTTGGTGAAGTGAGATGAGAAAAATATATACAGAAAACTATTTTTTAGAAATAGAAAACAGAAAATTGGCATGTCCCTATGTATTCATCCCCTTTGTTATGAAGCACATAAAAAGCTCTGGTGCAACCAATTACTTTCAGAAGTCACATAATTATTGAAATGATGTCCACCTGTGTGCAAGCTAAGTGTCACATGATCTGTCATTACATATACACACCAAATCTTTGATGATCCCCAGGAGCACCATCAAATCTATCATAACCAAATGGAAAGAACATGGCACAACAGCAAACCTGCCAAGAGACGGCCGCCCACCAAAACTCACGGACCGGGCAAGGATGGCATTAATCAGAGAGTCAGCACAGAGACGTAAGGTAACCCTGGAGGAGCTGCAGAGTTCCACAGCAGAGACTGGAGTATCTGTACATAGGACGACAATAAGCCGTACGCTCAATAGAGTTGGGTTTTATGGCAGAGTGGCCAGAAGAAACCATTACTTTCAGCAAAAAACTAAATGACACGTTTTGAGTTTGAGAAAAGGCATGTGCGAGACTCCCAAAATGTATGGAGGAAGGTGCTCTGGTCTGATGAGACTAAAATGTATCTTTTCGGCCATCAAAAAAACGCTATGTCTGGCGCAAACCCAACACATCACATCACCTAAAGAACACCATCCACAGTGAAACATGGCGGTGGCAGCATCATGCTGTGGGGATGTTTTTCAGCAGCCGGGACTGGGAAACTGGTCAGAGTTGAGGGAAAGATGGATGGTGCTAAATACAGGGATATTCTTGAGCAAAACCTGTACCACTCTGTGCGTGATTTGAGGAGGTTCACCTTCCTCACCTTGAGGAGGTTCACCTTCCAGCAGAACAATGACCCCAAACACACTGCTAAAGCAACACTTGTGTGAGTGGTTTAAGGGGAAACATGTAAATGTGTTGGAATGGCCTAGTCAAAGCCCAGACCTTAATCCAATAGAAAATCTGTGGGCAGACTTAAAGATTGCTGTTCACAAGCGCAAACCATCCAACTTGAAGGAGCTGGAGCAGTTTTGCAAGGAGGAATGGGCAAAAATCCCAGTGGTAAGATGTGGCAAGCTCATAGAGACTTATCCAAAGTGTTTTAGAGCTGTGATTGCCCCAAAAGGTGGCTCTACAAATTATTGACTTTAGGGGGGTGAATAGTTATGCACATTGACTTTCTCTGTTATTTTGTCCTGTTTGTTGTTTGCTTCACAATAAAAAAAAACATCTTCAAAGTTCTGGGCATGTTCTCTAAATTAAATGATGCAAATCTTCAAACAATCCATGTTAATTCCAGGTTGTGAGGCAACAAAACACGAAAAATTCCAAGGGGGTGAATACTTTTGCAAGGTACTTTACCTGTTTCTTATAGTTTTCAAATATATACTTGCTTTCATTGTGCAGTGTTCTTTTAAGCAATGACTAGTATACCACATCAGATGGAGATTTCTACTGAGCATGTTGGCCCCTCGACCTCCCTGCGTATCTCAGTGTGTGTCACTGTGTGAGGCTGGTGGACAGCAAGCTGTAAATCTCCATACTGCATCTTCTAATGCACATAACATGGCCACTAACGTTTTATTAGTCCATTCAGTCATATAGTAGAGGTCCTACTCCAGAAGCCAGCATCACATTACCATGTGGACCTATAGCGGCTGACTGTATAATATGGTCTAAGATAATATACTATTAGTGAATGAGGCTGATGTTCAACAAAGAGCAAATAATCCTATGTTTCAGTATTTGTGTTAGGTTTGTCTGTAAAATAATGTTCCCCATTATATATCAAACATAAATTCCACTTTATATTTTAGTCCACTTAAGGACTAAAGAGCATTTTAATGATGTATCAATATTTTAAACAGCTTTTACTTAATTTTTTGTTCACTGACCAAAGTAAAAGGTTTATTCTAGACCAGTAGTTCCCAAACACCTTCTCAAGACCCATCACAGGCCATGATTTAGGTCAAACACTGTATAAATACACAGGTAAAGCAATTTGAGATTCCACCGCCTGTGTTTCACATTAATGAAGTATGCCCCACAATAACAGCATTAGCAAATAAATCTGGGTATGAAGGCATTCAGAGAGAAAATTTTCATTTTAGCAGATTCTGCTAGTGCATGGAAGCTGTCAATATAGTCCTGCTTCCTTTTTATGACATGAGGGGGCAGTTACAGATCATGGCAAGCAAGACTTGCAAACTGCTTCTACTGAGGCAGATATCCTGTGCTAAAATCTTATCTAAATCCACCAATCACTCTACAATCCCTCTACCTCCTTCCACTCTGGAATAGATAATAAACATTAGCAGAACGCTCCCAGTTTTCAAGGCAAACACAAAAGTGCAGAAAACACAAACATGGCATCATTTAGACACAAACCTTCTAAACTAAATATAAACAGTGGACAGAAAATATGGTCCTGTTGTATGTGCGCAGGTGTTCAAGCACCGCTGTGTGCACAAGCTCGCCCCATCGAGTTGCACCACTCTGGAGGAGAGAATAGTTAATTTGCTATACCGCAGGAGAGCGCTTGAACAGCACTTCAAAGTGTAGCCTGCTTTTGGAAGTTTTATGATTAAGAACAGATGCTGAACCGTGAGGCGTAAGCATGCTGAAAAAAAGGATTTATAGAAGTAAACCCTCAAGTGACCATTTTAGGTGTTTCCACTCTCTGCACAGTTGGATTAGTGAGTGGGTTATTAACTCTTTTTTTGCTTGTGCTCACTGCACAGAGCTGTTATTGGGGGTCTTTCTGGGGGCATGAGATTTAAAATGTTAATTTCCCAGTGAAGGATACACCTTTTTCATAAATTAAGTAGGTATCACAGCATGCTTTCAGGAGATCTTTGTATTAGTGTGCTCCAAATTGTGCTGAACTAAGTTACTCTTTAAACGAGGACTCACAACTTGTTGGTGTATCACTCAATTGAAATAGGAGTTGGTGATTATCAGCCTTATTAAATTGTGATTCGGCCAATTGAATAGGGCTCTATATAAGCACAGAGCATATTTTTTTTACATAAGTTTTTAGTTAGTGAAGACCTTGCTTTTGGATAGAAGTTCACTAACTAAAAACTTCTGTAAAAAAATATGCTGTGTGCTTATATAGAGCCCTATTCAATTGGCCGAATCGCAAATTAATAAGGCTGATGGTAAATAACTGAATTTATTTTAGCTGGCAGCAAATAATCTGAATTAATACACTAAAGTACAGCCTTATTAAGGAGTTGGTGATTATCAGCCTTATTAAATTGTGATTCGGCCAATTGAATAGGGCTCTATATAAGCACAGAGCATATTTTTTTTACAGAAGTTTTTAATTAGTGAAGACCTTTCTTTTAGATAGTGGTTCACTAACTAAAAACTTCTGTAAACAGAATATGCTCTGTGCTTATATAGAGCCCTTTTAAATTTACTGAATCGCAATTTAATAAGGCTGTAAGCTTTTTTGCTGCTTTGTTTGTAGTGGTCCCAAAACAAAATAAAAAAGGGACTTAAAAATTATGTGTTCATTAAAATCTGTAATATCATATACAGTTTGAATAAATGTCTTCAACTGTGAAATTGTACTTGATTACAAACCTGAGAATTAATTCTATATTTAAGATGGGATAGTGTCTAGTACGTAATTTATCCATCTATATTGCCAAGTAGCAAATAATTGATTCTAACGCAATTTATGAGGATATAGAGGACATGATATATTAACTGATAATAGGTTTTACCTGAAAAGGGACATTTGATAGCGGACCTGTGGCTCAATGGTCTTGGTTCAACTAAGCTAATCCCCATTTAGGCACAGACTAAACACAGAGCAGACTTTCTTTGAAATAGTGTATAGGAATTATCCCAGCATAATGATATTTGCCAGTGATGCATTTATATAAAATACTCCACAACAGAGACAGCTTTTGTTTTTATTGATTTTAATTTTCGCTCTTATTCTTAATTTTAAGGGTGTTTTATGCCCTAGAAATAAAAGTTTTATAGTCTAATTGTAATACATTATTGTGTATACCGGTCAATTTGGTGTTCTTTTGGTCTTTCCTCTATTTAGAGCATATCTTTGCTTATTACAAGATCAGTTCGACTGAATAATTTGATTGCATCCTAAAGTCCAATTTAGACCGTCAAGAGGTTAAGAAAAACTTCTTCAATCAGTTAAACTAAAACAGAAATAAAGGAAATATGTTTTTAAAAGATAAAAAAAATACAACTATTGTTTGTCAAGTGTGTACCAAACTAGCAATACTAACAGCTATGTAACCTACTTCATAAGAAATTTTTGGGGAAAATCGTAGTTTTTGAAGACTCATTATGAGTATAGGAATCCATTTTGTGTGTTTAATCACTTCCTTGGAGCTGAACCATGAAGATGAGTGTTTTTGCAATCAGTGGAGCGGGGAAGGAGTGAACATAGAGTAATTGCAAATATAATTGGATAAGATTGAAATTGACACCACACCCCTTCCATCTCACTGGCCCTGAAGCAAGCTCCTTGCATCATTCACTGCGACAAACGTTTTTTTTTTTTTTCGAATTAAAGGTTACCTGTATGACTTTTTTCCTACTTAATTATTCTCAGAGTTTTCAAACAAATATTTCCTTCCATTGTGTGGTGGTCCTTTAACTATTATATGTAGTCATTCTTTACTGTGGCAGTTGTTGCTGCTTATTAGGTATCAATGATATCAGCTACTTGTTGTATCAGGTAACAATGAACTGAATATAGCAAAAAGAGTGGGCAATGGTAAAATATTAAACTTTATTAATTGGATGAAAACACCGACGATTAAAAACTTTAAAAAGGGAAAAGATATAAAACCAAACTGTACAAATTCCTTTGGACAGAAAAACTGCAAACCTAATGGCCACTGGACAAGAGTCACTTATAAAGTGGGGTTTTAAGCAGTATTGTAAATGAGTACAGAGAATGGCTAGATATACTATACAAAGAGAGGTGTGAATGGTTAGAGTGTGAGGCCAAACAGTCCTATATACTTGAATTCCATATAAATATACTTCCCTATAGTATATCCAAAACTAGGGTAGCTTAAGGAATATGTAGATAGGGTGGTAGTATGCTTCTGAGCAGCAGATCTATTTGCATACAAAAAAACTATAGTTGGCTCTTAAATAACCAAATACTGCAATTCCTCTTATTATAGTGCAGTGCCACAATTATTCGAGTGGTATAGGTATAGTTTTAGGCCATTCAGGCATTTAGGCTCTTAGATACCCAAATACTCAGTTTCCTCTTATTAGAGTATCATGCCCCGATTATTTTAGTGGTATAGGTATAGTTTTAAGCCATTCAGGCATTTAGGCTCTTAGATACCCAAATACTCAGTTTCCTCTTATTAGAGTATCATGCCACGATTATTTTAGTGGTATAGATATAATTTTAAGCCATTTCAAGCAAGCTCACTTCTCTGTTTACTCATAGTAGTGTTTCAGCGTCTCCCTGCGCTGGGGAGATTTGAAAAAGACGTTGAACACGTAGAAACATGTTAGGACGTAGGCTAGCGTAATGTGACGTCATTGCGCACGACGCAACTAGACAGCGCGAATCTCCCCAGCGCAGGGAGACGCTGAAACACTACTATGAGTAAACAGAGAAGTGAGCTTGCTTGAAATGGCTTAAAATTATATCTATACCACTAAAATAATCGTGGCATGATACTCTAATAAGAGGAAACGGAGTATTTGGGTATCTAAGAGCCTAAATGCCTGAATGGCCTAAAACTATACTTATACCACTCAAATAATTGTGGCACTGCACTATAATAAGAGGAATTGCAGTATTTGGTTATTTAAGAGCCAACTATAGAGTTTTTTTGTATGCAAATAGATCTGCTGCTCAGAAGCATACTACCACCCTATCTACATATTCCTTAAGCTACCCTAGTTTTGGATATACTATAGGGAAGTATATTTATATGGAATTCAAGTATATAGGACTGTTTGGCCTCACACTCTAACCATTCACACCTCTCTTTGTATAGTATATCTAGCCATTCTCTGTACTCATTTACAATACTGCTTAAAACCCCACTTTATAAGTGACTCTTGTCCAGTGGCCATTAGGTTTGCAGTTTTTCTGTCCAAAGGAATTTGTACAGTTTGGTTTTATATCTTTTCCCTTTTTAAAGTTTTTAATCGTCAGTGTTTTCATCCAATTAATAAAGTTTAATATTTTACCATTGCCCACTCTTTTTGCTATATATATTTAGAGTGTTATGCACTATTGGGCTCTATTCCCTAAAGATATATTTTTTCAACAATGAACTGAACCCAACACTGCCACCAAGTGGCCTCCAAGATAAACGGAGCAGTAGAAAGATGTCAAATTGCTGCGGCCTGCTGTAGTTTTTCCAGAGGATATAGTCATGGGGGAAAGCATAGAATATGTTGAGGTATGTCTTTGGATGAGGCATTGTAAGCAGCTGCCTGGGGTGCAAGGCTTTGGGGTGGAGCATTCTGGTCCTGGACACAATCATGTTGAATGGTCCTAATTGGCCAGTTATTAAGAAATGGGCAGGTGAAGCAGCTATATTACTTGTGTTCTTCCTATCAGCATGAATATACTTTAAGATGTATATTCTGCACTTTGTTTCACACATACTTTACTTTCAGACATTATGCCCAAAACTGGCTATGAGTAAGCCAGGTATATTGAATTTCCTACACAGTGCATTGGAGGCTTAGGCCTTCATTCCATTGCTCCCGTAGATAAAACGGAGTGAAATTTTATTTGAGTGCTCCTTAGATCTATAACATTGTCAGGCCCGAGTGCCAGTCCCATAACTATTTGCCAAATCCCTATCACATGCCTCCCATAATGATATAAGATCCCCCTGTGCGAAACTCACATGCCAAGTCTTTAAAAAGCCTATGGGTACTTCCAACCACCCATAACGGCACATAAAATGAATCAGAAAAGTCTATGTGCTTCAAATATGTCTCTATCAACATCTACACACGCAATTAAGATGTTGATATTGCTATCCCTACGAGCCAGGTGATCCCCCCCCCCCCCCTACATACAGTCAGGTCCATAAATATTGGGACATCGACACAATTATAATATTTTTGGCTCTATACACCACCACAATGGATTTGAAATTAAACAAACAAGATGTGCTTTAACTGCAGACTTTCGGCTTTAAGTTGAGGGTATTTACATCCAAATCAGGTGAACGGTGTAGGAATTACAACAGTTTGTATATGTGCCTCCCACTTTTTAAGGGACCAAAAGTAATGGGACCGATTAACAGTCATAAATCAAACTTTCACTTTTTAATACATGGTTGCAAATCCTTTGCAGTCAATTACAGCCTGAAGTCTGGAACGCATAGACATCACCAGACGCTGGGTTTCATCCCTGGTGATGCTCTGCCAGACCTCTATTCCCATGCTTGTTCTTGGGGCATTTTCCCTTCAGCAAGTGAAATGCATGCTCAATCGGATTCAGGTCAGGTGATTGACTTGGTTGCTTTTGCAGTATGCTTCGGGTCATTGTCCATCTGCACTGTGAAGCGCCGTCCAATGAGTACTGAAGCATTTGGCTGAATATGAGCAGATAATATTGCCCGAAACACTTCAGAATTCATCCTGCTGCTTTTGTCAGCAGTCACATCATCAATAAATACAAGAGAACCAGTTCCATTGGCAGCCATACAGGCCCATGCCATGACACTACCGCCACCATGCTTCACTGATGAGGTGGTATGCTTTGGATCATGAGCAGTTCTTTTCCTTCGCCATACTCTTCTCTTCCCATCACTCTGGTACAAGTTGATCTTTGTCTCATCTGTCCATAGGATGTTGTTCCAGAACTGTGAAGGCTTTTTTAGGTGTTGTTTGGCAAACTCTAATCTGGCCCTCCTGTTTTTGAGGCTCACCAATGGTTTACATCTTGTGGTGAACCCTCTGTATTCAATCTGGTGAAGTCTTCTCTTGATTGTTGACTTTGTCACACATACACCTACCTCCTGGAGAGTGTTCTTGATCTGGCCAACTGTTGTGAAGGGTGTTTTCTTCACCAGGGAAATAATTCTTCGGTCATCCACCACAGTTGTTTTCCGTGGTCTTCCGGGTCTTTTGGTGTTGCTGAGCTCACTGGTGCGTTCTTTCTTTTTAAGGATGTTCCAAACAGTTGATTTGGCCACAACTAATGTTTTTGCTGTCTCTTTGATGGGTTTGTTTTGTTTTTTCATCCCAATGATGGCTTGCTTCACTGATAGTGACAGCTCTTTGGATCCCATATTGAGAGTTAACAGCAACAAATGCAAATAGCACACTTGAAATGAATTCTGGACCTTTTATCTGCTCTTTGTAAATGGGATAACGAGGGAATAACACACACCTGGCCATGGAACAGCTGAGCAGCCAATTGTCCCATTACTTTTGGTCTCTTAAAAAGTGGGAGGCACATATACAAACTGCTGTGATTCCTACACCGTTCGCCTGATTTGGATGTAAATACCCTCAAATTAAAGCTGAAAGTCTGCAGTTAAAGCACATCTTGTTCGTTTCATTTCAAATCCATTGTGGTGGTGTATAGAGCCAAAAAGATTAGAATTGTGTCGATGTCCCAATATTTTTGGACCTGACTGTACCTGCTAATATGAGCTAGGGAATTCCCCCTTCCTACATGGTATTCCCTAAGACAGGAAATCCCCTGGGAATCTTCCTTCATGCCTGATATGAGCCTGTAGGAGCCAGGGGATCCACCAAATCTAAAATATAACCATGGTTGACCCTGTGAATGCCCATGGCACTTATCATTAACACTATACGATAATTCTACACAGACCCCATTGGTATACTTAGCTATAACATATGAACCCCCATGGCACCTAATTATTAACCTATGCCATGTGTTCTCATAGGGCCCCATGTTATGCTTGGGGTCTGTGAATTCTGACTGGTTAAACATTAAACCAATCAGATCGGAGGCAGGGGTAAATCAAATACTTTATTCTGATTGGCTGAAATATGATTGACACATTTCAGCCATCTGGAATCCTTAAAATAAGTATACAAAAAAAGGTGTACAACAGTGAAGACCCCCATTGTTCTAATTTAGATGGCAGATCCCCTGGATTATAGATACTTGTAGGTCAGAATAGAGAATCCCAGACAGAGTAGTGGGTCATAGGTGAAGGGGCCATATACCTCCCTCAGTTTTCATTATTATTAATTCCTTCCCTGACATAGGAAGGGGTTTATTTTGTTAAATAGGGAGAAACTAGGATGTTAGGACTATTGTAGTGTGTACAACAGGTTAGATTGGATAATACTGCAGAATGGAGGCCTTCATCTGTTTTGTGAGGTCAAAAGGAGGAGGTTAGAACTAGAATGAGATGAGAAAGATGCATAGAGTCAGATGGTTTATGCACTGAAAAGCACAGCTGCAAGGGGGAGAAGCCAGGAAGGACCCGTCAGCTGAGGAAAGCTGTATTTTTGTAATGAATTCAATAGGGCAATTGAGAAAATTAAATTCTCCAGATTATGGTTGTTCCTCTGAGGAAATTGAGATAGTTGGGGATTAGGGTTTTTGGAGAAAGGTCTACACTGCTGGAAAAAAAAAAAAATTGCCAGCATCTAGCAACAGATGTTTTGGAGTGAAGATAGATCACAGTAAGCCTATTTTTGTTTAGGGTAAGAACAAAAAAAAAAAAAAAAAATAGGTAGTTCTATATAAAGTATTATATACACTAGGGATATACCTATGTATCTCTTTATCTTTGTGTGTTTTATTAAGTGCTTAAAAGCTCTATTTTTTCGGTTGAAAATCTTAGAAACCGTTCCTAACAGGTTTTTAGCCTCTACAGCTCATGAAGACAGTGTACTTCTTAGTACAGGATGTGCAGTGTGTCATAGTAACCAGTCAGTTATAACATTCTGCAACATGCTACTTTAATGGTCACTGGCAGGCTAATTTGAAACACTGCACTTGACAGTCTGTGTATTTGGGAGCTGCATGAGCTATAGAAGGCAGACCGAAACAGGTAAAAATTGCATGCTTTTAGTCAAAAAAATAATAAAAATTATATATATATATATATATATATATATATATATATATATATATATATATATATATATATATATATATATATATATATAAAAATCAAAAACTTTTAGCACTTAATAAAATAATGTTCATAAAAGTAAAATAGATACATAGGTGTAATGTGTTCATAGTGAAATCCAGAAATCTTCCATATGCCTTTAAATAAAATGTCAGTGAGTATGATGCATGATGTATAAAATTACCATGGTGGGTGGATTAGACATTGATGTTTAAGGAGTAGCAGCTGAAAAAGAGAAATAATCAGGATGAGTACAAGACCAAAATGGAGCAGTTGGATGCATGAGCCCCTTCATTTCTGTTTTCTGCCTCATGCTGCCCCATGTGGATGTGTGCATCAGTAAAAGGCAATCAGTGCCTCCATTTCCAGGTACTTCCGAGAGAATTAAGGAGGAGTCCTATACAATTTTCAGTGAACTCATGGAAACCTTTGAAACAGTCCCCGCAAAGGTCTGCCCAGTGTATCTCGTGCATACGTTTCTATAGCACTAGATGTACTAACCAATGACAGACTGTCATAGCAGCAACGATGCACAAACATAACCACGCCAACAAGCTCAGATTAGAGAAAAAAAGTTTTTATTTAAAGAAAGATTAATTATAAAACGTAAACAGGCAGTGAGCGTTAGTTTCTGAGAAGCAGGGAGGGGAGGGTTTGGGGCAACAAGGGGACAAGACTGGGCAGTGCAAGCAAGATGAATATAATCTGGGTAAATGTATTGGAGTTTTACCATTTCCTTTTTATCAACTAAAGACTGGCCAGTTCACATGAAGGAGAGCGCAGTCTCCAGCCAGCTGATACAACTGCGAACC
The DNA here is from genome assembly GCA_027410445.1 of Discoglossus pictus. Taxonomy (NCBI): domain Eukaryota; kingdom Metazoa; phylum Chordata; class Amphibia; order Anura; family Alytidae; genus Discoglossus; species Discoglossus pictus. Next base: position 166,096,997 of record CM050167.1, on the reverse strand, counting down.
TTCCACATATCTACATAAATTGTGAATATGTCATCTCTGAATACAGAACAAGGATGACGAACTATAAAGATCCTCATTCTTTACTCTGTACAGAAATATTCATATACAGTATGGCAGGTACCTATATATCCTGCCTTATGAACCTATACACAGGTATTTCATTGCAGTATGAAAGAAGAGCATCCTGCCTCCTCACTCAGAATCGGCCAGCTCATCTTTCACCAGCAGCTTCTTCCCTTTCTTGGGCTTAAATTCATCGCGATCCTTGCGGCTTTTTAGTGATCTGTGGAAGATGGACGCATGTTAATACACAAAATATTCATCCATCTTTTCTACATACCAAGCTACAGTATGTTCTCAGTTCACATTACTAGCACTAAAAATGATCACATTGTTACAATACCTTGCAATAGTATTCAACCCCTTGACCTTTTACCTATTTTGTTACATTACAGCCTTAAGTTCAATGTTTTTGGATCAGAACACAATAGTCTAAGTTGGTGAAGTGAAATGAGAAAAATATATACATAAAACTATTTTTTAGAAATAGAAAACAGAAAATTGGCATGTGCGTATGTATTCACCCCCTTTGTTATGAAGCCCATAAAAAGCTCTGGTGCAACCAATTACCTTCAGAAGTCACATAATTAGTGAAATGATGTCCACCTGTGTGCAATCTAAGTGTCACATGATCTGTCATTACATATACACACACACCTGTTTTGAAAGGCCCCAGAGGCTGCAACACCTAAGCAAGAGGCACCAATGAAGACCAAGGAACTTTCCACACAAGTAAGGGACAATGTTGTTGAGAAGTACAAGTCGGGGTTAGGTCATAAAAAAAATAAAAAGTCCAAATATTTGATGATCCCCAGGAGCAGCATCATATATATCATAACCAAATGGAAAGAACGTGGCACAACAGCAAACCTGCCAAGAGACGGACGCCCACCAAAACTCATGGACCGGGCAAGGAGGGCATTATTCAGAGAGGCAGCACAGAGACCTAAGATAACCCTGGAGGAGCTGCAGAGCTCCACAGCAGAGACTGGAGTATCTGTACATAGGACAACAATAAGCCGTACGCTCCATAGAGTTGGGCTTAAAGTCAGAGTGGCCAGAAGAAAGCCATTACTTTCAGCAAAAAACTAAATGGCAAGTTTTGAGTTTGCGAAAAGGCATGTGGGAGACTCCCAAAATGTATGGAGGAAGGTGCTCTGGTCTGATGAGACTAAAAGCTAACATTTCGGCCATCAAATTGAATGCGATGTCTGGTGCAAACCCAACACATCACATCACCCAAAGAACACCACAGTGAACACCACAGTGAAACATGGTGGTGGCAGCATCATGATGTGGGGATGTTTTTCAGCAGCTGGGACTGGGAAACTGGTTAGAGTTGAGGGAAAGATTGATGGTTCTAAATACAGGGATATTTGATTTGAGGCCAGGACGGAGGTTCACCTTCCAGCAGGACAATGACCCCAAACACACTGCTAAAGCAACACTTGAGTGGTTTAAGGGGAAACATGTAAATGTGTTGGAATGGCCTAGTCAAAGCCCAGACCTCAATCCAATAGAAAATATGTGGTCAGACTTAAAGATTGCTGTTGACAAGCGCAAACCATCCAACTTGAAGGAGCTGCAGCAGTTTTGCAAGGAGGAATGGGCAAAAATCCCAGAGGTAAGATGTGGCAAGCTCATAGAGACTTATCTAAAACGACTTGAAGCTGTGATTGCCACAAAAAGGTGGCTCTACAAAGTATTGACTTTAGGGGGGAGAATAGTTATGCACATGGACTTGTTCTGTTATTTTGTCCTATTTGTTGTTTGCTTCAAAATAAAAATAAAAAAAACACACACATCTTCAGAGTTGTGGGCATGTTCTGTAAATTAAAATGATGCAAATCCCCAAACCATGTTTATTCCAGGTTGTGAGGCAACCAAACACGAGGGGGGTGCCAAGAGGGGGTAAAGTTTTGCAAGGCACTGTATATCTTTTTCCAGTCATTTATAAAAAGACATCTCTGCTTAGAACGAGGCCATAACCCTACTAAAATTGCACAGCATTCACACTTTGCTGCTATACCATATACAATGACAGAAAATAAGATAGATTTAGCTTTTACCCCACTTTTGATTACATTTATAAAATGGGGTGGCGATATGAATTTGGTGTGCATACTATATTTTTCCCCACTTTCCCTCATCTCAGCACCCACCTCATCACCCCTCATACTGCTTTCTAGACCTTCCTCTTTCAAGCCCTTCATCCATTTCGCTCCATATATATGGAGACACAGGCATGGTAGGCTGTAATATAAATTATATATGCACTCACATTTTCTGCTGGTCCGACTGTTCTTTCAATTCGAGTGCATCATTTATTTCTTTCAGCATCTCATAGCGTTTACGACCTCGAACCTGAAAAATGATGTTAAAAAAATAAAAAAAATCATCAGGAGAAGAGGAATGGGAAAGGTGTCTAGATAGCACCAAAAGTGGATGACAGCCTAGATAATTCGAATTGGAATGGTGGTGAACGGGGAGTCTAGGTAACTCTGGAGGAGATGGGAGAAGAAGTAGTGGGTAAGACTAGGCTGACCCAGTTGTGACCATGAAGTGTGTCTAGCCAAGTTTTGTGATGGCGGTGTATTTTGCGGTCTTTATGATGGAAGGAGGCTAGGTTAGCTTGCGTCCAGTGAATTTCTCATCTTGAGGGAAATACAATGTTTCAACATCACGACATTCGCAAAATAGATATAGGGGGAATGATTTCAATATACCTGCAAGGTGAAAACTTCCTCTTCAACAACAGCCCGCTTTTTGAGAAGAACCACGTCAGGAACAGAAGAATTAGGAAAACCTGAGAGAAGGAAAGGCAAAAGATGATAGTTATAGAGAGCATGAAACAAAGAGATACCTATAAAAAGGACATACCGTATATACTCGAGTATAAGCCAAGTTTTTCAGTCCTTTTTTTTTTTTTTAGGCAAAAAAGGGCCCCCTCGGCTTATACTAGAGTCACATCCCCCCGACCCCCCCCCCCCGTGTGTGTCTCTAACCCCCCCCCATGTGTCTTTCCCTCCCCCGTCCTTTACCTAAACCCCACCCTCAACCTTCCCCCCCCCCCCCCCTCATCCTCCCTCCCCTCACTTACCTGCTTGTTCTCCGGCCTCCGCTCCTTGACCCGGCAACGGCGCGCATGCGAGTGACGTCACATGCGCGCCGTGTCATTAGCATATACCGGTACCCGGTATATGCTAATGACATGGTGTGCATGTGACGTCACTCATATGAGCGCCGTCGCCGGGTCAAGGAGCGGAGGCCGGAGAACAAGCAGGTAAGTGAGGGGAGGAAGGTTGAGGATGAGGGGGGGGGGGGAAGGTTGAGGAGGGTGATAAGGGAGAGGGGAGAAGAGACACAGGGAAGGGAGAGGGGAGAAGAGACACAGGGAAGGGAGAGGGGACACACAGAGGGCAGCACATTTCCCACCCTCGGCTTATACTCGAGTCACTCATTTTACCCAGTATTTTGTGGTAAAATGGGTGCCTCGGCTTATACTCGAGTATATACGGTATGTGTTTTAGGTCATTCCCATCACTATTCTTCTCGGTTTACAATTTAATTTCTACACTTTCCACAGCAATCCTCTCACCTCTTTTTCCATTGCTCTTCGGTCCCTTTTTCTTAATATAATTTTCTTCTTCGGTTCTACGATCTCTTCCTGGACAAGCACAAACGCGAACTTCAAAGCAACGACGCCCCAGAAGCATTCCCCTGAGAGAGATTATTTGTCACAATCAGAATTATTACTAAAAGGCAGTGATGAGAAGGAGAGGTTGTAAAAAGGGACAAAATAAGCGTTTTTTTGGAAGAGAAAAGATTTAAAAAAAAAAAAAAAAAAAAAAAAAAAAAAAGAAAGACTTTCAAAGTAAAAAAAAAGATCAAAAGATAGAGAGATGTCAAATTCATGTGTTGTGTCATGATAAAAAGTCAGGATTACTTACTCTCTGTTCTCCAGGGTAATGATGGTGAGAATTGGCCGTCTGTTCATGCCACCCATACAGGAGCTGTTACACATATAATTGTACAGAACGGTTGTGCACTCGGTACCCACCTGTGTGAAGGAGGCCAAGTGTATAAAGAAAATGTAAGCAAGAAGAAAATATGACCGATGTTTCGCTGATAGAATCACTCCATTACAGTGGTCCGGTGTACTAGGACACTTCCACTCCTTATAGTGGCGGGACGGTGACAACATCATGACATGCAAATTACTGTGCAGATCTCTGCGTCATCTTATTGGGGCACATAAGGATGGGCCTTGGGCGACAACGGGACAAGGTTGGGCAGTGCAAGGAGGAGGAGGCCAGGATGGGGAAATAAGATATACAAGTAGATAACTTATTTCACTTCAAGGGCCTCAGTTGAACCCCTGAGTTCTAAATACATTGCTTTAAACCTTTTTCTTTTACCCCAAGCAATATCGTAAAATTGCAATAGGAAAGGAATTAATTGGCAATATACAATAGCATAGATAAGGAGATAAATTTAGAAAGTACAATTGGGTATTTGCTAGTTATAGAAAAAGATATAATGGGCTTGGTGTTCTTGAAGAGGGGCATTGTATTCCTTTTCACAGAACAGGCTGGGGGCTGCATGAGGCCATTTGGCCGCAACTGCTTTAGAACTTAAGAGAAACTGTGATCATACCTGTGGTCCCTCATATGGTACGCAGACACTGTGACGACCAGTATTTAGGTCTTCTGCATAATATGCTTGCGCATTTCCTTCCACACGGATCAGATGACTGCGAGGTGCAGTGTCTGTAACAAAAAAGGAACAATATATATAAGTCCTTTAAATGCTCTTTCTATAAAATAATTCAGAGACAGGTAGAGGTGGAATCTTTTGTAATAGATGGGTTAATAATGATCTGTGTTGCAGTGCAAGAAACTAATTGTTAGATGTGTTAGGTGTGTAGAGATAAAATGGATGGTTATTGAAAAGGAGCATCTCCTACACCAGAGAACAGACCTGAGGCCAAAATTCATTAAAAAGGACACACAGGGGGTGTTTTTAACTTTAAATATTTTTATAAACACATGGGTAGATTATTTTAATCATTGTTTTATTAAGTGCTTAAAAGCGCTGGCTTCCAAACAATCCCTGCAAAGGTTCGCCCATGTAGATCATGCATACAATGTGTCTATAGGACTAGATGTACTAGCAAGTCAGTTATAGGATGGGTCTCAACAGCTACATGTAGTACTATGGAAAAATTATATGCATGAGTGGACCTTTCTAGTGACTTTGCAAGTTAAAATGTCCACAAGCTCTTCTGATTAACTGATCTTAAAGGAAAATATTTTTTAAGAGAATAAAAAGACATTAATACAGTCTTTCTTAATTGTTTTATTACCTTGGATATACATTTAATAAAAATTACAGAATAGTATTTATGTTTTACTTTTTAAATGCATATACCCATTTTCAAGCCTTATTCTACAGTGTACTAGAAATATGGGACTTCAGTGGCCAAATAAGTAAATTTCTGTATCTGGTTACTGTGATTGGAAACGAATCTCACAAAATAATTGATCTAAGATACATTTTAAATGACTGGAAATGCATCTTTAAAAAGGGACTCTGAAATCAAGGATACTAGTCTGCATCATCAAGCACATAAAATCTTTTCCATTAAAAACACAATTTTTGCCAATTTATAACTGCTTTTTAATAGGTGCACTTATGTTGAATTTAGCTACACGGAATTCAAATGACAAAATCCCTATATATATATATATATATATCATTTCTGATGCAAATTTTGAAATACAAACTTTTTTACTTTGAGGTTTATCTTCTCTTTAGAAAGAAAGGAGAGCCCGTTTATGTGAATGAGCATTTGCAATTGATACTTTCAGAACCTAATTACAAGACGTCAGCATGCAACAAATTTCACTTTTTTCAGTGCGCGGTTTGATGATGAAGAGCAGTATTAATAAAAAAATAAATGCCCCCTTAAGTAATGTAAGTGGAAGTCTAAAATGTGATAAAATAGAATTGGTATTTTTATCTAGTTATCGTTTGGTTGTTCGCACATGCCATGGACCGAGAAATATCTGATAAACCAACACAAAGGGAGGGAAAATTCAGCACTGCTGAGACAATACACACAAAATTATAAGTGTGCTTTGTCTTTATAACATGGTAACACCCCCCTTATGGACCACTATTATTTTGAAGAACTATACTTTAAAAAAAAGTAAGCAAACATTTTTTAGAACATCCCACAATACATCCTCTATTTTATATGCAATTAAGCATTGCCATTTTAGTTTCTACTGATCTACTTCCTGGAGTGGAAGGCTTTGAAGGGATAAAAAGCTTCTTTCTGGACAATGGAAATATGGCGGTTAAACTTCCATTGCTTTAACAGAAACAGTCCAATATACAGAGGAAATTGAACACTGCAGTAAAGAATAAATGTGAAAAAAAAAAAGTATGCACTTATTTATTTTACTTCTAAAAATGTTTTGCCTTTTATGAAATTAGTTACTGAAAAAGCCAGCTTGAAAAAAAAATAAAAAAAGCTACTTCAATAAACCTGTTTGCAAGAGAATGCAAATATCCCATACAGTATACATTAGTCTGCCACATTCCTATAACATTATATATCCCTGAGCCATTATAAAATACATTTTATCAATAATTTAAATTATTCTGTCATATCAAACTGTATTCGAATATAAATTCAGCCAGTAGTTGCACTCACCATCTCCTGGCTCCACTGTCCGCTCATGGTGTGGACACCTCTTCACCACCTCGGCCACGTGCTCAGATTTCTTGTAAACTGCTGTGGCGCGGAGCATTGCACCAGATGGCGGAGGACGCTGCACTCGGACAAGAACCGGACATGTCTTTGCAGACTGACAGAACAGCTTGTTCAGATCTGGGGAGTACTGCAGAGAGACGAGGCGAAGAGTAAGAAGATGGACTTGCTTCAGAAACTAGCAAGGCTGCAAAATGATTTGGAAAAAGGTGCAGACAAGAATTAAGATACAAAACCGGTCTCATGCCAGCTCTATCATCCTCCTCATGTCAGCACCCTATAGTACTCATTTGAAGTTACTTCAGCACTTCCTCTGCTAGATCTTTGCAAAGTGTTTCTCCATTAACCACTCATGCTTATGGAGTCCAGTTCATAGCTCCAAGTAGAGCCTTGCAGAGTTTCACACTTTACTGCTCCTGTGCAGTCTCACCCCCAAAAAAATGTGTTCCACAGAGAAACAATCACCATATCACTTCTTTCAGTGTGTGCTCCTCCGCATGAGTCAAGAGATCCAGCAAGGAGAGGCAGGACAGAGGTACTGCAAGCAGCTGACTTGTCCAGACATGTAACAGACAGAGAAAAACTGGACATGCAGACACGTGGGGGCCAGCAGCTATATATCATGGCAACAAGACATTAAGGATCTGACATCAATGGATAGAATAAAGGGTTACAGAAGTAACAATGCTCAGACACTCACTGTGCAAGTGACAGATTTGGCTGTCCCGTTTTGTTGGAACTCCAGCTGTAGACCATGTTCTCCGGGATAATCCTCAGTGGAGAGAACAGCAGAAGAGGTGACAGCAGTAACAGAGCTACTAATACCCTCCTCCTGAAGCATATACATGGGCTGATCCATGGGGTACGCCTCAAAATTCTTGGTGGGGAGAGAAGAATAAGAGTAGATAGGGCGACAGAAAAGGATAAATGGGGGAGAAAAAGAAAATATAGGGATGGGGAGAAAAGAATGGAGGAATTGTGAGAAAATGGTCAGAAATAATAAGGGTGGAAAGAAGAAAGGAAAATGTAGAAGACAATGTAGAGGAATTGGGGGAAACAAAAAGAAAAATAAATAAAATTGGATTAACAATTCATAACGCAACGGAAAAAAATTAGCGACTTGCAGAGACGCCAACAAAAGAAAGAAAAACGCACAATGCCACGAGGAGAGAGACCCCAATACCCCTCCCCACGACACACCCAGGAAACCCATATATAGACCGAGGACACCTGAGAAGTTGCAAAAGACAGACACAATAATAAACAATACTCACCCCCATAGCTTCCGGGGCACAGTTTACACTCTGCAAAGGATCTGGAAGCCTGGAACACAGAGGCAGTAACATTACTATTACCAGAAAGCAATCTGCCCTTACATATCAAGTTCTGCATGTGTCATTCCTACTTAAGCTTAGAGGAAAAACAAAGGTGATGTAAAAAAGTCTCCACCTACAGAGTATCAGACAGAGGAGTGAGAATATTTATATCTGCCTGCTGACTGAAGGAGATGCAGACTTATCTCCCTTTTCTGTCAGAGTGATAATTAATAAACTGAATTATGTTATTATAACTAACATGTTCATAGTGAGCAAGATACAAAAGGTTATAGGGTCACATTACAATAGTTGTATTTACTAAAGTGCATGATTTCTATCTACAGATCCTCAGTATATATATTATTCTATGGAGCCCACACCCTTATGAGTAAAATAATTTCAATAGCGAGAAAGCTCTCACCAATACTAAGCAATAAGTATGATGCTGCCACTGGTGGGGGGACAGCCATTAAAGGGACACTGAAAGCATTTTTGTTGCACCTGCAAGAGGGTATTTTATAATGTACCATTTGTTTTACAATTCTGTCAAAGAAGTACAAAATGGCTCAAATGTTTAAGTGATCTGGGGGCTTGCCCCTGTCCACCAATGAGTAGTAATATAGATGTACAAATTATGCCAATAAAATCTACAGGCGTATTCATGCTCTGTGCATTTCCTGATGGTTTCAATTAGTAAGTATAAACCGGATTTACGATATATTTTCTTCGGTCCTGTTTAAAGCATGCTCTTATATATGCATGAAAAAAATATAAGTTGTGTTGGGTACTGCTCCGTGCCCCATATAATGTAACAGTCGGGGTCAGCACCCCTTATCTGCAGTCACCAACAAGACACTTACAAGCTCCACAGATCCTCAAATGTTTCTTGGCTCAAAGGTGGCTCCATGCCAGTGTCAGACAGCGGTTCCATCATCGGAGCAAAAAGTGAGGTCCTGCGAGGGGAACAGAACATTAAAACAGATATTACTTCAGATCATTCATACCCGGTGAGCTGACAGTAACAAACCCAATGACTAAATCAGCCAGACAGTATTACATGTGAAGGACCAACAACCAATCAAAGTAAGGAGTCAGAAGAAACAAAGTTACAAGGCAATATAGATGGGTAGAGCCTGACATGTAACCTGATAAATTCATTAAGACAGGGATAAAACATTCAAATACAATTTATTGAGAATCTGGTAGAAAGAAATAAAAAATACAGCAAATATGTGATTTCTAATTTTGCCGTTCTTATTTCTCTAATCTAACACATGCTGCTTACATCAGAAGCACACATTACATAGAGTCATTCTATACACAGACAGATTTATTTTATTTCAAAATAAATCTTGTTTCCTCACCCCAGAGCTGCTTACATAGGCACTGTGTACTTCCCAATAGAAACACTGCATCTGGGTACAGATTTTAACACTATAGTAACCTTCAAGCCAACAGCAGCACAATGCAGAGATCCACACAACAATGCCCGAGCTCCTTCTTGCTTCTGTGTGCAAGGGGGAAACAAGACAAATCCCATGATGCTCTGATGCACAAACTGCCATCACATATTGAAAATGTATTAGCTGTCTGATTTGCCAAAACAAATTATGAATGTTATGCTAGTTTTAGCAGAGATATCCAGGGATGTTAACTAACAAAAGCAGCAGCTTGCAAAACAAGAAGTTTAGCAAAATGTATGGTAGGTTTATTAATGTTTATTGTGATATTTTTCATGCAATGTGTTCATACAGTATTGATTATCCTCTGATGCATTCATAATCCAGGAAGCTTAAATATGTCTTTAAGAAAAGGGTATTAGTTATGAGGAGCAGCTTTCCAGCAGATGTGGTAAATAGAGACCTATGATACAAAGTGACAGGCAGCAGTGTACATGGGGACAGATTGGGCTGGCAAGGAACCAATCACATGAATAGAAAAAAGTGACGTCAATGGGCGGGACATCACAACACCCGGCAGTACTGAATCCTCCACGCTGGAACATAGCAAGAACCAGGAAATAGGGGAGGATCCACAAATCAAGGAAACACAGGGGAGGTCAAAGGGCAGAGCAAAACAAGTGAGGACAAAACACTGTGTGGGAACAGGGGGTGGAACAGAAGCTATAAACCCTTACGAAACGTAGCGAAGACGCAGAAACCAATCCCCCCCCCCGCAGATATTATACAATGGAACAGCCCATTTAAAGGCGCCATGTCACAAATTGGGCGTTTGTCTTGTACCAATGGGGCAAGGCGACCATGTTTTGTGTATAAACATGTATGTGAGATGTAAACATGCCTTGCACTGACAAAGTGGCGATACACCGTGCCAATATACATAGAGTACCTAGTCTGTACATGTACAACAAGAAAGAGGGGGTACATGTATAACTAACTAGGAGCCATCCTCACACCGTGTGCATAGCCTGGGATATACAACTAATAAAGAGGGGCTACATTGGAAGAAAGAGGGGTGTACACAGCAAGATAGAGATATCAATGGGACAGGCATATATAAAGGATGGGGCTACACAGCAAGATAGAGGGGCCACACAGCAAGATACAGCCTGGGATATACAACTAGAAATAGGGGGTACACAAGATACAGCCTGGGATAACTAGAAAGAGGGGGGTACACAATCACAAAACATCAAAATAATGGGTCCAATACAATAACAGACTAGGATACCGGACCATAAGACACAGACATGTCATTAGGTTACATAGACAAGTGGATATATAGGTGTTATTAGCAATGAGAAGATGATGCCAACTGTAACCAGCAGAGACTCAGAGATCACACACTTTGTATTGTTAGGTTTGTTACACTTGTTCAGGTTTGTTTGAAGGTGCATTACACACAGTGTTATAGAGACACTTTTACACTGTGATTTGTAGTGATCAGACAATCCGATTATAAGCCTGTGGTGTATGAGCTGAGTGCCTGGTCTCAAAGTCTGTACAGTACCAAAGTAATACAAACACAATAGCTGACTGTGAGTATATATATACACACACACATTGCTTGCACTCCCCTCTCCCAGGCTCAGCAAACACTACTGTCAGGACATCCCATCACACAGCTCCCACTCACTGATTACTCACTCTGTAGTCACGGTGTATTATTCGGTATATTCTTATTTCCGTACTAGATAGTTTTCTCTTCTCGATCAACTCTCCTCGTGTTGGGAATTCCCCGGCTCCCGTCAAGCACTGCGCGTTGTCTCCGCCCTCTCCCTACCTCTTTCTCATCAGCTCACTTTCACCATCTTGTTTAAGGGCAGCATATTCCGTGGTGAATTAATGGTTCGCGAGCTATGTCGTCACTTCCTATTCAGGCTGTCAGCCGGTGTAAGTTTATTTAACGCTTTCGTTGGTATGAAAGCCGGCACGTCTCTGAAATGTTCGTATGTTATGATTCATTTTCATTGTGTGTATATATGAATGTAGTTCATAATACCAATATATATATATATATATATATATATATATATATATATATATATATATATATATATATATATATACACACACTTAACTAGGTACATCTATCAATAGAGAGATCTATAGATTTACACACACATATATCACATATATAGTTGTGAGCATGCTGGCTGTTGCTAACGCTGCGGGCTTGCGAAGCCCTGTGCCAGCAACTGTGGACCTTGCAAAATTTACTAGAATACGAGACGCATTATGTTCCATTATGACCTTGCAAAAAACATCCCGAAACCCGCGCACATGAAAAACACAACAAATACACAAATAAATACCTAAAAAGCTTACCTACAGCAAGGGGGGCACCCAGGACCTCGAAAACTGAAGTTACACCTCAATTTAGCTCCAAATAAAAGAGTTTCTACACCCGAAAATCCCCTAAGCGAAAAAAACGAGGCTACAGCACGCTAAAGGCGCAAAACACCACCAAACACCTACAGATTTTCCGAAATAGACGTACGAGATCCGAAAACAAGGAGGAAACCCGAAGAAACATTAGAAACACAATAAATACACACAATAAATACATAAAAAGCTTACTCACAGCAAGGGGGAGCACCCAGGACCTCTGCAAGTGAAGTTACACCTCGATTTAAGTCCAAATTTTGAAGTTTAGACACCCAAAAATCACCTAAGCGAGAGAAAAAATAGCCGCCGAACAAAACGAAAACGAGGCTAAAGTACCCTAAACACGCAAAACACCACCAAACACATACAGATTTTCCGAAAAAGTCGGACGACATCCGAAAACAAGGACGCTAAATCAGCCACAGCCGCATACAACACATTAGGCACCATTTTAGAACACTAACTTATACAATCCGGAAGTACGCAGCTACGCTCACGCATTTGCCTCGCGCACACACACTATTACACTACACACATTCATGACGCTTACACAGCAGCTCCACAGCACGGATGCTGCAGCAACATGAAAACAGATTGCCAGCTCTTCAACACAATGCTGCATATATTACTTCACAATAGGTAAAGTATATTAATTTCTTATTTTATTAATTATTCATTGCCATACCAAAAAAACCCACAAACGCTGCTCATAGCACACAAACAACCAAGAGCCTCGCAATGAGCGCCAAAGGATCTTAAAACACCAACAAAATTAATTTTGCACGCAAACATTACCTGCCTTACAATCTTATTGCCGTCATTTTTTGACTGGCAAGTCGCTAGTGTGTGTGTGTATGTATGTATGTATGTATGTATATATATATATATATATATATATATATATATATATATACACTCTGATCACTGGTAGTTCCGTTTTTCATATTGGACTGCTCGAGTACTAGAATTAATGATAACATAATTAAAAAAACAATAAAGTAAAAAAAAAAAAGATTTAATAATTAATAGTTAATAATATAGTTGTGGATCTGCAGGGTTGTCCGGAAAGCTTACGATGTTGGTCACGCTTTATAAGCCACGCAAAGCGAGGTGAGCCGTCACGTGGGAGTTAGGCTGCAATGAGCGCCAGAGGCGCTCATTGCACTGCTAGCCTCGCAAAGCGTCTCGAGCAGTTGAAGCACGAAGGACTTTGCCGTTTGCGTCCCATGGGGCCGCAACTGCGGGGGACTTAGGCTGCATTGAGCTCCAAAGGCACTCCTTGCAGGGCTAACAAAGTGCACCGCAAGCACTCATCGCGGCGCCCGTGGGCCTTTGCTGCAACTACAAGCCTCACAAAGCAAGGCGAGCAGTTGTGGCACGCAGGCCTTACAAGCCGTACGACTTAGGACCGAAACCCGTACATGCACTGTACGGCTCACAAAAATCCGACTTTAACGCCCAAACCACGGAACTGCAAAGTCTGGAAATACACAACAAATATTCCTCAAATTACCTTACACACTGATACACAGCACAGTGGGAGAGCCAGAGCGCCTGTGAGTGTGGTTGCAAGTTAATTTAAGGCATGTTTGGCATTTTTTCACCAACGAAAATCACCTAAGCAAGAAAAATATGGCTGACGAAAATACGCAAACAACAAAAACTAGCCCAAAGGACGTAAAACTATCTCGAAGGACGTAAAAAGTGCTCAGAGGGCCCATAGCCTCGCAATGTGTGGCAAACACCATTCCCAGGCTTACTATTTTACTCTGGTCATTTTTGACGGGCAATTTCCTAATAGTTAATAACTCGCTTTCTTCATCGCTTCCTTGTTGTAGGGTTAGTTCAAGGGTTAGACTAACATTATAAGCGTAGAATTTCTCTTGCATATCGGCTGCGCCATCTAGCGGTTGAAGGCCACACTGCAGCTGCGGACCTGTCCCGACACCATAACAGGATAGATCCCAGATTGAAAATATATTAATGCTGTAGTATTGGATATGTGGAGATCTGATCAACTTCAAAAGAACGTTTTAATGTTGCAGCATTAGAGTTTTGTGAGATGGCGTTTTCCAAACAAACTGGTGCTCAAAATACGGATACAAGTTCCTTATGGTTGTGACATTTTGAGAATCCGGATAATGGTGGCAATATAGGAATTCAATAGTCCTGTAAATGTACAGATCGTGTATCACCTGTGTTTATCACATGTCCTCACTGCTGTCCTAATATGTTCCCTATGCTCAGTTTGTGTTGGGAAGGAATTATGGGGCATCCATCGTAATTAATCCTGCGGTCTCTGTAGAGGTGTCATAGTAAAACATGGTTTTAGAAATTCTGCAGTCATTTTAGTAATTCTACACCCAAAGAGCTCTTGTTTGTCTGACAGGCTTCCTGAACACAACTGATCACGTTTGGTCCAGTTGTACTGCCTTTATTTTGAGATTGAAATGTTTAATGAGAATTTACCTCAAAAAATATATAACCTTGGTATCAAAATAAAAAATGCATACATACAGCCTTAATCAATAACTCAACATGATTTTGCTATATGGAAAAAATCTGTTTATTGCAAAAAGTGTTCAGAAGTTGAGGATGAATATATAATGATTTACTCCAGTGCTAACTTTGGACTTCAGTCTTCATTCTTTGCTCATGTGGAGTTCACGTTTGAGTAAACACTGTAAATGTTTGTATGGGACTTCTTTGGAGAAAGACAATGTTGTTTTCAGTCACAAATCCCTTTTGCTTCAAAATTAAGTCGTTTTCAAGTGCCAACCTTTTCCTAAATATTTAAGTGTTGGATTTGATAGAAGTATTGAGGAGGAGGGTCTACACTTACAAGTCTTAATTGTATATCTAAGTTTCCCAGTTTTCCCCTTTCTCTAATATAACTCATGCTGCTTATATCAGACACACATTACATGGAGTCATTCTATACACAGACTAATTTATTTTATTTAAAAATAAAACTTGTTTTCCACATTGCCAGAGCTGCTTACCTAGGCACAGTGTACTTACCAACTGCATTTGGGACGTTTTTAACCCTATATTAACC
The DNA here is from genome assembly GCA_027410445.1 of Discoglossus pictus. Lineage (NCBI taxonomy): Eukaryota > Metazoa > Chordata > Amphibia > Anura > Alytidae > Discoglossus > Discoglossus pictus. The sequence goes on along the minus strand of CM050167.1, from coordinate 166,081,937 downwards.
TTCAAGCCAACAACATCTCCATGCAGGGATCTATAAATCGGTGTCTGACTCTTCGTGTTTCCTTCTACAGGAGGACTACAAATCCCATGATTCCTTCCTGCACAAACTGCCATCACTGATTGTTACATTCTATTAAAATGTATAGCTGCCTGTGATTGACCAAAACGAATTATGAATTTTATGTTAATTTTAGCAGGGATTTTCAGGGGTGTTAACTCACAAAAGCAACTCCTTGCAAACTAAAGAGATTTACCAAACATCACAGTGAGTTTGTTAATGTTTATTTTGGGAATTTTTTGTGCAAATTTTTTTCCCATACACAACTGATTCTTCTCTATCCGATGCATTAATAATCCAGGAAACTTAGATAGGCCTTTAAGGAGAAAAAGTGGAAAGTATATTTGGTTGTTAACATATCAAACTATACAGGAGTCTTAAAAACTATAAGGTACCTCTGTCAAGACAGAGACAATATCAGTATTATAAACTTTTCTAACAGACAGCAGTTTGTATGACTCGATGTTTTAGCTCTTTTTGTAAACCATTTTTAATGAAAGAAACCTTCAGATGTTAATATTACAAATATTTTTAACTCTCTTCTTTCTGTACCAATGTATTATCACTAGAAGGAACAGTAGTAATAGTAATCTTCCTGTTAATCCAGCAGTCTGCACGTGTTAGTCTCCCTGACTTGGTTTTCTTTTTACTCAGATTCCTCTCGCTGCATCTGATTGGACATGTCCCCTGGTCTCTTCTTACTCCCCCTCTCTCAGCCGGCTGGGAGGTGCACACGTCACTGGAGCTCATGGCTATTACTGTGCTGCATGGAAAGGAGGTGACAAGGGAGTTACAAGAACACTGAACAGGTGCACACTTGGGCATAATTGGATTGTTGGTATATTTTTTTTTCCGTGATTGGCACTACTGGGTTGATACTAGGTTTGGACGTGTGGATGTACACATTTTTTAATGGGGTGCTGTATATATATTTTGAGAAAGTGGTATGTATGTATAGTTGGTATATGTATACTGTGAATAGGAGTATATGCTCAACCAACACTCTGTAGTTGTATGCATTGGCATTTGTGTGGGTGGGAAGCTGTTCAGGGCAAGTTAGTGATGGAAATAATTTGCAGTGGTTGTATTAATATAAGCCTGCAAGGAATGTATAAGCTGATCTGCAAGGTGTGCCGGAGTCATACACACCTTTTGCAGACTTAAGAAGTTATGTATATGTTCTGTATATACGTATGTGTGTGTGTACCAACTATCTGATCAACTTGTTTCCTTCTCTCTTTTCTATGTAATTTATTTTTCTTTTTATCACACTCTCTCCTCTCTCATTCTTTATTAACAATTTATTTTCTGTTGATCTCTTTTTGTGATAAATACAAATTTCTCTATACCTGGCAATAGGATTGGTTCATGTGATGTTTCCAATAGATGCATGGCAAGGCATAGTGTGGTGAGCTACTAGGTTGGTGAGGTTGGTTGGATGAGAGCTCATCCCCAGAATCTTAATACCAGCATCTAAAGGGGTTACCATTGTCAGCACTCTGGTCAGAGTACAAGGTATTTCCCAGCTACTCTGTCACTATGGTTAGCATCTAAATGACAGTTCGAAGTAGTTGCATGTTTTTTATAACCGTGAGTAAAATGTATTATAAATAAACCTCTAGATGCCGGGAGAATAGTTTGCATGCGTTACAGGGGGTGGACCTGTATTGTAACTATTTGGTGAGTGAAAACAGAGCACTTTTAAGCACTTAAATGTGAAACTCATCTGTTACTCTGTACTGAGTTTTGCTTTCATGTTCGGTACAAGATAACTGCATCTTGCATAATTGCAATTTTAACCTCAAATACAAAGGAAGTTCGGCCCCATCACACCATTCATGTTAAATGTGTAACAAACAACCTTTTAGTTATCTCAAATGCTGGTTGGTTGCAACCCTTGTATAAGCTTCAGTAAAGATGTAATATTGCACAATATAAAGCAGTCAGATTTCTATAGCATAAAAGCACATGCTCCAGTGTTAGTACATATCAGACTTTCTAGTAATATATTTGATCTATCTCTCTCCTGGTAGGTGTGATGCCTCCCTCGCTGGTCCCAGATAAGGATGTGTGGGGAGGAGTCCTGCTCATCTCCTGCTTCTTCCAAGCTGGCTTGGTTTTTGGGGCTCTTCGTTCATTTGGAGTGTTTTTTCCAGAGTTTGTGGAATATTTTGGGTCTGCGGCAGGGACTGTCTCATGGGTGACATCATGCGGAGTTGCAGTGCAACAGTTGATGAGTAAGTAATATGGCCTTTTAAGACTAGGAGACAGTGACTAAAGTATAAGGTTTTGTGTACAAATGGAAGTGGCAGTGTTCCACACACACACATAACTTGCTTATATGAAAGACCACAACTAGAGACGTTTAACAATGTTCACAAAGTTTGCAAGTTTTCAAACTTGTGTCGGTGCCTTGGAAACAAGCTCTATGTCCATTTGATTTTATGCTCAAAAACAGGGCCCTACATTCTTTATAAGTTGTTAAGTTTGTTTTTTGCCATGTATTCAACCCCTGTACAGTACTACGGAATATGTTGGCGCGATATAAATAAAGAAAACAATAATGGCTTTTTTGATGCCACTGTTCAGTGTGTTTTAAGAATCTGGAAACGTTTTCAATCAGGAACTTTAATAGAAACTCATTAAAATCAATAATACAAAACACTAACAGCCTTATTAAATTGCAGTTCGGTAAATTTAAAAGGGCTCTATATAAGCACACAGCATATTTTATTTACAGAAGTTTTTAGTTAGTGAAGAACTTGCTTTTGGATAGAAGTCCACTAACTAAAAACTTCTGTAAAAATAATATGCTGTGTTTTTAATTAGAGCCCTTTCAAGTTTACCAAATCGCAATTTAATAAGGCTGTAAAGGTGCCAACAACATCCTGGTTGGTTGGATGGATCAATAAGTAAATATAATGAGAATACACAGGATCAATTCAGACAAATTCTGTCAGTACAAGAAAATGTCCTGTGTCTCATTACAGAGACCTCCTATCTGAGGGGCTATGATGTGCCCCACAAGCTGGCTAATGGCCCTGCCCTGATTTTAAATATTTTCCAGATTTTGAAAGTTGGGAAGTGTTAAGCACTGGAACGCAAGTAAGCCTTTTTACTATTGTTGTAAACTTTTCCACTTTAAGGCAAGGGATCAGGACAATGACACTGCAAGGGGATTAAGGAAGTGTAGCAAAGTTTAAAGTTTATACCAAGTCTGGAATTTGCTGAAACAACAAAAAAGGAGAGATGATTCTCACACAGAAATAACGAACAAAGAGATATGAATGACATACATAAATTAAACATTGTATGTCTACCTATCATTTAAGAAATGCAGTGTTATATTTATATACCCGAAGGTCAATTAAACATTCTTATTTCTCAATGTATATTATTGTAAAGGCACTTCAGTTTAAAGCAACATATGCATTTGCAATATTTAACATTCTTATGTACCTTCTGTTATCTTTACTTCTAAAGCAACAGTATAGTCAGTAAATTATTATAGATTTCATTATTGTATTCATATTGTATTATATTTTATTATACTGACAGATTGACATGGAAGTGGGATATAGATGGTGTCTAGGGAGGGCCATCTGTTCAAAGAGGAAAGCATAAAGCAGAGAGCAACATTCATATCATCAGTGGAACTCCTGGTTTTGTAATAACCATGAAACCTAATTAATACAATATAATAAACATTTTATAGTACAAAAGTACCTAATATTACATTTTATTTCGAATAGAAAATTAAATCGAATTTAAAGCCTAAAGGAATAGAATTCAAGGGTAATGTCTTCTCTAGCAAGGTGGTGCAGGATCCTCATTACTGTCAGAATATTTAAGAAAAAATAAATTAAGAAGGAAAAATATACTTTCATTCCGACACCTACCATAGGAGGTAAAATGTTTTATTATCAAATGTTACCCATTGTTATATTAACAACTTTATTCCTGCTGAAGACATAGGGTTATTGAAAATCTCCTATGAGGGATGGCCATCCCATATAATTATGAAGTACTAGCCACAATATAAAATACACACTGTACTATTACTTTACCAGTTAATTGTACTCATGTATATAACCTATACAAAACTTAAGCCAGTATATTTGTTGTCCTTTTTGAACACCATCCCTCATTATGAGATAACACGCAAGAAGTGAGAATAAAACTATTGCAAAATGCTGGAAAGATACATGAAATGGATACAAATATTAAGTAATATCCTAAAATGTAAACTGTACCATCCAGATACATCCAGACCAGTGGCGGAGCTAGTGAATAGAGGGCCCTGGGCAAATTATTTTTGGGGCCCTCTCCAAAGAGGAGGAGCAAAAATGCTTTGAACCACCCCAGGCCCCCCTCCAGTGTTATATACATATATATATAATTTTAAATTTAATTTTCTTTTATGTTAACATGTTCCTCTTCTGTAGTGCAGTGGATCCCTGCAACTCCCCCAGCATCAGCTTTCAGGCCACAAAACCCTAGTAGCACCATTCACGCCCCCCAGCAGCACTATTAAGCCCCCCCTCCCCAACAGCACCTTTCAGCCTGCAACCCCGAAGTAGCATCATTCACTTCCCACAGCAGCACCATTTAGCCCCACAATTCCACCAGCAGCACCATTCACCCACCCCGGTAGCACCATTTAGCCCCACAATTCCACCAGCAGCACCATTCACCCACCCCAGCAGCACCATTCACCCCCCCCCCCCCCCCATAACAGCACCCCCCAGTGGCATCATTCACTCCCCCCATGCAGCCCTATTCACCCCCCATGCAGCCCCATTCACCCCCCAATCTGCCCATGCAGCCCCATTCACCCCCCCCCAACAGCACCTTTCAGCCCACAACCCCGAAGTAGCATCATTTACTCCCCCCAGCAGCACCACAGCACCCTTTAGCCCCACAATTCCACCAGCAACACCTTTCACCCCCAGCAGAACTATTCAGCCCCCAATCCCCAAAACCACCCTCACCAGCAGCCCCATTCTCCCACCAGCAGCCCTATTCACTCCCAGCAGCATTATGCAGCCCCCCGGCAGCACCATTTAGCCCCACAATTCCACCAGCAGCACCATTCAGCCACCCAACACCCCCTCCAAACAGCACCGTTCAACCTACAACCCCCCAGTAGCATCATTCACCCCCCCAGCACCACCATTTAGCCCCACAACACCCCCAGCCGCACCATTCACCCCTAGCGAGTAGTCCACCTTCAAATAATGTATATCCTTGACATAAGGGCAATGCTCATCAGAGTACCCAGAAAGTACTTTAATGTCCAGGACTCTAGAAAGGCTTCAGTGGTGGTTCTCAGCCTCATGCATGTAATCACTCTGATTCTAGTTTGTCCATTCTTTGTAATACTCTGTCATTCCTGTTTGGTTTTTGGGATCAAAACACTGGGAGGTCCCATAGTCCTGTAAAAGAGCAATGCTCTAGAATGTTGATGATCAGTCCTTCAGTTGTGTCCGACTCTCGATGACTATATGGACGCAGCACACCAGGCACATCTGTCTGTGTTTCTGGTTGTGCTTCTCTATATGGTTTACTTGGCAAAGATCCTGGAGTAGATTGCCAGTTCCTTCTCCTGTTTACTATGGTTTGTCTGACCTCTCTGCTGTGACCTGCCCATCTTGGGTGACCCTATATGGTATAGCTCACAGCTTCATTGAGTTATGCAAGCCCCTTCAACAAGACAAGGTAGCGATCCAGGAGGGAGCTCTAGAATGTACACACTCTCAATTCCAGCAAATCCCAAGGAGTGGAAAAACAAGAGGCAGAGTGATCAAGTACATACGTGAGGCTGAGGACCACAGAGGTGTTTATAGCCTTAAAAACGCTTGGATATTGATGTACTTATGTCAGGATATATTTTATTTGATGTATTACAGTTTATCTCTTAGGATCTTACCCGTAAATATTTGTATTCATTTAATGTTGCTGTCCAGGAATTTCACAGTCCTTTTATTCACATTCCTTGTTTGCTACCTCCTACTGAAGATTGGTGCTCAAAAGGACAACATATATACCAGTTTAGTTTTGGTATAGATTAAATATGAGTGCAGTTCACATTGTATCTTGTACATCTGTTGGTACATAATACTTATATGTGATGGCTATCCTTCATAGGAAATCTTCAAGAGGCATATTTTCTTCAGCCTCCGTGACATTGTTACTATATATGTGGGTAACACTATGTAATAAAACTTTTTTTGTCTCTTATGGTATAATATTTCTGAATGTCAGTAAACATATACATTTTTCTTAGATACTGCATTTTATTGTTTATATAAGTGTACATGTTATACAGCAATATAGCAGCTCATTCCAATCAATAAGCAGACACAACATGTGGATAAATTAAGATCCTACGCAACATTCAAGTGGTCTGCATGGCGCTCCATGATTCTCAAATGATTCTTGGGTGCGTGAAAAAGATCCTGAAATAAATACAGCCTCTAGTTTATTGCTTTTGACGTGCAGTTATGCTGCTATGGAATCTGCCATTTTGTTTTCAGTAGATATACTTTCTCGGGTTTGAGAAGAACTGAATGCACAGATCTATCTGCACAATATGAATCTGTTAGCTACAAATACTGGTGATCCCAAAATGGCTAAAAGAAAGCTCATTAGTTTACAAAGAGACACACTCCTGAGAGAGTAATAGCAGCATGCAAGAAAACAAAATGGAAGCTTGCAGTAAAGAGTAATTGCATTCTATAGTAATGGCAAGGACGACAAGCAGGACCTTGCTCATTTTAGTATGTTGTAAATGTTTGTAAACTTAAAGAAAAACTAAAGATATAGTTCTGTTGATGAGTATTTAAAGGAGCACTGTGGTTTATTGTTTTGAATAACTAAATACGATAGTAGGCAAAACTTTTTTTAGAAAGTAAAAATTAAACCCAGCCTTCACATGCTGCAACTTTTATATGAAATTATTCTTTAGAAGAGGCTTCCATTTTGTCTTTTTGCATACTGCTGTCTGTTACTTTCTTAGTTTGGTGTGTCATTGTACAATAATGAGCTCCCTTTAGTCCTGCTGAGAGCACTGGTCATTGTACCTGCCACATTCCCATTGTGTGAACGTGTGTTCAAAATCTCTTCCCAGTGGAGGAAACGGTAGAACAGTAGAATATAATACCTGCATTGAAGACAATCCTATGAGAGAGCAGTTTGGATTAATGAGTTTATGGTGCTGATGTCCTGTTTAACTCCACACTCTCTTGCCATCACATATACAAAATGTGTTTTGTGATGATGGAAATCGGCTTGTAAGTCTGACTTGCCTTAGGCATTCACCATAACAAGCAGACACTTGTCTCATAAGAAGAAGAGCATCTAAGGAACTCCTTATTCAGTCATAATCTGCTCACAAGTCTGTTCCTGATCACTTAGTTTAGCCTATTGCTTATGTCTTTATTCTTCATTCATATCAACTGTTGGCTATATTCATCTGTCTTTTCAACTTTAAAGCATACAGTTGTCACCTCCATTATCAAAATCAATAATCTAGACCCCATCATATTTTCTCTTGCATAACTAGCTTACGCAACTCTTATAGCATCTTGGACTTTCTGTAAACTGAATTTCAGGATATATATCTCTAGCTAAAGCAGCTAATGATTTCTAGCCAGCTAATTCCAAAGGTCAGTTTTCCATTATGTTTGGAATTGATTTCTTTGTTGCATTCAATAAAGTGAAACATTTGTACTCATGTTTACTGATCTCTTAGAATTCATAATTTTACATTATCATTGGGATGGATCCAAATGGCAAGTGATCGTCAGAATTACATCACTGAAAAATGGAGGTGGGATTTTCAAAGTCCTACAGGGTTCAATTAAGAGTTACGATCCGACCCACATTCCAGATGTAATGCAATATTGATAAAGCCGTAAATATGATATTCTATCACATGCGAGTTACAGTATATGTATTAACATATAGATTGCCGGGATCGATATAACACAAAAATTGAACATGTAATAAAGTATTTTTTTGAGAATGTTGTACTATTTATTCTAAGACCTAACATCACTTTCACTTTTAAGAAAAGTAGTGTAGTGATATGTGCATTTAAAGTGCTACGAGTTGGACTTTACCCCCCCCCCCCCCCCCTTGCGGATAATCTCTAGCACTCGTTGGCTTCTTGGCTCCATTTGCGAGTTACGGGGTTGAACACCAGTGATTTTGATGAAATTTATAAGCTCAATTGGAAAGTAGCGTTACTGGCTTGAGAGAACAAAGGATTTGCGGCCGAGAAGTTCCACGTCCCGTAGGCATTTTTCGGCCTTGCTGCATCTTAACCTACAAGTCGTCTGCGGGTTGCTTTAAGAGGCCAATGTAATAGCTCGAAGTCTTGCGAGCTACGTTACGAGCTACATTTTTACACATAGCCTGATTTTTAATGGGGCTATAGATCACTGTAGTATATCATTACCTTCCCTAGCTTCTATTTACATATTTTAACCTTTTCAGTGGCCATGTTTCAGGACTCTTTCCTGACCCAGAGGGCCAAGCATATGTGCAACAGTTTGCTATGCGTCTGTTTTAGACAAGGTTGCTGTCAGCTTATTTGTATTTATAGATTTAGAATTATATTGTTTTTCGGTAGAAGTTCTGCTTTCTACTAGTACATTTCTTATTTTGGTTTTATACAAAATAGGAGAGAAAAAAAAATGTTACTAATGCCAATAATAATGATGACAAAAGCCCTGGATCTCCTAAGTACACTTATAATAAATGTAGAAAACATTACATTTAAATGCATTATATCATGAACAATACAGCTTATCAAATGGCAAGAACAAACAAAAGATTTTCTTGCCTTGATAAGCACATAATGTTATACCCTGTGACTAAAAGGTTAGTATATACCTGTATAACAACATAATCCTATGAAACTACATATTGCCAGAAAGTACAGACCTGAGAGAATTCAAAAATACTCAACATGCCTTATTCCCTAAAAACATGACATCACTAGATGTTGCTAAGACACACAATTATAAAATACACATAGATTATGACAGCCAATAAGAACCAAAAAAGCCCATCTAGTATGCTCATAGTATCTACAAATGTGGCTTACTTTATCCTCAGGATAGCCTTGTGCTTATCCCAATCTATTTAAGCTCCTTATCAGTGTTTGACTTCAACTGGAAGGGTATTCCATTACTCTTTCTGCAAATATAACTTACTCATATTACCCCTAAATCTTCCACCTTCGTTTCAAACCATGAACCCTTGTCCTTGTATTCCTCTTTCGTAAAGACATTGCCATTTTGAACTTTATTAAATCCTTTGATATATTTTGAAGTTTTCTATGAATTAAGATATAAATACTCTTTTTTTTTATTTTTATTATAAGACATACATAATAACATAACATATGTGGTTTTAAAAATATTTCAATCTTACAGTTAAACAGTTACGCTTTTAAAACAACAACATTCATTCAACCGCACAATTATTCTTTCATTTAACCTTTAGAAGAAGCTGAGGAAAATTAGATATTATATTTTATTTAGGGAGGAGAAAAAGTCTATTTATAGCTTGGGGTATGGAAAATAATTATATTTAATTTTGTTGTAACGGGTCTCAAATAACCCATTTACTTTTAGTTTGTGATGTTAGTCTTTCCCATTCCCTACAGCGATCTAACTTGCATAATATAATATATATCTGTCGGAGACCTATCCAAAACACTTTAACCAAAGTGGTTTAATGCCAGTCCCACCATATGTGGAAATGATTGCCGCTATGTCCGCATCCTCTCCAACATAATTTGTCCTCCCTTTAATGAGTAATCTGATATAGTTTTGCTGGTACCACGTACCGTTTATTCATTGTTTTAAAGTAAGTTTCCCTTTGGGCAGCGTTTTTAATGATTGTATTGGGGTTGTTTAAAGCTTTTGCCCAATTAGAGGGAAATATCGATCTACCCATATCCCTCTCCCATGACTTCATACCATAAGGTTGCTCCTTATCCAATTCTACTGAAATAATATTATTCAAAATCATGTGAGTAAGATCAGGCTTTATTATATTTTAATTCAAAACTGTTCATTTTATCCAAATACTTTCCACTAGAACTTAGAGAGTTAATAGCATACCTCATTTGTTCGGAAATTACCCAATTTTGTGTTTGAATTCCTAACTTTTCTTTTCTTTGGGAAAGGTTTGCTAATTCATTTTCAATATAAAAATATTTTATAATTACTATTCCTTTCTGACAACTTTTAGACCATGATATATTAAACAATTTAATACTACTTAAAGAAGAAAGTAATTTATATTTATATTTAGTCTTTTCCAGGATCGCAGGATATTCTTAACTAACAGTTATATATCCAGAAGGGTAATTATGAAAATAAATTAAAGCACTTAACTCTTCATTTTTAACCGCTGATTTTCAAGCGTGTGTCAATAATACTGCATCCTGATACACTCTTAACAATGGGTATGAAATCCCTCCTTGGCTAAACTTTCTAGCCATATATTCCCTTTTCAATCTAATATGTTTTTTTAGGTGAATACATTTGTCAATGGAACTTTAAATCTTTGTGACCCAATATGAGGGTAATTTACATGGAATGCATCTAAAGACATAATTGACACTCTGAAGTATAACCATTCTAATTCTTAAAATTCTACCTGAAAAGGACAAATTTATTTCCTTCCAGCTATCCAAAATTTCCTGAATTTTATGGAACAAATTCTTGCAATTATCCGAAATCATTTTATTTCTTCCTTAAAAGTTATTCCTAAGTGTTTTATAGTGTTTGTTTCCCATTTAAACTTAAATTGCTTTTGCAACCATTTTTTATTTTTGGCAGAGATATTAAAAGTCATAATTTAATTTTTTGGGGGATTCAATTTGTAATTAGACACTCAACCAAATTCCTCTTTTATTCTCAAAAGGTCAATACCGTGTCGTCTGCAAACATAGTAATCTTATGCTCTCCCTCCCCCACCTTTATGCCCAATGAGCCCCTGATGCTTTCCGCCAGTGGCTCCATGAGCAGAGCGAACAGAGTGGGGGATAGAGGGCATCCCTGTCTTGTTCCATTGCTGACTACAAAGCTATCTGAAACAAAGCCATTGCTAGTAACTATCGGCGATGGAAAAGAATATAAGGCCCCAATGGCATGTGAGCCAAATTTACCAAAACCCATTATGTCCAAAGTTGCTTCCATGTACTCCCACCCTACCCTGCCGAAAGCTTTCTCAGCATCTAATGACATGAATAGGGTGGGAGCACCAGAGCTTTTTGCCCTCAACATCAGATTCATTAGTTTCCTAACATTGTCTTGTCCAAATCTGCCTGGGATGAAACCTGTTTAATCATTCAGAATCAATTTATTCAAGAGCTTTTTCATTCTGCTCGCCAGTATCTTTGCGTATAATTTTAAATCGACATTCATTAGAGAGATAGGTCTGTAATTTTCACACAGCTGTAGTTCTTGCTTTATTTCAGGTATCATGATACATTTACCTTCAGCTACTCTTCTGGAATAGAGCCTCTTTCAACAAAATTGTTAAACAATATTTTCATATATTTGCTCAAAGTTGGATAAAATGCTTTATAAAAAGCATTCGTATAGCCATCAGGGCCAGGTGAATTATATGTTTTTACGTTCTTAATAACTTATTCAATTTCCAACTCTGAAATTGGTTTGTTCAATTCCTCCAACTCCGAGCAAGATATCGTTGGTATTTGACTATTCTTCAAAAATGTATTTTTATGTTCTCTTGTTGGTTTTTTAAAGGTCGGCTCATTTGATAAATTATAAAGCTTTTGATAGTATTTTGCAAAGGTATTGGCAATCTCATTTGGTTTAGGATATTATTTACCATTACTCCAAAGGTATTAAATTCTGGTTCTTACGTTTTTCTTTTTAATTTTTATTTGCAAGGATTCTACTGATTTTATTGTCATGATAGTAATAGCTCTGTTGCTTCCTCCAAACCAAGAGACCTTGGTTAATTTTATTTATTTGGTTTTGATTTTTTTTTATTTCTCTGAAAGTACTATCATTTTGGGTTTATTTTGTTGCTTTGATCTAATTTTTACAATTGTATTAATAATTTACGTAGTGGCAAGCCTCTTTCTTTCATTCGTTGTATTTTCATTTTAATCAACATACCCCGAGTAAATGCTTTAAACGCACCACACAACATACCACTAGATGTACCTATATAGGGCCTCATTCAATTGCGATTTGGCAAGTTAAATAGGACTCTAAATAAGCACATAGCATATATTTTTTTAAGAAGTTTTTAGTTGGTGAACTATCCAAAAGCAAGGTCTTCACTAACTAAAAACTTCTTTAAAAAAAATATGCTATGTGCTTATTTAGAGCGCTATTCAGTTGGCCAAATCGCAATTGAATGAGGCCCTTGGTTGGTAATTAAAAAAAATAAAAATTACAATTTCCTTTTCAAGGAATATCTTATTTTTTTTATCTTCTAATAGAGTATCGTCCAGTTCCAGACTGGTCTTCTGTATTGCATATTATCTAATTTTATTTTCACCATAATATGGGCATGATCTGATACTGTAATCTAACCTATCTCAGTTTTTTGTGAACCCTATTTATACCTAAAGTGTCCATGTGAGTTTGAGAAACAGGAATAATCCCTCTGATCGGGATGAAGCGCTCTCCAAACATTAAACATATTATTGTTTTTTTTATTAATCTCAAAAATTGTTGTGAGTAGTTACTCAGTTATGACATATTTTTACTCTTTCTTTGGGATTTTCTATCTAGATCTGGATTAATCACCAAATTCAAATCTGCAGCCGTTATAACAGCACCCTGGGCATATTTTTTTATTTTGTTGAACATCCGTTTTATACTGTAAATGGAAGCTGTTTTACATTTGGAGCATACATATTCAATAATGTAATTTTATGTTCATTAACCTCTCCCACTCACAATATGTATCTCCCTTCAGGGTCAATATCCACCACTTCCTCCTTAATTTTCATTTTTTTCTCAAAATAGATAGATACCCCCCTCTAGATTTTTTCTTAAAAGTGGAATTGTATCTATATTCGAATAAGTTCTGGCCAAAATTGACAGCGACATTTTTATCCCAATGGGTCTCCTGCAAGAAGACTTACTGCTTTTTTCTTGCTTAATTTATCTGAAAATTTCTATTTCTTTTATAGGACGAATTAAGACCTCTGACATTAAAAAGTCATAACATTTATTGACATATGCTAATTATTTTGATTTTCAGCTTATGCAATTCGTTTTCCCTCTTCCTATTCCCTTTACTACAGTCTCTCTCTTCCATAAATACCGTATATACTAGAGTATAAGCAGAGGCCCCCTCGGCTTATACTAGAGTCACTCCCCCTTGTGTCTCTCTAACCCCCCCCCCCCGTGTCTCTCTAACCCCCCGTGTCTCTCTAACCCCCCGTGTCTCTCTAACCCCCCGTGTCTCTCTAACCCCCCGTGTCTCTCTAACCCCCCGTGTCTCTCTAACCCCCCCGTGTCTCTCCAACCCCCCCCCCCCGTGTCTCTCCTCCCCCCGTGTCTCTCCTCCCCCCCGTGTCTCTCTCTACCCCCCCGTGTCTCTCTCTACCCCCCCGTGTGTCTCTCTACCCCCCCGTGTGTCTCTCTACCCCCCCGTGTGTCTCTCTACCCCCCCCCCCCCGTGTGTCTCTCTACCCCCCCCCGGGTGTCTCTCTACCCCCCCCCCGTGTGTCTCTCTACCCCCCCCCCCCCGTGTGTCTCTCTACCCCCCCCCCGTGTGTCTCTCTACCCCCCCCCCGTGTGTCTCTCTACCCCCCCCCCGTGTGTCTCTCTACCCCCCCCCCGTGTGTCTCTCTACCCCCCCGTGTCTCTCTACTCCCCCCCCCGTGTGTCTCTCTACCCCCCCCCCCGTGTGTCTCTCTACCCCCCCCCGTGTGTCTCTCTACCCCCCCCCCGTGTGTCTCTCTACCCCCCCCCCCGTGTGTCTCTCTACCCCCCCCCCGTGTGTCTCTCTACCCCCCCCGTGTCTCTCTACCCCCCCCCGTGTCTCTCTACCCCCCCGTGTCTCTCTACCCCCCCGTGTGTCTCTCTACCCCCCCGTGTGTCTCTCTACCCCCCCGTGTGTCTCTCTACCCCCCCGTGTGTCTGTCTACCCCCCTGTGTGTCTCTCTACCCCCCCGTGTGTCTCTCTACCCCCCTGTGTGTCTCTCTACCCCCCCGTGTGTCTCTCTACCCCCCCGTGTGTCTCTCTACCCCCCCGTGTGTCTCTCTACCCCCCCCCGTGTGTCTCTCTACCCCCCCCCGTGTGTCTCTCTACCCCCCCCCGTGTGTCTCTACCCCCCCCCGTGTGTCTCTACCCCCGTGTGTCTCTACCCCCGTGTGTCTCTACCCCCGTGTGTCTCTACCCCCGTGTGTCTCTACCCCCGTGTCTCTCTACCCCCGTGTCTCTCTACCCCCGTGTGTCTCTACCCCCCTGTGTCTCTCTACCCCCCCGTGTCTCTCTACCCCCCGTGTCTCTCTACCCCCCCCGTGTCTCTCTACCCCCCCCCCCCCCTGTGTCTCTACCCCCCCCCGTGTCTCTCTACCCCCCCCCCGTGTCTCTCTCTACCCCCCCCCCCCCCCGTGTGTCTCTCTACCCCCCCCCCCGTGTGTCTCTCTACCCCCCCGTGTCTCTCTACCCCCCCCCCGTGTCTCTCTACCCCCCCCGTGTGTCTCTCTACCACCCCGTGTGTCTCTCTACCCCCCCGTGTGTCTCTCTACCCCCCCGTGTGTCTCTACCCCCCCCCGTGTCTCTCTACCCCCGTGTCTCTCTACCCCCGTGTCTCTCTACCCCCCGTGTCTCTCTACCCCCCGTGTCTCTCTACCCCCCCGTGTCTCTCTACCCCCCCGTGTCTCTCTACCCCCCCGTGTCTCTCTACCCCCCCCCCCCCCCCGTGTCTCTCTACCCCCCCCCCCCGTGTCTCTCTACCCCCCCCCCCGTGTCTCTCTACCCCCCCCCCCGTGTCTCTCTACCCCCCCCTCGTGTCTCTCTACCCCCGGTGTCTCTCTACCCCCCGTGTCTCTCTACCCCCCCGTGTCTCTCTACCCCCCCCCCTTGTCTCTCTACCCCCCCCTTGTCTCTCTACCCCCCCCTTGTCTCTCTACCCCCCCTTGTCTCTCTACCCCCCCCCTTGTCTCTCTACCCCCCCCCCCTTGTCTCTCTACCCCCCCCCTTGTCCCTCTACCCCCCCCTTGTCTCTCTACCCCCCCCCCGTGTCTCTCTACCCCCCCCGTGTCTCTCTACCCCCCCCGTGTCTCTCTACCCCCCCCCCCGTGTCTCTCTACCCCCCCCCCGTGTCTCTCTACCCCCCCCGTGTCTCTCTACCCCCCGTGTCTCTCTACCCCCCCCGTGTCTCTCTTCCCCCCCTCCTCCGTGTCGTGTCTCCACCCCCCCCGTGTCCCTTCCCCCCCCCCCTAATCCTAAACCCCTCTAAATACCTCTCCCTCTCCCTTTCCCCTCACTTACCTCCATCTGCAGATGCTCCTCCACACTCTTTCCTGCTTCCGGGCCCGGCATATGCTAATGGCGTGACTTCACATGCGCGGCACGTCATTAGCATTTTCCGGGTCAAGACGCAGGAAGGAGCTTGGAGCAGCAGCAGATGGAGGTAAGTGGGGGAAAGGGAGGGGGGGGGGTATTTAGAGGGGTAAAGTGAGGAGAGGGTTTAGGATGGGGAGAGTTTAGGATGAGGATGGGGAGGGTTTAGGATGAGGATGGGGCGTTGAGAAGGAGGGAGGATGAGAAGGGGGGTTGAGGAGAGTGATAAGGGAGGGGGGGAAGAGACACAGGGGAGAGAGAGGGGGGACACAAGAAAAGGGCACACAAGAGGGGGACACAGGGGGCAGCACATTTCCCACCCTAGACTTATACTCGAATCACTCATTTTTCCCAGTATTTTGTGGTAAAATAGGTGCCTCGGCTTGTACTCGGGTCGGCTTGTACTTGGGTCGGCTTGTACTCGGGTCGGCTTGTACTCGGGTCGGCTTGTACTCGGGTCGGCTTGTACTCGGGTCGGCTTGTACTCGGGTCGGCTTGTACTCGGGTATATACGGTAATCTAATTTCCCCAAGCAATTTTATAAACTCATTCATACTACCATTCATACATGCATACATAAGTTTCGTCGATTGTCCCACCATATCGTAGAAACTTACAGGGCTATGCGCCAGTGTAAAAAATGCTAGTGCCTTTGAGGGGAGGGTTCCTCTTTCTTAGCTAAATCCTAGGCAGAATTTTTGTAAACTTCTAAAGATGTAGGGTTCTAATAAACTCCTTTTTAAATTCTGACAGTTATATCGATTGCTATAAATATTACTCAAGGAGGAATAATAAAATATACTTAGTCAGTCATAAGTTATTATATTAAGTGTTAAATTATCTCTAAAATATATAACAATTCTACTAAAATATAGGTTATACTCTATTAATTCATTTTTTTTTTTTTATCCTTTTCCCTTTTTCCATTAATATTATTTCTTTGTGTATTCCTATTCTCTTTTTTACTTTATTTTTATCACCAGCAGCTAATTCCTTCTACAACTAAACCCGTATTTTTTTTTTATTATAAGTTGAATACATATCTATAAATGCTCAATTCCCTTTATATCCAGCTATAATCCTCTAACGATTTAACTCTATATTCAAGCGTTGCTTCTTTATTTATTTATTCTTTTTTATTTTTTATTATTATTTATATATATATATATATATATATATATATATATATTTTCACTGCAAAATCAATCAATATACTTTACAACCTCCACCTAGGGCAATATTCTGTAAACCGCTAATACCCTTCAATATTGTTTCCTTCTTTTCACATCCATCTCCATGGGGGTAGGAACATTTAATTAATTCATGTGGAGATCTAAAAAGGCTAAAACCAAATATCTGATTTTTCAAATGGCAATAATCCTTGCTTGCAGCCAACATTTATACAAAGGTTAGTTATCCCCTTTACTGCGAGCCTATAGCTATGACTTTTATCGCTCTGTTACTAGACCAATATCAGCCTTGGTTCAGACTATAAAATTAAAGGAATTATAGCATTTTTATAGCATTTGTTATTCGGTTCATCTGATAATTTCACATTCTTCACCAGTGAATCTAAGAGCATAATTATCTTTTCATTATCTTTGTTCCTTGTTGTAACAATCTCAATGAGAATGGCAGAAAAAATGTATAACTGACATTTCCACCTATCAATGGGTTTTCACAGTCTCTGCAGGGAAGGATTTCTCCACCTGTCCTGTTTTTTGTTGTTGTTTGTTTGTTGTTTTAGCTTTGTAGCTACCTCCTCAGTGTTGTTTAGTGCTAGAAACTGGAATCATGGTATAACAGTTTTGCCATTATATAGCAAACCTATTCCACCTTTAGATGTATTTTAGTGGCATTTAGTCCAACATTTTACAACCTGTATTTATACAGAAGATAATTCTTGTTTATTCTTGTCAGCCTTTGTTCACTCTGTGAACTTGCAGAATATGGGCCTCATTCAATTGCGATTTGGCCAATTGAATAGGGCTCTAAATAAGCACATAGCATATTTTTTTAAAGAAGTTTTTAGTTAGTGAAAACCTTCCTTTTGGATAGATGCTTACTAACTAAAAACTTCTTAAAAAAATATATGTTATGTGCTTATTTAGAGCCCAATTCAATTGGCCAAATCGCAATTGAATGAGGGCCTATGTGTCTTTGTTACTCAGTTCATTTTATGGTTACAGGCATTCGTTCGCTCTGCATGTTTAGAAAGTTTGGTAATGTTTATTGCGTGGTTACCGGAATAGGAGCTCTTGCTACATATGTAAAACGAGAGGCATACTTATCTTTCAGTTTTCTTCAAGCTTTGGTGTAAACATCTCAGCAATAGTGACTAGTGAGTGCAGCTTCGCATGCCTCTGCTTTAGGAGATTTCAAACTGACCTCACTGGAGAGCTCCTCCGCTACTTCCTGGTCAGGCAATTCCACAGGGACCACAACTCTAGAGCTGAACTTTGGTAGCAGCTAGAGTTCACTGCTAGTCCCCAAGATAAGTTATCTGGGCTATCTGCCCCTTTCCTCTCTTGCTAGAGACCAATGCAGGAGCTGGAGGGAGTTGTCCTTTGAGTGCTCAGATGTCTCCAAACGCCACACTGCTCACTGCTCAGTTGCCACGCTGCTCCTCCAGGCAGCTCAAGCGCTGCTCTGCCACCTCACGCCAGGCCCTAGCCAACCTCGCACAGTGGGCAGTGGGCTCACCTCACAGCGAGTACTGCCGCCATTGCAGTGTGTCCTCTCCCTCTGTCTGCCTTTTCCGCTCAAGCGGCCGTAACACGCTTTTCCGGTCGCCGCCCCTGACGTTTTGGCTGCAAGTCTTTTAAGATATAAATACTCAGGTCAAAAAGTCTTCCCTTATAAAATGTTTATAACATTTAAAAAAATAATCACATCAACCTCTCTTGTACACACCTCTCTTTGCTCCTTCTGTGCCCTCTCTAGCCCTTATCCTCATCTCTACACATTCCCTTCACTCTCTCCCCTTCACTCCCCACATAACCTCTCTTTCTCACTTATCCCACTCTTCCTTGTTCTCTTCTCTTTCAACCCCCTTCTCAAACAAACCCCATATCGTCTCCCTTTCATCGCCCTTGTCTGTCACGCCTCATATTTCCACCTCATTGCTTCATTCTTTCTTTCCTTATCTTCCATCTCTCCCCCTTTTTATCCCCTCTTTTACCCATCGCCACTTGACTCTCCTTCAACTCTCCTCCTGCCTCCCCTCATCACTGCCATTCTCCTCCGTCTCTTACCTTCATCTCTCACCTAGCCAGTTCCCCTTTTGCTTCCTAACCGCTTATCATCCTTTTGCCTACCATCCTGCTCCACACTCCCAAAAGCCCCTAACCTCAAATGCCAACCTATCTCATTTCCCCCATTTCCCTTCAAATCCCCTCTCATCTACCCTCAAAACAACTCACTCCACTCCTAATTTCACCTGATCCTCCTCAGGGACCCTGATGGACCCCAATGTTGATTTCATCCCTGGCCCTCTTGGAACTTAACCATTTTTTGGGACATTTGGCTGCTCCAACCTGTGCTGCTCTCTGCCATGGCAGGGAATTCTGAGAGACATCACTTAAGTGCCATGGTGGATGAGATGGACTTTGAAGAGAGAGGCAATCGGGCTATGACTGGGGCAATCAGGGGCCATGGTGAGGGGAATGAGGGATGAAATAGAGGAGGCTGGCTTGTAAAAGCTTATAAAAGCGTTTTGTTTTTTTTATTTGTTTTTTGCCATATCCCCACCCCTGTGTAGCAACATATATATATATTTTTTAAATCAAATGTAAATAAAATAAATTCATTGAAGTCCTGGGGTTCCTGATGATAAATTCTGTTTTTATCTATGGTAATCTCAAGTTCCCAATGAGGTGACGCGAGAAAAGAAATCTGCATTAATTTAACTGGCCTCAGAAATGTTATGACTGAAATATTTTGACGTGCTAATCTACCTTTTGAGTAACGCTTTTGTCAAGATCTGCTTCTTCAAGGGGGCTTGATATAAACCTAATTCACGCCTACCCCAGCAGAATCGTGTGGTTCTTGTTCTCTCTGGCACAAAAGGCGGCGTCTAAAGAAGACAATGCCCAAAGTTACAGGCAGAGTATACTGGATACAGGTTACTAGTGGCCTCCCCAATTTAGGATACAAACACAGAAACAGCCTCACAACTTGGATATGTGAAGCCAGAACTCAACCTTTATTGAATTGTGGAACCAACATTTTTATATATCTCCCATTCCATACCCTTGTGTACCTTTTGTGTATGTGTGTGATGTCAGCACATCTGCCTAGGCACCTTGGTTGCTATGAAGCACTTGAGCTAACACTCATCAGATATCTAAATGATATGCCAGGTGTCTATAGTTAGCTGGGGCAGAAAACCTTGATGTAGATCTCAAGTGTTTACTCAGGACTGCTAAGGAGCAGTCATCTGCCTTGAATCAAGGCCTGTATGTGTGCAGATGCAATGTCCTGCAGATAACTTCTGTGCAGAGAATTTTTACCATTTCCACATATGTTCTATATTACATTTCCCTCTTATAATTTATTATAACTAGGATACAAGATAACAACGTACAGGCAACACATAATTACATTTCAATAATGTCATGCGCCGTTGGTCTTATCCCTAACTACTGGTAATATTAGTCCCTAAACAATGTAATCAAGTTCAAGGATGAAGACTAAGCAGTATGCTAAGGTCTTCATATTTATAACAAATCATAAACAGAAAGTTCTAGCGATACTTATTGCACATTTTTTGTTAAATAAACCAGACTTGGGTTGCTGTGACAGGTAGTTGTCCTCGGTTGCAAGGCGCTGTCTTGATACAAACTTAGTCAGTATTCTGTTTAAATTTAGTATCATCAATGCAATTCCTTCTTGATCTAAGATATTGACCTATTAGAATGCATCTCTTGAGAAATTCTGCATGATCATTTTTCCATTACAGTAGTTTTTTTTTTTTTTTTTTTTTTTGATGGACTGCAGGTGTAATAAGGCTTTTACTCATTTGTGCATACTTTAAGATGAGGAAAACAAGTTTGTGCTCATGAAAAACTTGTGCAAAATATAATTTTTGATCATTTATTGGAAACAGTCCAAGGTAAAATAATAAAAATGTATGGTCTTTAAATTACATCATTGATTTGTCAAAGACATACAAACTACCCCACCTGCCCATGTTAATATAGCTAGGGACAAAGTGTGGTGGATTCTCCCATCGAACACGAGTGAGCAGAAATTGTAACAATTCAAGAATTACACTTACATTTTCCAGATTTTTCTCCTAGACTTCAGATAGCATTGTGGGGCATGGAGTATGGAGTCTTGACATCCATACTTACCGGAAGTCAAGTGGTATCTTTCACATAAGAAAGACATGTCACAAAGTACATAGATTACAATCAATAAAACTTGTAAGATTTTGAATGATGGTATTGTTGCTGGAGACTGTTGGTTTACCTGGAAAATGATCAATGGGCAATGCATACAAGGCTGAAATAGTAGAATGTCTGAAACATTAAGTAATCCTGTTCAATGAATCCATCACTTCTTGCTCTTTCAAGAACTTGTTAATGTATTGGGTGATTCTGAAATCCAAGATGGGCTTCCACATTTAGAAGGTGCTAATTTTAGTAAAGGGACTTGTGATTAGGCCTTACAGTTTTGAATGTTATGTATACTGACTCTCCCATGCTGATTTATTAGCCAGTTTACAAAAATTGGGGGAAAAAAGGAGTCTGTTTTCTTCTTTTCTACAAATTGTTTTTAACTAATTTTTGGATTGTTTCTGGTATCATATAAAAATTGTAGTATTTGTTCTAATTTATTTTCAGATGCTGTTTTGCTTGCTTGGCTATAACAAAATTGTACAAAGGAGAGAAAAGAGAACTTATTTGATAACAAATTCCATGCATATTTTTATATTTATCACATTACAGAAAGTAGTATTTGAAGTATTGTAGAATGAGAAATTCTTGAACAGGACTAACCCAGGTTAAAACTGATTAAAACCCGAGTTGTTTCGTGGATTAGATCACAATAATATAGCAGCTGGTCTAAAAATGTGGCAAGCTTTTCTGAATATAAGATTACGTGGGTCTCATTTTATGAATGAATATAGTACAATTGATGGGCCGCACTTATTTTTTGTATCAGTTTTCATATATAGAGAGTAAGGAAAGATAAGGGACTCTACTATACTACTGATGATGATGATGATGATGATGATGATGATGATGATAACAAAGCCAGGGATAAGAAATATGTCTTCAGTCTCTTTTTAAAAAATGCCAAGAAATTTGCATATCTGATTTAAACAGGCAAGGAGGTATAGGGCAATTAGAAAGGAAAGGAAGGACACAGAAAAGAGGAAGCGGGGCAGTGGCAATTGAAAATGAATGTTATAAGAATATGACGTGCGGGAAGAATAGGAATAGAGTAGGAGAAGGAGATGTATGAAGAGAAGGTAGGGTTCTGAAGTTACAGTACTAGTTAAGATGAGATACCTAATGTCTAGGAGATACAGTGGATATAAAAAAGTCTACACACCCCTGTTAAAATGTCAGGTTTCTGTGCTGTAAAAAAATGAGACAAAGATAAATCATTTCAGAACTTTTTCCACCTTTAATGTGACATATAAACTGTACAACTCAATTGAAAAACAAACTGAAATCTTTTAGGTGGTGGGAAGAAAAAAAAAGAAGACAAATAATATGGTTGCATAAGTCTGCACACCCTCTTATAACTGGGGATGTAGCTGAATTGATGAAAAGACTAGAAGAAAACTGATCTGGGAGGGTACCAAGAGGCCTACAGCAACATTAAAGGAGCTGCAGGAATATCTGGCAAGAACTGGCTGTGTGGTTCATGTGACAACAATCTCCCATATTCTTCATATGTCTGGGCTATGGGGTAGAGTGGCAAGACGAAAGCCTTTTCTTACGAAGAAAAACATCCAAGCCAGGCTACATTTTGCAAAAACACATCTGAAGTCTCCCAAAAGAATGTGGGAAAAGGTGTTATGGTCTGATGAAACCAAGGTTGAACTTTTTGGCCATCATTCCAAAAGATATGTTTGGCGCAAAAACAACACTGCACATCACCAAAAGAACACCATACCCACAGTGAAGCATGGTGGTGACAGCATCATGCTTTGGGGCTGTTTTTCTTCAGCTGGAACTGGGGCCTTAGTTAAGATAGAGGGAATTATGAACAGTTCCAAATACCAGTCAATATTGGCACAAAACCTTCAGGCTTCTGCTAGAAAGCTGAACATGAAGAGGAACTTCATCTTTCAGCATGACAACGACCCAAAGCATACATCCAAATCAACAACGGAATGGCTTCACCAGAAGAAGATTAAAGTTTTGGAATGGCCCAGCCAGAGCCCAGACCTGAATACGATTGAAAATCTGTGGGATGATCTGAAGAGGGCTGTGCACAGGAGATGCCCTCGCAATCTGACAGATTTGGAGTGTTTTTGCAAAGAAGAGTGGGCAAATCTTGCCAAGTCAAAATTTGTCATGCTGATAGACACATACCCAAAAAGACTGAGTGCTGTAATACAATCAAAAGGTGCTTCAACAAAGTATTAGTTTAAGGGTGTGCATACTTATGCAACCATATTATTTTACTTTTATATTTTCTTCCCTCTACCTAAAAGATTTCAGTTTTTTTTTTCAATTGAGTTGTACAGTTTATAGGTCACATTAAAGATGGAAAAAGTTCTTAAATGATTTATCTTTGTCTCATTTTTTACAGCACAGAAACCTGACATTTTAACAGGGGTGTGTAGACTTTTTATATCCACTGTAATTAATACGTTTTTTAAGGGTCACTGATGAGCAATATTATGTAAGTAGAATTGGCAGGACTGGGTGAGATCGTGTATGTAAGGTATTAAAGCGAGGTAGACCAGAGTATAAAATTGCATTGTGATGTTGCCGGTGCTTAGGAATTTAGGCCCACATTAAATTACAAGCCAGTAACTCCAACGTGAAGCTCGTAACAGCTGTGTGCTTGAAAGTTACTTTACTATTAAATTAGAATGGCTGCAAAATCGTAAAGCATCTGTCGGCTAGCAGCTTTGCAAGCTAGAACTTAATCAATTAGGCAAGCCCGTAGTTACGGGTTTAGATGGAGCTAATGGAAACTGAGATTGTCAGCATTGCGTCACAAAAAATGGAGGATGGATTTCAAAGTCCTACAGGGTTCAATTATGATCTACAAGCAACCCACATTCAATTCAAAAGGCAATATTAATAAAGCCGTAAATATGATATTCTATCTCATGCAAGTTGCAGTATACGTATTAACACATTGATTTCTGGGATCGATATAACACAAAAAATATACATGAAATGAAGTATTTTTCTGGGCCGATTTGCGGGCTTGAGAATGTTGTGCTATTAATTCTAAGACCTAACATCACTTTCACTTTTAATAATTGTACAGTAGTGTGTTTTTTATTTGCATTACAAGTGCTACGTATTGGACTTTACCCCCCTTGTGGGTCCTCTGGAGCAAACGTTGGGCTTTGGGCTTGCTCGCGAGTGACTTTGTTGCAATTTAATAGCTCAATTCAACAAGTAGCAGTTACGGTCTTGACAGATCAAAGGATTTACGGGAGCAAAGTTCAACGTTGCTCAATCCGTAGGCTTTTTTTGGCCCTGCTGCGTCTTAACCCGCAAGTCGTCTGTGGGCTGCATTACGGGCCAATTTAATTGCAAATTTCTCTAAGATCTATGTTACTGGCTACGTTCTAACACATAGCCTAAATTTAATGTGGATTTTTGTTAATGTGGTAAAAGGACCACACTTTGCACATTAACAAGACATATTCTTTAAAACCGAACAGTATGAATATGTCACTTCACTGGTCCTTTGAGCAACTGCTTTGATTTTTAGCTCTGCTTTCAAATATCTGAATTTCAGGCAATGGTGGAACATCCAGAAGTAGCTAGCAGATAAAAAAAAAAAAATGCTGACATGAGAAAGTAGTTCAAAAGCGGTTTGTTTTTTGTTAATTTTCCCAGCAATACAGAAATTGTGGAGTTCAGGAAGCAGACCGCAATATCTTTATCAAATAAAGGGAATTTGTGTTGGAAATATAAGGTATGGCAATAGGTAATAAAGAGGATTAGGAGATGGGGTTGTGAGATTAATAGATAGTGTCATGAGATTAAGGTAATCAAGCCATCTGTGTTGGGTTTCTGAAAGTAGATAGTTGCAATGATCAAATTAGGGTATTGAAAAAGTGTGTGATAGAGTAAAGTTCATCACATGGTCTCTAAAAGAGGAAATTTTATTTGGTTAAGCATACACTGCCAAACTGGTTGCTCATACTGAAATCCTCCCTTCACTGCTTTGCAGCCTTCCCTTCATTGGGGCTTTGGATGATGGATTATATACACCATAAGTAGCACGATCAGTGGGTGTCCATATCCTTCTCAACTGGGATATCTAGTGCTGTTCTTGCACATTTCAAGATATCATACACTTGAAGGTGTTATAGAGTGGAACAGTGAAAAAAAATTGTGGCACAATATAATAGACTGATCAATCAAACTGCCTGAAATGTTGAAATGTACATAACATGCTTATAACACATATTTCTAACCCTTTCTCTTTTCTACTACTTTCTCTCATAGGTCCTCTAGGTTGTGCTCTTGCTCTACGGTATGGTTCTCGCCCGGTTGTCATGTTTGGGGGGCTTCTGTCTTCCCTTGGAATGTTTTTTGCCTCTTTTGCAACCAGTCTTCCTCAGCTGTATTTGAGCCTTGGGGGTTTATCAGGTAATAGTCCTCCTACAACATTCTCTACCACCCCCTCCTCTTTTTTTTTAGAAAAGTCCTATTATGTGCTTAAAGGGACATTGAATGCATTTCTTCTTTGTTGCATCTGAAAGTGGATATTTTAAAATGTACCACTGTTTTCTCTTTTTAAATGATGCTCTTAAAGCAGAAAAAAACTGATTTAAATGTTTAACTGATCTGTGGGCTTGCCCCTATGAGCCAGTGAGCAGTAATATAAATGCATGACTCCTACTTGTCTGAAATTGACATACATATGGTGTGTGCACTCTCTGTTAATTGAAATGAGTTTTAAACAACTTTTATGTAAAAGTTTTCTTGGAAACCTAACATTGGTAATATACATGCTCTTAAATGCATGAAAAAAAAAAAAAGAATTGTGTTGTACATCCTTTATCTATGGTAAAGAGACCAACAGCCTGGCAACCGTCATGAGGGAAAGAGTTTTATTGTTCACCTCATTTGTCACTCTGTAGAAAGAGAGACACTTAGACCCCATTTCACTGTTCCACTGTATAATTCTTTGAAGAGTGGAAGATCTTCCTTCTGTTATCCTTAGTATGTCTATTTGTAGTCTCATTGTACATTTCTCTGTGTCTGTCTCTCCACAGGGCTTGGATGGGCTTTGATCTTCTCCCCCACCATGGCTGCTGTGACCCAGTACTTCTCCCGTCGGCGATCTCTGGCGACAGGCTTTGTTCTTACAGGTGTTGGTGTTCTCTCCTTTGCCATGATGCCCCTTGTGCAGTATCTGATTGAAGTGTACTCCTGGCGGGGAGCCCTTTTGCTGCTTTCAGGAATCAGCCTTCATTCTGTGCCCTGCGGGGCACTCCTTCATCCACTGCCTGGTCAATCACCTGCCCACTCTCGACCACTACTGTGGGGCTGGGAGTTGCTGTGTGATGGGGCCTTCATGCGATACTGTCTAGCCATCACACTCATAAATGCTGGGTACTTTGTGCCTTTTGCTCACATGGTGGCCCATATGCGTGCAAAAGGAGTGGGTGAGCAGCTGTCTGCCCTGTTAATGTCTCTGGTTGGAGTGACAGATGTAGGAGGACGTCTCTTTGCTGGATGGCTGTCAGACCTCTCTCCACGGCGCAACCTTCCACTACTTAGTCTGTGGACAGGATTGACTGGTGTGACTCTAGGACTTCTCCCGTTGGCAAATAAGCCAGTTGAAATGGGCGTGGCCGTTGTTGCCTTTGGCTTCTGTGCGGGAGCTCTAACCCCTGGGGTGTTTTCTGCTATCCCTGGGGTAGTTGGAGACCAGAGAGTTTTACCTGCCATCGGACTCCTGCAAATGATTGAGAGTGTGGGGGGACTGCTGGGGGCCCCAGTGTCAGGTGAGAAATGTATTTTGTACATATATGCATGGTAGTAAAGTTTAAAAAATTACGCTAAACATATATGTGTAATGATAATTTCATATTAAGAAAACTATACCATACACTATATACCCTATGTGCAGAGAATCTATGTCAATTTATAGAGAGATACTGCTTAGGTCACCAATCCATGCAATTCTAATGTATTTTAACTATGTTCGTAAAAGGTAAGTTCTATGTGGAAGTGAGAACAATATTTATGTATGTAAAAATAATGTTTTTGGTTTGTCATTAATTAAATGTAAATTTGCTCGCACTGTTTTTTTTTTCCTCCCAGTTTTATGCTTCCACACTACTGATATAAAGTAAGAACCAAAAAGCTTCCCTCAGTATTTCAAGATGTGTGGTTGGGGGTGGTTGGTGTACTATGTCTTGGAGAAGACAGAAAACAAATCGGATGAAATCTATTTATGCCTAGAAATCAAGTACTGTATATGGTATATTCCACAGAACTTGTGTTTATGGTCCTTTTAGAAAAGAGAGGCATAATTTTGGTCCCTGTGTGTGTGGCAGCATAAAGCAGAGGGGAAAAAAGAAACAATCATTTCAGGTAGGTTTCCCAAATAATTAATACATTTTTGACCTATAAAATAGCATTTATGTTTACAAATATATATTGTTCACCTTTTTTTGGAGCTTTAATTTTAAGGTACAGAGCTTATTGATGACTGAAACTTCTGCTAGTAAACTTTAATCCCTCACACAACCCCCCAAACCTCTCAGTTGCACATGACCACAAAATGTGGTCCACAATGCAGTGTGCAGTGAATCTAGCTTAAATTGGTGAGATTTAATTTCTTACCATGCACACTAGAAAATAAAAAAACAAGAAGTACTCACTAAGAAATAACTGTACACAAGCTGATCTACATACAGAAATAGTGCCAGCTATTACAACGGTTCCTGCATTTTGTCAACGTCAATTTAATTGAAAAAAAAAATGCATATTCTGCTCGCAATAAACTTCCAATAAGGGCCATGCAGAGCCATATCATCACAGACATATGTAAAAAAAAGAATACAGGGTTCGACAAATCTCGGGCCAGAGAGTTACAACTTATTATTTTATTGTTGGGTTCTAACTTTTTATTATCAACACACAGATTAAAAAACCCCAGCACATTACACTGTTTATGGTTGATCATAAAATAAAAGTGAGGAATTCAGTGATGATATTTATTATAATATAGGGAATTAAAAACCGCTGAATAAAAATGCAAAATAAAATAAACGTGTATACAATAAGCAACAGGTGAAGTGTCAAGAAAGTAGAAATTGCAATTGTATATGAATGAACAATTAAAAACTGAATTTTCAGATTTTCTCAAATCATTAAAAATAAGTAATCAATGCCTTTGCAAAATTGACTACTGTTTTATATAAATAGCACATATAATGTGTGAAATGGCAGATAAGCAAACATTGGTGTCTTCATAATAGCAAGCAAGAAACAACATTTTTGAGTCTTTGTATTATTACTATTATAGCCAGACTTTGTGTATGCACAGCTACAGGTATACTATACACAAACAATGTTTCCAATTTTATTATACTGCTTCCTGCTCTACATGCGCTGGGACAATTTAAGTGTAAACGAATAGAGATGACCTCATTCAATCATAGAAATATTTTACTTGTATGATTCTTTTGCATATGCCTACTTAGACCAAAAAACAGAAACATATTGTTTTTTTATTTTGCATTTTTATTTGGCAGCTCCAAACTTTTTAGTTATTGTACATATATTTCTATATATGATCTATAACCTGGCTACTAAAAAATGTCTGACTGGTTAACCTTGCTGGTTCCTAAGTTTCAGACAAATTTGTCAACCCCTGTATAATAAAAAATATATCACATTTGAACGTATTGATTGTAGGCCCAACCATGCAAATTTGTTTTAAGAAGTAAGAGGACCTCCCCAAAGATTTGTCATTTCTCAAAATATGTTTTTCCACTTTTGCATTCCTTATCCTGTAGGGCCCAGCTCACATCCTGTGAATCCTTCACACGTCCAACAGTTTCCTACATAATTTCCACACTACCCTTACCCTGAACTCTGCATACTCATCATATTATTTTCCTACTGGCTAAAGTCACACAATTGACATATTCCATTGATGGACATCTATATTTCCTCCTCTTCATCCCATTTTTATGTCTAATTTCTGTATATTCTGCCTCTACATGCTTCATTCTCTCATCCTGATCCCAGCTTCCCCTTGTGTCAACTCTTCCCTTATCAACTTGCCAACATAGGGCCTGATTCAATTGCAAGCCCGCAACTAGACCATATGTCTGCAGGGGTGTGTTTGGGGCTCCCGTTCGTCTCCGATTTAAGATGCTATTCAATTGAGCAAGGGCACAAGTTACAGGCCAAAGCCTCAAGCCCTTAAATCCCTCCCGCGGTCTCAAACTGTTAAGGGGCTGTCCGAGATGCGATTGGCTGTTATGATACAATTGTGGTATAACGTAGTGCCGCACAGGCCTCTCAGGCAATAGAAAGCGGTCTAGCCGTAGATCATTGACAGAGGGAGATTATAAAGTTGCGTTCCACCCTCACCATGCGTTGACTGTGTTGAGGAGGTGGGTGGTTTTAGGGTGGCCCTAGCTCCAGGCACATGTAGATGAGGGACAGAGGGGGAGGGTCCTAATTCCAGGGGGGGGGGGGTAGTTCGAGGGAGGGACAGGCCTCGGACAGGTCAGGGGGACGTGGATCCCCATCCAGTCGGAAGGGCAAGAGGCTAAGGGCAAGCACAGGGCCCACAATTACACACCAGGAGAATGTGGTACTCCTTGGTGTCATCTGTGGCCGCCCTGTGATCCTTGCAGGGAGGAGGGAAGTTAGGCCAGGGCTTAGGGCCCAGGCATGGAAGGAGGTTGCTGCTGAGGTTACAGCAGAGGGCACAGCGCAAAGGGATGGGAGGCCTGTCAGGCACCGTTTTGACGACATCAGGGCCAGGGTGAGAAGAATAATGGCCAAGGAGGAGAAGAATGTGATGGAGCGCTATGAGTGGGAGAGGGTTGCCAAGGACCTTCTCAGCCAGGTGTCCACCGCTGGAGCTTCATGCCTGGTCGCCCAGCAGGACCCAGTCTCCATGTCAGGTGAATATCACATACACTAACATGCCATCACATGTACATCACACACACTACACATGTACATGATGACCAACAAGGACACTGACATGTCCGCTCCATGGAATTAACAAGGGATAGATGGATGCAACATTAAATCCATGAAGCTGACAAATCACTGTCATTCTTGGGCACAACAAGAGTAATCAAGCAATAGAGAATCCATGTATTGGTGTGCCCACAGCAGCCTATGCAGTTACAGACCCCAGACGGAATCAAGAGAGCGTTAGGAGCCAAGAACAATCAAGAGCAAGAACCAAAGAATAGATCATATCTAGCAAATAGCTAATCTGAGTTGCTATTAGGAGAATCATCCAGGTTCAAGCCTAGATATCAGATAGTTAGGTATGCACACAAAACAATGTATTATTCATCACACTAATAACATACCTTTCTTTTCTCCCTTTCAGCATCAAGGAGGTCTGGGTCGAGTGGCGAGGCAGAGGTGGGGGCATTGGCTCAATCGGAGCAGGAAGAACAAGCCCCCACTCGGCAGGGGGAGGAGGAGAGAAGAGGAGCCAAGGACCCTGGTTCGGAGGAAGATGTAATATGGCTAGTGGGGTCACCATCAGGACCACCGGCCACACTGCCAGGATTTGACCCCACTATCCCCCTCCTCCAGAGACTGAGCATATTGCCAGGGCCCTCTCACTGGAGGGAACATCAGAACCAACCACCACCTGCTCCCCCCTACAGCAGTTCGTTGAACTGGCTGCCACCACCACCGGGCGCATCAACACCACTGCACCACCACACATCCTCCACACTCTGACACCACCACCACCTCCTCACAAGGCCACGCCACTAGGACCTACATCCCCAACACCAAGCCAGTCTGCGCAGGCGGAGATGCTGGCCCTCATGCGGCAGCAGATGGAGTGTCCCCAGGGGATCCAGGCTAGCATCTCTGCCATTCATGCGGCGGTAATGCGTAGCCTGGCCAGGTGGAACAGGGAGGAGACGAGGCACCACTAATGGCATAATTCTACCTGGCCGTGCTGCTCAGGATTGGGGCGCATTCCAGGGCGGGACTGTAGACGCTATGCAATGTGCTCTGGTCCCCAGCCCCACCTCCTCCACCCCGGAGGCATCCCCTGGCCACCCGCAGCCCGGACCCTCCTCTACTCCCACCATGCCTCCACCACTGCATGTGCCGCTGCCTCCTGGGGAGATGCCTCCCTCTTTATTGTGAGATGACACATCATTATTAATGGTCATGGCCAGTGAGTTATCCTGAGAACTAGCTAATAGTTAGTAATGCTTGCAGATCAGGTGAGTTGGTATATTGTTACAGTATTTAGCACTATACTGTACATGCATGTTAATTAGTGTTTTTTTAATCTTCCTCCACCTTTTTTTAGTTGACCACTTTTCTATTTTTCTTGTCACCACACTGTATGTTTGAAACTGGATTGGATTACACAGTCCAGAGTTTGAATCATCTGTTTCATTGAGCAGTTCTAGACAAATTGGAAGTGCTATTCAGATTAATGGTTTCTTCAATTAAATGGAGTGATTTGTGATGATCCTTTTTATGCATCAGATTCCGGTTGCAGTGGTATAGTGACCACATGTGACCCTGGTAGGTGCTATGTATCATGCTTATTCTAGACTATATTACCCCTTTTATGTATCCCATTTTTCCCACAAGCCTCTTGCTCTCCCAGGATCCACCCACACCACATCCATGATATAAATGCACAGTCTTGTCCATTTCTGATTGTGCTCTGTGTATGATATAAAGCTTTGTTATACTGTTCTCACCCTGTCAGTGTGTTTTTCAATGGTCGGGGGTCATGGGACATCCACATACATTCCTATATGTGTAAACTAATGAGCCATAGTTACTATGCAATAGATTAATACATGACATAACAATAATAATAATAATAGTAATAGTAGCATTATATATCATATAATAATATATATATTGTATATTAATAATAAAGGGTTTATACACATGCAAAGTCCAATTTGTGATACTGCAGAGTATCAACGTCCCCCTGACGGCCTGATAACAATATGACAGTTGATACTGGAGTGGGTTGCCAGTTCCTTCTCTAAAGGAATGTGATTTGTCTGACCTCTCTGCTATGATCTGCCCAACTACAGTGGCCCTACATGGTATAGCTCACAGCTTCATTGAGGTACACAAGCACCTTCACCACCACTTAGCAATCCAGAAGGTTACCGGGGTTACATACACCACACTAATATACCCTAACGCATCAGGAAGGGCTGCAAAAACAGAGGCACAGGGATCAACAGCCAACTCTCCTCCATCAAGGATAATCTCCGCTATGCCCATCCGGGAAAGTACGCCATTGCTACTGGCCATCTGCCAAGATGTATCCCATTCCCATTTAGTGACCTCCCATAAAGTTTTGCTATTCGTCAATTTACATTAGTGTGGTGTATGTTCCTCTGGTCCCAAAGTGGATTGCTAACTGGTGGTGGTGAAGGGGCTTGTGTACCTGAATGAAGCTGTGCGCTATACCATATAGGGCCACTGTAGGTGGGCAGGTCATAGCAGGGAGGTCAGACAAATCACAGTCCACTAGAGAAGGAACTTGCAACCCACTCCAGTATCTTTGGCATGCAAACTTTGTGGATACGCACAGACAGAGACATAAGTAAGTGTGCTACAGTCCATAGGGTCACAGAGAGTCTGACACAACAGAGGGACTGAACAACCATATGTGAAATGTTCCCCTGGTACTTGATATATGCCATGTGGCGGTTTAATTTGGCCACTATTTGTTTTCCCAATGTAGATGTGATGAGTGAAATGTATATAAGATAATTTTTATTCTTTATTTTTAGGGTCCACGTTAGAGACTTTGTGAATGAGAAAGGGTTAATATGTCAGCCATTTTCATGTATTTGTGTTGCAATTTAATAAGGTAATGTGTCTTTAATAGCTTTCAGCATTTTGCAGCATGGCTTTTCATATTGGCATATGCATGATCATTCCAACCTATGAGGAAACTAAAAGGTTATTTTTTGCCATATTTGATAGTTTGGAGTATGTGATTGTAATAATTTCAATTGCTTTCCCTGTGTTTTAAAGTGCATTGGTGTCTTTATATTGTCATTTGCAGGCTACGGGAAGCTGTAAGTTACAGGTTTAACAATCGCAATTTTTTCAAGGCCGTAACACGTTTGGAACCTGCAAAAAGACACCAATTGAATAGCAAATTAACTTGCAACCTCACTTACTAGCTACAGTAACATGCAAAAGCTCAATTGAATGAGGCTGATACTTATTTGTCCATAATCACCCTTGCCCAAACAAGCCATTTACAAATGTAAATAAAAGTATTTGCTATTCAATATTTTTGAAAACATAGGGCCTTATTCAATTGCAAGCCCACGGGTTATACAGGCTGTATGTCTGCAGGCTTGAAATTTGCTAACATTACAGCGTGATTCAATTGAACAAGTTCGCAATTTACGGGCCGAAAGCTGAAACCGTAAACCATGCAATTATAAGTAGTATTTCAGAGCCTGGTCATGATCACTTAAGCAAGGCCAGATCTACGGATTTAGAAACAGCCAATAGTAAATGCGACTGTCTTCATTACGTCGGTAAAACATGGAGGTTACACATCAATCAATTGGCGTTTAGAAGTTCAGACTCGCAATTCAGCAATGTACAACATATTCTAAATGACTGGCGATACGGTTATAGTCCATGTGGGTGGCCTGATATGCATTAACTCATTGATTCCAGAGATTGAAATGAAACATAAAAAAAATATAATTTTCTATTGCAGATTTGTGAGCTTGAGACTGTTGTGCAATTATTTCTAATGTCTTTCATCACTTTCGCGTTTTTTTTAAAGTGCTGTATTAATTTATTATTTGCATTTTACAGTGCTACAAACAGGTGTTTAACCGCATGCGAGTCATATCTGATACTCATAGGATTTTCTTCTACATTTGCCATTTACCGATATGAAAACAACTGCGGGCTTGAGGAATTGTAGATTTTAGCGATTGTAACATTTACAGGCTTGAACGATCAAAGGCTTAGATGGGTTGTAAGTTACGATTTTAACAACTGCAGGGATTTTCAGCCTGTAACCCGTAGATTGTTTGCGGCTCGCTAAAAGATGCCAATTGAATAGCAAATTAGTTTACGCCCTACATTACGGGCTCCAGTAAAAAAACAATTGCTCAATTTTGAACAGGGGCCACAGTATGTATTTTATACATGTAATGTTAATCCACAAGGGAATGTGAAGGGCACAAACATACTTAGACTCAAAAGCTCTTGGATATAAATTATGTTGACAAAATAAACTTATGAGTTGTCTACAGACTTAAGAATTTTCTCTATTTATTTATTTCAGGATGGCTGTGTGATCTAACTGGTAACTTCACTCTATCCTTTGCTGTCTCTGGATCATTTATTCTCCTTGGAGGTCTCATCATCCTCACTCTGCCTGGAATCTGCTCCAGGAAAAGGACTAAGCAATCTGAGAACATAGACCATGAGAAGTCCTCAAATAACTGTGATAACCACCTGGGAAGTAGGACGTTCAATGACCAATTACAAATTGACAGCACTAACCTAATAGGAACCAGCACAGACAAACAACCACCACCAGAGATCATAATTGACCAACAAGTGAGAATGGTTGTAAATGACTTGGTATCAAAAAATAGCACTTGTCAATCAGAAAGCAAGATAGATGAGATAATGTTCTCAAACGTCAGCACTGGCCAATCAGAATTAGATACAGATAGTGGCTCACCCTCTAGACACAGCACTGACCAGTTAGAAAGCAGATGACAGATTCAAGTCCAGCTACAGAGGAATGTGATATCCAAACTGTACTGGGTCAGGTGTTTATTTTTATGATTAATTTGTACAACAGCATTTCTTGCAGAGAATATGATTCACAATGGAAATCCTCATTTTCATCAGGAATTGGAAATGAATTGAATATGCACTTCATATTTTGACCATGTCTCGAAATACCTCAATTTTTTGAGTTTAGTACAATCAATTGGTGAACCTATTTATTTGATAACTATTCACATCCCAGGGAACATTTCCATGGAACTGGATCAGTTTCTTTTTTTAACTTGTGTATGTCTTCTGAAGCCAGAGTAGAGAACATTATTACCCCTAAATAATCTCCCAGCATTGGTTATGTAAATATGTAATGCACTAACCAAAATCATATGCCACCCAAAAAAAAATATTCTTTCATAAATATTTGTTACTTTCAACACCAAATATTTTTCATGTATTGTAAGAAAATAGGAATGGTAAAAGGATCATTATAGGGACATACCCGAGGTTCCAAATCTTGTATAATTTGAAATCTGTATCTAATAACAAATTGAATGTTTAAAACATTCTTCTTCTTATAGTAACCTTACATGGAATTTTGTCTTTCTTATCCACCCACCAAGCATGTGGAGGTTTACCTTTATAGTTTTTGAGTCTTAAGCAATCTGACATTAAGAAGCATTTGAAGACCACAGGGAGTACCGTATTTTTCGCCCTATAAGACGCACCGGCAGATAAGACGCACCTAGTTTTTAGAGGAGGAAAACAAGAAAAAAAAAAATCTGAATCAAACACAAATACACTCAAACACAAATACACTTTACACACAGATACACACCTACATTACACACAAATATATATATATATATATAGATAGATACACATACATACATATACATACATACACACATAAATATACATACACATACATACATATATACACACACATACACACACATACACACACATACACACACACACACACACACATACACATACATATCCATATACTGCAGCATTTGGGAGCCATTGACCCTCCCTGACCGTCCTGATCCTCCCTGACCCCCCTGATCCTCACCTTTATAGATACACATACATACATATACATACACACATAAATATACATACATACATATATACACACACATACATGCACACATACACACATACATATCCATATACTGCAGCATTTGGGAGCCCTTGACCCTCCCTGACCCTCCTGATCCTCCCTGACCCCCCTGATCCCCCTGATCCTCACCTTCCTTCTGATCTCTGCCATCTTGATCTCACCCCAGCGCTTCCTACCAGCACTCCACGTGTACTGCAGCGTTGCGTGTGTGACGTCACTAGGACGCACCGGCCGACGCGATGCTGGTAGGAAGCGCTGGGGTCCAATCAAGAGGACAGAGGCAGTTTGAAAAGGTATATTCGCCGTATAAGACGCACCAACTTTCCTCCCCCAGTTTTGGGGAAGAAAAAGTGCGTCTTATACGGCGAAAAATACGGTAATTAAAGTACTAATGGCTTTATTTTTTGCCAAGCGTCTGGAGGTTCTTTTACTGTATTTTTCTTTACCCCTTCTACTGGAATCTACATCCTTTCTCTAAAGTAGTACTGTTGCATGTAACCCATAAATCTTCTTTTCTCTCTAAAAAAAAAAAAATTACAATCTCAGCATTACAATGCTTTGCTACTATGTCTTTTTTGTTAATGGTTCCTTTTCAATGTAAACATACCCACTTAGAGAGCAACACTTTTTTAGCTCACCTTTGCCCTTCTCAGAGAGAAATATCCTGCAGTATATCAGTCTGGTCAAACTCAATAGAGTGACCCAGCCCCAAAATACCAGGCAACCATGAACAGGAGAAACCGCAAACCCAGATGTAAGTTTCAGACTCTCTTCAGCCTTATCAGTGAGGAGCAGCTGAACTCCATAACACACAGTGAGCAAGGAGTCCATGTCTGGAGCCCCCTAAATAAAGCCCCCTAATAAAGGCTCTCAGAGTGGGTTATCATGTCCATAGAACTAACCTATTAAGGTCATTTTGTTCTCGGATTTTGGGTTTTGTTTAATAGATAATATGTCCCATCATAACACAAATTAGATGAAGTGACTGTTCCCTTGAAAAGAGATAGTAAAGCCATACAGAAAATACAATTTGATCTTTATGTTGATTAGCAGCCTAAATGAATTCAGACTTTTACATTCAGGTGTACAAGCATTTCAATTTTAGAGCCCATTTTATTATTTTTGTAATTGTTTTCAAATGCTGCAGATTTACAGCACTCAAACTCTTTATTTATCTTGAGTCCTAACCCGGATTCCAGCTGCACCGGACAATATGCTCCCTCTAAATGCTTATATACTCACTTCACTAATACATTTCACATTTTTCCCTATCGGTTTAGAACGTATAAAGAACCCAACGGCGTTAGCCAATATTTGTATTTACAGCAAACGGAGTGCATTATTATGTGAGTGTGTATGTGATTTTGTTTCTCTTTTTATAACCTTCAGAGTCTAATATGTTCCATGCAGCCCTTGGGGAGAACTTTCTGAGAATTAACAAAGTTACATATAAGCTCTTATAAAACTGTGAAATATACATTAGTCTACGTTGCTCTATTTGGAGTAGAGCAGTATTGATGCATTGCATATCCCTTTAACCATCTGTCTTTGCTGTAATTTATTATGTTATATTGTGCCTCTAGTAGTTGCACTTGTACACATTTTTTAAACTACAGAGACACCACTTCTAGAAATCTTGTATTATGTAGTTATTTAATTTTTTATTTGTGTCATCTGAGCAATTCTTTATACTTGAACAATACAGTGGTACCTCGGTTTGAGTCCGCTTCAGTTGAAGTCCAATTTGGTTTAAGTCGCTTTGCATAGGGAAACATTTTTTTGGAACAAGTCACTTTCTTGGATTGAGCAGCAGTGCAGGAAGTGTGCAAATCACTGTGCCTGTAAGAGCCCACATCGAGCCTGTGCCTGTAAGAGCCCACATCGAGCATGTGCCTGTTAGAGCCCAAATTGATCATTTGCAGGAACTCCAGAGAGAGCAGCAACAGACAGTGGCTGAGGAATTTTCTTCTTCAGGTGAAGAGAAGGGACGGTAGGAAGAAATGTGTGCTAAATGGACTGAATTACAAAATTGTGTTTAACACAATAATCCTGACAAAGCTCAAGCAAGCCGCGTTGTGGACTTGTTTAATGATCAAGCAATGTCTCACTTCAGAAACATTTTGCAACAAAGGCAGATGCAAGTTTCCCTTCATAAGTGTCTAGTGAAACTGCCTACATCACAATCTCCAGCAGGTTGCAGTGGTGTTAAGAGAAATAACAAACATCCCCTGTGCAAGTGAATGATGTTGCAACTGAAGAGGACTCTCCTTCCAAGCAATAACCTGTTTCTTCCTTCTCTTCCTCTACATTGTCAATATCACATTGGGCCCTCAAGTCCTCTCAGTACTGTACAGTAAAAGTGAAGTTAAATTCTCTGTTATTTGATCGAATTATTGTTTTTCTTTATGACTGTTTAGTTTTAATGTTTTGTATCCAAAACATTACCACCCGTTCTAAATAAAATGTGAAAAATCTGGGCTCCGGAACTGATTATTTAAAGTTACATTGATTCCTATGGGAAATGCTTGAATGTTTGGTATCCTGCCGTCCGGAACGGATTAAGGACTTGAACCAAGGTACCACTGTACTTACAAACTGTAGAATTTCATAACAGACAAGAAGTAATCGACTTTTATAAAACCTTACCGGAACCTTGAAAACTAGAGAAAATCAGTGTATCGTTTTATTATTAATATTATTATTTATTTATAAAGCACTAACGGGTATTATGAACAAGCTACTTGCCCGTCAGAAATGACGAGAATACAATTTTAAGCCTGGCAATGCTGTTTGCCTCCCAATGTGAACACTTTCGGCACTCATTGCAAGGCCCACGCTGATCGCCTTAGACAGGGGGAGAGAATCATTGCGAGCCGATCGATGAAGTCAATTTCCTCCCTTATGTCTCCTTTCCCCCGTCCATTGTGTTTTTACCACCCTCCCCCTTCCCTGTGTCTCTTTTCCCCCCTGTCCTCCCATGTGTCTCCTTCCCTTCCTCCTCCCTCCTTCCCCCCTTATCCTTCCTCCCCTTCTCCAAACCGGCATATGCCAATGACGTCACGTCATTAGCATATGCCGGTTCCGACACAGCCAGAAGCCTGGAGCTGCTGGAGAGAGAGAACAGCAGGAGCTCATCGCTTGGGATAGGGAGGTAATTGGAGAGTGGGAAAAAAGAGGATAAGGGTGAAGGAGACACAGTGTACTGGGAGTGTTGTGATCCCTATGGGCTGGCTGCAATGAGCGCCTTTGGCACTCATTGCAGCCAAAGTGCTGTGAAGCTACTTCAAACCTCACTTCGCAAAGCTTGCATGTGTGGTGGTGCCGCTGGCTCACCTCGCTTTGCGAGGCTCGCGTTTGCACACTGAAAACTATATATGTGATAAAGATGAACATGTGCATACATACTGATAAAGGAGTTTTGTTCGCAGGGTCTTATAATTAAGAATAAAGGATAGTTAAGTATACAAATGAATTGCAAATGTGTAGTAAAGGCATATCAGCCATTTTACAATGTTGAGTAAAGTTTCTTCATATAGAAAAGTCCTGATATCA
Organism: Discoglossus pictus; assembly: GCA_027410445.1. Lineage (NCBI taxonomy): Eukaryota > Metazoa > Chordata > Amphibia > Anura > Alytidae > Discoglossus > Discoglossus pictus. Next base: position 166,042,460 of record CM050167.1, on the reverse strand, counting down.
AGCACACTTCTAAACAATTTACACAAAAGAAATTGTGTAATTGTAGCTTCTTGCTGAGATCATTGATAGTTTTTCAATGGTATTTTAATAAATCTAGCATTGACTGATTTTATTGTTTCACCAATAAAGATGGTGTTGTTTCACTGTGTGTGTTATTTTACATCCTTTGCAACAGAATCTGTTCAAGGTACCATGTAGTGCTATATATTATAAGTGCTCTTTCTTTGCCTTTAAATGATAGAACATACATGAGTGTGAATTGAAGTGCATTGTATGTATAGAGTGGCTACCAATGTTGTTTAACCGCCTTAGCGGTAATCACAAGCATGGCTCGGGGTTAATTGTCAGTACCTAAAACCTCGAGCCACGCTCTGGTCTTCCGGGTTCTGTTCCCAGTGTGCATAGGCGACGCAGAGGGGAGGGACAAGGAAGTCTGATGCGTCTGCACCCCCGAGTGTACTGCTTTAACACTTGGGGGCACTGGCACTGCCAGACCGCCAGGGCAGTGAAAGGACGAATGTGGTTAATTTATTTTTCGGTATTTTAAATAACTGTTTGATATTTGACAAAATTGTTTTATATGCTTTTAGTCATTACTGCAGGAATCCATTTTCTTTTATGAGCTAATTGTTTTCCATTGCTCATATTGAACTCACTATTTGTTTTGGATGCCACATTCTCCAAACTTCCTGTGCACCTTAAGAAGTGGATCAGAAGAAACCAAAATGGTACTTTGCTCCCACAGCAGCATAATTGCATATAAAAGGTAATATATTCAAGACATTTAATCATGTTCTATACCAAAATGTAATTCTGAGATTGTTAACATATTATCTTATTATACATTTTAAAAGCATTTATGTAATTTACCTAAAATATAGTGAATCAATTTGTCGTCCAAACATTCTAAAAATATTCAGCCTACTTTTAAATGTAGCTTTTCAAAATAGTATACGAATAACATTTAAATCCTTACTAAATATACATACTTATCACCATATACCAAGTGGGAATAAAAGTAAAATGAATAAATCACATCCAATGTGGCTTAACAACGGTTTAAAGATCAAGATACAGAGTAAAAACAGGCATTTAAATTATAAAAACAAGAGGGGACAAAGACTGCTTTACGGGACAAGGCTTGCAAAAGGGCTATTAGACTGGCTAAAATAGAAAATGAAAAATATATTGCAAAAGAGAGTAAGACTAACCCTAAAATATTTTTTAAGTATATTAATGGGAAGCTATAGGAACGTTACAATGTGACACAGGCCGTCTGATAATTAGTGACTAGGAAAAGGCAGATGAGCTAAATAGGTTCATTTCTTCGGTATACACAAGGGAGGTACCAGTGGTTGGGACACTGCAACATAATGGGGCTACACTACCATTGCTAAATAATTGGTTAAAGCAGGAAGTAATCCAAAAGCAGTTGGAAAAAATAAATGTTAATAAAGCCCCGTGTCCTGATGGAATACATCCACGGGTACTGAGGGAACTGGGTTCTGTAATAGCCAAACTATTATATTTAATTTTTCAAGATTCACTCAACACAGGGTCTCTACCAGATGACTGGAGAAAAGCAGATGTGATACCTATATTTAAAAAGGGAGCATCACATCTGTAGTGGGGAAGCTTTTAGAAGGGTTAATAAGGGATAATGTACAAGAATATGTCTATTTGAGCAAGATTATAAGTAGGAACCAACATGGATTTATGAGGGATAGGTCATGTCAAACAAATCTAAATAGTTTATATAAGGAGGTTAGTAGGAACATGGATCAAGGCAACTCAGTGGATGTAGTCTTTTTGGATTTTGCAAAGGCTTTTGATACAGTGCCACATGGGAGATTATTGTGCAAACTAAGGGATACAGGAATTGCAGTAAATATCTGCTCATGGATCGAGAGCAGGCTAAAAGACAGGAAGCAAAGGGTTGTGGTAAATGGAACATACTCTGATTGAACTAATGTGGTAAGTGGGGTGACTCAGGGTTCAGTATTATGTCCTCTCCTTTTTAACATATTATTAATGACTTAGAGGTGGGACTGGAAAGTAGTGTCTTCATTTTCGCTGATGACACGAAGTTGTGCAAGGTAATTAAATCAGATAATGATGTGCTTTCCCTCCAAAGGGATTCACATAAAATTGAGGAATGGGCATCTAAATGGCAGATGAGATTTAATACAAATAAATGTAAAGTTATGCATCTGGGAAGGAAAAATAACCATGCAATTTATAATCTTAAATCTAGGTGTATCAGATATTGAAAGGGATTTGGGAGTGCTTGTGGACAACCACCTAGGTAACTCAAAGCCAAGCAGCAGCTGCAAAGGCAAATAAAATATTAGCATGTATTAAGAAGGGTATAGAAGCAATGGAAGCAAATATAATTCTGCCACTATACAAATCCCTAGTACGCCCTCCTTTGGAATATGGAGTACAATTTTGGGCACCACTTCATAAAAAGGACATTTTAGAGCAGGAAAAAGTACAGAGGAGGGCAACAAAACTAATAAGGGGAATGGAGGCGCTAAGTTATGAAGAAAGACTAACAAAATAAAAAAAATGCGTCTAAGAGGAGATATGATTACATTATATAAATACATCCAGGGTCAGTATAAAGAATTATCAAGGGAGCTTTTTGTGCTAAGAGGTTTTCAACTGATAAGAGGGCATCCCTTGAGGTTAGAAGTAAAAAGATTCCACCTTAAAGAAAGAAAAGAGTTCATAACAGTAAGGGTGGTTAAACTGTGGAATTCTCTTCCAGAGGAGGTGGTGACAGCGGATTCGATAGATAACTTTAAAAGGGGACTGGATTTATTTCTAATTAAAAAAGGGAATTCAGGGTTATCCTGGATAGTTAGAGAGAGAGAGTATTGATCTAGGGAGAAATCTAATCGCCAGTACCTGGAGTCAGGAAGGAATTTTTTTTTTTCCTTTGAGATGATTGGCTAGGTTTCAATTAATAAAATAAAAAATAAATAATTAAATAATTGATTAATAATTATTTAACAATTAATTAATGAATAACTAATCCACATATTGCAGATCAGAGGAGATCTCAAAAGGTTGAACTTGATGGACTTTTTTCAACCCTTATTACTATGTAACTATATGGTCATTTAAAAGACCCTGGTAGTTTGGTAAAAAAATTAACATGCTTGTCACTTTTGTAAGAAAAAAACGTCTTGTATAACTGCAAAACTCGTTTTTAGAGAAAATGTTATATTTAGATAAATGATTATATCATGATAATTGCATCTTAGACATCTAGGGCCCTATTAAATTCAAGGATTTGTAGTTCCAGAAGCCTGTAAAGGAGGCCGCAAAAGTTACAGCTATTAAATTGGCCTCTTTTAGCTACCCGCAAACAATCTGCGGGTTACAGGCTGAAAATCCCTACGGGCTGTCAAAATCTGAACTCCGACCCAGCTAAGCCTTTGATCTTTCAAGCCCGTAAATCTTAAACTCACAAATCACTATTAAATTGCTACAAGTCCTCAAGCCTCATTTGTAGTAGTTACTGCAGCCCGTATTTTAACCAGCAAAAGTTACAGCTATTAAATTATATTGGCCTCTTTTAGCTACCCACAAACGATCTGCGGGTTACAGGCTGAAAATCCACAATGAAGTTAGCACTGTAAAAGCAAATATAAACACACTACTGTATTTTTAAAGTAATGAAAGTTTTATTTAAATTGATAGCACAACAATCTCAAGCTCGCAAATCTGCAATAAATGTTTGTTTTTGCTTTTCATTTCCGTGTTATAGCAATCCTGGCAATCAATGTGTTAATACATATAATAGAACTCACATGGACTAGAATATAATATTTATGGATTTTTTCATATTGCATTATTTCTGGAATGTGGGCCAATTGCCACTCTGACTTCAAAACCGTAAGTTATTGAAATTTTAACCTCCGTGTTTTAATGACGTAATGATGACAGTCTCTTTTACTCCGTCTAAACACGTAACTACGGGCTTGAATAATTTATCATGAATAATGATAATAATAATTGAATAATTTATCAATGCTACGTACTGAATCGTGGTTTATGGATTTGGATTCTGGCCATGTCTTTGCAGCCTTTTCTAACTTAATCGCTCTGTAATTCCAGCAAATTAAAAAAAAATGAATTTATTAGGGCCCCAAGTCTGGCTATAGACGGCGTGAGAGGGCGTTCATATAGGGCCTTAATCTGCCACTGAGTTCTATTGACAAGTGTGCTGTTTGGAGAGGACATTTTTAGTAAAACGGATAGATATTATCAGTATCCTCTGTTTCTCCCACTCCTCTCAGGATTTGAATCCTTTTAGGAATAAAGAGAATATGTTTGTCATCTTAAAGCAAAACTGAATCAATAATGAACAAGACTAATTATTTTAAACTGTAAAAATATTTTGTCATTATCAGTTTATTTAAAAAAAGCATATGAGAAGTATGGCACTGCAGTGGTTTTTTAAAGAACCACAGTGCAATGAAAAAAATATACATGTTTGAAAACTTTGTCCCATGATACTTGACGAGACTTATGTGTGTGACAGGGGCATTTACACATCTGGAGAGCTGTGATTCCATCCTTTGATGCAAAAGAGTCTGCTTCTGAGCCAGTGGATGTGGTGTCAGTTCTCAATCTTCCCCAGTTATCTTAAAAATTCTGTTTATTCCTTCCCCCACCCCTCTCCCCACTGATAGCCAAAACACACACACACCCTCGTGATTCAGCTCTGAGAAAGTGATGTGACAGACATAAAAAATTCAGATTTTCTAAAAAAATGCATTTTGTCGATGGATTAAACAGCTGCATACTTTACCACAGTGGTCCTTTAAAGGACCACTGTATACACAATACAAGTATAGTTAGATTGGCAGTGTGAAGGTTAATAATAAAGTAATCATCATCTACCCGTTTCTGTGCTCTTGGGTGAGATACAAGCTTCCAAAATAACACTTACAGTGAGTCATACATCCTGCACGAAGGAGAGATCTGGAGACATGTCTCACAGTGATCTTGTGACTGCCAGAACATTGTGCAACGTGTTCTGCCTGAGATTTGGATCATCCACAGATGTGTTCCTTTTTGACGTCAGCTTGCACGCTCCTGGTCCTGCTCCCTATTGAGATGTGCAGCCTGGGCTAGGACAAAATAATACATCTGTGCATGAGCCAAATCTAAGGTAGCACACATTGCCAGGTGTTATGGAGGTCATGTGATCGCTGTGTGACACGCCTCCAAATCTCTCTCTGTGTGTGTGGGCAGGGGGGTGACTTACTTTAAGTGTTATTTTGGAAGCTTTTCTCACAACAGAGCACTTTATTAACTCTTTGTGCTACCAATCTAACTACAGTATACTTTTGTTGCTGATACTCTAGTCCTTTAAAGACATTCTTACTGGACAGTGACTTCATCACAAAACAGGTTGATTTGAGACAGAAGGTATCATATCCAGTATAAACCAATCACAAAAACTGAAAGAGATCACACATTTTATTTTTTTCCAGGAATAGACAACCATCAAAACCCCTGAAATATTTTAGCTCTAGCTCTTCTATAACCAAATACTTAAAACAAAATATATCCACTGCTTCTTTAGTACTATAGTATAATTATGATCATCATCTGCACCTAAGCAAATGATTAATAAAGTAAAAAGCAATGTTAAATCAATCTTCTCTACTATATGTTTAGACAATTTTTTACTGATTCAGTAAAATAATATGGTTATAGTCCGTCATCTCTTTTGAGTTCAAAATATATTTTCTAGATTTCCTAAAGTTTTACATCTGAAAAAAAGATTATGTAAGCTTTTTTATATGCATTCAACTAATTATTTATAGCATTATGTGATTTTTATGGCGGTGAAAGTCAGAACTGAAAGTGCTTCTGGTAGACTCTGAACTACCATCCAGATTCCCTGTTAAACGAGTTGGTTGGAGACGACAGCAAATCCCGTAAAGAGAGAGCTATAATACTTGTTGGTCAGTGATTAATAAAGACCAAAGAGTACAAACATGTCTGCTCATCGCTTCTTATTGAATGACACAATAAAACATCCCTGTACACAAAATGATGGCCCCTTCTAGTCTTAAATCATCTAATACTATACTTTACTATACTTCATACTAAAAACACAGAATCCTACAAATAACTGAAACTGAGAACAAGAACAACATGGATGTCTTAGTCAGTGAATAATGGGCTTTGTCCATACCTTGAATGATGACTAGTTTTTTCTTAATTTCAGTGAGTAATATGGCTGTAATAAGAGCAGGAGTATGCTGCTGGGGATGGGTTCAACCTACATTGCCTTCCCAGTCTGGGTTCTCTTTCAGGGACAGAGGCCTGGAGGGGCCTCACTCTAACTGTGCTTCCACCACCATCATTGAGGATCTGCGTTGCTGGGGAGAGGAATTAAATGCACTGCTTCCCCAGTCTGAATGAAAGTGCAGGGATGTGGCCTTGGAATATAATTTTTTTAAGTGTGTTGCATTCAAACCCAGAGCAGACTCTGAGTCCTGGGAAGAAGTGTTTTGATTGTTGATTGTTTGTTGTAGTGTTGGGACCTTGGTCAAATTTTGATGTAATGATTCTGCTGCCAAACTTAGATTAGGGTTTAGGTGTTATGAGATAGTTACACAGGCTCTGCAATGGTTCACTCTCTGGCCAATGATTCTGCTGCCAAACTCTAGACAGGCTTGAGATGCTGGGGAATGCCTCATGTGATGTCTCCCTGCACCTGATATTGTTGCAAAGTCCTAGCCACACAACACCTGATTCTGGTAAAGGGTCTCCATTACTTCTCCACCCTTTTCAGTGGAGGGCAGTGGCACTCTACTCATCACAATTTTATGCTTCAAAGAGCAGCTCCAGTGCAAATGTGAGGGAATAACCCCAGATCAATGTCATGGTGCTGATGAACACTGATACTTCCTGATCAACTCCCTCTGCTTGATGGATCTACTCCTGTGGGAATATGACAGAATCACCCACCCACGCAATGTCATTGAAGACCTCCCGGAACCCAGGTCCATAGTCGCTCTCCCTTACTAGCCTCCTGGCAGCAAAATGCCCACCACTAACAAAACTTTCTCACCCAGGAAGCATTCTATACCTGTGTTTCAACCTAACAGACATAATTCCTTCTTTCAGGGCGAGAATAAAAAGGCTTAACTCCATGACTTCTAGGTGAACCCCATCCCTGAGGAACATGCTGTCATGCTCAGGAGATCCAAAAATGATGTGGCTAAGAGTTACTCCACCTACTTCCTTTATAAAGGATGCCATTGTTCTATAAACCTTTATTCTACAATTCTCCAACTTACCAGCAACCCAAGCTGCCTGCCAGTGGCAGAGCTGCACCATCTGCCGTCATCGACCATAGCTTGATTCTTCTGATGTGGAGGGAAGGCTGGGGCAGCTCCTTTTAATGCCTACCAGCTGACCCCCCTCTATCTTGCCCCCCCCCCCCCCCCCCTCCTGACTGCCGTCATGCCCCAGCAATATATCCAAGAGATCCTAAAAAGCAGTTTGGCTCTCCCTCTACAAGAATTCGCTTTGGCTTTGATGGCCTCTCTTGGACCAGTCTAATCAACAGCATCTTTCTGAGTTTGCAGGAAAATCTATATTTAAAAAAATATTGCTGGGAAATATTAATCAGTGAATACTTCTAAATGCATATGCCTGTATTCTTTTGATTCTCTATAGCAATATTTCTCAGCTATAAATTCAGGAACCACCAACAAAGTGCTGATTAACCTGTGTTCAATCAGGGAAATCCCTAAAGCTGGTGTATTACTGCACTCTGATGTCGACTGAGATCGATTGCCATAGGATACACACTTGCATATATACAGTAATGATTTTTTTTATAAGCTTGTGTGTGATTCATTGCTGTAAACAAAATATTTGGTGTCTTTTTTTAATGACAATTTTTAATTATGCTTTTTGCAACCATAGTTTCTGAGTGTCTGTAGTAAGAAAAAATTACTTTTGTATAATATTATGCCACAAGTAATAATCCAGACTTCTGGGAAATAATTGTACTGGTCTTAGAATATTGACTGAATGTGTTTTATTAATATTAATGAAATCTGCTATAAGACAAACCATTTTAGAATGTAGCCAAAGGAACAGATGCTAATGTGTATCTAATGTTGGCATCTGCAGATATTTACAAGGGCACTTACTAGTGTCTTCAAAAAAGCATACTAGAAGTATTGGGCCCATAAAAATGCCATAGTATTCTGAGTACTCTGAGGCTGGTCACATTTCATATATTCCTGTAATCACCATACACTGCATACTAGTCAAATCTAAGTACTTTTAGATCTGAGTATCTCCTATACTATAAACATAGTTTACTTAAAATTAAAGCTCTTCTGCATAAAGAACTGAATGATGTTATTGCAGAGATTAATCAAGGTCAAGAGGCCCTTGGTCAAAGGATTTCTGAGTTAGCGACAGTCAGACAAACATATGGATTGTATCTTGCACCTAAAATCTACTTCTGATAAACACACCAAACTACTTGCACATACACATACACTTGGACATATGTTAAGAAGACGCAGATAAGACATTAAATGTTTCATGCTTAATCTGAAGTGTTCCTGAGACATAGCTAATGCAAAAGAGGTGGCTAAAATCTTTCAGACCACCTTCCACATATTGACCAAGCAACTAAATACCAGGTGCAATTTACAAGGCAAAGCCAGAGACATTATTCTGAATTTGCTTTACCACAAGCCAATTCTTAGAGAATCAAAGAAAAAAGAAAAACCTTTACCTGGATGGTGATAACATTTTAATCTTTCTCGATTAATAGCCTATCATAACGTGGAAACAAATATTTCAAGACTATTACCCTGTAAAGAAGCTGCAAATTCATTGTTGTGGGGATTGACTTCATACAAAAAAAAAAACAGCTCATATTATGATACAGCTAAATGATTGGTCTTACCTAAGAATACAACTCTTATAAAACACTTAAATAACCCCCTTTTTAAAAAAAATGAGCCTCCAGAAAATTCCGTTCTCCAGCATCCTCACCTGAGAGCTATTTTTTTAAATTCTTGTGAAATTTGAAATGTGCTTCTAGTAAATTTACATTACACCTTATTTTATATTTGACAAGTTATGAGATTAGTTAAATGTTAAATTGTTAGCATCCCTTTTGAAAAGTTGAAAATGTACATTATCGAGATGTTGGCATTATCTACTAATTACAATGCAACTGATTACCTCATATGTTTGACTGTTGCTGCTTGAAAAGCATGTAGGTGCCTCTAGTTAGGATGGCCTGAGAGGTACCATCAGAAAAGGATGTGCTACAGTTGGTGCTCCTCTTGTATGTCCCTAACAGTGGCAAGTTGCCTTTTCTCCTCATACCGGCTTTAACTAATTAATTGAAATGCCTTTAATGTTTGTTAATATTGTAAATAATTATTATTATTACCTTTAACTGACAGCTTTATCATTGCCTTGATTGTTGATATCCTTTGTTATACCCTATACCCTCCTTCTTGTAATCCCTGGTCTGGACAGCGACCTGTTGTGGCATTTGGAATTTTGACCTCTGAATGGTCTTAAGATCAAATATATATGCTGCTATCAAACTAATGTTTCTATAAAGGTATTTGTGGTATACTTTGGCCCTATTAAATTCGCCTATTTGTTGTTCCAGAAGCCCGTAAAAGAGCCTGCAAAAGTTACGGCTATTAAATTGGCCTCTTTTAGCTACTAGCAAAGGATCTGTGGGTTACAGGCTGAAAAACACAGCGTTTGCAAAAATTATAACTCCAACCCAGCATAAGCCTTTGATCTTTCAAGCCCGTAAATGTTACAATCGCAAATCTCTATTAAATTGCTACAATTCCCCAAAGACGCACTTGCGCTACAACGCATAAATGGCAAATGTAGCCAAAATTCCTACGGTTACTAGAGAGGATCTGCATGGGGGTTAAACCTCTGTCCGTAGCACTGTAAAAGCAAATATAAACACACTACTGTATTTTAAATTACAGGGAAAGCGATGAGAGTTTTTAAGGTTAATAGAACAACATTCTCAAGCTCGTACATCTGCAATAAAAAATCTTTTTATTTATATTTAATTTCCGTGCTATATCGGTCCAGGGAATCAATGTTTTAATGCATATAATAGAACTCGCATGGACTATAGGTATTATATTTATTGATTTTTTCATATTGCATTATTTCTGGAATGAGGGCCTGATCGCAACTCAGACTTCAAAACCGTAACTGATTGAAATGTAACGCCCATGTTTTAGTGATGTAATGATGACGGTCTCTTACTATTGCCTCCGTCTAAACCCGTAACTATGGGTTTAAATAATTTCTCATGTTCACGTCTGGAAATGCTACGTGATGAAGCATGGTTTACGGATTTGGATTCCGGACTTGGATTCCGGACATGTCGTTGCGGCCTTTTCTAATTTAATTTCATAGGGCCCTTTATCTTCTACATCAAGATAACGCTCCTTTTTGCATTTTACCTATGTATAGTAATCTTATATTACATTACTTCTCTTTGGGGCACCCCCACCTGCCTCCCACCTCCCCTGGTTCTCCTTCCCACTTCCCCTGGTCCCCTGCTCTCTGATCTTCTGTCTGCTGGCAGATGGAGGAGCCAGCAGAGGGAAGAGCCAGCAGACCCGGCAGCAGCAGGCAAGAGACAGGGGAGAGGCATGGAGGGAGAAGCAAGGGGGGATATGGGGAAGAGAGGAAAGGGGAAAGAGAAATATACATGGAGGGAGAGAGGCAAGGGGGAGACATGGGGGAAAGGCGGGAACATGGGTGAGAGGGTGAGACATGGAGGGAGAAGCAAGGGGAGAGGGAGAGATATGGAGGGAGAAGCAAGGGGAGACATGGAGGGAGACAGGGGAAGGCCTGGAGGGAGGAGGAGACATGGGGGAGAGAAAGAAGGTGAAAGAGGAAGACACATGGAGGGAGAGAGAGGTAAGGGATAGACATGGGCGATAGGGAGGTATGGGGGAAGAGGGGAAGACATGGGGAGAGAGGGAAACATGGAGGGAGGGGAAGACATGGGGGACATAGCTTGTAACTGTCATCTTAGGGCTATTTGCGTGCTAAGATGCATCGTAACCTTGCTCACAGCAGGTTTTTCGTGTTAACACGCAGGACGGCCGAGAATAGGCTACATGAAGAGCAACGTTGAACTTTGCTTACATAAATCTTTGATCTGTCATGCCCGTAACCGCTAATTGTTTAATTCAGCTATTAAAGTGCAACATGGTCACTCGAGAGTAAGCACATAACATGAAAATGGAGCCCAGAGGCCAAGTGTGCTCTAGAGCACCCGCAAAAGGGGTAAAGTACAATACGTAGCACTTGTAATGTAAATAAAATCACTCTACTGTACATGTATTATATGGGAAAGTGATGTTTGGTCTTAGAATTAATAGCACAACATTCTCAAGCACGCAAATCGCCCCTGAAAAATACTTTATTTCATGATAATTTTTTGTGTTATATCGATCCCTGCATTCAATGTGTTACTACATATACTGTAACTCGCATGTAACAGAATATCATATTTACAGGTTTACCTGTCGCCTCTTATAGATGGAGATTACATTACATTTTACTCAACCAGAATATATTAAACTAATACAGTCTGAACTTCAGAATTATTTATTTACCGTAAGTAGATTTCTCCACATAAATCAGTACTACAGAAGTATTCTTCACCTTTGAGTGTTTACCACTCTATATCCAAATATAATTTTTATTAAACTTTTTATGACAGTGACAACATTAAAACCATAAAACCAATAATATGGAGGTCCTATTATTTATTTCAAATTTCTTTGTGCTATCTCCCTCTGCAAAGTGGTATTTTCTTTGTTATACAAAACCCAGGTGGGTCTATATTTTGGAATTCACAGTACAGTGATGCACTAATACGTATTGATATCAGTAATCCTTAACTGAGTCTTAAATATCTTTCTCCACAGCATAAGGCATACATTAGTGGTGTCATTATCAAAACTTTAATCACGCATAAAAAGAGAAAGGAGTGCACAATACAAAACTCTTAGTGAGCAATTAAGAACTTTGGAGGCGGAGCATCAATATTAGAAGAATGTTTCATAATATCATTAAACCTAAGGAGCAAATTAATAATCTCCTACAAGAGCAGATTGATAGGTCAAACTTGTCGCTTAAATTAGTATTTTATGACAAAGGCAACAAACCAGATAGACTATTAGCTAGCAAACTTAAGACTTTCTTAAATCACATTAAAGCACTTCCAATATGCAGTTCTCAAGCCACTTTGACCTCAAACCTGTTTACTATTTAGTAAGAATTCCTAATTGTATAAGTCCTTATACAGTTAACAAGCCTAATCCACAAGCCATTCACCAATTTCTAAATGGCTGTATTCTTCCTAAACTGTCCAAACAATTAGAGAACCTTAATTTCCTGATCTCCCCTGAGGAAATTAAAAATAAAATTATTAACTAAAATTGGACTGACCTTTTTATATTACAAAATATTCTCCGACACCTTAATGCCACATTTGTTTTCCTCAATTTGTTTTCCTCAATGATGGCTGGAAAACCTATCCTACTCAAACTCACCCTAGTAGATATTACAGCTATACCTAAACTTTGGAAATGTCTCCTAAATGTTAAAATATTATAAATCCATCTTGTTAATGAATATGGAGATCACTGAGATCTTGGTGCATCTACCATCATTGATCCATCCAGAGCAGCTGGGGTCCATCCCAGGGAGGCAATCACTGGAAATAATGAATGTGGTGTGTATGGCAAAAAGGACCAGCATTGCTGCTTTTCTACATTGATTCAAATACATACACTCCCTAATTATTTGACCCCCTACTTATTCAATTCATTACAACACATGGGCATTGGAGTGCATTCCTTTAGGTATCTCCTCTGGATCCCGTTTGTAAAAAACAATGCATTCGTCAGGGTTTCCATCTATCCCTGGCACTATTTGCCCTAGCCAAGAAACCCTAACAAACCACAGTAAGAGAACATAAATATTTCCGTTGTGTGAACATAAGATAAGCCTATTCGCTGAGTATGTTATCCTGACAATATATAAACCTCTTACTACATTATCTAATTTATTGCTCTGTTGGATAGTTCTGCAGCTTTTTCTGGTCTATGTGTAAACACAAATAAGTCAGAGACTTTGAACTTATATCTTCTACCATCAATTATAAAATTATTACAACCAGATTTTAACTTTTAATGATACTCAGAATATATACATTTATATACGTTTTTCTGATGTCCAGCTTAAAGGTATATATACGTTTCCTGGGTTTCAAATGTTTGATAAGAAACAGGCAGTGATTATGAGAAAAATATGTGTTATATACAGTGCCTTGCAAAAGTATTCACCCCCTTGACTTTTTACCTATTGTGTTACATTACAGCCTTAATGTCAATGTTTTGTTAATCTGAATTTTATGTGATTGATCAGAACACAATAGTCTAAGTTGGTGAAGTGAAATGAGAAAAATATATACATAAATCATTTTTTTAGAAATAGAAAACAGAAAATTGGCATGTGCGTATGTATTCACCCCCTTTGTTATGAAGCCAATAAAAAGCTCTGGTGCAACCAATTACCTTCAGAAGTCACAACATTTGTGAAATGATGACCACCGGTGTGCAATCTAAGTGTCGCATGATCTGACATTACATATACACACCATTTTTGAAAGGCCCCAGAGGCTGCAACACCTAAGCAAGAGGCACCACTAACCAAACCCTGCCATGAAGACCAAGGAACTCTCTAAACAAGTAAGGGACAATGTTGTTGAGATGTACAAGTCAGGGTTAGGTTATAAACAGAATATCCAAATCTTTGATGATCCCCAGGAGCACCATCAAATCTATCATAACCAAATGGAAAGAACATGGCACAACAGCAAACCTGCCAAGAGACGACGGCCCACCAAAACTCATGGACCTGGCAAGGGGAGCATTATTCAGAGAGGCAGCACAGAGACCTAAGGTAACCCTGGAGGAGCTGCAGAGTTCCACAGCAGAGACTGGAGTATCTGTACATTGGACAACAATAAGCCGTACGCTCCATAGAGTTGGGCTTAAAGTCAGAGTGGCCAGAAGAAAGCCATTACTTTCACCAAAAAACAAAATGGCAAGTTTTGAGTTTGCAAAAAGGCATGTGGGAGACTCCCAAAATGTATGGAGGAAGGTGCTCTGGTCTGATGAGACTAAAATTGAATGTTTCGGCCATCAAAGAAAATGCTATGTCTGGCACAAACCCAACACATCACATCACCCAAAGAACACCATCTCCACAGTGAAACATGGTGGTGGCAGCATCATGCTGTGGGGATGTTTTTCAGCAGCCAGGACTGGGAAAATAGTCAGAGTTGAGGGAAAGATGGATGGTGCTAGACACAGGGATATTCTTAAGCAAAATCTGTACCACTCTGTGCATGATTTGAGGCTAGGACGGAGGTTCACCTTCCAGCAGGACAATGACCCCAAACACACTGCTAAAGCAACACTTGAGTCAAAGCCCAGACCTAAATCCAATAGAAAATCTGTGGTCAGACTTAAAGATTGCTGCTCACAAGCGCAAACCATCCAACTTGAAGGAGCTGGTTCTCATAGAGACTTATCCAAAGCGACTTGGAGCTCTGATTGCCGCAAAAGGTGGCTCTACAAAGTATTGACTTTACGGGGGTGAATAGTTATGCACATTGACTTTTTCTGTTATTTTGTACTATTTGTTGACTGCTTCACAATAAAAATAAAATAAAAAAACATCTTCAAAGTTGTGTGCATGTTCTGTAAATTAAATTATGCAAATCCTTAAACAATCCATGTTAATTCCAGGTTGTGAGGCAACAAAACACAAAATATGCCAAGGGGGGTGAATACTTTTGCAAGACACTGTAGATAAGTTCAGTGTATTTACAAAGTTTTATAGGCAGGAAAGTAAAATCCAGCTTTGCACATCCACAGGATGCTTACATAACTAAGTACACAGAGGAAAGCAGCCAGGAACAGAGTTTGACCTTTCAAAGGAAGTACTTGTTGCAGGATGGAATCACATGGTTGGGTGGGTTCAGAGCCCACAGCTGAATCAGAGCACAAGGATAGTGAGAGATAGAGACTACATATCCTAGGCTGTTTTGCAACACATGAACCCCAGAGTATGATAAATATGTATCAGCTAACCACTGCTGTGTCCTGATTGGCCAACACAAATTAAAATTTATGCTAATCTTAGCAGGGATATCCAGTGGTGTCTACTAACAAAAGCCTCAGCTTGCAAACTGAAAAGTTTTAACAAACATCAGGGTAAGTTTGTAAATGTTTCCTTTGGTAATTTTTCATGCAAACAAAACTTTTTGCAAACAATGCTGATTCTCCTCTATCAGATGCATTTATAATCTAGGAAACTTAGATATGCCTTTAATCAAAGCCTTACATTATTGGCATACTTTAAAGTTACTCCTGTTATGTTGTATAGCTGTGGTCAAGATGAACCTGTTATCAAAAATATTCCACTCGTTTGACTCTCTTCCAACTGTATTAGTTCAGAAGGAAATTTCAGGAGATATAAACATCCTAGGAGCTAGCAGAAGTAGGATATTTACAGATAAGTCTAGAGGGGGCTGCTCTGTGCTGAAATTCCGCTCCATTAATTTCAATTAACCCTTTGGCTCTCTTCCAGTAATATCCCTCCATGAGTAGACACAGAAAATTCATTATAACCAAATAGGATATTACGTGGCAAACAATTGAGAATATTATTAGAAATCATACTAATAATACATTTACTTACCACTCCTTACTGCTTTGGAGTAGGTTGAAATTTAAATTTCTTTTAACAATATAGTATACTCCATTGACTTCTATCGCACATGTTCCCCAATTTGTTACAGGACAACTTTAGGAACTTGGGTAGGCGATGAACTGACGAGAATTATTCATGTCCTTGCACATGGGGGACCTATACCATTTGAAATCCTTCAGGAGAGGTTGTGGATAGCTTGCAAGGATCACTCTTCATAACTACAAATTATCCATTTTATTAGCTGTCTTCTAAAATCTGATATACACTATTCAGACCACACACCATATTCGAAACATACTGTCTTAAGGAGCCCTCTCATAAAGGTGATCTTAGGCTGTTTTCTAGGAGCCTGGAACGAAAGCCCTTGATGGAGATGCATTATAATTTGGAAACATATGTAGGATCCATGAGTGTATATAAACATTGTCATTGTGTTACACTGGCTGTCCACCAACTAGAGATTATGGACTGCCTTTCCCTAAGACTATCAGGTGGGCTTGACTGTAAACCTTTTTTAGTCACTTTCTGTACCTTTCCAGTAATATTATTCTGAAGGACATGGCGCTATCCCTACAGTATCCCTAGTCAAGTGTAAGCAGGTCTATATAAGCAATTAGGACACAGTGGTATAATACATTTTGTTAATATTTAATATTAAAAATATTATTAATTATACATTTGTATAGACAAATTACTCATACAGGATTGAACTGCTGAAAATACACAGTTCATAGTGATATTTCAATTTTGATCAGTTCAAGAAGTATAATGAAAGTGTTTGTTTTTGGATTCTCAGTTTAGTTTTTATTAATATTTGTGGCAATACACCATCCCATATTGCTTTGTGCAAGTAAAAGCTTGAATGACGGGACAGCGTTATTAGCTTGCATTTAACCCCTTTATCTTTGGCTCCAAAAAATACTTAAGCCATTAAAGTCAACAGTGTCATCTGGTGGTCACAGAATACACTGCAACTCATTGCATACAATAGAGCTACTATGAAATATATCATTATCATTCTTTATTTGTAGCAACAAAATATACATATTATCATTAAAGGGACATTACAATTTATTACATCTGAAAGAGAGCATTGGGGAATGTCACGGTGTATTTTATTTTTTCACTTCTCTCAGTATACAATAAACTGATTCAAATGTTAAATACTTCGGGGGTGCTTTCCCCATCAGCAAATTAACAGGAGAGACCTACATGCTCTGTGAAATTCCTGATAGTTTGAAGGAATTTTAAACAGTGTTTACTTCAACTTTTGTAATATTTAAAATATGTTCCATATTCCTTTAACCTTTAATTTAAATATAAAACTTAAATATAAAGGGCTGAGAAAAGAAGACAAGAAGCAATGTTGTATTACATGTTTATAGCTTTAAAAAGTAGTTAAAGGGACATGGAAGGGTTCTGTATTTCAGTATACAATATACCTATGTATTTATTTCATTTGATGTACTTTTTTTTTTATTAAGAAGTGTTTAAAAGCTCTTTTTACCTATTTGGGTCGGCCCTCAGTAGCTCAAGCAGCTCATGAATACACAGACTGTGAAGTGCAGCGTTTCAAATTATCCTGTCAATGACCACTCGAGTAGCATGTAGCAGAATGTTGCAACTGATCGATTGCAATGAGACATTGCAACTCCTGTACTTAGCAGTACACCGTCTTCATGATTTTCTGAGGGGAAACACCAATAAGTAGCTATTTGTACGATTTTAGGCAGAAACAACAGAGCTTTTTAAGCACTTCCTAATAAAATAAAGTACACACAAATAAAGAGATACATAGATATAGTATATTCCTAGTCTCATACTTCCATATCCCTTTAACACTTCATATAAGGTTCACACTGACAAAAGTATAATGCCATACAACTCACCCCCGGTACTCAAGCACTGCCCACTGCTAATTATCCAGACCTCCCTAGAATCAGGAAAAATGTCATATGAGTAATCCAACAGATGAAGCTGGATATTGCTGCATAACATATATAGCTGTATAAAATAAAACTACTAGCAGTTAGTTACTATTAAGCATTTAATTGAGTCAAAAATGCATATACAATACAAAAATCACATTCTGATAAGCAATAAATGGGAACAGCATTAATATGTTTTGTGCCGTAAGGCACTTTGTCAAAGGCTACTATGGTTCCCATTTGGCAAATATGTTATCAAATAGAAAGTAAGTTCTAAATAAGAACATTTTTTTATTCCCTATTAGCCTACTACTTGGAACTTTAGCTGTTTTAGCAATTACTGTACTGGCAAAATATAATATTAATAATAGTGAAAGAAAAACAAAAATAGTGCTAAAAATATAGAATCCCAAGCAATAATAAAAAAACAATTTATTACATAGTTACATAGTAATTGAGGTTGAAAAAAATACTTTCAGTCCATCACGTTCAAACTTTTAAGATCTCCTCTGATCTGCAATATGCAGATTATTTGTTAATTAATTGATCCAGAGGAAGGCAAACAGAAAAAACCCAAGTGAAACTTTGCCAATCGTCTCAAAGGGATTTTTTTTTATTCCTTCCTGACCCCAGATACTAGCATTCGGATTCCTCTCTGGATCAATACTCCCTCTCTAATTATCCAGGATAACCCTGAATGCTCTTTTTTATTAGAAATAAATCCAGTCCCCTTTTGAAGTTATCTATAGAATCCACTGTCACCACCTCCTCTGGTAGAGAATTCTACAGATTAACCACCCTTACTGTGAAGATCCCTTTTCTTTCTTTAAGGTGGAATCTTTTTAGTTCTAACCTCAAAGGATGTCCTCTTGTCAGTTGGAAATCTCTTGGCACAAAAAGCTCACTTGACAAATCTTTATATTGACCCTGTATGTATTTATATAAGGTAATCATATCCCTTCTTAGACGCCCTTTTTCTGGAGAAAATACATTTAATTTGGTTAGTCTTCATAACTTAGCCCCTCCATTCCCCTTATTAGTTTTGTAGCCCTTCTCTGTACCCTTTTCAGCTCTAAAATGTCCTTTTAATGAAGTGGTGCCCAAAATTGTACTCCATATTCCAAATGAGGGCATACTAGGGATTTGTATAGTGGCAGAAATATATTTGCTTTCCTTGCTTTCAGGAGTTGCTTTCCTTCTTCTTAATACATGCTAATATTTGATTTGCCTTTGCAGATGCTGCTTGGCATTGAGCACTGTTACGTAGGTGGTTGTCCACAAGTACTCCCAAATACCTTTCAATATCTGATACCCCTATATTTGCTCCATTAAGATTATAAATTGCATGGCTATTTTTCCTTCCCAGATGCATAATTTTACATTTATTCATATTAAATCTCTTCGGCCATTTAGATGCCCATTCCTCTATTTTATGTAAATCCCTTTGGAGGGAAAGTACATCATTATCTGATTTAATTACCTTGCACAACTTAGTGTCATCAGCAGAAATGGAGACACATTAATAAATAAGCTAAAAAGGAAAGGACCTAATACTGAACCCCACTTACCACATTTGTCCAATCGGAGTATGTTCCATTTACCACAACCCTTTGCTTCCTGTATTTTAGCCAGCTCTCCGTCTATGAGCAGATATTTACTGCAATTCCTGTATCCCTTAGTTTGCACAATAGTCTTCCATGTGGCACTGTATCAAAAAGCATTTGCAAAATCTAAAAAGACTACATCCACTGAGTTGCCTTGATCCAGGTTCCTACTAATCTCCTCATATAAACTAATTAGATTTGTTTGACATGACCTATCCCTCCTAAATCCATGTTGATTCCTACTTATAATCATGTTCAAATAGACATAGTCTTGTATATTATCTCTTATTAATCCCTCTAAAAGCTTTCCCACTACAGACGTGACCCTCACTGGTCTATAATTCCCCGGATTTGCTCTTGCCCCCTTCTTAAATATAGGCATCACCTCTGCTTTTCTCCAGTCATCTGGTAGCGACCCAGTATTGAGGGTATCTTGAAAAATTAGATATAATGGTTTTGCAATTACAGAGCCCAGTTCCCTTAGTACCCTTGGATGTATTCCATCAGGACCTGGAGCTTTATTAACATTTAGTTTTTTCCCACCTCTTTTGGATTACTTCCTGCGTTAACCAATTATTCGATGAAGGTATATTATATTATATTTTGTTGTCCCAACCACTGTTACCTCCAGTGACTAATTATCAGACGGCCTGTGTCACATTGTAATGTTCTTATAACTTCCTTCCTGGCCTTCTTTCCATTAATATATTTAAAAAATATTTTAGGGTTAGTGTTACCCTTTTTTGCAACTAATTTTTCATTTTCTTTTTTAGCCAGTCTAATAGCCCTTTTGCAAGCCTTGTTGATTTCCTTGTACTTATGTAAAAATGCCTGTTTTTTTACTCTGTATCTTGATCTTTAAATCATTGTTAAGCCACATTGGATGTGATTTACTCCTTTTATTCCCACATGGTATATGGTGATAAATATGTATATTTAGTAAGGGTTTAAATGTTGTCCACTTATGTTCAGTATTTTTACCCGTCAGTTCTTTGTCCCAGTCTAAACGTTGTATTGCTGCCCTTAAACCGTTAAAATCTGCCCTTGACTGTGTTGTGATCACGGTTTCCCAAAGGTTGCCCTAATTTAACATTTGATACTGGGATTTTATATTTTATTTGCTTTTCAACTTTAATAAACACTTAATTTTAGTTCTATTACACAGTTTGCTGCATACACAGGGCCTCATTCAATTGCAATTTGACCAATTGAATACGGCTCTATATAAGCACAGAGCATTTTTTTTTACAGAAGTTTCTAGTTAGTGAAATTCTCCCAGAAACACTGGTGGAGTTGAGTGGTAAAGGTTCACAGTGGTCATATATTTAAAATATATATATATGTAGCTCCGATATTGGGAGGACAGATTATTTATTGGGTCAGCCAACAGGGGCAATGAAAAACGGAATGTTGTGCTCCTGAGACAACTAAACGTCTTTTAATTTGTTTCCAACTCTAATTGTGAACTTAGGCCCCATAAGGGCACAGTGTGATATTCTGTGCCGAGCCTGGTCTGTCAGAAAAAACAATATAGTGTAACCTGATTCATCACTTTCCTTGGAGTCACTGGCCCCCATTCAATTCCAAGCCTGTAATTACCTTCATACAGCCCGTATGTCTGCAGGTTAGAAATTTGCTACAGTTACAGAGGTATTTAATTGAACAAGTCCACAAGTACAGGCTCCCCGTACGTAGCATTTCAGGGCATGATCATAATCAATTAAGAAAGCCCGTAAGTTACAATTTAGACAGAGACAATAGTAAATGAGACCGTCATCATGATGTCAGTAAAACATGACATTTAAACTACATCAATTAGTGTATAGAAGTCCGATCTGCAATCCAGAAATGTAGAAATCAATAATTAAACTGGTCAAGTCCATGTGGGTGGCCTGGTATTTATTAACTACTTGATTCCTGGGATCAATACAACAAGGAAATAAAGCGTAAAAAAAAAAATATTGCAGATTTGCGAGCTTGAGACTGTTGTGCAATTAATTCTAATGCCTATCTTTCGCTTTACCAGTATTTTAAAGTACAGTAATGTGTTTTTATTTGCTTTTGCAGTGTTATAAACAGGAGTTTAACCCACTGGCAAGCCCTATCTAGTACTCGTAGACATTTTTGATACATTTGCCATTTACGGGTTTGAAGGCAATTGCAGGCTTATTGAATTGTTGCAATTGAATATGGATTTAGCATTTTTAGCACTGGTAACAATTGCAGACTTGAAATATCAAAGGATTAGATAGGAGAGAGTTACGTTTTTAAAAACCACAGTGGTTTTGAGCCTATAACTTGCAAATCGATTGCGGGTAGCTAGAAGAGGACCATTGAATATCAATAACTTTTACAGGGCTCTATTACAGGCCCCAGTAAATACAATTTGCCCAATTTAATGGGGACCAAAGTTTCCTCAAGAGTAACGCCCCCTTGTGGAAGTGTCTTTTTATAAAATCAGTAATAGACCTGCTAGTAGTGTCAAATGCCTTTTCTAGGTCTAAGACCAATATACAGTTTTAGTTTGCTCTGTAAATGTCAACCGATTTAGCATTTGTCTAGTGCTTGTCTTTTGGGGATGAATCCACATGCCAGACTAGACATACTCATTCTCCCATTAGAAGATCCCACCATAGTCACAGCCCTAGAAGATCCAGAGACTTGCTGAAACTGAGGCATGCTATTGTGGGTAGGGAAGAGTCTCCTTCTCATTACAGATGTCACAGGAACACTTCACCTGATCCAGAATTTTCACAAGAATCTAACTATCACTGCTTCACTGATCATCACAGTCACCTTACAGCATCACCAAACCAGATCTATGGATTCAGAGTCACACACCGTGACTCAAGAAGCCACAGCATTAACATCAGGACCCTTGGCCCAACACTCATTTTCCACTGAGAGCCCTATTGGTCTCTAACACTTGCACACTTTGTTTTGCCTATTGCTTTTGCAATAGTCTGTTGAGGGTTTGTTGGAGGGTATTTTTTTTTAGCTCAGTTAGGAGGGATGTCTATATATTCTGAGGCCACAGCGGCTTGAGTAGGTCCTTCTCCTGTAATAAATGAAGGGGCAACACATGATAATTTAGAAGTGGTAGTAGATAATTCCAAAGAAAGTGAACTTGAGGGATTGCAGTTGAAGGCCCTTCAGCTAGGGGATTCCTTGCACAAGCCAGGTCCCTCCTTAAAGGTAGCAGGCATAGCACTCAGGAAGCCTTCTTTATGCTCCATTGGTCCTATAGGGGAACATATTCCACTGCAAATAAAAGAGAAGATATGACGCAGAGAATTTATTAACATTTTCCCCTACTCCTTCTAGTTAGTTTCATAGATATAAACAATTGAGAATAAATAAAATGATTCCAAAAAAGAAGAGGGAGAGAGGAAATGTAGATACAGAAAAATCTTTCCAGTTGGTAGCAGGCGTATAATATTTTTGCTAGTATCATAAAAGAGAAGGCCTGTGAGTCATGTGCCACTCTTTTTTGTTATTTTTAAAGAAATTTATAGTATTCATAGGACTTATGTGGGCTTGGCTTGGTGGAACTATGATGAGACATTTAATCAGAGAATGGTGGCCAGCTCTGAAATACAAACGGGGATATGAGAACTTGGTCAAAGATTGAAACCCAATTACCTCCCACTGCAGCTTCAGTAATAAAATCATCTTCTTCTCCTACTTTGGATAAGAGTCGCCATTGCTTTACTTATAATGAAGTTCATGCATGTGGAGAACTTTTTGTAAATATAAGCATGATGTTACGGCATTGTACGAGGCGATACTTGCTCATTTTCAGCCCTATTAAATACGAAGCCAGTAACTTGTACTTGAAGCTTGCAACGGCTGCAGGCTTGAAATTTGGCCGAGTTACTGTGCTATTAAATTAGAATGGGCTTTGTCTTTATTTGCATTTCAAGTGCTACGTAATGGACTTTACCCCCCTTGCGGGTCCTCTCCAGCACACGTTGCGATTTGGGCCCCATTGCGTGTTACAGGCTTGATGCAATTTAATAGCTAAATTGGAAACGTATCTGTTACGGGCTTGCCAGATCAAAGGATATACGGCCACAAAGTTCAACGTTTCTTAACACGTAGGCTTTTTTTGCAGCAAACCTGCAGATCAGCAGTGGCCTGCGTTACAGGGCTAATTTAATAGCATTAAGTCCTAAGAGCTACGTTATGGGCTAGCTACGTTTTAATATGTAGCCCAAAAATAATAGGGCTGTTTATTGTGAGCTCTTATGTGGGGTTTGTTACTTATTGGCTGCAGTGCTTCAGTTTTCAAGGGCATGGGGTTCTAGAGGGCTGATGATGGGCTCCTCTGGGTTTTGAGCAAGTGTCTCTGTTTGTACGATTTCAATAAAACTGTGATCGGTTATATAATCCACCTTGGTTTTGATCTAAATTATTTCCTAGGTACTCTACATTTGTACTTATGCATGGGTTGTGGTGGTTGGTCATTCGGACTAAATGGAGTATGCAGAGGTCAAGATTTATCCCCAAAATGTTTTGTGTCCATGGCTTACACAGCTGCTAATATTGATAGTTTGGTTCATACTTGACAAACAAGTGTCTTTTTTTCTTGAACTGCAGTGGTCCTTTAAAGGAATGGTGGGATATCGAGTTAAGACAATATATAAATATACATTTTATATTTTGACATTTATGTACTACTGTAACTCCCTCCAGGCCTTCCCATCACCCGACTGCCCCACTCCAATCCATATTAAATGCAACTGCTAGACTCATCTTCCACACTCCATGCTCAGTTTCTGCAGCACCTCTCAGTCGGTCACTCCATTGGCTTCCCATAGCCTCCAGACTAAAATTCTAAATCATGATTCTAACATATAAAGTTTTCAACCTTACATTAGTGCTCTCATCTCAAAATACTCTCCCAACCGCCGTCTTTGCTGTGCTAACGACCCTCTTTTATCCTCCTCCCTTTTCACCTCCTCTCACTCCCGTCTCCACAATTTTTCTTGTGCTGACCCTATTCTTTGGAATTCCCTGCCTTGCTCCACAAGACTATCCTCCTGCCTCAAAAAAACTTCAAAACCTCACTAAAATTAATAAATGAATCTGTTTAAAGAAGAATATCACCTTCAGCCTTGACATGTAGAATGCATCACCTCTTTATCTCACACGCACCCTTTAGACTGTAAGTTTGCGAGTTTTAAATCTTTTGTGGCTTTGGGGAAAGCACTATGTATCTTTGATTTTAAACTCAATAACAGGGCCCTCCATTATTTTGCAATGTGATAAAAACATGTTTTGATTTGTACTTAACCCCTTTATAGCGCTATGAAAATGTTAATTTTCATTACACTAGTTGATACCCCAAACAGGAGAGTGCTAAAGGCACTTAACATTACAGGAGGGGAGCATTTTACACACACTCCCCTCTTTGCCACTGTTTCTTTAGTCTGTGGAATGAGTCAGAAATAAATACAAGAGTTTAGTATATATTGTTTAATGTACACTAAGTGCAGTGCATGTAATAACAATATGATTAAAGATATACAAATTACTAATGGATGAGTCATATAATAAGAGTAATAATAACAATAATATAAAGACGTATTCACACATAATAATCCAATTTGTTCCTGGTTGAAATGCTTGAGCTGACATAGTATTGCCTTCTAAAGGAAAGTTAATATTTATTTGTTTCAAGATTTTATAGAATTCACTTTGATTTCTGATATTGAGCACCAGGCTAAAGGGCTGTATCCCAATTTAGTAGTTAGACACTTGATAGATAACTGATGTTTAAAATGTAGACCTTGCTGTTAATATAACCTTGTTCATAAATATTTATCACTGTGTGTCACTTTTAGAATATAATATGTCACTATAATATTGCACGTAATGTGCCTGCCATATCAAGACAGGAATTGGATAGGGCGCAATTATATATCTATAGGGCACTGTATGACTGACCTAAAGGCTGCGCAGTTCATTTGTGCATAATAAAAAAATATGTTTACTGACCGCCATTTCTAATTTTATAAAACTGAGCCAATTCTTCTGTGCCCCCCACCCCACAAATTTGGTTTTCTTCCTATTACTAGAAAAGGTTGTGAACATGGTATGCATATGGCTTAGCCATAGTAGTGTGGCTATATTTGTTTAATCTAATTGTATATTCTCTCTCACATATACCAGAGGGACCTTAGTAAACCAGTTTAGTAATCAAGTAATCTAAATAATTTATTATCACTGCATTCCTGGATCAGTTATTCAGATAGAATCACCTAAGTGTAGTTTTTAACTGTTTGACTTATAAATGATGTCTCTGCTCAAATACCTGCATTTACTATTTTGCATGTATTTATTGTATTATTACATAACCAGTATGGAAGCATTTCTTTAAAAGAAAAAAACATAAAATCTCAATTAACCTCTTATTTGACCCTTACATGAAGTTAAAAGGGTATGTCTGTCAGGTTGGGGAAAGTATTTTCTGGTAGTAGGCAGCATTACTCATAGCTCTCAAAGGGTGCTCAGTTTCAGATCACAGCTTCTTCTGGATAGTTTTTCAGGAGCATCAGACGCCATGAGAGAGAAATCCCGGAATATATCCTGGTATGTTTCATCACCTAGAAGCATAGTGACAGGCTGAAAAACTGTACACACAGTAACACAAAGTGACACACATAGTAATGTGACAGCCAACAATGCCAGTAAAGACCACGGGCAGGCGGTATTGTGAGACAATTTTTACTTTCTGATGTAATGTAAATAAATAAGTAATTTTGTTATAGTATGATGAATCTCACAGTCACTTATTATAGGGACACATGCAGTGTAACATGCTCTCACCTGACTGGCCAAGAGCAATTTCAGCCTCTCGCATCTTGACCAACCGTAGCCTAAGGGAAGGAGAAAGAGATTAATGTAATATAATATAAAAGCGTGCTCTACCTGAGTATATAAGAAATGACTTTAGTAGTACAGAACCATAAAATGTCTCTACTAATAAAGGACACAAGGTCCAAAGTACTAGATATATAAATAAATAAAATGTGTTCAATTAAATAAAAAATATCATTATAGATATTTTCATTTGTAACATGCAAAATAGGTATTATTATTACGACTTCTCTGAGGTGCTTGATACTGAGGTATCAAGTGCACTTTTGACAATGGTGCCAGAGAAGCCGGGCACATTTCTTAACAACATTTGGGAGGAGCAATGCATGCCTGTGCTATATAACAGGTTTTGTAAACATCCGTTATTCTTTTGTCATGTAAAAGAGTTGATATAATATATAATAATATTGATGGTGCTTGACAGCATGCCTGTTTATTTCTCATGTGGCTCACAGCTTCATGTGACATCATGTTACCAGGCCATGTGGATATCATTACCACATGCATCCTCAAAGCCTGTTATTTCACGTCTTTATTTCATTAGACTCACTCACTAAATGTCCCCTAATGTTGTGCATATGCAATGTAATGAGACTTACAAGGTAACAATATCTGCATTAGCTGTTTCTATCGCAATCGAAAGGACATCTTTCCCAAACTTATCCAGAGCATTAATATCCGCTCCCCTCTTTAAAAAGAGACAGGCCAACCTAAAGAAGGAAAAGATATGGAAAAAGCATTATGATGCTAAACTGTATGATAGTTTCATTAGAATAAGAAGTTGGTGGGTCAGGATAGAGGGAACCAGTGTATAGTGATGGATTGATCTGATGCATCATGGGCTTTTTGGACATCATTGCCATCCTAGCCCCTAGTTAGTATACTTTATAATGAATTAGTTAATGCAGAGGTGTATTGGGGTACAAGAGACAGTATGTAGTTACCCGGTATATCCCTGCAGAGTGGCATGATGTAGAGGTCCTCGCCCATCTTTATCTGCTTGATTAACACTTGCTCCATTTTGCAACAGGAATTCACAGGCAACAAGAGAATCCTGGATATGATCACAAGAAAAAAATGCATAATATGAGGTTGTCAAAAAGTAATTGTCTGTGGGTGTCAATCTTTGATGTGTTACTCACTGAAAGCACAGCACGGATCAACGGGGTTCGATCTTCCTCCTCGCTCCGCACCCAGTTCACATCTGCCCCATGAGCAAGGGCATCTGCCATAGTTGGAAGGTAGCGATGCTCCACTGCACGATATAGGAGGGCACCGGGGTGGAGACTCCGAATGTCAATGCCACCTTCAATTCCATAACCCATCCCTGAGAAAACAACAAATGTTGCAGAACCCAATAATGCTAGAATTCCAGTCTACACACAACAAACAGTGTGGTTTTAAGGAATGAAATGTCTTTTTGAAATGATGCCACAATTTTCACAAGTGATATGTCAATGCAGTATTTTGTCCTCTGTGTACTTGGATTATTCCCATAGATGGTCCCAGGCTACTATTTCTCCCATTTTAGATGAGTGAATCTATAAATGTACATATATACATAGATTGTGACATAGGAGGGTCAAGAAACCTTGACTAAAAATTAATGGTTTGAATTTACTACGATGGTACTTTTCCTGACACTTGAATAAACTTTTCATTGTCATTACTGTACTTATTCTAGCAACTTCCCATTATCAATCACTTCTTCTAAAACAAGTTGTCGTATACTACCTGAGCTCCATTAGAATAGAAGTGGAGTATAAAAATGCATATATTAAATCAATATGCATGTTCAAAATAGAATCTAGTCCTCAGGGTCTGCTAAGTAAAAGAGCTTCCTCAGGAATAAGAGTGATAGTTTGAATATCTCAATTCTAGGTACTCACTAGTTTTACATACAAACTAAAATAGTTTTAAACACATACTTTAGAGTGATTGCTTAGTTTTTGTTTGACCCATAATTATGATTGCTATTTCCATGATTTGTGTTCATTACAAGGTTATGGGTAAAGAGTAGCTTAGCTCAAGGGGTGATATAAGTTTATGTAGTAATAGTCCATGGTAAGAATATACAGGTATATAAGGCAACTACCCAGTCTATATATACAAATGTGATTGGCAATTACCGGATGTAGATGGTATAGGTGGTGGTTTGGGCCGGAGGGCTGGTTTCTGAGCTTTTCTCAGCCTACTGATTGCTCTGTTGTTCTCTGTCTCTGTTCCGTGACTTAAGATTGGTGAATTGCTCTCTTTTAGTGTGCCAGGATTGCTTATTGGACGTTTGCTTGGTTTTGGTTTGTCGGGACAGCTGATTAGCCGATCTGTAATTGCTCTTCCCTCAGGGTTGCTTATTGGCCTTTCAGACTGATTGCCATGGTTGTGGGAGCTGCGGAGTTCTGTCTGAGGGAGTTTGGTGATGAATTTCTTCTCCACATATTTGGCTCGAATCCAAATTTCCTTCTCACTGCTGCAGGTCAAAGATTATATGAAAGTTACTGAGATGTCATAGTGTTAAAATACCATACATGTTACAGTGGGAAAGTGTGTATTTAAAGCTTCAAAATCTGTAAAATGTGTTTATTTTGTGTTGAAATATGATACATTTATAGGCAATGTATCAAAGCATTTGTTTGTAGGCAATGTGATTTTGTGACTTGTATTAACCCCTTACTGGGGTTGTTTGTTACCCTGCATTTTTTATCATAAAAGAGGCTTAATACTAACATATCATATTTTTTAATTCCACATATGTTATCGGATTGTTAAGTGTCAAATAATGTTGATGTTTCATCATTTTGTATTGCTTCCTGTGCTATACTGTTATTTTGAAAACCACTTGCAAGTGGTCTTTGGTACTTGTAAATCTTTCTTCTGCATTTTGAATTAATGGCATTGCCATCATTTGCTAGTGATCAGTAAAATCTTATTAGCATAGGGTTTGGATGTCAAAGTCTAACAGAGTAACTCATTTTTTTTTCAGTGCAAAAATCAATGCAGATTTATGCCTTGCTTTTTCAACTGTATTGTGAAGTTCACTCAGAGCTGTGACCCGTAGGAGTTCTCTCATAATGTTTTAGGAATAGGGGATAAACATAGCTAGGAAAAAAAATGTGTTCCACTATGGCACTTGCTATTGATTTTTCCGGGATTTACATAGGGCCCTAAGTTTAAAAAAAAAAAAAAAGTTTTCGTGCTTAGGCTTTCTTTGAAAATTGGCAGTATGTCTTTTTTTTAAATCATACAGTGGTCTTTTAGTTAAGGAAAGCTGAATTTTTACAGTGGCCCTTTAAGTATGTGATGTTATTGTGTAATGTCACTGTTTACTGCATGGTTATGAATGACCTGATAAAGCATGTTCATGATATTACTTTATTTGTAGTACTTTCACAAATGGTTAAATATATCACCGTGCACTGCAGGGTGTTGGTTTCTTTATGTTCATTTCATCAATTCGAGCCTCATAGATCCCATTAATTGTGTTATTTCCGAGTTCACACATTAGCTGGGGAAAGAAATATGATGGTTAATCATGCATGTTAGACAACCAGTCTTCTGGAAAATCACAGTTTCTTATTCTTATTTTTTTTATTTTAAAGCACAAGTTCATTCATACAAATTAGTATATGAGGAATTTATGGTCTGTACATACAGTGTAGGACATAATAAAGAGTAGCTGAGAGAAAAGAGATCAAATCCTTGAGAAACATACAACAAAACTCCTACCCAAGCAATTCAGCTTAAAGGACCACAAGTTACGATATGTGCTCTGCACTATAGACATGAAAACGCATGTAAAAAATGTTTTCCTTTTTAAAATTGATACTGAATTCATGGAGCTATAATCAATAGAAGTCAGGCTATTTCAGTCTGTTAAATGAGTAATTAGTTGTGTACTACGTGGGATGTAATGAATATTAATTTGAATCAGGTGTAGAGACTTTTTATCAGGTAGTGGCTAAGTAATTTGTAACTACTGGTTTAAATTTTAGCAGCTTGTGTAGCATCAGAATAAATAGCAAGACTGCAATCTGTGGTGGTGAATGTCCTAGGGTACAATTCCACATAGAGACTATTTTCTCTTCATTATTTAAAAATCAGAAATATATCATTTAGTTTATACAATAAAGCATATGTTAGTATGAGGAAACTGTGCTGATTTCTTGTTGATTTAAAACTTATGTGAACTAGTTATTTAATAAACTAATATAAAATTAGATAAACTTTCATACTTACTTCTAAAGCAGAGTATGCTGGTGTAATGGAAAGTGTTTTGTTTCATACATTGTTTTCATTGGTAAGTTATTGGTTGGGAATCACTGTTCTAATCCAATGCCTTCCACTTTTTTTTTTTTTTATTGACTTATGTATTTATTAACATACATATGACTGAGATGAAGGAATCTTACCTATGACCATTGAAAAAAAATCTTTAAAACAGGACAGTTACCACTACACCAACAGACTCTGCATTTAAAGACAGTGTTAATCTTTAATACAATGTGTAACAGTTACAGACTCCAGACTTATTATTCATGCAGGTTCTTGTGGGAGGATTTCAAGGGCCAAACTAAAATGACAATATCCTACTCAATTTTTGATCAATTTAAAAAAATGTAAATTAATTTTCCATATGATTATCAATGTTCTAACTGATACAGAGTACATATTTGTGGTCCTTTAATTCCCGCTTTGATGCCCACACCACTCAGCCATTCCTTTGTTTCCGAGTTTCATCCCAACGTCCCCTGATAACAGGGATGTATTTATGCTGTTTTATTTTATCGTTCATTGCTTCCTCTCCACCTTGTTCCTCTTCTTCTATCTCATTATCCTAATGTTTCCCTTGCTATGCCCCCTCCTCCTTTTCTGATTATGTGTAACCGAATCTGTTATTCTTGCATGTTCACACATTATTATTGTGTAACTCTTTAATAATTCTACACCTCCATACCATTTACAATTTTTTTATTTTTTTCATTTATCATGATTGCATTTTCTCTAACCATTTCTCTTCATCTCATCCTACATTGAGAAGGGAATAGGAAGCAATCTCTGCTCTCTCTCACTCACTCTTAAAGACCACTGCACAATGAGAAAATAAACATTTGTTTGAAAACATTGAGTCTGATTCAATAAGAAATCTCTACAGGCCGTATGTCTGTGGGTCTGCTGCAGGCTTGAACTCTGCTACAATTCCGGTGCTATTCAATTGAACAAGCCCGCAAGTTACGAGCCAAACCGTGAAACCGTAAACCATGCCATTTACGGGTGTGAAAACATTTGCGGGCTTGGAGAATTGTAGCAATTGAAAAGCGATTTTAGCGATCTTAACTTTTGCAGACGGGACAGATCAAAGGCTTCAAGAGGCTGTAAGTTAACAACCGCAGATTTTTCAAAGCCATAACCCGTAATCCGTTTGGAGCCCGCAAAAAGACGCCAATTGAACTGCAAATTAACTTACGGCCTCACTTACAGGCTCCAGTCACTTCCGATTGCTCAATTGAATCTGGCTCATTTAGTCTGACTAAGAGCATAATTAAGCAGAAACAATCACATGGCTAGTATTTAATTAGAAAAAAATAAATGTTGACTCCTCTGCTGGGCCCTAGTGGAATTCTTGATACATAGATACAAGTTGTGTGTTTGAGAGGACATTTACATTTCTGGAGAGATATGGTTGCATTTCCTGAAGCAAAGAGTCTGCTTCTGGTCTAGTGAAGGGTGTGGTGTCAATTTCAATCTTATCCAATTAACACAGCAAAGGCTCTCTCTTAACAGCTGTGTAAGCCATGGGCATAAAAGCATTTTTAGAGAGATTTGGATTTGTGAAAAATAGAGCAATATATTTTGTCTTTGTTACATTACTTTCTGAAAGTTGCATCATGCGGTGTGTTTTTGATAAATCATTGGAGGATAAGGAAACAGGGAGAGGACATAAAGGCTTTGTTAGGCAATTGGATTTGACTGAAACTGGCATGACACCTCTTACTCCTCACAGGCCCAGAAACAAGATGCTTACATCAGGAAATGTAAATGCCCTCTCACATACACAATTTTCACCAAAAGTATCATCAATTCCACCACAGTCCAGCAGAGGCGTGCATTTTTTCTAATTAAATACTGGCTTTATGGATTTTTTTCCCTTGCTTAATTATGCGGTTAGACTCAAGCATTTTTTTCATTGTATAGAGGTACTCTAAGGAGCTGTGCCAGCTAATTGATTACCGTCCAGTGCTTTGCCATATCTTTGGTTTACACCATATGAAGAGACCCAGGCAGAGCCAAAAGCAGCATTCGTATGCAGGGCTAAAAAGATGTAGTACATAAATACATGCATGCCTACATTATGTCTCTTTCTATTGCAGTGCGATAGTTTGTCTCCTTCACCTTGATAAGTTCTGGCTCCCACGAATCCAGCGTCAATGATCGGACCTTGGAGAAGTGCACACCCAGACTCCTACATGGAGAACAGACACAGGGAAGTTATCAAGGTCAGCTTATTTTTTGTGATTAACTTTGCTTTGTGCCCTTTTTGACTGTGTCACTCCTTTTTGTAGTTCTATATATTTAGGCATGTGATGGCTATTACTGTCTGTGGCCATGTTCATTTGACTGTAATTCTTGGTGAAGAGGGTGTAATCCAACAGTATGTTGCCTATGGACAGAATTCACAAATAAGCATCCTGCTGTGTGCATCTCACTATAGATTTCTGCAACAATATGGTGTTGGAGAACAAAATATAAACATATGTTTTTATGTATGAATGAAGAAAATGCTTTGTGCATAAACATACAAGTATGTATAAAATGTAGATATCAGTAAGTTGTTGAATCTAAGATACGTTGTTTAATTGATATAGGATTTATTTAATACATGTGCAGCATATGGCATGGCACTAAAGTACATATGTTGTTTGTGTTTACATATCTGTTACATCTGTTTGGGCTGCATAGTGAATGTACGCAGTGTTTATACTGTTTATTTGATTATACGGTGTACATAGTGAAATAACTGGTTTGCATGCATGGTGTTGGGACAGCTATATTGTCCTTGTTTCCGGATAATTGTGCCAAAGATATGGCAAACTGCAGTGGCCCTGTATGGTGTATGTACCCCCAATGTTAGTAGTCAAGCATTTCTCAGTTAGTGCATTTCTTCTGACCTGTGGATTCCACTGCACTCGATACAGAGGGTGACACCCAGGTTGATACTCGCCCACTCAGGCTCAGCCGCCCGACAATCGCAGCAGGCTGCATTCCCTGGTACCCTCAATACAGCATCCTGGGCACACTGGGACCCTCTCTGCTGTGAGGGTGCCTCGGCAGGAGAGCGAGACAAGCGCTGGGGAAAAGTAATAGTCAATCTCTTATGGACCTGTACTTACACACACTGTGATTTTATAAGACTGAACTATGCAGTGCTCGGATTGAAAGGAACACTTTAAATTAGAAAAAAACATAATGATGTATGCAACAAACTATCAACATTAATAGCTGTTTACGCCATAGGCATAACAATATTTTAAGAGAAAATCTTAATTTTAGCAAACTTTGTTAGAGTATGAAAGGTTTCATGCCAGTAATACTTAATTTCCAAGGCTTGAGGGGTGGGTACTGAGCAGGACTTGCAGGTTTATTTGTAATTGCCTTCTACTCAGAATGAGCAGGGGATGGGGAAGAGTTGATGCTTATCTGAATCAACTAATGATTCAGATATCTCTCTTTGATTTGATAAATTATCAGAACACATCCCTTCATACTCTAAGAGTATGAAATGTAGAAGTTATGAATATAGAAAATCTAAAGTGCTAACATACATGTACAAAAATAACATTTGACAGAAAACATAATGTATTTACAGTACTATTACATTTACAGTACTATTCCATTATTTGTTACTTACTCCATCATTTGTTATTATTCTGATTTTACAGATTTTGATAGAACTAGATCTTTCCATCTCATTTATAGAAGTATTTTTCTAGTATTCTGGACTTGGAATGAATATGAAACTGTGTAAACCAGGGACTTAAAGAATAATGAAAGCTATGGTGTGGAATTATTAGTATTATCCTTGATTTGTAATGCACCAAAATATTTTGCGGTGCTACAGAATATGTTGGCGAGTTAGAAAGAGAAGAAGGAGAAGGAGAAGACTGGATCAGGTTTGCATTTCTATCAGTGTTGAGTGACTGTAGATGTAATCAGTGTTGTGTTACTTACAAGGCTCCCACTTTCTCTCTTGTTGTCACTGTAAGCAGTTGTGATGCTTTTCTGAACAGCACTGACCCACAACTGTAACACACGCTCTGACTCTGCTTGCAACATACATGATCTGCAAGATAACACATAAAACAGGAAAACTGCATTGCGATACAATTCAATGACACGTTAACAATACAGGTAAATAAGTAAGAAAAAAATATAATTAAAAAATATATTAGAATCAAATTCTCCTTATTTTTCAATCTGTTTTAAAACATCACGCTCTTGTGTGGGATCTTGTTCACTATAACAAAATCATGAAATTAATACTTACTCTCCCCCCATTAAAGCACACTTCATCAAGTAAAAGTAGATTTTTATGCAATTCATAGTATCAGTGCATATAATACTTTCATTGGGGTAAATTCTCATAAAAGTACTGTATCTGGCACTGAAACATGAACCAGCCTCTGAGAAGAGGCGGAGGAGACAACTGCATTAAAAACACTCCAAAACTTGAGATAGATATCAGAATATTAATATAGAGTAAATCATAAAATATGGTTTATAGGAAATCATGCTTGGTGAATATGGTATTTTATTATTTATCCAGTTTTGTGTTATTTGCAGCCACATTAAATTCGGTCTACGTGTTAAACTGTAGCTCGTAACGTAGATCTTAGAGAAATTTGCTATTAAATTAGCCCCGTAACGCAGCCCGCAGACGACTTGCAGGGTTAGAACGCAGCAAGGCCGAGAAAAGCCTACGTGTTAAGCAACGTTGAACTTCGCGCCCGTAAATCCTTTGATCTGTCCTGCCCTTAACCGCTACTTTTGAGCTATTAAATTGCAGCGAAGTCACTCGCGAGCAAGCCCAAAGCCCAACGTGTGCTCCAGAGGACCCGCAAGGGGGGGTAAAGTCCAATATGTAGCACTTGTAATGCAAATAAAAACACACTACTGTACTGTACTATTAAAAGTGAAAGTGATGTTAGGTCTTAGAATTAATAGCACAACCTTCTCAAGCCCGTAAATCGGCTCTGAAAAATACTTCATTTCATGTATATTTTTTGTGTTATATCAATCCCGGCAATCAATGTGTTAATACATATACTGTAATTTGCATGTGATAGAATATCATATTTGCGGCTTTATTAATATTGCATTGTGACTGGAATGTAGGTTTCGTTCATAGATCGTAATTGAACCCCGTAGGACTTTGAAATCCATCCTCCATTTTCTTGTGACGAAATGCTGACAATCTCGGTTTCCATTGGCTCCATCTAAACCCGTAACTACGGGCTTGCTAGCAAAGCTGATGGCTGACAGATGATTTACGGTTTTGCGTCTGCAGCTCGTAGCCTGCAGCCTAATTTAATAGCAATGTAACTCTGCCAAATTTCAAGCATGCAGCCATTACGGGCGTGTCACGTTGGAGTTCCTGGCTTGAAATTTTATGTGAACCTTTTTTAACAAGCAACTTAGAACATTTATATCCTGAGTGCTCTTATTCAGTGTTAATTCTTAAGGAGGAAGCCACAATCATGTAAGACTCTTTCCCTTTGGTCGTCCTAGACTGGTGGTCTATCTGAAGTGAGGTATAATGGTGTGAATCTATGGAATATATTTGAAAAAGAGTTTAGATGCCTTAAATCTCCTAAAAATTCAGGAGATATCCACATCTATTGCAAGCAAAGTAGGGAGTCCACAAATGTGTATATGTTTTCTTAAAGGTATATGGAAGATTCTCTGTTCGTACCTTTTCAAATCTAACACATACTGCTTATATCAGAAACATACACTACATTGAATCATTCTATACACATACAGATTAATTTTACTTAAAAACAAAAAAATTGGTTTCCACACCCACAGAGGTACCTACATAGGCATCTGGTACCTACCAATAGAAATACTGCATTCAGAAACGTTTTAATCCTATACTAACCTTCAAGCCACCCGCAGCACAAAGCAGAAAACCACAGCAGCAATGTCTGTGCTTCTCCCTACTTCCTTGTGGTGGAGGAAAAAAAGACTACACATCCCATGACGCTTTGCTGCAGAGACTTCTCAGACATTGCTGTTGTAGCGGCCTGTGATTGTCCGAAACAAATTATGAATTTTATGCGAATTTAGCCTGGGTTTTCAGGGGCATTCCTTCTCAAAATCAATTGGCAGAAAAGTGTGGAAATTGGCAACATCAGGGTATGTTTATTTTGGGATTTTTTCATGCAAAAAATGTTTTCATACACTACTGATCCTCCTCAGATGCATCTCTAATTCAGGAAACTTAAATATGCCTTTCATATGCAGCAAATTATTTATATATTATTTAGAGTATAAGTGACAAAATAAGGGCATGCATAGTGCTCTGCAGGGGCGGTTCTACCAGTTGTGCTGGTGGTGCAGTGCATCAGGGCCCTCTGAGGGACCCAGTGCTGTGTCATTCTTTTTTTGCATTTAATTTTTTTCTGGAGTGCAGAGCCCCCATTGGGACCCCCCTGTGCCTCCTTGATCACATAAACACCCTCATCCTAAAACTTGTGTGTGCCTGTTTAAAATTTCTACTGAAGCTCCAACAGGTGGCAGCGTGGAGAAGTTCAGCACACTGGAGATGTGCATCAGGGCAGAAGGTCAGAGAGAAAGGTCAGCAAAGTGGCAGCAGAGTACAATGGGATGGGTTCTATGAGGGAGAAACAAAGGAGATAGGGAAGGGTGCTATGTGAGGAGGGTGCTGAGAGGGGTTTGGTGCTGTGAGGGGATGATGTATATATATGTATACATATATATGCGCAGAGAATGGAGCTGTGCTGCAGGCAGAGGAGCTTTGCACAGGCAGGAGCACTGAGTGATTTGACCTAGCAGGGCCCAGCTTAAAACATTACACCACCTCGAGAGGGGGCCCAACCTTTTTTTTTTGCACTAGGGCCCTCCATTCTCTAGATCCTCCACTGGTGCTCTGTATTATACACAGTGTTTTGGGAGTTAAAGGAGAATATATTCAACAATGTAGTTAATACAATAAAGTTTGTTTGAAATAGTGACATTCAAGCAAAGGTGGCCATATCTCCAGTCAAACATGGTTGTGAGAGGGAAACATATACCAAGTACATGATGATGCTGGGGAATTGTGTTACTCACTTTGTTGGTGATACAACCTCAAAGCAAAATCGTCTGTCAGCTTCAGGACACAACTTCACTGCACAAAGTCTGAGGTCCACAATCACAACCGTAACTGCTTCCTACACAAAGAAAGAAAGATGACACAAAACACAAACCATTTCCGACACAAGGTGATGGCATACAATACCACACAGCACAAAGGAATAACAAAACTGCCCCATCAACATAAATCAATAACAGAATCTTGCAAAACACAGACTTTCACAATATCCACCATTAAAAACACAGCAAAACATTTCAGGTATTATTGGGCAGGGATTTTTAAAATGTGAGTATTTGCATGTGATGTTATTACTTACCACTTTTTTCTGATAAACCAATTGATTATTCTGAATGGAAAACCAGCGACTACAAGAAACGTAATGTGAAAATTATTAGTTATACACTCCATCTACTCCTGAAGTCACTCTTTTTTCCCTTCAACACCACACTTACCGGCTCCAGGTTTTGAATGTGTTACTTGCTCGTTTGAACAGATATCCCTCAATCACAATCTCAGAGTTTAAGTCCTCACCCTGCACAATGGCATCTTCATCTGAGACATCCTGTGCAGGGGCACAAAGTCACAAATCATTCCAAAGAAAAAAATAATAGGCGAGATTCAGTATGAGAGTAAGACAGTACGTTTGAAGATGAAAGCTACAGTAAAT
The DNA here is from genome assembly GCA_027410445.1 of Discoglossus pictus. Taxonomy (NCBI): domain Eukaryota; kingdom Metazoa; phylum Chordata; class Amphibia; order Anura; family Alytidae; genus Discoglossus; species Discoglossus pictus. The sequence continues at coordinate 166,004,144 of CM050167.1, read as the reverse complement.
AGTATGGTAAAAACAGTGATAAGGAGATTCAGCATGAAAATGCCAAGCAACAACAGAAGGATGCTGGTATAAGTAGAAGGGCAATATTCACAGAAACTATTGGTGTAATTAGTGTTTACAATCACATGAGAGACAACATAATAGCACCGATATCAGTATGAATGTGTCTTACCTTATCTTTCATGCTAATCAGCTTCTGATCCAAGTCTCTCTGCTCACGAGCAGCTTCTAGCACCGTCTTATGTACCTACACATAACACAGTGATATTACAAATAACCATACATGGCCATAACAATTGTTGTTCTTTACTCGTTCAGTTGTGTCCAACTCTTCATGACCCAATGAACTTCAGCACACCAGGCATAATCAATATGTATTGGATTGCGCTGGTCCATAATGTTTTCTTGGCAAAGATACTGTAGTGGGTTGTTTCCAGTGGACCGCAATTTGTCTGACCTCTCTGCTATGACCTGCCCATCTTCAGTGACCCTACATGGTATAGTTCATAGCTTCATTAAAGTTCACAAGCCCCTTCACCATGACAAGTTAGCGATGCAGAAGGGTTCCATAATGATACAGATACACTACACTATGATTTCAATGGTCTTAAATAAATAGGGTTTAAGGTTCTAGTGAGGTGAAAAGATGTTTAACAACTCACAGTAAACATAAATATGTGTTATAACATTTGAGGTTAGTTTTTGAGAGACTTACACCTCAAGTAAACATTTGTGCCGAATAAAAATACATAACTTGAAATATCAGAGCTTCAACTTGCATTTGCCAATCATTAAAGGACAACTGAACTCTGGAAATTATGTTTTCAAAATGAATCACTTCATACTTTTTTTATCAACATTTTTTTTGAATATACAGTGCCTTGCAAAAGTATTCACCCCCCTTGGCATTTGTGTTTTGTTGCCTCACAACCTGGAATTAACATGGATTGTTTGAGCATTTGCATCATTTAATTTACAGAACATGCCCACAACTTTGAAGATGTTTTTTTTTTTTGATTGTGAAGCAAACAACAAATAGGACAAAATAACAGAAAAAGTCAATGTACATAACTATTCATCCCCCTAAAGTCAATACTTTGTAGAGCCACCTTTTGCGGCAATCACAGCTCCAAGTCGATTTGGATAAGTCTCTATGAGCTTGCCACATCTTACCACTGGGATTTTTGCCCATTTCTCCTTGCAAAACTGCTCCAGCGCCTTCAAGTTGGATGGTTAGCGCTTGTGGAACAGCAATCTTTAAGTCTGATCATAGATTTTCTATTGGATTGAGGTCTGGGCTTTGACTAGGCCATTCCAACACATTTACATGTTTCCTGTTAAACCACTCAAGTTTTGCTTTAGCAGTGTGTTTGGGGTCATTATCCTACTGGAAGGCGAACCTCCGTCCTAGCCTCAAATCACGCACATAGTGGTACAGGTTTTGCTCAAGAATATCCCTGTATTTTGCAACATCCATCTTTCCCTCAGCTGTGACCAGTTTCCCAGTCCCTGCTGCTGAAATACATCCCACAGCATGATGCTGCCACCGCCATGTTTCACTGTGGGGATTGTGTTCTTTAGGTGATGTGATGTGTTGGCATTGCACCAGACATAGCGTTTTCTTTGATGGCCGAAAAGTTAAATTTTAGTCTCATCAGACCAGAGCACCTTCCTCCACATATTTTAGGAGTCTCCCACATGCCTTTTCACAAACTCAAAACATGCCATTTTGTTTTTTGATGAAAGTAATGGCTTTCTTCTGGCCACTCTGCCATAAAACCCAACTCTATGGAGTGTATGGCTTATTGTCGTCCTATGTACAGATACTCCAGTCTCTGCTGTGGAACTCTGCAGCTCCTCCAGGGTTACCTTAGGTCTCAGCGCTGCCTCTCTGATTAATGCCCGGTTCTGAGTTTTGGCCGTCTCTTGGCAGGTTTGCGGTATTGCCATGTTCTTTTCATTTGTTTATGATAGATTTGATGGTGCTCCTGGGCATCATCAAAGATTTAGATATTTTTTTTTTATAACCTAACCCTAATGTGTAATTCTCAACAACATTGTCCCTTGCTTGTTTTGAGAGTTCCTTGGTCTTCATGGCAGTGTTTGGTTAGTGGTGCCTCTTGATTAGGTGTTGCAGCCTCTGGGGCCTTTCAAAAAAGGTGTGTATATTTAATGACAGATCACGTGACACTTAGATTGCACACAGGTAGACATCCACCAATTATGTGACTTCTGAAGGTAATTGGTTGCACCAGAGCTTTTTATGGGCTTCATAACAAGGCGGGTGAATACATATGCACATGCCAATTTTCTGTTTTCTATTTCAAAAAATAGTTTTATGTACGGTATATATTTTCTCATTTCACTTCACCAACTTAGGCTATTGTGTTCTGATCCATCACATTCAATTCAGATTAACAAAACATTGAACTTAAGGCTGTAATGTAACAAAAAAAAAGGTAAAAAGTCAAGGGGGGTGAATACTTTTGCAAGGCACTGTATAAAATATTTTCTGCTTATTTGCTTTACTTTCATTCATATTGCTCTGTATAGATTTTTCATGTTCTCCCTCACAGAGATCATCTTGTTTAGCTGGAGCTTGCAATAGAATATACAAAGATTATAACGGTTGGAGGCAGAGTCATCCACACAGCTGGGCAGCTGCGAGAATTATTCATTTTTATTCATGAAATAGTTTTCTATGCTGTACAATCACATATATTAGTTCTCAGCAGCGCGACCTTGCCAAATCCGTTGGTAACGCAACATTAAAACTGAGGCCCTCGCAAAGCAAGGGCCGCAGTTGCAGACTGCAATTGCAGAACTCGCGAAGCGAGGGCCGCAGTTGCAGCCAGGCAAGAAGCACCAAAGGCGCTACTTGCGCTGGTGGAGATAAGCGCCGTAGGTGCTCATCCCTACGACCCCGTACGGCTTAGGCAGGGAGCACCAAAAGCGCTCACTGCGCTGGTGGAGATGAGCGTCAAAGCAAGGGCCGCGGTTCCGGCCAGGCAAGGAGCACCAAAGGCGATCCTTGCGCTGGTGGAGATGAGCGCCGTAGGTGCTCATCCCTACGATCCCACACGACTTGTGCATCATACCTACAACCCGCGGAACTACACATCAACACAAAACTCAAATACACAATTCAAAGTGCGACACCCGTAGCACTTTGAAAAAATTGCCTATAAAAAAATTACGACCCGTAACACTTACATAAGGAAACCGCCACTTTGATGAAAAAAATATGAGCCGCAAAAAATATGAACTAATGGCTGCACCATGCACAGCGAAAAACACACAAAATACAAACTAAAATTTTAAAAAATACACACACAGCAAGGGGGGACAGCCAGGACGTCTTGGAATAAGGTTACACGCCAATTTAAAGATTTACGCCACTCAAAAATCCCCTAAGCAAGAGAAAAAATGGCCGCTGAAAAAAAACGAAAATGAGGCTGCATGACACCAAGCACATACGCCTTTTACACAGAACCGTACAAGCTACTAAATACACTATTATGAAGGACGCTAAATGCTCCACACCCACCCACATACATACACAATCGCAGCCATGTTACAACACTAACTGCAAACTAATAACAACATTACCATTACAAAATGCAGAACTTACCCAGCTAAACAAACGGTTTAACCTCGTGCGCAGAGTCTATTTACACTGCACACATTGCTGACACTTACACCTCAGCTCACCAACAGTACAAATCTACATTGTATGCTGCAGGAACATCAAAACAGATTGTTAGCTCTTTAGCATATTGCTTCCTGCATATATTAATTACAAATAGGTAAAGTATATTACATTTATAACTTTACAAATTAATTAATTAACATTACAAAATACATAGACAAAATACATAGACAGAAAAAAAAGAAGCAGAATCACAATAACGCTAAAGGCGCTCAGCGCGCGCCTCACAAGGAGCGCCAACAGTGTTTAGGAGGAGCACAACTACACCAGGGGAGAGGCTCGCAAAGGCCATTTTATAAGTGGCCCCTGTCTAGCTATGTGAATGGCTCCACAACCAGCAGGAACATTCTCTTTCTATATTTGGTTGGAAGCTCCAGCTACACAAGATAGTGGAGGATATCTGTGAGGGAGAAATGGCTTCCCCTATAATGAGCAAAATTAAAAAAAGTAAGCCGAGAAAATTTCATATAGTTCAATAAAATCTTTCTAAAAATGTATCAATGTTTGATTCAATGTTTTTTTCAGAGTTCAGGGGTCCTTTACATTTCTAATTCCACAACAGAACCTCAAGCCAGTGAATCTAGGTCAATGACAAAACTATCCAAAAACAGCATACTATGACAAAATATTTTTTTCTGATACATGGGATACAGGGGACATGACAATATGAATAGCAATGCATTATCTTTATCTAATATCACAACAGAACTATGCTTCCCAGTGTAATAAGAGATACACTGGAAGTCCAAAGAAAAAATGTATAATCATATCTGTACTAACAAACCACAGAACAAAGTGCATAATGATAATACTGCATAATGGTTAAAAATATAATGAAATACAATATATTATGTTCAATATCTACTGTATCAGTGTCCAGTCCGCCAAATTTTACTTCTCAGTTTCCTAAAGTTAACTTGTGTATCTCATCAGTGTCTCACCGCATATAAATATCCTATTTTGCAGCTTCTAGCCTTGTTAATAAAAACATTTAAGGCATTATGTTTTATTTGTATTGTGCCAACATATTCAGTAGCGCTGTACAAGGGATAAGAACAAGGGAAATACAAATTTGACAAATTCAGAAGTTGAAGTTCAAATTCTACTAAATTAGCCTAGCACTTCAAACAAATGACAATCTTAAAACCATTTATCGGATAGTTGTTCAGATCTCTAAGAATGATATAGCTTTGTTAATTAATAATGTATTTACTGATTTGAATAAATGTATACCCCATTGGATTTATTAGATTATGAAACCATTCAACTGTTATATCTAACCATATTCTCTGTTTACTACTAGGTAGTTCCATTCAGTATGTTTATATATCACAAGGATTACTCTATACTTGGTTTAACCCTCAGAATCTTATTTTTATTTTTGTTTTTAAATATCAAAATGGTACTGGGAAAGTGATTAACTACATTTTCTAATTTGTATTTATATATACTCCCACCCACAGCTACTTCTAACAACTAGGTGGGATTTGTAAATTTGTGCAAAATATTCTAGGTTTAGTATAATAATATTATTATATGCATAGTTTTTTCATCATAAAAACTTGGTTTACCACTGATGCTTTTTACCAGAACCTTGCCTGATGAAATGCATTAAAATTGCATGAACATGTAAAATATTGGCAACCCGCTTCCACTAGCCTACCAGCATAAAGCCTTCTAAAACTTCTATACACAGCATCTGCCTAATTAATTTAAGTTTTATCTGTTATTGCACTATACATGTATTTTACATAACCGTTGTAATACCCATTACACTGTACCCCAGAATTACCACTTAAAGAGCAACCAAATTCACCATATGTGTTCTACATCATTAGATAGCAGGTGAAAACATGTGGAAAAGTTTTTTCCTTTTGAAAACTGATGCAAATTCATGGAGTTTGCAATAGAAGTCAGACTATTTCAGTGTGTTATGTAGTGTATGTCATTTGTAGCTAGTTTATATTCTAGCAGCTACTGTAACCACTGGACATGTAGCACATCAATTTAAGTTGTAGTCTATAGAGATGTAGGTCCCTTCAGATCCTCAGAGTCTATTTTATTCTTTTTGTTTACGTATCAGAAATATATTATTTATGTCACATAATAAAGCAAATGTTAATATGAGGCAACTGAATTTTGTGTTGCTTTTAAAATAATTTTAATTGTTTTAATTGTGTGAACTAATTATACATGTGTGTGAATGACGACAGCTTTGATGGAGAGAATCTTGAACTGAACATTAGCTTCCTGCATGAGACTAAGTGCTGTTTGGCTCAAGAGCTCAGAGGAATGACAGCAGAACATTATCATAACATTACATACCTAACACTTCTTCTCTACTTATTGCTGTGTGCTTGAGACATAGTGGGGATGCATTAAAAATCTTTCCTATTCTGCCATCTTGCCCAGATCCTAAAGCAGGCCTCCTTCCAGGGGATAACCCAGTTTTCAGGTTTTGGATGGAGTGATCATTTTGGTTAAAATGATGTCCAACAAAAGGGGGTAGAGCAACTGTTTTCATTGTGTTTTTTGATGGAATATCTGTGTAGATTCATTCTGAAATGCAATTTTGACTGGTTCCCCAATGGAACATCTCTTAAACATGCAGTGGACTTCTAAGTAACTAATTTCCCTCCTGCAAACATCTACCTAATCCATATCCTTCCCCAAAAATCGACGTCATTTATGCATTGTTCCTTAAAATTGAACGCATGTCTCAGCTAATGCTCTCATGTATTTTTAAGTATCAAGTCTGTGAGATTACCTGTGCAGCTAAGTCTTTGCGGTACGTATCTGACTCTTGTAGAGCAGACAAACCTTGTGTCAAGAAGCAGGCTTGAGCATCCATCAGCTGCAACATCTGTGGGCAAATAGGGAAGAGGAGGGGAATTATCACATATATAGTTGTGGTAATTGCGACTTTGTGTGTAACGCTCGCAAAATTGCAGCCTTGAAAACTGCAACAGTTGCAGAGTGATTAAAAGCAAGTACATGGCAGAAAGACAAGTTCGTAAATCATGCTTAGTTACAATACCAGGCTTCAAAATTGCCACAGTTACAGAAAGATTACATTGTATCAAGCTCGGATGTACATTGCAGAAAGCCAAAATCGTAAATCCTGTTTCTATCAGCCTCATTAAATTGGAGCCTCTCAAGTCCTACGTGTAGCACGTTGCTATTAAATTGGAAGGGGCTGTGAGCTACGGGTTTGATTCGAAAATCGTAGCTCGTTCATAGAACAATCGATTTGCGGCCGTGCGGACAATCAAGTAGTGTATATCGTAGTTATGGGTTCAGAGGGAGCCAATGGAAAAAGAGATTGTTAGCGTTACGTCAGTGAAAAAGGGGAGGGTAGATTTCCAAGTCCTACATGCTTCAATTACGAATCGGATCCACAGGCCAGATATACTGCAACATTAATAAAGCAGTAAATATGATATTCTAATACATGCAAGTTACAGTATATATGTCTTAACACATTGATTGTAGGGATCGATATAACACAGAAATGAAACATGAAATAAAGTATTTTCTGGGACAGATTGACGGGCTTGAGAATGTTGTGCAATTAATTCTAAGACGTAACATCACTTTCCCTTATAATAAATGTACAGTAACGTGTTTTTATATGCATTACCATTGCTACGTGTTGGACTTTACCCCCCTTGCACGTCCTCTCAAGCCCACGTTGGGCTTTGGGCTCCATTTGCATGTTACGTGCTTGCTCGCGTGTGCCTTCTTAGCAATTTAATAGCTGAATTGAACAAGTAGCAGTTACGGGCATGGCAGATCAAAGGATTTACGGGCGCAAAGTTCAACGTTGCTCAACACGTAGACTATTCTCGGCTGTCCTGCATCTTAACACGCAAGTCCGCTGTGAGCTACGTTACAGGGCTAATTTAATACCCGTAACCTGTAAGTTGTGAGAGTGAGTGTGAGAGATTTTTGACGGGCAATTGACTAGTATAGTATAAGTATGGAGTATAATTTCTAAAATTACAATGTCTATGGAAAACAATCTGTAGTGTGGCAAATATGTTTTAACTTGCTTAAAAAGTCACAAGTTACATGGCAAGCTACATGGCAGAAAGCCTAAACCGTCAACCATGCACCCGTAAGTAACATTTCAGGGCTTGATCATGATCAATTAAGCAAGGCTGTAACAACCATTTTAGAAACAGCCAATAGTAAACGAGACCGTCATCATTACGTCAGTAAAACATGGACGTTAAACCCACAATCAATTAATGTTTAGAAGTACGATATGTGATCAGACTCGCAATCCAGCAATGTACAAAATAATAAAAATGAATGACGATACTGTTCTAGTTCATGTGGGTGGCCTGATATGTATTAACTTCTTGATTACCAAGATCACGGAAATTAAACGTTAAAAAAAAAAATTTATTGCAGATTTGCGAGCTTGAGACTGTAGTGCAATTAATTCTAATGTCTTTCATCGCTTTCCCTGTTTTTTAAAGTGCAGTATTGATTTTTTTATTTGAATTTATAGTGCTACGATCAGGTGTTTAACCCCCTTGCGAGTCCTATCTGTCACCCATAGGATTTTCTTCTACATTTGCCATTTAGGGGTGTTAAAACAATTGCCTGCTTCAGGAATTGTAGCAATTGAACAGCGATTTGCGATTGTAACATTTATGGGCTTGAAAGATCAAATGCTTAGCTGGGTCGGAGTTACAATTTTGACAACCGCAGGTATTTTCAGCCTGTAACCCGCAAATCGTTTGCAGGGATGCTAAAAGATGCCAATTGAATAGCAAATTATTTTACGGCTACATTACGGGCTCCAGTAACCAACAATTGCTAAATTGAAGAGGAGCCAAAGTTATTATAATGTTTTTTGTTTATAAAAAAAATTGAAAATTGCAGCTTTAAAACATAAATCTGTATGACTAGGCAGTTGTATATATACCAGATCTCTCAGGAAAATATCTTACATTTCTACTGTGTCTCTATAGAGTCAGACAAGGCATTACTAATACAATGGGATACACCTAACGGAGCACTTGCAAAACTGTGCCAAAAATGGACTTTGGATGCATGGTGCACCAGAGAAGGAATTTCAATGGACAACAGGTTCAAATATACTTTTATATTTTCCATTTAAAAACAATTGGTCATTATTTGTTTATAGGTTTGTTTATAGATTTGTGTTAGTATGGATTTGTTTTATTTGCCCACACTATAGAGTATGCACAAGGCTCTATGATCCTGTCCAAGCATTGATAAGTAAATCCATTCCTTACCTTCATGTTTTCTTGCCTTATCCACTAAAGAAAAAGCTCTAATTTAATGCAGTACTTTATCCTCAATAAGGCTACCTGTATCTCTATAAATGTAACTGCCTATACATTTAAATGATGCTTTTGAACTATAATTTTCTCTTTTTAAGAAAAATACTTTAACAGTAATGATAAAAACAGTATCTTACAATTCTTGACTAACCCATCATCCACTCTTTGAATTCCCTTTAGGGAGTCCAGGGTAAGGTATATTTATATAGACATATGCAAATACAAAAAAGTTAGGAGCCAAATTAATAGCATTTAGCTTCCTTGTTTCTAGGTATTAAGCCCTATCGGACCTTTCTTGTGGCCTCAGCCCAGACTTACAAATTGCAGAATGTCAAATTTCTTCTTCCCCTGAATCACATTAATCTGTAAGAAATAAAAAAAGACTGATTTAAGTGTGCTAGAATTTAATGAAAACATATAGATAACACTAAAGAGGATGAACACTCAATGTTTATATGTTTGTGACTTATACAGTATAAGAAACTAGCAATATTAACAGCTTTGTAAGCAATAAGCATCAAAAGTATTTTAGACAAAATATTGCTTTTAGAAGCCTACTAGAGTATATGGGCTATTAAGCCTTTAATCCTTCCTGTTAAGTTAATTATTGACAGGTACAGATTAGAAAAAACAGGATTTATATTTTGTAATGCAACTACTTGTGTCTGAGTGGATATAAAAAGTCTACACATCCCTGTTAAAATGTCAGGTTTCTGTGCTGTAAAAAAATTAGACAATTATAAACCATTTCAGAACTTTTTCCACCTTTAATGTGACCTATAAACTGTACAACTCAATTGAAAAACAAACTGAAATCTTTTAGGTGGAGGGAAGAAAAATAAAAAATAATAATATGGTTGTATAAGTATGCACACCCTTAAACTAATACTTTGTTGAAGCACCTTTTGATTTTATTACAGCATTCAGTCTTTTTGGGTATGAGTCTATCAGCGTGGCACATTTTGACTTGGCAAGATTTGCCCACTCTTCTTTGGAAGCAGAGCTTGTTAAGATTAAGATTTTATCTAAAATTCCTTTTTTGCCCATCACATATATAGTTGTCGTAATTGCGAGTTTGTGTGTAATGCTTGCAATTAACGCCGCAAGTTGTGAGCCTTACACACAAATTCGCAATACTCACGCAGATGCACATTGTGCACCGAGAGCTGTGCATGTGCATTGCTCACTGAATGCCGGGCATACCCATTGCGCGGCAAATGATGTAAATTCGCAATGCGCAGTGAAAGCTGCACGTGGGCAATTCACATTGAAGAAGACACAGGGGGGGGGGGAAGGAGACACAGAAGAGGGAGAGAGGGGGAAAGGAGACACGGGGGAGTGAGAGAGGGGGAAAAGAGACACAGGGGAGTGAGAGAGGGGGGAAAGAGACACAGGGGAGTGAGAGAGGGGGGAAAGAGACACAGGGGAGTGAGAGAGAGGGGGAAAGAGACACAGGGGAGTGAGAGAGGGGGAAAGAGACACGGGAGAGAGAGGGGGAAAAGAGACACAGGGGAGGGAGAAAGTGGGAAAGGAGATACAGGGGAGGGAGAAAGTGGGAAAGGAGATACAGGGGAGGGAGAAAGTGGGAAAGGAGATACAGGGGAGGGAGAAAGTGGGAAAGGAGATACAGGGGAGGGAGAAAGGAGATACAGGGGAGGGAGAAAGTGGGAAAGGAGATACAGGGGAGGGAGAGGGGGAAGAGACACATGGGAGGGAGAGGGAAGAGAAGAAACCCAGGGGAGGGAGAGAAGAAACCCAGGGGAGGGAGAGAAGAAACCCAGGGGAGGGAGAGAAGAAACCCAGGGGAGGGAGAGAAGAAACACAGGGGAGGGAGAGAAGAAACACAGGGGAGAGAGAGGTGGGAAAGAGACACAAGAGAGGGAGAGGGGGGAAAGAGACACAAGAGAGAGGGAGAGGGGGGAAGAGACACAAGAGAGGGAGAGGGGGGAAAGAGACACAAGAGAGGGAGAGGGGGGGAAGAGACACAGGAGGGAAACAGAAAAATAAAATATTATCCCGTCATTTGTGACGGGCAAGTGACTAGTGACTTACATAATTGCCAACATTGGGCCCTATGCTAATTGGGCAGTGTAAACTGCATTATAACTGTAAATCTGCAGGGAGAGCTTTTTCCCCTTGTTACACCTTGATTTGAATCTTTTGCTCCCCCACATTATGGCACTTAGTCCACATCAGTAAATCCTTCCTTTGGCGCAAGAGATTTTAGTATAGGGCGTACCCAAACAAAGCGTTAGGGATGAGAAATGGCTCCAGTAGGCAATAGAAAATGAGAAGGTAATCTTGTCATCTTTTAGCCCTGCAAAACTCAATGGAAATGTTTGCCGTGCTTCTCAGCTTTGACGTGCAACAATTCTCTCACAATGTTTTATGGATGAGAGAATAGCATAGCTAGGTAGCATACCCTGTGCCACTCATAATTGCTATTGACAGGATTAGCATAGGGTCCATTCTTAGATTGCTTCCGAAACTGTAGATGTCCTTTAATACATAACAAGCAAAAATCACTGATATGATAACTTTCTGTCCAGTGAGAGTGACCTCTCAATTCATTTGTTTCTTATAAAATCTGTCTATGTCTCTCCTTGTTCACCTCACTCAGACACATACTCTTCGCTATATATTTATTTTCTCTTACCTGAAGGGCATAGTCCAAGGCTCTCTCTCTGAATGCTCTTCGAGATACCTGCACAGCGTTTGCGGCTTCTTGCACCTCCTGGGCTTTCCGGCGGGGCGTCTCTGCATTGTGATGTAGTGCATTCTCTAAACCCTCCCGGCAGCGCTCCATCTCCTTGCGGCTGTCACGGAACGAGCGCAAGTCTCTGAGATACAGAAGATTAGAGGGAGACAGAGTGACATGAAATTCTTCAGAGAAAAACTAAATACTGAGAAAATAATAAAAAGACACTGTCACAAACAGAATAAGAATAAGACTTTCTGAAAGATAGTTATTGAGGCAGAAATCACTTGGAGACGTTCACTGAAGAAAGTCATAAAGAACACAATAGAGCAGTAGCGGAGCTAGAGAATGGAGGGCCCTGGTGCAAAAAATATTTTTGACCCCCAAGGGGTGGTTGTAAATTTTAACTTTGCGCTAGCCACCCATACCAGTTCACTCAGTGCCCCTCCCCAAGACCCCTTCCCATAACAGTTCCCTTAAATGCAAAGAAAAATGTAATTGTAATCACGCATTGTTTGTACTGCATTGTTATACAAATCAGCAGCTCTGAATAGTGATTAACTATTACCACATTGGTGAGGTTATTAGTGACACAGTATGCTCTTTATCAAGCTCTTCAATCTACTAGACACACATTAGCATAATGGAGCTGCATAAATAATGCTGAATATTTCAGGAATGATGATGTACGGTCATAAAAATGTCTAACACAATGTAATAAGAGCAATCCCACTTGGATCCACATTAAAGCCACCAAGACTTGAAAGTGTTCGATTATGCTAACTAGGCATGTTACTCATACTATTTGAGCATGCTTTCCATCCCTCACCACAATATATAATTAAGCACATGATAGAACATTATTAGGAGAGGTTATTTTCATGTCATATATGTTTAAAATACCCAAGCTCAATTATCTAAGACTTTTACTCAATGTGTTTAATAATAACAACCTATTGCAATTTATATGTATACTTCATTTCTGAAATAACTGGGACTCTTCCTGTGTCACTTCAATATACTGATAAGAACACCAATAGTATCAAAATTTGCTGAAATTCAATTGATTATGTATTGCAAAATAACATATTTAAACCTCATCTGATCCTTGAAAACTTTCGCCAAAATAAATGATCGAAGGTCTTGTAATGTCATGTTATACCCTACACCTGTAATCAAAGTTTAATCCATGTATCTATATTCTTCAAATGTGTTAGGAAAGGTCTTGGCATCTAAGATTAGCTATTTCTTTTGAATAATTTATAGACATTACCAATAGTAAGTCAAAATTACAAAGAGTGCCACCCTGATTAGGAGTTACAATCACACTACATATATGAGAAATAGAGCTAATCTTAAATAGATGCACTCACTGACTCAAGGGAGTAAAGGTATTATAAGACTTAACCTTTATTGGTATATCTAAAAAATATATTAAGTGCTGTATAAAAATAAATTGTGCAGTGGGTAGTGGAAACGACTTATACAAAGTAGTATGGATACATGCATATAAATAGGTAAAACAGGGTGTCATAGCATAGTGTTTAATCCAGATATCAGACTTCTCTAGCCCCCATCCCATGAACGGGTTGTTAGATTTTCATTAATCGTATGTATTAAGAAACCTTACCTCTCAATATAAATCCTTTAGACAAACCAAAAAGTTATAATCAAAGTACTTTTAGTGAGGTGAAAGAGGTTATATATTGGATTGCCCTATACTAGTAGGGATCACTAGTACTGTTAGCAAAGTTAAAGTTAGTAAAATTTCACTAAGATGTAAGTGCAGCTAACTACAAAAGGCAACTTGTGTGTAGCATATCTCACTGACGCGTTTCGCATTTCCGCTTTGTCATAGAGGAGAGCAAGAAAAGCACTAAATATCTCTCATTATTGATTAGACAGAAAATATAAATATGATTAGTAAAGATGCACAATGCTTGTGCTGCAAGATATTTATGTATTTTCTATGTCATAGTTAACTTAAATGAGGTGGAGAAGATGTGGTCCATGTGACCCTTGTAATATTTTGGCACATTGCATTACATTAGTGTGCAAGGGACAGTGTCAGGCTAATATAAAACAAATGTTGCAAGGAAAATGTACTGTGTGGGCCCCAGATACAAATAAAAGATTGCTTCCTTTGTTTAAAACGAGGAATAGAAAATACTGAAGTCTTATATCAAGAGAACCATGGTATGATTTAGAGATCAACAGAAAGAGACAGAGATATTGATAGACAGACAGAACATAAGCTGGAGAATCACAGGCAATTGGTTGTGGCAGAGCATCTCACTCCTTTAGAAGATGCAGTAGTTTGTGTTTGAAACTCAGCTGGATGGATTCAAGGAGCTCCTGGGGAAAGATAAAGAAAGAGTGAGAGAGAAAATAACAGAAATACACAGAAGGGGACAGCCAGCAGTGTGAAGAGTTAAACTACTAGAATCACAAAACTTTGCAAGTGCTAATCACTGAAGGCTGTTATTTATATTTCTTACAGTGAATATTGTCACTACAACTTCAGTGAAGAACAACATGGGATAAAGAGACAAGGAAAGAGATAGGGAAAGAAAACAAAACCAGTGTCAGAGAAGAAGACAATGTGTAGTAGGAAACAATACCATGTGATGATCGATTATCTTATTGATACCGTCTGAGAACTGCTCCAAGCATTCCTAAGAGAGGTGACAGGAGAATCAGGGTGAGGTCATAAAAGAGCAGAACATGGGAAATAAAACATTACATTTAGCTTATAAAACAGTTTGAACCAAATACTGATGTCCATATTCACTAAAGGACTGCATATAACATTATTTACACAGTCTAAGAACATTTCCATTATTAACCCATGTTATTCTTAGATCAATTTAATAAAAAATTTGCCTGGTCCTGAATTTCAAATCTAAAACCTGGAGAAATAAAAGCACTTTTACACCAGGAATGAAAGACTATGCTAACATCTGGGTCTTTCTTCAGCAAACCACTTTAGAGATTGAGGACATAGACTATTACAAACTGAAAAAAGTATTCAATTTGACTAATAATGAATTCATAGCATTAAAAGAATTGGAGAAGTGCAAGGAGATACAAATTAAGCCTGCGGATAAGGGAGGTAACATTGTCATCATGAATAACGAGGAATATAGAGATATGTGTAGCAGAATTTTGGGAGATAATAGCACATACAAGGTGATCCAAAAAAATCCAACCAACGAGTACAAGACACTCTTGAAAACTATTTTGGATAATGCAATGAAAGAGGACCTTATTGATGAACAAACTTATGGGTTTTTATACCCCAAATTTCCTACTATCTCGATTTTCTATTCCCTCCCTAAAATTCATAAAAAGAAATCACCAATCCCTGGTAGGCCTATTGTATCCGGCACTGATAACCTGTCCCATAACGTCAGCATGTTTATTGACCACTATCTGAGAGAATTGGTAGAAAGTCTCCCCTCTTATGTCAAAGATACAAATGACATTTTAAAAACAGCTGGATGACCTCCATATACCTGAATCAGCATGGCTAGCCTCTATAGATGTGGAGGCATTATACAGCAGCATACCACATGGGTACGGTATAGAGGCCCTAAGTTACTTTCTAAGTATGAAAGGTGTTACTCACACAAAATTTAATGGACTTCTTTTGGAACTTTTGGAATTCGTGTTAAAACACAATTACTTTACGCATAATAACAAATGGTATCACCAGCAAAAAGGGACAGCCATGGGTACACCATGTGCTCCCAGTTATGCCAATTTGTTCCTGGGCTGGTGGGAAGAGAAATTTGTTTTCCATGAATCTACATCCTCACTCTCTGAGCACGCATTAGTATGGCGGCGCTATATTGATGATGTGTTAGTGGTTTGGACAGGCACTGAGTTTGAATTTGAACAATCACATTCCTAGATCTGTTGATAACCAAAGATGAGGAAGGAAAGATATCAACCACTACTTATAGGAAGGATACTGCCACGAACTCTCTGTTGACTTGGGATAGCCAGCATTATGAACCCCTTAAAAGGGGGATACCAAGAGGTCAATACCTTCGAATAAGGAGGAATTGCAGCTCTGATGCAGAGTTCAAACTAGAGGCAGATAAATTAAGAACTAGATTTAGAGACAGAGGTTACTCAAATAAATGTCTCAAATCTGCCTTTAACTATGCATCTAACTGCAAGAGATCTGAACTTTTGAATGGCCCTAGCAAGAATACAGATAAGGAAAGCAAACTATCTCGCTGTATTATGACTTTTGGCTATGATTCCGAGGCTATCAGAGACATTTTATCTAGACATTGGCATTTATTGAGGAGTGACGAGGATCTAAAAGATGTTCTAACACCAAAGGCCTCCATCACATACCGTAGGGGCAAGAACTTGAAAGATAGACTGGTCCATAGTTCTTTTAATGAACAGAAACCAGGGACCTGGTTAAAACCCCTAACAGGGTGTTTCAAATGTAGCAGATGCAAATTCTGCAGGTATGTTACACCTTTGAAAATATATGAGCATCCTATTACTGGGGAAAAATATAAGATAAAAGAATTTATGAACTGTTGTTCTACGGCGGTTATCTATGTGGCCACCTGTATTTGCAGGAAGATCTATGTAGGAAAAACGAGGCGCCAGCTGCGCCGCAGGATTGGTGAGCATATCTACAGTATCAAGAATGCATTGGATACACCAATTGCCCGCCATGTCAAGTATTGTCACAACAATAGAAGTGAAGTTCTATCTTTTTGTGCAATAGACCAGGTCCATATAGGCCCAAGACAGGGTGACCTGGAGAGAAAATTACTACAATGTGAGGCACGCTGGATATACCAATTGAAGGCCCAAGCACCTTATGGACTTAATGAGGGGTTTACTTTTACGCCCTTCATCTAGTACTTTGTCTTTCTCTCTTTTTATGTATATAATTTTTTCTGTCCACCTTTTGGTAGGCCTTGTTGTCTCATAGACACTTTGTACACTTCAACCCTCACAGAGTCTCAGTCTGCTTCACAATCAATATATAATATTTTTTCTGTTCACCTTTTGGTAGGCCTTGTTGTCTCATAGACACTTTGTACACTTCAACCCTCACAGAGTCTCAGTCTGCTTTACAATCATGTATATTCACCCCAGTGAGTATTTGTTCTCCTCTTTCTGCCCCTCACTTTTTGTTCATCCCATTAGTTGGACCTTCAGTACATTAGCACCCTTTTTTTTTTTTTTTTTTTTTTACATAAGTAATCTGCTATAGGCACCTATCACAATAGTCAACACATACCTTAGAGTATATGTTTATCCCTTTAGCACTAGCTTTCCAGCTTTATTTACACATCTTATATCACTTAACACTTTGAGACTTCAGTCCCCTTATATAGATTTTGTCTCTTGGTCTCCCACTCTTTACTATATAATGGAGCTTACTTTTCATTTATATAACGGCCTTCCACTCTTGGTACCATTTTTTGTTTTTATCTTTTGTTAACTCACATACTTTAAATGCAATAGTTTTCACACTACACTTCTTATTACTAGCCTTCCTAGCTTGTCTATATGACCTATGCATTGATACCATAACAACTGCATTGGTTTTCATTAGCGTTTGAACATCCATCTCAGTGGCCTTTTGTATATACCAACGGAATTTCTATGCCATTTGCATTATTTTTTTGACCCGTTACGGACAATACATGTACTACTTTCATGTTGCCTTGGTGACAGCTCCCTATATAAAGCTCTCAGAGACAGCGTTATACAATTTTCCTTTGACAAAGACGTGATACGTCAAAACGCGTCAGGCTCCTAGCAACCACGCTGCGTACGTCATCACGTTAGACGTGCGCATGCGCGTTGCAAACCTAGCGGCCGAGCTTTCCAGGAAGCGCGAATCTGCTACAGTTATGGCCTAGCTTAAAGCCCCTTATATCCCACTAGTGGCATAATATGTCTGCAAGTACCTGATATTACCTCCTGTACAACTTTTAAGTTGGGGAACAGCCTTCATTTTGCACACACATCTCTAGGTACTTTTTGTACCATATGGCAGCTAGTTACTTATTAGTGCACACAGACACAGCTTGAATCCTATGCTGTGTAATATATAGCTGTTCTTGATAACTTTATTTGTGCTCCAGGTTGAGCTTTTTTCAAACTCTGCCTATATAGGTACAACTTCTTGGTACCTTTATTAAAGTACAATAGGTTTATCAGTAAGGCATCCTTTTTCCTATACCTTATGTTTTTGCAAGAATATTGCTTTATTTAAGTCATCCTCTAGATATTTGGAGGATATTCATTTCAGCATAAGGGTGCTTTGTATATACATCACTTATAATATTATAGGGCTTTTTTGCCCTGGGAACTTTTTGCCAATATCTTGGCTTGCCCGCTAGGTGTGAATAGCAATACCCACTCACTTTAGAGTCCCACATTGCACAATACTAGTGCTACAGGGTTACTTGCTATTCCCTACATCTGCCCTTTTTTTATTCCCCTTATTAGTGTTTTTAATATCCCTTGCTTTTAAAGACGCCGCTGTCATGTATTTAATAAAATTTATTTAGTTCATATTTATCCCGCCATTTTGTACACTGGTCCTGAATTTCCAAAATAGGCTATGTATATAAGGTACCTTTTTTATATATATTTACTACTGTGCTAGTACAAGTTGTTTCTATAGTGAATTTCCCAACTTTTTTGCTGCTTCTTGATACTGAACCCTGTTGTTAAGACTGTGAAGAAGAATGTGTTCTTTGCTAATCATTGGCTCTCATTGCGAGCCTCTCCCCCCCCACTGTACTTTACGGGCCTCGCTTCGGCGCTCATTGCGCATGCGCAAGCCCGTAACTTTTAACATAGCGTTACCAACAAACTCGCAATTTCGACAACTATATATAATGGACAGTGAAAAAGTGAGCCTGGGTTAAAAATAGTATCTACAACTCCTTTTTTTTTCCGTTCAACCCTGTTTGTATACATCATTCCTGTGCCATCTTGAAATTATTTTTTAATATTTGGATGTGTAGCATATTGGATTCTGCTTCCTGGCTTTTTCACACAAATAATTGAACTGAAGGTCCCCTTTGTGGCATTTTGACTACCCTGCCAAGTAACAATGCCAAGTATTTACTCAGTATCAGCAGAAGAATAACAGGCCAATGGTTTAATGGCTGTGTTCACCTTCCCTTTTATAATAAGGTCCATACAATATACAAAAGTTCCTGTAAACTTAATTTAGTGAAATACATCAAATTTAAAAATAAAGGTATAAATATTACTGAGCGACAATAAGTAGAATGAATGCTATCAAGGCAAGGTGATTTATTTATTTTGAATTTATTATAACTATTTATATAACTATTAAATGACACAGAAATATGTTTTTTTCTCTGTTCCGAAAGTAGATATCTGAGAATGTGTTCTAGTTTGTTTCTTTTTTTTTTTTAAAGGTGTTTAAACTGTTCTTAGGGGCTTGCCCTCTGTCAGCGAATGAGATCTACAGATTAATGTATGGCTTCTGCATTTCCTGTGAGTTTGAATGACGTTTAAACCGTTTTTTTTTTAATTCAAAAACAACTTTTGTAATGTTTAAAGTGTTATCTTGTTCTCTATTACACACGTAAAATGTGTTCCATGTCCATTTAACCATTATTTGTGTAAATATATGCTAGAATTTGGAATCTCATCTTTCAGAGACTAAAATTGTGTTTTTATCATGACATTTTATTTAGCTATTATCTATTTATGTATTTCTAGCAGTATAAAAATGATAAAATAAATCACATTATATATATATATATATATATATATATATATATATATCTATATATATATATATATATATATATACAGTTATATATCAAACAACACTTTTAAATTATGTTAATTTCATCATGCAAATCATATTTATTCTGCAAACACTTTATTTTCAGATTAACATTTGACTGTAAATGTAAAGAACCAGAGTGGCCATATATTTATAATAAACTATTTTGAAGAAATACTAAAAGTATGCAAAATTATTTTAGAATGGAGACTTAAATAATACAGCTTTTAATATATTACCTTTTAGAATAAATTATGCTGCCATGCGACTACCATTTGACTGCACAGGAAGTTTCTATTTGTAAAAAAGGAAAGCTGCCAGAGCTTTCAATAATAAGAATGGAAAGCTCATTAATTTACCAAGACATACTTCCTGTCAGACAGAATCAACTGACAAAAGAAAGTTGATTCTTGCGTTAAAGAATCTAAAAATACAGAAATAGTAGAAAAACATTGACTACCATATTCCTTTAAAAATACCAGTTGATCTCATACTATAAATTTCATGGAGACCATACAATAATCTGTTCTTCATGTGCTCTTCTTTCTAAATATTTTATATTAACTTTATTTTTTTTCTGTAATTAGATTGCAAATTCGAGTTTCTAGCCGATTCCTTAATTGATAGCATACATAACAACACATACACTATGACAATGAGGGGATTTCTGCCATTTCAGCTAAGCTTCCTAGTTTTTCATTGATGCTGGAGGCAAGTCTCCTTGGCAGTCCCGTGAGATTAGGGAGATAAGTAAATGGTGTATATATAAAGGCTTGTTGTTTGTGTTTAGCCGTTCAG
Source organism: Discoglossus pictus (assembly GCA_027410445.1). Lineage (NCBI taxonomy): Eukaryota > Metazoa > Chordata > Amphibia > Anura > Alytidae > Discoglossus > Discoglossus pictus. The sequence continues at coordinate 165,983,799 of CM050167.1, read as the reverse complement.
TCGTGCGCGTCTCTCAGTAACCCTTTGGACAGCAGCATTCCAGGCACATCAAGTTGTGCTTATCCTTAAGGTTTTCTTGGCAAAGATACTGGAGTGGGTTGCCTGTTCCTTCTCCTGTGGACCACAATTTGTCTGACCTCCCTGCTATGACCTTCCCAACTTGGGTGACCCTACATGGTATAGTTCACAGCTTCATTGAAGTTTACAAGCCCCTTCACCATGATGAATGTAGTGATCAAGAAGGGTTAATAAAGGTTACAGTGGAGCAATTCTGATGGTGCTAATGGTTTCAGTTAGACTTTGCAGCATAATTACTCCACTTTTATACATATGCCTCTGTGTAAGAAGCTTGTGATCTCTGTAGAAGAGAGGCAGATCCCAGGGTGCAGGGGGGGGAGAGGAAGGCCTGGGAAGTTGAAGCTGCCTTCATAAACTAAGAGGAATGTAATAAAAGTAATATAGAGACAGATAACTTTGTAATGCAGGTGCTCTAAGTGAGGACATCTGCTTTAAATCAGCTGCAGGAACTTTTTCCCTTAGTTCTACACTAATGTAAATCTTTCACTCCCCCAGATTAGAGCACTTAGTGCACAGCTGTAAGTCCTGTTTTAGACACAACAGATGTCTGGCAGGGAACAGCCAAACCAAGCTTTACAGAGGAGACAGGGCCCTAGGAGCCAATAAAAATCGTGAACATCATAAATCACATAATGAGTGGGAAGTGCAGTAACTGGCTACAGCAAGAGAACAAAGATATATATATATATATATATATATATATATATATATATATATATATATATATATATATACACACACACACATACATACATATACACACACACACTATAAATATAAATTATATATATATATATATATATATATATATATATATATACACACACACAAGTGAATGTTTTTTAATTAATATATTTTGATATTAAAAAGATGTGACAATAGTATTTCAATAAATAAAGATGTGTTTATTTTGCTTTTTCAGGGATTAGCATAGGGGCCTAAGTTTGAGCATGCTCAGTACCTGTATCTGTATTGCATACTCCCCTATGACTAATACTTGGCGTAGCTGTTCAGTTTCTTCCGTTAGCTGCAGTTCATCTCCCATTATTTTTTATTTTATTTGCATTCTTTAACCAGCACTTGTACTGAGAAATTTCACAGCACCTTTTCTAAATGTCTGGAAACAGGCGACCCAAAACGTGTATTTCAGAGCAATGATATCAGGCAAACATATCCTTCCTCCTCATCACACATCCTCTATTTCCAACCACAGCACACATCCTCTCTCTTTGGCCACATGATAAATCTCCCCTTATATTCTCTCCACCTCTGCACAGTTAACCCTTTTACTTCTAACATTATGGTGAAATGTCACGTGCCCACAAAGACATTGAAGTGAATGTCTTCATAAAAAAAAAAAAAAAAAAAAAAAAAAAAGGAGTTATGCAGGTTCCACCTTGTAGTGCGTAGTTAAGTAAGGGCAAAAGATCAGTAAATTCCAGTTTCATATTAAATAAAATAAGATCAGTGTGCAGTGCTCAGAACAGATTCTGGCTAAAGCAACAAATATGACTTCAGTTTGGCACTGAATAATTGCCCAGTTACTGTTTTTGGTGCATTCCAGTGCACACTAAAAAATAGGTTTGAAAATGTTACGTCTAAAAGCATAATTAAATAGAAAAAGTAATACAGCTAATTTTTAATTAGAAAAAAAATGTTTTGATGTCTCTACCGGACCCTGAGAGATCCATGATACATTGTTGGAAGTTGTGTGTGTTAGAGAGGAGTTTACATTTCTAGAGAGTTATAGCTGCATCCTTTGATGCAACATCCTGCTTCTTAGCCAGTGAGAGGGAAGTGGTTTGGTGTCAATTCCAATATTATGCTATTATCAAACAAAGGCACTGCACTTATGCCAGTTCCCTTCTTCCCTACCCCTCAATTGATTCCTGTACTACTAAACAGTCTTCAAAAACTCAGATTTTCCCAAAAATGTTTTATACCCATGGCTTACACAGCTGCTAATAGTGTTAGGTTGGTACATACTTGACAAACTAGCTTCCTTTTTCTTGAACTGCAGTGATCCTTTAAGTATTACTGTACTACTTAACAAAACCCGATTTAGCTGCAAATTACACTTTGTAAAAATGGCACTTAATTATAACCATAAAGTACATGTTAAGGTAGTAGTATGAAAATACTAATGATAGGTTCACAAGTAAAAGCACATGTATTTGCTAGCTTTAATAGTTATTCCATTTAAGAGACATTTTGAGTTCACACTGTACATACTGAGTCTCATGATATGTATTGCCTTTTGACAACTAAAACATTTTAATACCTGTGGTGCTGATGGAATGGTTTTAACAAAGTTATATTTCTGAATCACACGACAAAGTAAAACAAAGAAGTTAGTAGGAACTGTGTATATTTGGGTGCTTTCAACCTGAGCTCACTTTGAGGAACTTTATCCCATGTGATTGTAATATTCATACTTCTCAGACCTGCAAATAACATAGCAGTGAAGCAAAATCAGTTCTAAAATCGACCTATTTGTGCTTACGGTAATAATGAACAAAACAGTAAAAAGGCAGAGGTTGTGTGCATTGCCTGCAAACCATGTGTATTTCTTTTTTTCCCCGAGACCTTCCTATTTTGGTTGAAGCCTGGCATAGTGGGTACATTTGGCTAAAACATAGTAATAACAAAAATAATATTTATTTGAGTGGTTAGTGGCCAGCATGCTTCAAATAAGATTTTTGATTTATTAAATCAGATTTTTGCTTATAGCTACCTTAAATTGAATGAGAATCATCTTTTATTTTTTTTTCTGCCATTTACCGTTTTGGATCACAAGCTTCTGCAATGGATATTGTAATGGGAGTTGAGGAAACTGCTAAATATTGACATACATGTGAATATTGGTAACCCATGCTCTAAATATAGACAATTATTAATGGTTTGAATAAAGTGTTTAAAGGTCCTCTGTACTATGGGAAAATGTCCCATTTGTGAATATTGTAACCTTCATTAGCTATATAATTTCATGAGCATTACCATTTTTAGAGAAAACTTTAATTCTAGCAGATTTTACTTGTGCTAGAAGGCTTTCGTGTTTGATGCCTTCTATACCTGATGCTGGACTAGAGTCTTAAGGAGTGTGCTCTGCTAATTGGTCCACCTATTCAAAAGTGGGAGAGGAGGTAAGGGGGTTTGTTGTATCATTGGATGATTCTGATCAATCTTTAGCATTTGACAGCCCCCCTCCCTTTTTCATTGCAGACTCCGCTTCCCAGCTTTGCACTAGTCCCTCAGGCCTTGAACAGGAAGAATTATAGTCATGTCCGTCACTGTACACTAACAGAGTCTCTTAAAATGTATTGTGCCTTTATGATTTTAGTTATGTAGCTACTAATACAGCTGGTTAGTTGCATACATCAAAACATGAGTTTTTCCTAACTGAATTGTTTTTTTTAAGGGAGACAGAATGGACACTGATCTTTTGTTGGCTATATACAAGTATATACAAACCATGGTTATATACTCACTTTCAGCATGGTGTCTCCTGGGGAATGTTGATACAGCTCACGCAGAGCACAAACAAAATGGCGACTGGCAGTACAGTACTGACGCCCTCCATCTGTCATGACAGAGGAGAGCTTGACCAGCTGAAATATAAGGATGAAGAAAAGCTATGAAATACGTGTTTCTTCTGTTTGCAAAATATGTTGGGCCACATATGTTCTAATTTTTCTGATATTTTCCACTTCTCATTATCACCTACCAAATAGTATATGAATCCTTTTCTCCCACATATATTAAGCCCCCATATCTGTGCTGTAGGCGAGTGTTTCCTAATATTATCCACATACATTAACCGTATTATTTAATAGTAATCTCACTGTCATCCCCAAATATTCCACAAACACTATGGCTCTCACTTTTTCCAGACGGGACTCCAAATCAGATACTTCAGACTCCACCTCTTCCATAGCCGCCCTAAAAAAAATACAGGTATCAAAATGCATATAATACACAGACAATGATGCTGTATATATCATCATTTATATAAGTCAGTTATATTAATGCTTTCTAAGACACATGATACAGGAACTACATGCAGCAACTCAGAGCAGCATGAAGGGATAATATAAATGATGTACAATTATCTTTTTACAGCACATACTGGCTTGTACATATACCAACTCTGTCGCTACCTCAGAGACAAAATATTCAGACTTTCAGATTATTCCTGGGTAGAATAAACCATTATGCAAAATAGAAATGTGGTTAAAGCATCAAGGGAAGAGGGCACCACATAAATGTTCCATTGCTGGATTTAACATGGACCATATGGCGCAAAACTGCAAATGGTGCACCCAACCAGGTTCCACAAAAAGGGGCTTCACAATAAATGAAAACAATTACATATACATTATATATATATATATATATATATATATATATATATATATATATACACACATATACACACACACACACACATACACAATAATGCATTTTTTTCTGATTGTAAGGCTTAGTTATTCAAAAATGACTACAGGGGTCCTTTAAATCCATAAAAAGAAAAGTGCACTGCCTATTTATTGACTAGACTTGACTGCCCTTGTTCCTCGCCGAGGTCCATTCCCTATTGCGACCGGGAGTGAAGTAAGAAGATGACAATTGCATTCTTCAGAACTGAGAGGACTTTCTACAGGCATTCTCTAGTGATATATCCACTTTTACTCACTTTGTGAGTGTAGTTTTATTTGTTTACTTTGAAGTTGGGGAGGGGGGCACTTTTCCTTTATTTTTATATTTTCCAATTTGAAGACTAGCACCTGCTGAAAAAGCTTCAAGCCTAGCCTTCACTTAAGGGACCACTGTACTGTATGTACAAGCAAGGCTCATATGTTTGTTTGTCATGCATAGGGTATTAAAACCAATATTCAGTTTAAAATAAATAAAATGTAACACTTTGTCTTAGCTTTTAATTAGGATGTTTTCTCCTCAAGGGGTGTGGCCAAATCTTCCTGTGTGCTGGATTAAAAATAAAAAGTCTGACCAGCATAGATTCTGCTTCAGACTTAGCATGCTCAGTAATGGGGGCAGAGCTATGATGGCTCAAGCGTTATCACAGGGTGGGGCCTGTGGGGCAACTACAAGAATACAACAAAAGAGCTGTGGGAGCTAGTGATGGGATGGGCCAGTGACATCAGCCCTGCCTGTTTCCAAGCTCTGTGACTTTTGTTTATATTAAACTAGCGAATTGCCCATCAAAAAATGACGGCAATAAAATTCTAAGCCAGGCAATGCTGTTTGCCACACAATGCAAGGCTATGGGCCCTCTGAGCACCTTCGGCGCTCATTGCGAGCCTCTCCCGTGTACTTAATAGGCCTGTGTAGTTTAGGTCCCTACTGCCTTGGGTTAAGGGTTAGTGCCTGCAATGAAATTGTAAGGCTGGCAATGCTGGTTGTCATACAATGTGAGGTTTTTGGTCCTCGTTTGTTGTATTTTCAAAGTCCTACATTCCCTGCGTGGTTAGTGTAAGGGTTACAGTTGGCGCTGCAGAGCCTCGTTTTCATCTTGGTTTCAGATTTTTTTACGTTTTTCGGACTGTCCATCCTCGATTTTAAGCAAGGACCTTGTGCTTTTCCAGTATTGTTAGATGTAGCATGACTGGCTAAAGCAGAATAGGAAGAAGTGAAGCGTAGTTCAAGGCAGGCATGAAGAACAGATGCATTACATGTATGTGGTATGTATATGTATAAGGCTGTATAGCTTTTCACATTGTTCTTAACTCTGCAACAACTCAACCCTCACACACCTCCACCCCCTTTACTCAGAGGCAGCTAATCAGTGTGCAGTACACTCAATGACATACATTTGGGGAGGATTTTGTGCATCTGGCAGTCAATTAATTGAATACTAGTAAAACAAATGACCCCCTGTGCCTGGAGCGCTCTTCCATGACCATGCATGGTAAACAGAGGTCACTGTAGTCCTCTACCAATCCTGTTCCCCATTTAATGTTTACCCTCCACACAATAAAAAATAGCACATTTATAGGTAACATTTTCTAATTTCCTCAGTGACCGTTGTGAAGATCACTTTGTTACTGTCTGTTCTCTAGCCAGGAGACTCTCTAATTGTGCAGCCATTTGTCTAATCACTGCTGAGCTAGGCACAGTTAAATGTGTGCCCAGTAGTAAAACAGACACATAGTAATTGAGGTTAAAAAAATACTTTCAATCCATCAGGTTCAACCTTTTAAGTTATCCTCTGATCTGCAATATGCCGATTAGTTGTTAATTAATTGATCCAGAGGAAGGCAAACAGAAAAAAAAACAAGTGAAACTTGAAAAAATTCCTTCCTGACCCCAGATACTGGCAATCGGATTCCTCCCTGGATCAATACTTCCTCTCTAATTATCCAGATTAACCCTAAATGCCCTTTTGAATTAGAAATAAATCCAATCCCCTTTTAATGTTATCTATCAAATCTGCTGTCCCCACCTCCTTTGGTAGAGAATTCCACAGATTAACCACCCTTACTGTGAAGAACCCTTTTCTTTCTTTAAGGTGGAATCTTTTTACTTCTATCATCTTGTGGCCATGACAGGGTACGGATTTCGCTTTGTGGGACTTGCAAATTGGTTCCCTCCACTGGGAAGTACCTCCCCTAGACCCATCCCGGGGAGAACAAGCCAAGCCCAATTGGCTCTAATCACCCACATCTGCTCTTAACGCCCCCGCCTCCCCAGCCACATGGAAAATGTGATATAGAGATTGCTGTAAGAAATAAAGGTTGTTGTTACTTCAAATACATAGATGATGGTGTGTTTCATTTAACAGGAAGGCTTTTATTATTTTTCCTGAGCTAAAGCACATGTACATGTTCCTGATCCGTTAGCCAGATACAGAGCAGCCCATTCCTTCAACAAAGATTGCTTATTTAGAGGGGAATTCCTGTGGCCAAAGGCAGAACTGCTTTGTGTTTAATTCTGCAGCCTACTTCCTAAACAGCAGTGTTTTTAATCCACTACCCAAAACTTATATTTTTGCACTTGCAGTTATTGCATTGTTGGTCCTGCAGGATTTAAGAAATTATTATGAAATCTGTCTTGAAGCTGAATTTTGTTGGGTAAAAGAAAAATTTTATATCCATCGATCATTAACTTTATATGGTTGTCCATTGATCTTGCTGTTACCGTTGTAAATATACACAAACACTTATAGTATGCCTTGTTAACAAGTGAGGGGTTAAATCATTTTTCCTTTGTACAAATTACATGTCCTATTTTATTACACAAATCAAATCAGGACTTGGCTATACCAAGTTGTAAATATTTTCACATGGGTACGAAAGACTCCTCAAGATGAAACACTATGAAGGTCTAAATATAGCATGACCTCACTACCACATTGTTCTACATAAACATTATCGAGTAGGTGTAAGCAAGATAAAACACACAATGGGCTTAGTCTCTTACAGAAATTGTTGGCAGACATAATTAGAACAGAGGTCACATATACTCCCTAATAATCCATTTTAATACATAGCGCTAGGTTGCCCTCCAGCATACAGAAACAGATATACACAACATATTTATCAATACATTCTAATTCTTACATATACATGCAAACGGGGAATAACTATTTGTGATTGGTGGAAACCAACCTTGTGACGATGAGGAATAAATAGTTATCTTAAGGAGAGCAAGAAGGTTTGGGGCTTGGTTGTTTCTTCCTGGTCTTTCCTGGAGTCTTTCATTCTTCTCTACTATTTTCTGGCTGGTCTTTTCTGGCTTATCTGATAGTCCTGTTCTGAGAACATATCTGACTGTCATTCTTTAGCATAAACCTATACCTCCTTCATATCTTACCTGAGATATATTACTATATCTGTCTATATCAAATTCGATCCTATGTCTACAACTCTTTCTAACAAACCAATAACACAAAGAGGGATTATTTCAGACTATCTTGAGGAGGGATCCTGAAAAAGACAGGTGTTATTGTGAAATCCTATACATTGTAATGTATAAACTGGTTTAACTTTCTAAATTATAGTAGAGTTCAAATTAGCCCAATATACCACAATCCTTCTGTTACCCTTTTGGGAGTGGTCACAGAACATTAGCACCTTCATTAAGGACTGTAGATGTTAATCAACATATTTAAATCCGTGCCCTTCTTCACTAAAACAGACTGATTGACTTTATTCAATAATGTAATCATTTAACTCTGTTCCAAAACCAATTATTAAAAACATATATACAATAAACCATACTTAACAATACTCAACATATATAATCTTGTATCACACAATCAACAAAACTGTCTTACATCATTATTGATGAATTGACCAATTTGATAAATTAAATTAAATGTAATCAATGTTTATGTAAAACCAGTAACCAAATAGCTTGCCAATACCTAAATACAGAGGTGATTTAGCTTGCAAACAAACGTACAATATAACCAACTTTGATACATATCCGTATTGATCTAACCAAATATAAAGTGTGTTAAGAGACTAATTGTTATCCAATAATCCAAAATAGATTGTAATACACGTCAAACCGATTGTATTGTGATCTAACTAAATATCAAAGCTTACAAGTGTAAACACTTGTTTATCCTTGATATTTACTGCTATACCAATAAATGCTATTTCTGCACACATCGTATACTTGTCGATACATTGATCCTCAAACTCAATTAATCTATACATTGTAATATTTTAAGAAACTGTATTAATCTACACAGTTTAATATCTATGTCATATTAATTGCATGACAATCCTCAACATATAGTGGCCTTTAGTCCCATGAAGCTTTTTTATGAAGAGTCCACTATAAAATGAAAAGTCAAAGTTTTATTTTGCATTGTATAAGAGTGATATACAATACAAAATAGTAATAATAGGAGTCATGAGTGAATTTGGTGAACAGCCACAGTGGCATTCCAGATTTATTTTTGTGGAAGGGGCTCAGAACTATCTTGTACCAGAGCATTCCATTTATTACAGGAGGTGAATATATATATATATATATATATATATATATATATATATATATATATATATATATATATATATATATAGTAAATAAATAGTACATTTGTGTTCACATTTGAATATCTAAAATACTTTAAAAAAAATGATTTCCTCCTCAGAATTCCAAGCATTACAGTTATTCCACTCCATTCTGGGAACCAGGGCATGCAAATATGCCCACAAACATGGCTTCCTTTGCGCATATGCATGTTGTATTACACAGCTTTACACAAAGCTCAGGATGGATTATACACAAGCCAGGAAACCTACTCACATAAAGCTGTTTCAAGGTTATTGACTGATCAGAGCGGGGCCGGTTCCTAGCTTGTGTAGTAGATTTTGTGGGGAGGTAATCATTTCATTTATGGTGGGGAAAAAGAGCGATAGAAGCCCTCTACCGTACAGTAGTACAATAAATAGTATATTTGTGTTCACATTCAATCGTTAAAAACGTTTCTTGCTCAGAACTCTGAGAAATACAGTTATTACACTGCATTCTGGGAACCTGGGCAGGGACATGCAAATGTGCCCACAAATGTGTGTGTGATTTGTGTGAACTGACATAATCATTGTTATTATTTAAAAAAAGCACCTTTATAAGAAGCGCATAGAAATTGCATATAGAATATGTGATACATAATTCAAATGAAAATATATGACCCCTCTACTCCTGGCATAAATGATTGCTGGATGATTGCTGCAATGGCTTCCACCATTTTTCCAAGCATTTCAGTTAGGACTCAAAGCATAGCAGGTGTCCTACTTATTTAAAATTCTCACATGCTAGGATTTTCATATACTGTACCAATGTTTTTATTTTATTTTTTTGTGATACCACTCATTTTCTCCACTCTGAATTCCATTTTAAATTTATTTGTACAGTATCTCAGAATGATTACCTTATATGACCATTTGGACACACGGAAAGAAGATATGCATGGGGATTCATGAAGCTTATATGATTAACAGATAATTGCTTATATAGGTTTTGGTCACATTGTTTACCTCATTTATGTTTAAAGTTTTCCGTATAATGACTTCCTTCCTGCGTATATATTACTTTTTTTGGTCTCAAACCATTTGCTGTGTGTGTGTGTGTAGGAGTATCTTTCAAGCAGCTAATAAACCAAATAATTTCACCATATGTGAATAAAGCTGTAGTACCTCCAGGAATTTATTAAGCTCTAATGCAACAGGACAAAAACAGGACAAATACTGTATAATGTAATTGGCATTGTATGTTGTTATTAGTTTTGAGTGGAAATTTGAGGTATTTTAAGCACAAGTTACCTATAAAAAAAAAAAACAGCCTCTAACTTATCTGGGGGAATTAATTAATTGTCACAGTAGAGGGTAATAAAGATGAAGAGTGTGTCCAGTTGGTATAGATTAGAACAGTGATAAGACTTTAGCTATTGCCAGTCTATGTGACTAATATTTATGCATCTGTGAGAGAGTTAAATAATGGCTCTGGATAAGGAAATTTAGAGGGAGGCCTAGTTCAATAATCTAAAACCTCTACTTACTTTCATTTTTGCAGTTAATCTTCTCTAAGAGACCATTTTAATAGAAACACCATTTTAGATGAATTTGACTTCTAATATATAGGGTGAACAATTTTAGGAGCTTTCCTGCTCGCTGCCTGTGAGCAGTAGCGCCCATCAACCACTAGGTGGCGCGGCCCTGGTGTCCTTGAATTTCTTCCCAGAATTGCTTCCCAGTAACCCAAACGTCCCTCACTCTAACAGTCCTGTACCCAACACCCCTCACCCTAAAACTAAACCATAAGAAATTAACGGACCCCGCGGTCGCGCTGCCTGGTGGCCTATCTCCAGCATATTTAGATTTACTATATATATATATATATATATATATATATATATATACACACATACACACACATAATCTAGCTATGATCCTACTGTTTGTTGTATACAAGAAATAAGAAAAAATATATATTTATGGGTTCCCTGGTGGTCCAGTGGTTGGGATTCAATGCATTCACCACTGCGACCTGTCTTCAATGCCAGTCAGGGAATTAAGAGGTCACACCACCCTGAAGCCATGCAGGATTGGGCCTGTTTTCTACTTGGATTGGAGACCAGCTAGGAATACCAGGAGCTGTATGCATACTGGAGAAGGAACTGGCAACCCACTCCAATATCTCTGCCATGAATACCAAGTGGATCAGAATGACCATGACATAAAGATGTCCATGGAGGTAAAAAAAAAAAAATCCTTACACTATAAACTTATGTACAAGGATATGAAAGAAAATCTTAGAAAAACTGTACAGTATGTTAAGAGGAGTTCTCAAAGCTTCACATCTTAACTGACTATGATCGTTCTCATACTACAGGATTTCATTTTTCTTATTCAATAAAGGATTTAATAAAATTAGAGTTTGAAAAGAAGCATATCAATGTAGCGGATAAAACCAACTTTATTTCAAACTTGAGCAGATCTGCTTCTCTCCTCATCTTCCCGGTTTCAGGAGACTGCACTGATAGGAGTAACTGCACAGATAAAGTGTTTGCTGCAGGAAGACTGGTCTGAAAAAATCGTGCTGCTTCTTGGGCAGATCCTTCCAAAATTTTGAACATGTAATAAATAGCTCTGATATTCCCAGAATATTTAAAGTTTGAATGTAAATTTTGATGTCTGCATTGAGTTTAGATTCAGTTACTAATAAATTAATCCCTATTGTATGAGCACTACAAAAATGTATACTATGACTGTATATTAATAAACAACTAATCGTAACCTACTAGCGACTTGCCCATCTAAAATGACAGGGCAAAACCATTTGAAGCCATGGCAATGCTGCTTGAGACATAATTGAAACCGTTTTGTACTGTGAGGACCTTCGGCGCTCATTGCAAGGCTTGCGCTGAGCGCCTTTGGCTAAGTTCTACACACCTCGCAAAAGTGTAACGTCTTGCAGTTAGACAACTGTTATATGCGATAGTTGCTGCTTGTAAATTCAATTAACTTGAAAAATGGGGAAACATTATGTGCCCCAGCTAAAATTAGTGTCTGCAAACCCCTGATTGGTAAACAAATTCCTGGCTTTTAACGTGCAACCTTATTGTGGATTCATACTCCCTAAAAGAGATAAAGGGCTCTCACTACCAAAAAGAGGAACCATCAAATATTGCAATAACAGCAGATAATTTTTAGAATAAAATATTACATGTAAATACACGGATGTAAGATTGTAAGACCAAAACGTGCGTTGCCAGAAGCGTGCTGTGGTTTCTAAATACATTAAAGACAGACTTAAAGACAGACAATGTGACTGCAGCTACTAGACAGATTAATTGATCAATTTTGCTGTGCAAAAATGTATATTGGATGTTGTCATTGAAGACATGCAGCAGATCTTTCTTGTTCACTGGCTGCAAGCAGTGGTGTCCATCAGCCACTAGGTGACGCGGCAGAGATGTCAGTAAGTTTATTGGCAGTATAAAGCTTATAATATGCCAGTACCCCAACACTGAAAAAGTGGCCATACCACTTAGTGGCCGATGGATGCCACTGCATACTCCCAGCCAACAGGAAAGTCCCATGCAGCAGGTTAAAGGCATATTTAGGTTCCAAGGATTATGAATGCATCTGCTAGAGGAGAATCAGTAATATATGAAAACATTTATTTTATTTTTTTGCATGAAAAAATCCCAAAATAAATATGAATAAACTTACCCTGATGTTAGCTAAAGACCTAGGCTACATTAGTATAAAGATAATTTGTTTTGGCCAATAAGAGGCAGCTGCAACATTGTCTGAGCATTCTGTCTCTGCAGCAAAACATTATTGGATTTGAAGTCTGGCACATATCCATGAGAAAAAGAAAAAAAAATAACAGCATGTCAAAGACCACTCGAATACTAGATGCTATGTATTTTCATACAAGATTCTCTCTTTCTACAGGACATTCCACCGGAAGTCCCTGCAGCTCAAATAATAACATAGCGTTTACATATAAAATACAATCATACGGCTATACCAAACACTGACTGGCGTGTGGACTCTGCTGGAAATACATTCTATGTATTAACTACTGTAGATTTTATTTCTCTCACTCAATGACGCCCAAACATGTAATTGGGTACGACACCTAGATTGAACTGCACTGTCGTTTGGTGAGTAACTAATAGGTTAAAATCCATGCTTGAATGCTGTGCTGCTAGGCTAGGAGCCACATTCAATTCTGAGCTTGTATGTGCAACATGAGACCCGCAACGGCTGCAAGCTTGAAATTTTTGCAGAGTTACATAGCTAATAAATTAGTGCAGGGCGCGAGTTACGAGACGGAGAGTCAAACCTGTAAACCATCTGTCGAATGTTGGATGCGCGGCCACGAACATGATCAAGTCAAACCCGTAGTTACAGATTTAGAGGGAGCCAATGGCAACAGATAGTCAGAATTAAGTCACTGAAGTCTTACGGATTTCACTTACACGTTATAAATCGGAACCACATTCCAGATATAATGCAATATTGATAAAGCCGTAAATATGATATTCTATTACATGCAAGTTCCAGTATATGTATTAACACATTGATTGCCGGGATCAATATAACACGGAAATTAAACATGAAAAAGTATTTTTTTGGGCTGTTTTGCGAGCTTGAGAATGTTGTGCTATAAAATTCTAAGACCTAACATCACTTTCCCTGTTATTAAAAGTACAGTAGTGTGTGTGCACACGCTTTTAAAGTGCTACGGATTGGACCTTATCCCCCCTTGCAGGTCCTCTCTAGCACTCGTTGGCTTCTTGGCTCGATTTGAGGGTTATGGGCTAGAACAAAAGTGATTTTGAAGCAATTTAATAGCATGATTGGAAAAGTAGCAGTTAAGGGCTTGACAGATCAAAGGATTTGCGGGCTCGCAAGTCAAATTCTCACGTAGGTTTTTTTTGTTTTTTTCCCCCCCGACTCCTACCCTGCAAGTCGTCGGCAGGCTGCTTTAAGAGGCCAATTTAATAGCCGTAAGCCTTGCGGGCTAGGTTATGAGTTGCGGTTTTCAACGTAGAGGGAATTTAATGTGGCAATAGAACGGGCTGCTGACGAAGGCAGCTCTGGGGTGTGGAAATCAAGATTTTTGCTGCAAATAAAGCATATTTTTTCTGTTAGATTAGAAACATTTACAAAACAGGGAAACTTCCACATACCTTTAGGGCAGCACCTAAAGTAACGATTAAATGGATACAAAGGTATAAAGACACCAAGATAAAGCATCATTTGAAAAAGAAACAAACTGTTTTTTATTTGGCATGTTGTCAAATGCCCTCTTTCAGATGAAACAAATAATTATTTCCGGAACCATGCAATACAAAATTATAGTAGTTATGCTAATCCTATTAGTTCCAACCTTTTTATATTCATTGGCATTTGAATTATATTTACTGAAAATTGGCAGGTTGTACACTAGATATTCCGTGTCCTAGGTTGTAGTAATTAAAACCCCAACTGTTTTAGTGGGTTTAGTTTAAGAAAATATGTAATGCAATAGCTATGCTTTGATGTTGAATAATGTTTTAATGTTGCTGGTCATTTGCACACTACTGGATAATAACTTTCATATAAACATTTCCATAGTAATAATTCTTCCACTTATGTTTTTCTCTTTTTCTCTCTATTGTACTTTATTCTATATACTTCCCCCCACCCCTCTGAATGACTGAAAATAAAAAATACAAATATTACACTAAAAATTGAGATTATATATTTAAAAAAAAAATGTAACACAAGTTTTTAGTTCGTGAACTATCCAAAAGCAAGGTCTTCTCGAACTAAAAACTTCTGTAAAAAAAAATATGCTCTGTGCTTATATAGAGCCCTATTCAACTGGCCGAATGGCAATTTAATAAGGCTGTAAACTAAAATGAATATGCTAATGCATTACCATGTATGAATCCAGCATAGTCAGACATCCTGGTCTTCATGCTTCAGCCCTTGATAAGCGGGCATATACAGTAAACAAGTCTTGCGGAAGGCTATTGGTCCTCATCTGCAGGTCTACTTAAAGTATACTTATGACATTTATTTTCTCTGATTGGCTAATATAATCAGCCAGTCAGAGAAGGGAATAGGAGGTGGTGTAATCAGATTGGGAGAATATAAATTCCTTTATGCTGGATTAGGTAGATTGAGATTGTGGAAGTGAGTAATTGGGACTATGTGGATCTTCATGGTACCCCAATGGGAAAGAATAGGGAACATGGGGTTCAATAGTGGCCTTCATGGGGGCCCTGGGGAATATGGACTATGGGGGTCTGTGGAACCCAATGGGGCATTTAGATTTGCCAGGGTCAGAGTGAAGGCCCACCCTAGCTGACAAGGGCTGTGAGGGGTTAAGTGTGCCTAGATTAGGTAGGGTTTGTTAATATGTTACTTACCCCACACTCCAAAACACTTTATAACCAGCTACCACCCGCATTCATTTTACTATAGATTAACACCTTCGATGATGCAATCATAGCAAGGAAGGACACAAAATAATAACAGGGACGGCCTTTATGTGCACCTGCTTTTCAAACCTTAGCGTTTGTTTCACATCGCTTGCGGCTTTTTAATCTGTAGTGAGTTATGGCAAGTGAAATTTTAACAGGTGGTCATGTAATAACACATTTGGCAAAAAACACATGTAGAGCAAACTAGAGGACTATATGCAGTGAGAAGTTACAAATGGTTACTCATTATGGGTTTTACAGCATGTAATAGCTATGTTATGATGTATGTGTGGTTTTCACACATACAAACTGAATGAGAGTCAGGTAATCAAGACCTTAATTGGACAGTGTAAGAAGCTGGAAGCCATGAAACCAATTTGATCTGTAGGGTCTGATCAGTAGTAATATACAGGACCTTTGGAATTGGATAACTTAGTTGCACTCTGCCTCAGTTTCTACTTAAAATTAAGCGGACTACTTACAAAATCTTTTTTAAGATGTCAAGACTTGGCCTTGAATCTGCATTTTATTTGTCCAAATATGATTCAGCTTCCATATACGTAAATATAGGGATGGTCTGCTGATGATTTAAAGGATTTTTGATCAACAATAGAATATATTTCTCACTTTTGGATCTTTCTTAAGTTTATTTACCCAGCCAAAATGATACTGGAGTTTTGTGTGATGTTACAATGTAGTTTTAACACTTGAGTTGCATTTGTAATCACAGTAATGTCTGCCAACACAGAGTTGTCTTTATTTTGTGTGTGTATGCAGACAGTACATGCCAAATGTCACTTTGTGTGTGAGGGTGTTTAAGTCTATAATTGGTGAGATCAAGGATGATTATTTTGTTTCCAATGCTTTACACCAAATTATTATAAAAAAAAAAAAAAAAAAAAAAAAAAGCTGTAAACCAATATTAGATGTTTTTATACAATGTCATATAGCGCACCCATATTTAGATAAAATATGTAAGGGGGGTGTTGGACTCTATACAGTCCTTGGATAATCCAAAATACACCAAGGCGGCCTAACTGCTAGGGTTCAGCAAATGTGCAATGTGGATGTCTTGTGGACTTTTAGAAAAAGTCTGTTCAATTGCCTCAGTTTTATCTCTCACCCAGAGACTTCCTCACTGAGGGGCCCAAGATATGCCCCACAAACTAACTGAAAACCCTAATGGTGTACTAGGATAAATACTTAAAACATTTATACATTCATACTGCTAAAAATCAGTTTTAGCCTCATATATTCACCTCCATAGGGTAAGGATATATAGTGTCCAACCAACGAATACCATTAGAATACTCTAAATCAATATATTACAACACAATTCGTTAATTATTTTTAAGTGGTATAGTAGTATGGCACTAATGTGTCATAAATAAACCTGACTGATAAAGATTATTATAGCTGTTCTGCAGTGAAACAGATAATAATCTTTATCCGTCAGGTTTATGACATTAGTGCAATACCACTTAAAAAATTAACCAAGTGTGTTGTAATGCTCTATTCAGCATATTAGAACTTACTGTACATTGTATTAGCCATTTCTGCTTGGCTTCAATATGCTTATGTTCTGCTTTATTGTGTTAGTTTTTGGAATTGCATATTTAGTGAATTTGGAAAAAAAAAAAAGAGACCAAGCTGCATTATAACACTGGGAAAGCAAAGTTTGCTTAAGACAAATAAAGCATTGCGTCACAAGTTAGCACACATTATTGTATTAAAGTTACAAACAATTGTGAATGTTTCAGGAATGATTTACTATAGTAAAAAAAAAAAAACTGTACAGGCTAGCACAGTCTCTAGGAATAATAATAAAAAAAAATGTAAAAAAAAAAAAAAAAAAAAAAAAGCATCAATTTTGATACAACAGAATCTCTTTACGTTAAACACTTCATGGTTGGAAGTTAACCACTGGTCTATGGTTAAAAAAAAAAAAAAAAATTTTTTTATTGTTCTATATCCATCAATCTATAATAGGTCCAAGGTTGCAGCACTCTCACCCCCCCCCCCCCACTTTAAAAAATAAAGTTTAAATCTTATCAGAATCTGCTTTATAGTGCTCAGAGCAGCTGAATATCTATCTATATATATCTCCTCCCCTAAGGACACCCTGCTGCAGAAGTTAAAATCTGCTGCTGCAAAAAAACTATTTAGCATAGGAACCTGGAACATTAGTACTATGAACCAAGGCAAAAATGGATGTGGTAATAAGATTAAACATTGATATCCTTGTAATTAGTGAATTCATATGGACTGGAACTTTCCATATTAGACAACCACCAGTTTTTCTATATACTGTGGTCAATAATAACACAGAACAAACAAAGTAACCCACATAGTCAAAGGGTGGCCAAAGCAGTGCTCAGCTACAACTCAAAAATTACAGAATTGTTTCAATTTGAATTCAAGGCAAGCCATTTAACAGAACAGTGATCCAAGTCTATGCTCCAGCCATGAATGCTGAAGAGGCTGCAGTTGTACAATTCTACAAAGGATATTCAATACCTCAGATATTACAGCAAGGAAAGATGTTACTCTCATCATAAGAGACTGGCATGCTAAAAAAGCAGGAAAACAAACAATAGCTGGAATAACTTGCAAGCTTGGCCTTGGAGTACAATATGAAGCAGGTTAGAGATTAGTAGAATTCTATCAACATAGTTCTCTGGTTGTAGCAAACAGGCTCCAAGACAACTCTACACATGGACAACTTAGAAATTAGATTGACTATATACTTTACAGCCAAAGATGGAGGAGGTCTATACAGTCAGCAACAGCAAGACCTGGAGCTGACTGTGGCTCAGATCATGAGCTTATTGCAAAGTTCAGGATGAAAAAAAAAAAAAAAGAGAGGGAAAAAAGAAACCAGACCAAGCAGATACAAACTAAATAATATCCCCAGTGAATGTTCAGTGGAGGTAAAGAATATATTTAAGGTAGATGGAATGCCTGAAGAACTGTGGACCTACTGTAATTGTGTCACTGTCAATACAACAGCAACAAATAAATGTCCCCAAAAGACAGAAATAGAAGAAGCAAAAACAAACAAGTCAGAGGTGCTCATCAGAGAACGAACTAACCTTAATAGGTTAGTTCTGTGGACATGATAACCCACTGAGAGCAACCTTTTAGCTCACTTGTGCCCTTCACAGGGAGAAATATCCCGTAGTATATCAGTCTGGGCTCACTCAAGAGTGACCCAGTCCCGAAATACCAGGCAATTTCCCCCTAAACAGGAGAAACAGCAAACAGATGCGTTTCAGCCTTCATTGGGCCTTGTCAGTGAGGTGCAGCTGAACTCCCTAAGGCACAGTGAGCAAGGAGTCCTATACCTCTTAGGGAGACTAAACCCCAAGGGTAATTTGCCTTCTATTTCTCTCTGACTTATTTGTTTTGTTTATGCAAACTTGCTGCCTGAGGCGGCTTTGAAAGTAGCCCAGGAAAGAAGGAAACTGAATGCTAGGTAAAAAGAAGAAGATAACAGATATCAAGGGAAGCTTCCATGCCAAAGTGGGAGGGATAAAAGACAAAAATGGTAAGGATTTAACATAAGCATATCAGTTAAAGAGGCGGCAATACGGTGGTTTCATGAGCTAATTAAATACCAGCTGACCTGTTCAAAATCCTAGAAGATGATGCTGTAAAAATGCTTTTTGCATTATGTCAACAAAATTTGAAAAAAACAAAAAAACAAAACATAATTTGCCAGTAGACTGGAAAAGGTCAGTCAAAATCCTAATCCTAAAAAAGGCACTGCTAAAGAGTGCTCCAGTTATCGAACAATTACATTAATTTCACATGCCAGAACGGTAATGATAAAAGATCCTGCAAGCTAGGCTTCAACAATGTATGGATCGAGAACCACCAGATGTGCAAGCCCGGTTTTGCAGAGGGATAAGAGATGAAACTGCCAATGTCTTCGGGAACTCTTGCTTTCTCCATTATCCAGTAAACAAAATGACCTCTGCTTCACAGTGTGACTGTGTGGATCACAACAAAATGTGTAAAGTGCTTAAAAGGATGGGATACCAGGTCATCTCATCCTCCTCCTGAAGAATCTGTTTGTGGACCAAGAAGCCACGTTCAGAGCCAAACATGGGACAAAAAAAAAAGGAAAAGGAGTGCCACAAGGCTATATTGTCCCCTTTAATATTGCTGGGAGTAATATCAATAACATAAGATATGTGGATGATACTACTCTGATGGCTGAAAGTGAGGAAGAACTAAAAGGGCCTATTGATGAAGGTGAAAGAAAAGAGTGTAAAAAGCTGTACTGCTGTCCAATGTAAAAAAAATGAAGAGCATGGGAAATGGCAATCTCAGTTCCTGGCAAATAGATGTCGAAGAAGTGAAGGCAGTGACAGATTTTAGTTTCCTTGGCTCCAAGATCTCTGCAGATGGTGTCTGAAGTCATGAAATTAAAAAATGTTTGCTTCTGTGGAGGAAAGTTATGGCAAATCTGCACAAGCTATTAAAAAGTAAAGCTTTTACTATAGCTCTAGCTATGAAGACTCTCTCTAAATAGCAACCTTGACGGTAGAACTCAAATGGGAAAAGTAAACCTCTATAGTATATCCTTCCCACTCAAGCTACAGGCAGACTTACAGCCTAAGATGGATTCCCCCATGACCCAAGTAGTGTTAGCTAAATGTAAGATTTTCTCAAAAAAAAATATTTTATGTTCCTGTCTTGCATAGCTGCAAATGTCATTTTGTTACATATTTCACAAGCATGAAAATGGTTTTACAAAACTAAAGTAGTAATTTTAGGCAATCCAATACACCAAATCTTGTTTTAATAAATAGACAATTATGAAAGCACTCAAATTTACTTAGACACGTACTTTTGTGTTTAATAAAGATCGCTTAAAAATAATAGAACAAAGAATTTCACAATTTCGGCTAGTTCCAAATCCTGTATTCAGTTCTTTATAAAGGCCAGCACTCTGGACGGACCAAGTAAAATCACATATTGAAATGTTATTACATGCAGGTAAAAAAATGCTTTTTTCAAACCAATGGGAATACAATTTTTGCATGAAAGATAAGTGTCTGGATGAATATAATTACAATTTATTCAAGTTTGGAAAAAAAAAAAGTTGTGGGACATTGGTTTCATTTTGTTTATCGACATAGTATCTATTCTGACAATGTTCAACAACGCCGTTTTTTAGACTTGTGGGAGGAGCATTTCCTTCTAAAGTCAGTATAAATATACCTTTGTTCCTAGATAAATAATATTTCTGGATTCTAATCATATTTCTCATGCAATAAAATAAAAAATAGCTGTATCATGCTCTTCAAGCCTTTAGCTACTTCTGCATCCACATCAAGTATTCACCGATTTCATACATTTCTGCACTACACATATAACACAGACCGCACCATTTTATTTGTGGAATATAGATCATGTGTACCACATGACACATTTTGGAATTTAGAATATTACTGAAGATGACTGGAAATGTTATGAGAACATTTATATTTCCAATCTGTCATTATACCTCTGAGTCTAACTGCAAAAGCCAGCATCCATGTATTCCCTGTGCAAACTTAGAACCTCCTGACTTTTTTTTAGCTGTATCTGGTTCAGGAGTTAGGTAGGAACACATTTGTTAATAGAGCACTGAACCAGATAAGTTATGATGCTCTAAAACAGTCTAATTGAAGTTAGAAGGAAGTCCTGAATTAACCCCCCCTCCTTTTCGTTGCAGAAGAATGGTTTCATGTTAAGAAAAAAAAAAAAAAAAACTATACTATTTAAAACTTGCTATAGTACAATGCATGATAGTAAGTGTATCAATTGAGTATTGTATTTATCCATTGACTTATCTAAACATAGGTTTAGAGTGTCTTGGAAGAAATATTTATGGGGATTAACAGCTGTGCAACCCATTTACAAAGAATGCCCCCCCCCCCCCCCCCCCCATTACAAATGTGCCAATCTGTGAATGCTATGCTATGGTTTGTATATGTGATATCTGAAAGGAAAAACAAGCACAGGGTGTGTTTTAAGTCCGAGTCTTACCCAGAGCTTAGAGCTTGTGTTATTTATCATGAGGAAAATTGCTGCCTAGAAACGCCACTATGGCCAAAATGTTCTCCCTAGATGATAAATGTGCTCATTTAATTGGGCTGCCAATTGTGTTCAGCTACTATGAGATTTACAGTGAGTAATGTGCTGGAACCACAATGAAAATGAATCTGTATCAGCTGCAGTTATATATTGTGAAATCATCTCACACCCATAGTACATCTGTTGGGTTAGAGCAGTAACAACCTCACTTAAAAGAGTCTCATATGCACCCCTTAAGTCCTTAAAAGCACAAATGTTAAATTGCTGAAGGAAAGGAATTAATTGGTATTTGTGGTATAGATACTGAAGAGATTATTGAGAAGTACATCTGGCTATAACGTGCTAGTTTTAGAGAGAAATAAAGCACTGTATATTGTCGAAGAGGGGCATGCTCTCCCACTCTAAATAATTGGGGCCTGCATGGCTAGTGTCTGAGGGCCACATGAGACCCTGGCTCACCTGTTGCCCACCACTGGATTAGTGGCTAGACTGAAAATAGCTAGCTTACATGTGACTGGCAATGAGAATTGGGGCACAAATGTGGTGCAGTAACTTAGCTCTTTGGCATTTCCCTGCCCTTGTGAGCCTATGCTTAGTAAGCCACAATAACGTAAAAAGGCTGAAATTTTAGATGTAGAAATACATAGATCTATAGAAATATAGAAAACACAGAAACACAAATACATATATTGAAACATATGCTCCATGCAACACTTTAGTGGTTTCCTGCCCGACACCCCCCCCCCCCCCCCCTGGTTTCCTGGCTGACAGTGGTGACATGCGAGAGAAGAGTAGCCTGCATGCATGTCAGTATCCAAAGCAAGTGTTCTATGTGATTTACTTACACTGTATATATGGTGTCTAATAAGCTCCTGTATCACTAAAGCCAAATAAAGCATCCCTGGCTTGACTTTTCTATTGCCAGAGCCATGCAGAACATTGCACGGTGACCATATACAGTTTGGGGCTTGCAGAGCATCTGTCCCATAAACTATTTACTGCAAGAGTCTTCAGTTTTGGATTTTTAACTCTTTGTTTGGCAGACGGTTGCTTCATAAAACCTCTTCTGTCACACCTTTGCAGAGCAATGCTCCTTGTCCTACTCTTGCGAGATACCAACAGGTGTTTACCTTCGTGCCTATTGGTCCTTCAACACGTTCACTGTCAAATCCCTACATATATTTTCCTATTAATACCTAGTTTTTGGACTCTGCAGAGTGTTACTCATTTATACCCGTGGTCTACAATTCTTGGCTTCTTATCACCTCTTCTATCAAAACCCTACAGCCTTACCTTGTTCGAGGTGAGTCCATAAGACATTCTCCAAAGTCCAGAGTGACCGTCATCTTAAACTCAATAAAAGGGAGACAGCTTAGGACATAAAGAACACATATAATGACTGCTCCCTCCAGTAGTGAAAAAGCAAAAGAACCAGCTACAAGCAGAGGGACTGCCAAGAAGTGAAACAACTCAAAAAGGAAATAGAGAGGAAGAGAGATACCGCCACCCCCAGGAAGGAAGCAGGGAGTCAAGAGACACCCACCTGGGGTGGGGAAAGAGTGACCTAGCAGATACACGAGAGATTTGTGATGGAGAAAAATATATAATCATTGATGTGTGAAGGAGAGAGATATGCAATCACTGATTGGAAATACACATTTTTGCAGCAAAATCAGGAAAGCATCAGGGCTTTTATTCATTTGTTTTTTTATATATTTACTGACTTTATTAGTAAGCTTATCCAACAAATAGACAAGGAAATCCCTTAATAAAATATGAAAAAAAAAAGTTATAAAAAAAAAACTTTTATTATTTAAGTGATTCTAGAAACCCCTAATTTAATTGCGTATTAACACAAGAATGCGGCATCCGACATGTCATTCGTAAGCGACTAGATTGTGTGTAAGGCAGCCTAAATTTAGGGCCCATGGTTTAAGAGCCGGAATAAATGAAGTCATGAAATACATTCTTATTTGCATGAATTTGCTGTAGCACAGATAAGCCTGCAACATGCATAGTTACTTAAACCATTTGAGCATGCAGTTAAGTGCACATTCCAAGGGGTAATACTGCTTAGCAGAAGGAGGATTAATGAAGCAGTTTCAGTAAAAATCAATATAAACAACTTAATTTATCGTGAAAGTTTTGCATTTTTTGAGAAAGACTTAGCAGCTGTTAAAAGATCAGAGGAGCTCCAGTTTAAAGATATAGGAAAACAGCTAGTCTCAGTGATGGTTTCTTTTTTTTTTTTTTTTTTTTTAATCACAAAAGATCAAGTTGTTGCAAGTATAGTTAATGCAAATATTTTTATGCCGATTGTTATAACTTAAAGTTGATAAAATCCAGGCCATTACAGTTGACGTTTAATATTCCACAGGTTTGGCCTGCATGGGATTTTATCTCTTCACACACATTTTTGCTGCCCCTCAATAACTGTGCACCATTAACAACCTGAGTAAATGGGATGAGGGCTCAAGCCCATTTTGTCAGCTTACTCAGTTCTACCATCAAACTTCAGTAAGGTTATAGATGCTCAACTGCAGAAAAACCAAGATTGTCAGAATAGAAGGTCAAGAGGCAAGCAGGATGGTCAAACAATCCTAGTTTAGTAGTAGTCACCTCCAGGTCATGAGTGACAATTCAGACAGGTTTGTCTGGGCATCCATCCATAAGAATAATCACACATAGAAGTCAAAGGTTCAAAACTAGATGTTAGGATAACAAGGGCTTTGCAGAGGACAGGTCAAAACTTGCAGATCAGAGGAGATCTTAAAAGGTTGAACTTGATGGACTGAAAGTCTTATTTCAACCTTAAAAAATACTATGAAAAAAAGATTTAAATGGACCTTGCAGAGTTATGCAGGCCACACACCAGCACACAGCCATAGCCAGATCTGACAACTTGCATACTTATCCCTTTACATAACACCAGCTAAGACTCGGGACACAGGCCCACCTTTAAACTGCCCTCTGCTTTCTACTGGAACCCACACTCCACACCACCTAAGGTGAAGATCAATATATATAATATACTGTCATTAGCACATTGTGCACATTTTCTATGTGTGTTTTTTAAATCTAGTAGATTTCTTCTCAATTTGTCTTGGCAAAAATCACATGTCATCTGTTTGTTTAGCCTCGCTCCTCCCCCCATCTAGACACCATCTATAGCTTCTTCTAAAAATGTACCTCCTCAGTCTAACCCTTCCATTTTCTTTCAGACCCTGGACACAGGCCCACCTTTGAACTGCCCTCTGTTTTCAACTGGAACCCACTTTCCCTCCTGCCTATGATTCTTGTTCTTTTATAGCACAGGTCTTTGCATTATCACCTGCATTTCCCACAGCTGCTACAGACACATAATCTTTAACTCCTTACTCTCCTGACACACCTCAACCTCCCTTGCACTTTGTAACTTCACTGTCACATGCCTATCAGCATGTAACCTGATACATCATTTTAGCACTCAAGCATGAATTCCTTCCAACTCTCTCTTACTAAGAAATATCCTCCAAACTATGCGTCCATGTACTACCCAGGCAAACTTTACACCTGTCTGACTGCTGCAGAATTGGGATCTTTCCAGTTATGAGTACTCCAGCAATAGCAGCAGTTGCAGCAAGGAGCCGCTAGATGGCTATGCCGAAATTGTACACAGTATGCAAGTGCTGCTGAGATTGTAAACAATTTCCAAGCTTAAACCCTAACCCTTACCTTAACCCTAACCATTACCCTAACCCTAAAGCTATGACATCGGCAGCAAAATCTTGGCAGTGACATCTAGCGGATGCTCACCGCCTCAGCTGCCGCCTCTGCTGGTGGTGTGCTGGAGTATTCATAAAACGAAAGGACTCAGAATTGCTTTCTCTTCTAATCTTTTACTTTCATCTGTCACTTTCTTTCTGGCCCATTCAAATCCCTGACTATTCTTGTCCAGGTCTCTCCTACTCCCTTTAGATTGTAAATCTGCAAGTTTTCAATTTTGTAAATTGCTTTGTAATAAAGCACCATGTACGTAAGATTTTAAGCTCAAAGACAGGGCCCTTTCCTTTTTTGCCATGTTTTAATATTGTGGTTTTCACTGTGTACTCTACCCCTGCATAGCGCTGCAGAATATGTTTGTGTGTTACAAATAAAGGAGGATAATAATAATAATAATAATAACACACATAATATAAACACAGTTTATAATATAGATACAATTATATAGAGTATAGCAAACCTCTAATGTTTCTGTTATACATGATTAGAAAGCACTTTAGATAAAAACATCCATACAGGAGAGCAGTCAGAATAATACCTACCATATAGAGAAGTGCCAATGGTTTGATTGATCAATCCCTGAATTGCCAATAATCTTATACTATGGGGATTGATAGGCAACCAAATAGCTTTTGTCATATCTGTCTCCTTTGTACAGGTTGCAAGCATGTACATGGCATGGTTCATAAGGACCATTTAATGCTGGTAATGTCTATCTACTCTGGTTTATACCTACATAAGTACAAATATATTACTCTTTTTCTCAGCTACCATAAACAATTACTTCTTAGTCACAATATTTGTACAGATTGCTTCTTTCTCACCTTTAAAATTAGTAGGTATGCAAGTATAGCACTGTATCTCCATGTTAAATTTTCTTTATGTTTTTTTGCCATAACATGCTGTGTCTTCAAGAGTTACTAAAGGTTCATTGGTATGTCGCTCTTCCATTCCACAGAACATGGGAAGCTTCTTAGGGCTGCATTCCTTTTTTGTATTTTGTTTGTGCGTATGATGGGTAAGACGGAAAACCTGTTCAAATGAAAGTACAGGTTCAAAATAGAATGATAATAGTTTTCCACAAGGGATCACAGAAGATTTATATGCACTATGGTATTATACATTCAAAATGTCTCTATATATATTCCACAACAATCATTTAATGTATGTTGAGCACTAGAATGAGAAAAGCTCTCCACCGTACAGAGTACAGAAAACGAATAATACATTAATAAGCCCATTTGCATGTCTAAAAGGCGGGGACATGCAAATGAGGATACAATGTACCTCACTCTTTTAATCCAAAAATAGCATCTTTATACATTGCCCCCTTAAAGCATATGCCCACTGTGTGAAACAGCTTTTAAGCAAAGCACCGGGTTGGATTTTACACAAATCAAGAATCACTCATAAACAGGCCTGTTTCAAGCTTTTGGCTATCATCAGTATGAGGCAGATTCTGTTTTGTGCAATAGATTTTGTAGGATTGGGTATTCCACAACAATCATTTAGTGTATGGTGAGCACTAGAGTATGGTGTATGGTGAGCACTAGTGTACTCTGTACAGGCCCAATTTGGACATTTCCACTTAGGAGTCTACTCACTTTTGTTGCCAACGGTTCAGACATTAATGGCTGTGTGTTGAGTTATTTTGAGGAGACAGCACTGTTATACAGGCTGCACACTTACTACTTTACATTGAAGCAGAGTGTCATTTCGTCAGTGTTGTCACATGAAAAGGTAAATTAAAATATTTACAAAAATGTGAGGAGTGTACTCACTTTTGTGAGATACTGTATGTATATGATGTCACAACCTACTATGATGATGGGATCTAGAGTATCCTAGTACTCTTATTCCCAGTAGGTTTAGACCTAAGTTTGGGTGACTCTAGACCTATGGACAGTCTTCGTCGGTACAAAGGCATAAGTCCCAGCTTGCTTTGATAGTGTACCTGGGAGCACCTTGGTAGGGAGTCAGAACGAGCTCCTCTACAAGCATATGCCTCTGGGTCAATAATACATGCTTAGTCAAAGTAGGAAAATTAAGAACAACTTCTTCACAAGTATTTAAACAACTCACAAAACCAGTACAGTGAGTGGCTACCCCCTTGTCCAACCCTCATCTTCCTCTTGGCCAATGGGGTAATCTCCAGAGTAACTTGATTACCTCTGGCCAATGGACTAGAGGTAAGCTCTGGGAACTTCCAGACCCCTCCCATGGGCCGCCCACTAGGTGTGGCTACCTAATTCACTTGGTGTCTGGCTCTCAAGGGAGAAACAGCTATTTGCTCCTGTACTATGACCCTGATATTGGGCTGAAGACCCCATGGGGTTATGGTGCCTCAATGTCTGTACAGACCCTTTTGTTCTTGCCTTGCTATCACTTCAAGTGTTTACTTTAGGTGATAGCTGGAAGGCAGATGGGTAATCTACTCAGGTTACTATCTGTATCAGACCCAATATGGATGACTGCACACAACATGGCTCCCACATTACAATACAATATATTTACAGATAATACCACTACAACATTTTATAACCCACATGTTATGAGTTGAGGCAGTACTTCCCACGTCAGTCCACTTAATGCGTTATTACGACTTTATTAACAGTGGCTCTGGGAGCCCAAAACCTTCTGTTCAATAACATGTGGCAGATAACAGTTCCAATCCAAGATGGCCCCTGGCTGATTCATGACAACACCTCCCCCAAGCGTGGCAGGGAACATGGTTTGGCCAGGCCCTCTGTATGCTATGCCAGTTCCAGTCCGTTCGCACATAGTCCCAAGGTGTAGCGTCAAAGCCTCCCCCAGTGCGTGGTCTTGCCCTGACTGTACAGAGGAAATTGCTCTTCCCATGCAACCCCCACCCAAATAGTCCAGGATCCCATCTCTCTCTTCTTGGCAGCAGCATGGAAGTCACAGGGGACACAGTGGGTTGCACCCATACACCCTTCTGAGGCAAAATAGTATCTTGGGGAGCCCCACAAACCAACCCCGGTCTCAGGGCAACCCCTTTCCCCTCAGCCAGTCCCAACAGCTGGGCTGGGGTTTCTAAAACAGTCTCTGGACCTATAGGGCCACAAGGGGACAGTCCAGTAACCCCCTCAGACAGCATATTACTGTTGGGAGGCCAACAACACACCCACTGCAGAAAAGAACACACCGGGCTGTGCTGACCTACAGCATCCACGATGATGCCAAGACCGGGATGCTCCTTTCCTGCTGCCTCCCGAACATCTGCAGCCTGGGACAGCTCCTCCTGTTTGTCCTCTATTGCCCCTGGTGGAGCAACTGTGCTCTGGCTCTCTGATGCAGGCTGGGGAATCTCGCAATTCCCACCCAGCCGGTTCTTTGGGGCCCTCAGCTGACCCTCTTCTTCTATGGCCTTTTGCTTGGTACCCTTATCCCAGTCCTCCAGGTTTAACTGGGCCTTTGGAGCGGTGTCTGTTCCAGTGGGCCTCTGGACATTGGTTATCCAGGGGATCTCCCCACTTGGTTCACCCTCTACTATGGTGCCATACTGCACCCACGGCTCCTTTGCCAAGGCTGGCAAGCTTGCTGCCCCTGTCTGGCTCTTGGTGCCCCTGGCACTCTCTTGGTGCCCCTGGCACTCTTGGTGCCTCGGACTCTCTTGGTGCCCCTGGCACTCTTGCTGTGTGAGGCCTGGTTCCCTGTAGCTAAGAACCAGTTCCTTTCCCTCCCCACAGTCCATTACATAGCCCTCCTGGGCTCTGTGCTTCACTAGCACCTTTTGTAGCAACTCTCCTGGGGCATCAGGGTACAGATTTTAGTTATCTGTTGTAGGCTGGGGAATCTTATCCTTCCCACCCAACCTGACCTCTACGGCCTTCTCCCCAGAGTGCATTACATAGCCCTCCCCATAGTCTCTTGGGTGGCTATCCTGAGCCCCTGGCTCCATTAGCAGTTCTGGCCCATCCACTATGCCTAGAACTTCTGGGGGCAGACTTAATTCATCTGGCCCTATCTTGTGAGTAGTTAGTCCTTCCTCTGGGATTACGTCTCTTGGGATATCAGGGTGCAGACATTTATTTACAACATTTATTTGCAGACATTCTTTACAACACAGATGGTATGTACCGAAGTGATTGTGTGCAAGGGGTCTGGGGAGAACATAGTGATGGAGAATGCGACCCCTCCCATGGGCCGCCCACTAGGTGTGGCTACCTAATTCACTTGGTCTCTGGCTCTCAAGGTAGAAACAGCTATTTGCTCCTGTACTATGACCCTGATATTGGGCTGAAGACCCCATGGGGTTAAGGTGCCTCAATGTCTGTACAGACCCTTTTGTTCTTGCCTTGCTATCACTTCAAGTGTTTACTTTAGGTGATAGCTGGAAGGCAGATGGGTAATCTACTCAGGTTACTATCTGTATCAGACCCAATATGGATGACTGCACACAACATGGCTCCCACATTACAATACAATATATTTACAGATAATACCACTACAACATTTTATAACCCACATGTTATGAGTTGAGGCAGTACTTCCCACGTCAGTCCAGTTAATGCGTTATGACGACTATATTAGTGGTGACGTGGTAAACTGCCTCTTCTCTGAATGCATAACAATAACAGTGGGACTCTGCCCTGAATATATAACATTATAACAGTGGCTCTGGGAGCCCAAAACCTTCTGTTCAATAACATCTGGCAGATAACAGTTCCAATCCAAGATGGCCCCTGGCTGACATATGAGTGTGTTACAAATGAATACTATTATATAGCTGAACGGATTAAAGGACCACTGTGTTGAATACACAGGAAGATTGCATCTGAATAATGGCAGGTACATCTGTTGGTACTCATAGAGGTGCTCTCATTGGCTATAATGGAAAGTTCATTAGTTTACAAGTATACACTGGTGCTCTCATTAGCTATAATGGAAAGTTCATTAGTTTACAAATATACACTGTTGAGACACAAGCTGCAAGAAGCATGCTTGGTAGATAAAATAGAGGCCTAAACAAAAATAATAATTGCTTATAAAAATGAAAACTGTATATACGTATATATTTATTCCTATGAGTATAAATACCACTGCTTTCCTTTATATTAATTCCTATGGGCCTCATTCTATTAGCGGCCGTAAATCGGCCGTAAGACTGCGATTCCTTGCGGGGGTTCAGTTAACTCGCGATTCTATTATACGGCCCCGCAAGGATCTCCTTTTACAGCCGGCCGCATATCTTGGAACCGGCCGTAAGCTGTGAAATATAAAAACTCAAAAATAAATTCAAGCCTGCACTGTACAGCTCTGTAAATGCTAGGGATCATATTGGGGGACATGAGGATTAAAAGGAACCCACTCTCAAGCTTGCACATCAGCCCAAACCCAAGTTCAAATTAACTGTTTATTTTCCGGCTGCGGCGTGGGCATGTCTGAGGTGCTCCAAGCACTCTGTACTTTTTACATGGATATTTTACGGATATTAAGAGTAAAATATTTTACGGATTTGAGTATAGGATAATTATGTGCTATTTTTTCTAACACCTAAAATCCCTTTATAGTCTTCTCAAAGTGCAGGATGGCTTTATTTGAGCTATTTTATGTGCTTAATTGGTGCTAGCGGGACCTCTTTCCTGCAAGTAAGCAGCGGCTCGCTTTTAGCCTTGCAGAGAGGTTTCCCGGAGCAATTGAATTGCAAATAGGAATTTCTTAAGGCCGAAACTCTTGCGGCCGTTTTAGATCAAAGGATTTCCTCTGGCGCGAGCGGCCGCAAGAGATAGCAAGGCACCGGCCGCAAGCCTGCCGGAGCCTCCGGCCGTAAGGGAATAGAATAGCCGAATAGCTTGCGGCCGGTCCTTGCGGCCCCGCAACGGCTGCGGCCGCTAATAGAATGAGGCCCTATGAATATAAGTACACCTGCCTTCCTATATATTTATTTAATGAGTATAAGTACCCCTGTCTTCCTATATATTAATTTCTGAGTATAAATGCCCCTGTATTCCTATATACATAGTTACATAGTTACATAGTATTTAAGGTTGAAAAAAGACTTTCAGTCCATCACGTTCAACCTTTTAAGATCTCCTCTGATCTGCAATATGAGGATTAACTATTAATTCATTAGTTGTTAATTAATTATTAATCAATTATTTAATGTTTTTTTTGTTTGTTTTTTTTATTATTATTAATTAGTCCAGAGAAAGGCAAATAGAAAAAAAAAAAACAAACAAGCGAGACTTAGCCAATTGTCTCAAAGGGAAATGTAAAAAATTTGGATCATTACTGTCTCTCTAATTATCCATGATAACCCTGAATACCCTTTTTAATTAGAAATAAATCGAGTCCCCTTTTAAAGTTATCTATCGAATCCACTGTCACCACCTCCTCTGGTAGAGAACTCCACAGATTAACCACCCTTACTGTGAAGAACCCTTTTCTTTCTTTGAGGTGGAATCTTTTTACTTCTAACCTCAAGGGATGTCCTCTTGTCAGTTGAAAACCTCTTGGCACAAAAAGCTCCCCCGACAAATCTTTATACTGACCCTGGATGTATTTATATAAGGTAATCATATCTCCTCTTAGATGCCTTTTTTCTAGAGAAAATACATTTAATTTGGTTAGTCTTTCTTCATAACTTAGCCCCTTCATTCCCCTTATTAGTTTTGTTGCCCTTCTCTGTACCTTTTCCAGCTCTAAAATGTCCTTTTTATGAAGTGGTGCCCAAAATTGTACTCCATATTCCAAATGAGGGCGTACTAGAGATTTGTATAGTGGCAGAATTATATTTGCTTCCCTGGCTTCTATACCCTTCTTAATACATGCTAATATTGTATTTGCCTTTGCAGCTGCTGCTTGGCTTTGAGCACTGTTACCTAGGTCGTTGTCCACAAGCACTCCCAAATCCCTTTCAATATATGATACACCTAGATTTGCTCCATTAAGATTATAAAATGCATGGCTATTTTTCCTTCCCAGATGCATAACCTTACATTTATTCGTATTAAATCTCATCTGCCATTTAGATGCCCATTCCTCAATTTTATGTAAATCCCCTTGGAGGGAAAGCACATCATTTTCTGATTTAATTACCTTGCACAACTTTGTGTCATCAGCGAAAATGGAGATCCCACACTCTAATCCTACCTCTAAGTCATTAATAAATATGTTAAAAAGGAGAGGACCTAATACTGAACCCTGAGGAACCCCACTTACCACATTAGTCCAATCGGAGTATGTTCCATTTACAACAACCCTTTGCTTCCTGTCTTTTAGCCAGCTCTCAATCCATGAGCAGATATTTACTGCAATTCCTGTATTCCTTAGTTTGCCCAATAGTCTCCCATGTGGCACTGTATCAAAAGCCTTCGCAAAATCCCAAAAGACTACATCCACTGAGTTGCCTTGATCCAGGTTCCTACTAACCTCCTCATAGAAACTAATTAGATTTGTTTGACATGACCTATCCCTCATAAACCCATGTTGACTCCTACTTATAATCCTGTTCAAATAGACATATTCTTGTATATTATCCCTTATTAACCCTTCTAAAAGCTTCCCCACTACAGAAGTGAGGCTTACTGGTCTATAATTCCCCGGATTTGCTCTTGCTCTCTTTTTAAATATAGGTATCACATCAGCTTTTCTCCAGTCATCTGGTAGAGACCCCTATATATTTTTTTCTATGAGAATAATACCCCTGCATCTGTATATATTTATTTATAAGAGTATAAATACCCCTGTCTTCATAAATATTTATTTATATGAGTATAAATACCAGCGTCTTCCTATATATTTATTCCTATGAGTATAAATGCCCCTGTCTTGCTATAAATTTATTTCTGTGAGAATAATACCCCTTCATCTGTATATATATATTTCTAGGAGTATAAATACCACTGCCTATGTATTTTTACAACTATTGTATAAATGCTTCTGCCCTTGTGTATAAGGAATTTCTAAAAGTATGAAAAACTCCATCCTATGCATATATTCAACACGAAATGGGCCCCTGGGTGAATATTTTTATATTTACATAGTAAGAGGCATCCCCGGTTCAATATACACTATATAAGAGATAAAGACACTGAAATAAGGAGGCACAACAATGTTATTGCGACCTGAGGTCATCTAACTGAATTTAGTCAAACAAGTTGTACTTTTGTAAGTACTCACCATGCATCTCCCAACTTCTACTTAATTTGGATTACAAGTCATATGGTATATACAGTATATATATGTGTGTGTGTATTTGTGTATATATATATATATATATAGGTACAGAGTGAGAGAGATAGGTGGCTCAATGTATTAAAAAGATTCTGTCATGAGAAAGGGGTGCTACTTAAGGATAAAATAGACTAAATAGCAAAAAGAGGAGGACAGAACAAGTATCCTTTAACAGTAAGTGCACACCCTGGGCCCTAATAACAATATAGAGCAAAAAAGTGTGTAAAACTTAACATTTATTAGTTAATTTAAAATCCGTTAAAATTATTGAAAATCTGACGAGATAAAGTAAGTAGGGGAATGAAAAATTGTGAAGGACTTCCTAGTATATGACTTGAATTTGGAGGGTAAAGATAAACCCTATATCCTCTTTGTCTAGAGTATGATAAAGTGCATAAAGTGAACAAAGTGCATAAAGTGTAGTGGAATACAAAATAGTAGCAATAACATAGGTCTGGATCTGAGGCCTATGTGTTTGCACCAATAAGTATTGCCACTCACAAAAAAGTGACTTGTGCTTGTAGAAATAAATAAAGGAATTGCACTTGAAAATGTTGTACCTTCCTATAATGTATATTGCTTATGTATAGTGCCAATATAAATTCAATTAATATATAAGGTGTAGCTGGATACAATAGATATAGTGCTAGTGCTCTCTGAGGTTATTAGGTTATATCAATGCTTATATTATGTCCTATATTGTAAGGAAGGTCCTTGAATTGACTCAAATAGTCATATGATTATATATTCCCCTACACTAACTGAGGAGCCGAGATGCCCAATTAAATCCACATTGTAGTATTAATTATTCTTTATATTATCATTTAGATGTGGAGAATATTCTTAGGGTGATTCTTTGGTAATAAGGTCAGTGTTTTGCCAGAGCACCACAGCTCCAAACAACTCGCCGCGTGTCGCCTATGCGTCTGCGTGTGACGTCATAGAGCGGCGTCGCGGCGTTGTACGTGCAACCCGACGCACGTTTCTGAAGATTTCATCAGGGGTTACCGGGAGAATGTCAGTGGAGCTATTTATGCTCCCTAGTTGCCTTGGCAACCTCGAACTTTAAAAACATGTTTAAATAATGATGATTATAAAAATATATAATATTGGTGCATATATATAGTAGGTTAGACTAGGAGAATAAAGTGTTGCATGATATTGGCTTTATTATAATGCAGTAGTGGATTTAACAAAAAATAATAAAAGAAAAAATTATTTTGTATATATTAGAACAGCTTTGGACACTAAATATGTATGTCAATATTAGAATGTATTTATTCTGAGTATCTATTATTATTATCAATGATATTGTTATCCAACAGTGTGCATTTTAGTTCTCTATAGTCATCTAGGAAAGTATATATATATGAGTTGTTATTATTCTCTATTATATTGTTATTGGTATTAAATATACTTTTCTATGTCCTTTAGTTTAGATGTATAGTTTGTGTCTTTATATGATGGAATTGTTGATATATATATTTGCATAATATATTGATTCCAAATTCAAAATATACACTAAGATGCCAATAATACATAGATACCTTTGTGGGTGTCAAAACAAATATCTTAGATAAATGGGGTGAAGGTGAAACCATCATTGAGACCCCAAGGTTTTTTGGTTTTAAGTGTGAAAATCCAGTAGGCCTCCTTTTATACAGTATATATATATATATTTATTTATATATATATATATATATATATATATATATATATATTGTGACCGTTTGCCCCTAGAGGATGGTGCCAAGTAAAGTAGTGTAAAGAGTTCTTGACAGACGTGACGGAGTTAAACTCCTGAAGAACTCCTAATTGGTCCAGGTGCAGCTTCACTTTAAAGCCTGGAAAGCAGACATGGGGAGGGCTGCTGACTAGGTTCTGGCCCAGGTTGTGTGCTGCTGCTAAGCAGCCAGTGCAAGTCACAGAGAGGAGCTTGCTGGCTGGTCCTGTGTGGATCTACATTCTAAACTTTGAAAGCAAACCTGAAGGAGATCACCCTGTTTTCTGGGGCTGCGAGTTTTGGACAACAGAAAGGAGTGTGTGCTGTTTGCAGTCGCTGGACGAACAGAGCTGACAGAAAAAGCGACTACAGACTCAGGAGGTGAAACTACAGAGGCACCAAGTAAGGGAATTAAATATTGAGGATTCCCAGGAAGAGTTGCCTAAGAAGACAAGGTCTAGGCGAGTGTGGTGCTGTCAGAGGCACTGAATGAAGGTACCAGACTTATTATATCCCAGGGAAGAGGCTGAGTGCTTGACCTGGTAATTTGCAGTAAGTTGATATTGCAATATCAAAGGTTCCCTGGGGTGAAGCATATGGGAAAGACGGGCGGTCCCTATGCTTCATCCGCTTTTACTTCTTTAAAGACGTGGAAGTGGAGTCTGTTTATACCCTGGCCACAAGGTGGCACTATACCACATATCAGGGACTGTTGTATCTGATCCACAAGAACCTCTGCTGGAAGTAGCATGACTGGATTCATTGTTTTCTATGTGAATCATATTTCTCCGGAGCAGAGAAGCTGCCCGGGTATAGTCAGGGTGTTCCTAAATGTTTAGTCAGAACGTTTATGTAGATTTTTATTTTCATTTTTTTTCTTAAACTTTATTACTAATTCTGGACCCTTGTTTATGAGCCCTAAAATAAACAAGTCTCCTGTATCTATGTATCTATGTGTTGCGGAACCTTTTGTTATAAAAATCCCTGTGGTAAACAGCCATCCTTGTCACTATATATATATATATATATATATATATACTGCTTGTTGTGCTTTTTTTTTGTGTAAATGATGATGAAGAGTTATGCCAAAAACATAATTTGGACCCCACTGTTCCATTTCTACAATAACAGGCAAAATATACATAAATGTGAGACCAGCACCTACCAGTGACTGTATTTGTGACATGGCTGCAGCAGTTTGGTCTGTGTTGGAGGTAAACTTGATTTAATAGAGAGGTAGGGATAGAGGGGGAGATAGAGGGGAGGTAGAGAGGGAGGAATAGAGAGGAGCATACATCCTGATCTAATATGAATTAATATGTGTTTTATTTAATTATTGCATGTCATCAACAAAACGGAGGAACTTCCCAGCATAAGAAAAGTGAGCAGAACCAGCACCACCACCTCAACCTCATCAAGAAAATGCAGGCACTTCCCAGAATAAGAAAAGTGAGCAGAACCAGAGCCGCCTCACCCACATCAAGATAATAAGTAACTGAAGTGACAGAAGAAAAGATCAAGTGGGTGGAGTCTGTCAGTGGGCAGGGCCTATAGAGGTAACATGTTATGAAGGGGACGAGTGTATACTGTTGGGTGGAGTCAATGTAACAGGAGGGGCCAGGTTTCCACCCCACCAACTTGGAAAGGCACGGAACGCCACTGGTTATCAGTACAGTATGTAATTGATTCTTAATTTAAAATTAATGGGTTAATTGGTGTTATGCAAATTCACACGTAGGGGGTTAGCAGTGTTGCTCTTATAAGACAGTTAGTGATAAAGTGTTTAATAGTTTGAGTCCTCTATCTAGCCAACAACTTTGGGCTAAGGCCTGGGGCAAAGTCTGAATTATAAATTACTGATCTAAGAAGGGAGCACTCAGGAGACACATTCTTTTAGATTTTAGTTTGTTCCATAATTGATGGAGTACTTTGTGGATAGGCTATCAGTAATGTGATATAGCGGGTGTCATTTAGTGGTCCAAATTTGTCCTGTTGTAGCTTTAAAGAGTGTTGTGGAAAATTATACTCACCACTTCTTATCACTCCGATAAGAAGACACCAAGAAAAACAGAGTCCTCTGGTATTTTTCTCATTATAAGAGTTTATTATAAAAAATGTGGATTAGTAGCAAGGACATCCAACATGGCTGCCACTTACTCACTTACTGAACTGCAACTGACAGAAATATAACCAGACACAGCTTTTGTATTTGTTTAAATAACAATGAAATACTCCATCTTGCAAAATGGCATGACCCGCTAACAACCAATGAAAGTTTATTTATTTTAGCAGATCAATCAGAATATAACACAAACTTTGGTGATATCTGTGCATACATCTACTTTATATGATACACTTGTGCGCTGTACATAACACTTATCAGACCTTGGGGATAATAAAATACATGTTTTATTATGTATAAAAAACCTGTGTATTGTATTTAAATGAAATTGCCAAGTCATGGGTCAGATGTATTTAACTATTTCATAACTAATGCCTTAAATGGAAAATTACTGTTTTAGTGCTTATATCCCAGCCAAATATCACACTAACTGGAAAGAGTGCTAGTTGTATGTATGTGTGTAAAAAAATTAAGGATATTTGTATTATTTCACCAACAAGAGACAAAAGACATTTTTAATATCTACCCATGTTTGAGTTTGTGTGCCAGAAGGACAAATAGAGCTAGGGAGAAGTTGCGATCCTTGTCTTTTACCTCTACCAATATGAATATTTATTTCAATGTCCCCAGAAGTTGTGGTGTTCATAAACAGTAAAGTTTTTTTAAGAGTGAAGCAGCCATGAATGTCCAGTAATCTAGTTATTTAGTCATTATTATTCTTTATATATATATATATATATATATATATATATATATATATATATATATATATATAATTTTAGGAGTATTGTAGTATATTATGATTGTACAAATAACTTATATATATATTGACAAGCCTTTGAGAGGTCTAACCTCTCTTTATCAAGTTTGAAGCAATACTGACATGAGATGGAACCCTCCTTTTCTATATCTAACACAAGCAAGTCCATCAGTACAGATTTTGATCTAGCAACATGGATAGGATTGAAGATTTGTCTTATGTTATCTGGCGCCTGCCTCCTCGGGATGAACTACACCTGGTCTGGATGGATAAGGTAAGGTATGAAAAAAGAGCACATTTGCTAACAGTTTGGTCATGATTTTCATGTCCATGTTCATTAGGGATATGGGCCTGTAGTTTCTCTTATCTAGGGGTTCTTTTCCATGTTGCAAGACTATTACTAAGCAAGCATTAGTGAGTTAATTGAGTGTAGAGTTCCCTCTTCTAATGTGGTTGTACAAGTTAACAAGGTGTGGTACTATGTATAAATTTTGTCATATGTTTCAATCGTTTTAATGCTTATACACCGGACACCCAGACTTGTATGACAAGTTGGATGTAATGTAGTTCTTCCAGGGTTGAAGTCTGACTTGTGTCGTCACATAAACAAATTTCTTTCAGTATAGGACAGGGAGACTATCAGGGCCAGGAGCTTTTACCAATGTTTTTTTTTTTTTACTTCCTCCTGATTAATATCAGCATTCAGGTGGGAGAGATGGAAAAGCTACAGAGTTTAGGGGTTTATGACTGTCTCCAGGGTCTTGTAGCTTTGTATAGGTTTTTTGATAGACAGAGCTAAATTCTAATTTGATTAATTTGATAATATAATGATTAAGTTACATCTTGCTTAATGTAATTCATTTTAGCCCAATTATATTTTTAAAAAAAATTATTTAGTCTCTATTCACCTTTAGAAGGCTGCCATGTTGGCCTCTATTCTTCTTCTTGTCACTGGTTGGTCAACAGGAAGCTGTGGGATTTTTCATATTGCAGCTCCTAAGGCAAATACAGCATTACAAGAAGCTTCCTATTGATCCATTGAGTAATTGGTTACTGGAGATGATTATGTGAAGCCAGAATATTTTTTTAAATGACTAGAAAAGCTCTTCTGGCGTGAAAAATCAACACAATGAATATGAAATGTATGTATTAGGTGAGAAATGAGTGCAAGCATGTACACGTTTTGTTTCCTTGGTGATTTTGTCAATAATTCATGTTGACTTGTAGTTAGAGGGATGTCTCTAGACTGTTTTAAGAGTATGTTATTCACAATGTAGACACAAAGTAGAATATTTCCATTTTGCCCTTTCAGCAAATATTTGTGATAAGGTCATCCTTTGGAATCTTTGTGTCAAATTTTAGGATATTTTCTGCGACAATGGCTTCTATGACAGAGGCAATGGAAATAGTTTCTGTGGTGGAGGCAGTATGAACAGGAAGCTGCTGGCTGTGTTGTGCTTGCTTTATAAGATGAAATATGGGAAACTGCAGCTTGTTGCCCATTCATCTTACGCAGTGACATATGGCAGCCACCTAGAGGAAAGCAGAGGAAGTTTGTAAAAGATATAAAGAGTTGCAGACATGGTTTCAGATGCTAATGAAGTACAACTTGCCAAAAATTGTATTAAGGAAGGCTTAAGTAACTGCTGGCCAGTAAGCTTAACATCAGTAGTATGCAACTTATGGAATCACATAAAAAAAATTGAATACAGATAAATTAATGAATTATAAATTCATAGGTAGCCTTGGTTTAGAGCTGAGAAATCCTGTCAGACTAATCTAGTTGACTTTTTAAAACAATTTTCACAGTTACTGACTTTTGGGGCCTGGTATCATAAGGGGGAGGTGGTTACCTTCAAATATATGAGAGATAAATATAACTTACGCTTATTAGAGCACTACACCTACTGCAGATTACGACATTTTGTATGTTACAGTATAAGTTTTTTAGGAGCCCCGGAAACCAATTGGTTAGTTAGATTGTGTAGGTATCTTCCACTGTCGAGCAATATTGTAAGCTGATTATATAATACATTTAACGAGACTACACGGTCACAAAAAAAAAAATATATGCAATTATGGGAAGAGAATCTGGGATACACTGTAGACCATACGGTTTGGGAACAGAGCTGGCGCAGCCTTTCCAGAGGATCATTAAACTATAGTGTGGGAGGCATCAATAAAGGTCCTACATAGAATTTATCACACACCAGTTAAACTCTTTAAATGGGGTCTGACCCAAGACGCTAGGTGCTTCAGAGGTTGTAGAGACTCCGGTACATTCTTGCATATATGGTGGGTGTGCACTAAGGTAAGGGGACTCTGGTCAGAAGTTTTTGAGCTGGCCTCAAAATCTTTCAAATCAGAATACACAAGTCCATAGAGGTTGGCCTTTTGGGCCTTTCCAGCTCATTACTAACATCTCATCAGAATTGGCTACTGCAGTTTTTGATGCTGGCTACAAAAAGCCACATTGCTCGGCAGTGGAAGTCCCCCAACTTGAGCCTGCATGCAGTCAAGAATAAGTTAAACTTAATTTTTTTTTTGTTTCAAAGATTTTTATTCAACAGCTTTTAAGTTACATTGTAAACAATTACGTTGCAAACATCTGTTAACTGAAATTATTGAGATAATTGTTTCGATTGTTATTAAAATATAGTATTCATGTCAATAAACAAACTTTTAGCCAGTTGTCTCGTAAATACACAATTAGAGTTCCACTCCTGGGTGTTCCTCCCTACATCCACTCCTGTGATCTCTCGTACTACCCTCATTACCTTTTGTCGTCTAGATGAGTTGTCTCTCCGCCTCCCTGCTCCACCCGTTCCAATCCGTTCCGCACTCCACTCCCCGGACAAGCCACCGCTACTCGCCAAAATGTAATATTCTTTTCTGTCCAGTCCCTACAGTGTGCTATCTGGAGACTGAATGCAAGGTCCCCAAATTTCTAGGTATATGTGGTGAGTGTCCAACAAAGTTTGAGTCATTCTTTCGTTAATACAAAGATAATTTATTTTGTTTATGACTTCCTGAAATTGAATATGACTGCTTTTCCATCTTCTAGCAATTATATTCTTGGCGGCTAAAAAAATCATTTGGACCAATTTGTTCCCCTTTTTACCCAGCCCCTGGTAATGAATTCCCAAAAGACAAGTCGAGATTGATGGTTCTAGGGGAGTTTTGAGAATTCGTGAAGCTAATTTGGTAGCTTCTGTCCAAATTTTAGCCACTTTAGGGCATTTCCACCACGTATGAATAAAGTCTCCCCTTCCCTGGCACCCTCTATAGCACCTATCTGAAGTTGTTTGGGATAGCTTGTTAAGCCTGGCAGGGGTCATGTATACCCGGTGTAAGATCTTTAATGAGGTTTCTAGCAAGCGATAGTTATATGAGCCCTTAGACAGGCTCATAAAGGCTTCAGCCCATTTGTCCCCCTCCCAGTTTTGTTGCATATCTATCTCCCATTTCACTGTGTAAGCAGGTTTCCATGAAGTCTTTGGGGCATTAAACATGGTGTATAGTGATCCTAAGGTTCCTCTAGTGAAGTTTGTTTTTTTACATATTATTGACATCCACGATTCTTTGGGTGGGCCGTGGATCCTATGTATCTCCTCAACCCAATGTCTAATTTTGATGTAGTTAAACATTTCTTGGTGAGGTATCTCTATTTTCCTGTTCATTTCTGCCCAAGGAATAATTCTGTCGCCCTCAAACCATGCTCCAAGTTTGTCTAAGTTGTGTGAAGTCCAGAATGTTTTGGAGTCAGCTGTGAGGGTGGTCGCTAGAGAGGTTGATGTAAAGATTGATGTAAGAGGTGATACAGGGTGAATCAGTTTATGTTCTTTCCTAGCCCATTTCCATATTTTCAGCGTAAATTTGGTGATAGGGTTATGGATTTGTGAGTCGAACGTGTGCGAAGTCGGAGACCATAGAATGATTTCCCACTTTAATGGAGCCATTTGTAGCTCTTCGATAAAACCCAATTGGGTTGTAGGGTGGTAGAATGTACTAACGGTATAGAGGCAATTTGAGCTGCCTTAAAGTAGGTATTAAAATTAGGGCAGGATAATCCTCCTCTAGACTTATGTTTATACATAATTTGTCTGGCGATCCTAGGGGGTCTATTCCTCCAGACAAATCTAAAGACCTGGGCTTGAAACTGTGCCAATTCCGTATTATTAATCTGGATCGACAGCGTCCTGGCCAGGTAAAGCAGCCTCGGCAAGATTTTCATCTTGACCGTGGCTATTCGGCCCGTCCACGAGATCTGCCTTTTCGTCCAGTTTTCTAAGTCCCTTCGAAGAGCCCTATATAGGGGTGGGTAGTTGGTTTTATAAATATCTGTTAGTGAATTAGTCAGCTTTATCCCTAAATAGTTTATGTAAGAGGCAGGCTAAAGGAAGTTGTGAACCTTTTTCAGTTGGTCTAAGATGTCCCTAGGAATGCCCACGCTTAAGGCCTCTGTCTTGCTATGATTTAGTCTCAGTCCTGAGAGAGTACTATATTCATTGATTGTGCCCATTAGGGCGTCTATGGAGGGGCCAGGATTCGAGAGAGTGCATAGTAAATCATCAGCAAACAAAGAGCATTTTAGGTGCTGATGTCCCACCCGCACCCCTTCTATAGAGGAGTTTGCTCTTATCGCCTGGGCCAAGGGCTCAATGGCCAAAGCAAAGAGGAGAGGAGACAATGGGCACCCCTGTCTCGTGCCTCTCTCTATATTTATGCTAGCCGTCTTGGAGCCTGGTAATTTTAGAGTGGCCTTGGGTAACGTGTAGTATGTGTGTAACAAGTTTAAGAAGTTGCCCTCAAACCCGAACTTTGCTAACGTGGCAAATAGAAAGGGCCACTCTAAGGTGTCAAACGCTTTCTCTATGTCCAATGCAAGCAGGCAAACCGGGGCCCCCCTAGACTTAGCCAAGTGGATGACATTAAGAGTTCTCCTGATGTTGTTGCCAGTTTGTCTGTGCGGGATAAACCCAGACTGGTCTTTATGTATTAAAGAGGGCAGAAATATTGAAATCCTTTGAGAGAAGATCTTGGCAAGCAACTTGACATCCCCATTAAGCAGTGAGATAGGTCTATAGTTTTTGGCATCTCTCTGATCCCTACCCTCTTTAGGGAATATTGTTAATTCAGCATGGTTTAGTTCTGGGGGGTAGTCTCCCCTCTCAGTATCGAGTTAAACAGATTACATAGATGGTGGGCCAGAAGTGTTGAGAACTTCTTATAGTATATATTGGTGAACCCATCCGGGCCTGGGGATTTTCCTAGTTTTAGTTCCTTAATCGCTTCTAGAACCTCCTTGATAGTATCTTCTTTGTTTAGAGAATGTAGATCAGCGGGCGAGATTTGAGGGAGGTCTAGTGAGTTTAAGTAAGAGGTAATGTTATTTTCCGTGGCCACCTTTTTGGTGGAGTATATATTTTGGTAATATTCCCTAAAAACTTTTTGTATTTCGTTTTGGCTATATATGAGGTCGCCCTCTTTATTTCTGATTTGGGAAATCCTGGACTGGGCGTACTTTGCTTTCAGGCTTCTGGCTAACAATTTATCCGGTTTGTTTGCCTTATTGTAAAAAAAGTGTTGTGTCCTTCTTAGTGCTTTGTCCATTTTTATGGACAATACGCTATTTAGCTCCAGCCTCGTCTTGTCTATCTCTGTTCTCAGGGAGGGGGAGGGGGAGAGCTGATTTTGATGCTCTAGTTGTGCCAATTTGCTTGCAAGATCTCTCTCCCTTTGTAGATTTTGTTTTTTGAGTTGAGAAGCCATTTTAATGCACACTCCTCTTATAAAGGCTTTATGGGCCATCCAAACCCATCCCGCTCCCGTTTCC
Source organism: Discoglossus pictus (assembly GCA_027410445.1). Lineage (NCBI taxonomy): Eukaryota > Metazoa > Chordata > Amphibia > Anura > Alytidae > Discoglossus > Discoglossus pictus. The sequence continues at coordinate 165,939,772 of CM050167.1, read as the reverse complement.
CTGCCTGCATTGGACCCAAAGAAGTCTAGCAATTCTCTCTCTATCTGCTCCTGGGTTGAAGGTAGTGAGATTTGGTATTCATTCAGCCTCCAGGTGAAAGGCATGTAGAATTGATTTCCCAAGTCCACTTCCAATAAAACTGCTGCGTGGTCGGACCAAATGCAAGGCACTATGGGTTAAACTTTATTTTGATTAATGAGCGAATAACCCATCTCTTGGAGGACTCAGTGACTAAGTTTAGGGATATTTGGGCTCCATGGTTAATGGATCCCGATAGTATTTCTCTGTTTAGCTGTTAAGTAATGGAGGAGGCTTGGGTGAGCGGGTGGCCCCGGAGGAGGTAGACTGAGGTAAGAAAAACTTGATATTATCTTTACAACTTGGTTAATCTGTGTAAAAGAAAAAAGGAAAAAAAGAGAGGAACTGCTTTATGATCCACCCCCCCCCCTTTGTTTTTCTTTTTCCTTTCCTTTTTTTTGCTATTAATGGTATAAGTTTGAGACAATACAATGTGTTAAATAATAAATAAACAAAAAAAATAGGCTTTGGCAAATGGCTCTCGGGGGAGGGTACTATGAAGCTAATAATCTAACAAGTTGATACTCAAAGACTATGAGCCCGATTTGTGGAAAAAGGGTACAAGATGACGTTATATATGTGAAAGATGTACTGACCGGATATGAATGTTTACTCTTTGAAATGTGATTTACCATTGCCTAATAAAAAACTACTTGTTAAAAAAAAACAAAAAAAAACAATTTTCACAAATATTTTTTTTTTTTTTCAATAATTTATTTTACAATGTAAACCCTTACACGTTATCAAATGAGTTTAACATATACTTGAAGATACAATTCATTGAAATGGTTTCATTATTAATAATTGTATTATTACATATATAGTTCTCTCTTTTAATTCATATTTTTATTTAAATTTGTACTTTAATTATCTATACTTCACAGCACAATTACAATTTACAGATTTAAAATAATTAAATAAATAAAATGAATAAATACAATAGTTTTGTAGTTAAGGAGTGGGGGTTGTTGAAATTGTAGTTTCAATTTTTTTGCTGTTATATTTATATAATAGCGAAACTTGTCACACATCTATATTTTTATCTGTAGAGTTATTTAATTAACTCTGCTAAAGTTCAATTTGTGAAAATAAATTCAGTCATAGTTATGAGTAACTCTACAGTTGGCACGACCTTCTAGTTCCACATAGATGCAAATATTATTTTTGCTTTAACATTATTATGTCACATTAGCATTTTTGGTGCTTTTTTTCAATTTATCTTTTGTGCAGCCCCTATGAGTGAATGTAAGGGATCTCTTCTTCATTTTACACCATCTATAATGTTCACCATATCATAAACTTTATTCCAGAAAGCTTGAATATAATTGAATGCTTGAATACAACTGAATATAAAGTCCACCAAGGATGAATGAAGGTCCCATCCATGAAACAATTGTTAAACCAACCTTATTAAAAATATTAACCATATAATTTGGTTTAACTGGGGGGTGATGGTGTTGCAGGCCATCCAAGTATCTACCTAGTGTATTCCTATTTTAGTATAATATCTTGAGCCTATCCATGGAGACTACTTACTTAGGTAGTGGTTATAATTCTTCTGTGAATGTGTCATGCTTTCAAACATTGATAGCTTGTTTATTTCTTATTTATCACATGAGGCAGCTATGTAATGCTTGGCCACTGAACAGATTATGTCCAGGGGCTTTTTGGCCGATTTATGTGTGTGCCTAACAAAGGTACTTGCAATGACAAACATAGTTATCTACCCATGATCTTATCTAGGATATGTGATACCCCTCTCCAAAGTGGAAACATTGAGGGGCTATAGTTTGTAGCTCCCCACATTTAGAGAGGCGAGTGGATTGATGAGCCAATAACACTCCAAGATCTTTTGAAAATGCTACATTTCATGTCATGTGAGAAATCACTAGGACTGAACCAGCTCACTGTAGAGTTTTCCAGTTCTTTTGGGAGACTCAAGGATCTGATTTCCATCTGGTCCTTGGGGATGCTCTAGATACAAAGGAGATGCCCCTGTTCTGCCAATGGGCAATGCTTGCTGCCCAAAAAGTAGGATCCCTGATTATTAAGAAGTGTTGATCAGTCTCCCTGCTTATCACAGACTGTAAGATCACAACCCAAGCTATCTCCCTGAGGCTCTAGGCTTTGTTGGAAGAAATGGTTCACTCTGACTAGCACTTTTTCCTATTCCTGACTGGAAAATTATAATATTTTTCCGTTCTGGGATTTACTGCACAATGCCTGCAGGATTGGTATGTCACTTGCCTTCCTCAAGAGAACTCACTTGACAGAGAAGGCTACCTCATTGCCTCTCTGCAAGTGTACAGCTTTGACCCAAAGTTTGTGGGCTTTATAAAAATGTTGTACGCATCTCTAGAGAGTTGGTGCCTTACGGTGCCATTGGTATTTGGATAAGGAATTTGTCAAGGATGCATGGACAATTATATGTACTGGGCATAGAGTCTTTCCTCTTTCTATTCAAGAGAAGGCCCAAAGGGCTTGTGCTGGAGGGATCAGATGTGGATTATCATCTCAGGTTATGCTGATGATTTGCTGTTAGCCTAGGACCTAGTTGATCTTGAACTGGCAGATGAATGTCAATAGGTTTATTCAGATGCCTGCTCTGCTCTGATAAATTAGTTTAAATGTGGGTTTTCTGCAGGTAGTCTCACTGCCTCCCACATTCCATAATATGTTTTGGGAGGCAGGTGTCATCAAATATTTGGGAATCTAGCTGCCTGCTGTGGACTCTTCCGCCAGACAGCTGGACTAGTGAGGACCATGTCCTCACCCTGCTGGGATCATTAGAGGTATTGGAAAATGCTTTCTCGAAGGGGGCTGACTCTGATGATCAGACAGCTGGTGGCTTCTTTGCTGTGGCACCGGCTGATCTGTTCGACCCCTGGGTTTGTCAGCAATATACAGAGAAGCTCACTGGAGTTACTCTGGATTGTAAGGCATTGGGTCTCTGCAAGTGTAATGAATATTCCTCAGAAAGAAGGCAGGCAGGGAGTGGTGTGGGGAATAATGATTGTGCCTGCCCAGTGATAAATCTTCTGCCTCCCAGTAGTGCATACTGTCTTTCTGTTTCTATTGCCAGTTGTGCAGCATGCAGAATGACTGGTAATTATCTCTCATCAAGCCCCTGGCATTGAGTTGTTTATAGAGCCCCTTGTGCATAATCCATCAGTGAGGCCTTCAACATTGGAATCCCTGTGTATCATCCATCTCTGTCAAGTGAGGATGACACAAGTTGGGGAACTCTTGGTTGTGAACATACAGATTAGATATTGCCCCACAAGCTTGTGCTCCACCTAGGGTTCACACCATCCAAAGATCCACAGTGTTTACTCCAGAAGATGAAAAAAAGCCATCTTTCCCGACTCGCTCACCTTCCTTCATAGAGCTTTGCAGACTGAAATACAACATGTAGTTTTCAAACACCCCCGCTATTTGCATTAGCCACAAGCCCCTCGGGCTACTTTTGTCCCCAACCCCATAAGTTGAGGGATATACCCTCAGTATGTTTTTGTAGCATGCCTGGGTAAAGCCTGTATTCTTTGTGCTCCATACAGTGCAACTTAGACTGTTGATCTCCCCAATGCCATCTGGAGATGGGTCTAACCAACTGACTAGCGCAAGATGCCCCGGTGGAGGGATCTATATTATGCTTTGGCTTTACAACCGATCGGGGACTTGAGCTGCAGAGTTATCCATGGTGCATTGAGCATGAGAGAGTACCTGGCTAATTTCACAAGCTCTTCCCTCACATGTCCATTTTGTGGCAAGGGAGATTGTATTACCATGATTAGTTTTATTGTGCCAGACTCTGTTTCTTTTAAGCATCTTTTGAATAATGCTGTTCATTCACTAACATTACTCACATACACCCAGTGGTTCAAAATACCTCAGCTTATACAAATTATACCTGGTAACACCCACTTAGAAAATATACATCTCCTGACTCAACATACACTCACAAACATCAATGCCATTAACTAACTGTATTCCTGCATACTCACTAATACTACTTCTCATTGTAGATAAAAAGCTCATATATATACCGTCTTCTTTCTTTCTTATCTGATGTTTATTATTCACCACTATAAGTACATATATCCATGCCTGCTACCCATTCATTATATGAAGAGTTAATCGTTTTGGTCTCATACACAAGCATTTTAGAATTAGGCCAAATAATTTCAGATGGCTGAGAAGGCCTTGAGAAATGAACATAGAACTGTCTAGGAAAAAATAATACTCAGACTTACGCATTTGTATTTAATTTGACATTGTTCTAGCCGAGCACTATCAAAACAGGTGCAGATAGCGGGACAATAGTTTATTCAAACATAAAAAAAAAATGTATTTGGCTCAAAGTATAACTAAAAGTCAACATGTATATTCAATAACATTTCATAGTTGGGCCGTGGAGCGTGGGTTGTCCTCTACCGTACATAAATAACCTCTATATACCATCTTCATTATGTATATGTCTATACAAATATAGCGGGAGGGTATTGTAATTGTTGGAAACCAACCCGGTGATCGCGGTTATTCACTATATCTATCTTTACTACAAATTCTGCCTGAAAAGAAAACCTAAAAGGATCACTTCTAACCAATTTAAGGAGCAGTCCTATTCAGAAGGGGGTCCACTGTTTTATCTGAAATGTTTAGTAAAATATAGCTGCAAGTTTTTATTATTTCATTTTATAACATAATTTAAATATAATTTTAAAAAATAGTCCAGATACAACTGATAAGGCGAATCTAACCTGAAATAAGGTATTGAAGGTCATAGTCCTTGGATCCATTCTATCAAAACAGACTGATTGCTTTGATAAATTAAGTTTAATCAATTCTGTTATAAACCCCCTTATGATATATTCTAATTCCTATTTATAAAAGTTTTTTAGTTTGCAATAAACATACAGTATAACCTAAGTAGTTATGTTTACCACTGGATATTTCTATATTCTGGCTTCCATGTAGGTTTTTATACCTAATTTAGCGATTTACTGTTTTCGGAGTAATATGCCTTATCACTGAATATAAATACCAAAAATATTATATGGAATAGACATATGATTGTTATCCAAGTATGATCAGATTTTATACACTTTTTTTTTGATTTCTATGTTGATCTAACAAAATATAGAATGTTTTAAAATTGATTGTCATCCAATCATTTTAAAATTATTTTGATACATCCAATTGTTTATTCTTCATTTTGCTATTGTTTCAATAAACGCTGTTCTGCATGAAGCGTATACTTGTCTATAAATTGATAAGTGAACTCAATAAAATGTATTATTCTAGATATTGTAATACTTTTCTCATTATCCTAATTGCATGACATACTGCTATATACTTGCTAACAATATTGCTAGACTCTCATTGACACTGCCCTATATATTTAAATACTTCCTCCCTTTCTTTGTTATTGTTTTCATTACACAAATATAAAACAGGAAACATTCCATACATAAATAATTTCATACACATACAAGACATACAAAACAACATAGATGTCCCATTTTATGATCCTATTGAGGTCTAGAGAATTAAAGAGTAAGGTGAAAGTAAAGAGTAAGGCAAGAGTAAGGAGAGAGAGTATCAAAAAAACGTCAAACTAATGAGTGTATTGGTCCCATAGGGTCCATTTATCTGTATCCTTCCTTAATGTTGAAGGACTTAAATGACAAAAGTCAATTTCTAGATGCCTATTACGTTACGTTGTTATTACAACCTCCTTCCTTAGGGATGACTGCTTTTTTCCATTCCCTAACTATATGCCATGTAACTGACAAGATATTAGCACCCGGAATCTGTTTTGATCCCTGTGGCATCATATGAAAGATAACTAATTCTGGAGTCGATCGTATATTTAATGCAGTTATTCTAGAGATATGCAAGCAAGATTCTACGCAAATATCCTTAATCTTTTGACAGGTCTACCACATGTGAACATATGTACCTAGTTCATCACACCCTCTCCAACATTGTGGGGGAATATTTTCTGGGGCTATCTTGTGCATACTCGTAGGGACAATATACCACCTTTAGCAAATCTTAAAATACATTTCTTTATAAGAACAATTTAACCATTTATTAGTCAAAAAGAAAGCTGTAAACCAACTTTCTTTAGTGAAAGAGTCTTCCATTCTCCTTCCCATTTATATACATTTATAATAACTGGACATAGAAATATCCTTACTTGATTTACATAAAGTTTCTAGCGTTAAAAATTTAGCCAGGTCTCCTTAGGTATATTATATATCTTACACATTTCCTCAAATGTTCTAAAGGATCCATTTTTATATAAATCCTACAAAGTCTGTACGTTCTATTGTTCCCAATTGACGTCACAAGATTGGAGAGACCTATCCAGTACCACAGAGAGCGGTGCAATCAGGGAGGGAAAAGGAACTAAATTCCAATCTGGTTGCATCTCTCCCAGGCTATCAACAATGCTCTAACCACCAAAGGAAACTTTTTCTTGATCATCCAATCTAGGCTCTTATACCACATCAGATCATTTATCTCCACATCTTTTACAAGAGCTCTTTCTATATTACAATATAATGGTTGTAAGTCTGATTTATGCTAGTGATAAAAATGTAGCAAATTTGAGGCTTCATAATAATCCCACAAATTAGGTGTATATAAACCTTCACTGCCTAAATTCCTATTCATGATTGGCTTTCCAATACAAGACTTTTGCCCTTTTAACATGAAAAAGTCTATCTTCTTTTGCTATGTATTTCTTATATGCTTAGGAACCCGGAGGGGTATATTCCTCATTAAGTATGTAACCTTTGGGAGAACCACAGTTTTAACAGTTTTAATTCTGCTCAACCATGAAAGATGGAGTCCTTCCCAACCTTCTAGTAAGGGGGAAATATGTTTCTGTAATTTTCCAAAATGTAATGTTACCATCTTGGACAATACCGGTGTAAAGCAGATACCTAGATGTGAAAAGTCATTATACTGCTACTTGAAGGGATATTTCTCTCTAAGCTGTTTTTTGGTTACCCGGTCTAAATTCAGAGTCATTACTTCTGATTTAACCAAGTTAAGTTTATAATATGAGATGTAACTAAACTCCTCAAAAAAGATAATCAAAAGATTTAGCCGGTTTTGCAAGTGTCAAGACCACATATTCGGCGAACATAGTAATTTTAAACACCATTTTATCTATTTGTACACCATCTATATTCTGCTTCGATCTTACTAGCTTGGCAAATAGCTCCATTAGGAGCACAAATATCAATGGCCAAAGGGGACACCCCTGTCTTGTACCATTGCTCACCTTGAATTTATTAGAGCTAAAACCTAAACTTGACACAAAGGCAGTTAAATTCTAGTATAGGGCTTTTATAAAATGTGAACCGAAAAGACCAAAATCAAATTTCTCCAGAACACAGTCCAGGTAATCCCAATTAACCCAATCAAAAACCTTTTCAGCATCGAGTGATAGGGCAACCTTTGGGAATTTCCTGGACAGTGCAAAATCGAAAATATCTATCAATTTCCTTATGTTATCAGCACCCTGTCTATTTTTTCAGAAATCCTGTTTGATCGAACACAGATCCCTGCCATCAGGCTTTAAAAAACATGAAAATACGGGGGGCGGAGCTTGCGTCCAACCAAGACAGACGTTTTTGGCTGGAGCTCCGTACTGAAAGTAGTTTTTTGGGCTTACATTCGGCCCAGTGTATCCAGAGTTACCAATTAAACATCTGGGAATAGAAGGGGAGGTGATCCTGATCCCCCGTTGGACTCCCTGAACCCAAAATATGGTACAGAGCAACCTGGGACAACTGCCAGCCACTCAAAGGTCAGAGACCAGCACTCCCAGTCGGGGAGTATTTCTGTAGAGGCAGACTCACCTTGCTGGTCTGCCCTGGAGCTGGAGAAGTGCAATCGGGAGCGGTGTGCATCGGAGGGAGAGGCCTTGGGACGTCCGGATCAGGAGGTGAGAGAGGAGGAGGCCCTGTGTGGGGACGGCTGCCATTTTGTGGAGCCTGGGGAGAAGGTCCGCGGATTACATCAGAGCCTACACGCAGCAGCCTTGTAGCCTTGGGGGCCGTTGGAGGACCTAAAGAGACCTCCGGTGGCGGCTGGTTCCGACCTGAGAGGTCCAGAAGCAACCAGGGCTGTGACAGTGCCACTAGAGGGAATAGCAGGCAGAGAGAGAAAGCCCACGAATGGTGGCCATCTTAGGTGACCTCATGTGAGGGCCTGCAGGTACACCCTGTAATAAGGGATCTCTGGCACTGGAGAAGACCCCTGGAGAGACCATATTGATCCCTGCTCCAGCTAGGGTGCATTGTTAAGAGGCTCTTCTTCAGTGGCTCTCAGGAAAAGATATACAGAGGGCTCACAAGCTTGAGATCGCCATTTTTGAGAGATATGAGGTACCTCCCTGCACTACAGCACACATCTCTCCTGATATATGTCTTACATAGAAGGGCCAGTTAAGCCATATTTCATGCTCAATTTCTACTGTTTCAACAGAGCCACCTCTCTGAAGCCTTAGACTTCCTGGGAGGGCCCCAGAGCTTCACAGAACAGACATTGTGGTAACAATCTTATATAAAGGACCTACTGATCTCTCAGAGTCTCTATATCAGACAAGTGCCTGGAGACTACTCTATAACACGTCATACAGCTATTACTTCACAATAAATATCTTTCAACGGCTACTCATATAAGAATGTGAGGCATTATTTTGTACTACTATCAGAAGGACAAAGTTTCTCTGTATACTTTGCAACTGAGACTGTTTCCATATGCCCCATTAAACATTATTCCTATTTTTATTCAAGTATATCCATACAGCTTCTCATTTTGCAAGACTCTGTGAAATTCTTGTGTAAGAGTACCCTGTCTGCATAGGCAAATACATGGACTAGGTTGAGCAGCTTGCATATCTGCATCTATATTGCCACTCGGTGGCCACATAGAGTACTACAGAAAAACTCTGGCTATACATGAATAACAAACAGCTGGATGCACCACTGACATCTAACGTAGAGCGGCGTCACGTGCTGACCTATTCTGTATGCAGGTTTCCGTACCATCTTGCTTTAACAGCGCCTGAGAATTCTGCAAACTGCGAAACACTTGTATGAGAGCACCCTGTCTACATAGGCAGATATATGGACTGTGTTAAGTTGCTGGTATATCTCTACCCACCGTGGGGTCATCTGGAGTACAACAGAAAACTTCTGGTTGTACACGAATAACAAATATTTGGATGCGCTCTTCTCATTTAATATTGAGCGTTTACACCTGCTGGCCTATTTTACAAGCAGCATCCTGTATCACTTTGCCTCACCAGCACTGGAGAGACTGAGATTATTACACTGGTTTATATAGTTACCTTCAGAGCTCCTGACTAAGGGTTAGATCTCTATCATGGACTGAGAGCTGAATGGGGATCTAACCCGGCAATACAGCCAGCAGATTTCTTAACTACACTTATTGAGCCTGACCTTTTCTACAAATTGAGGCATTAGACTATTAGGCAAAGCACTAAACGCATCTCCTTTTTGCATACTATACTTGACCGATTTCACAGTGGATCTTTTGCTGCTATCTCTACTTCCCAAGATGCCAAAACCTAAATGTGTAGCCTCTGCAAAGGGTATACAAGAGCATTTCCCACCAAAAGCTGCCCGGCCCATGTCTCCAGGGGACTCTATTTCTGAACACTCAGACCAGGAAGACAATCCCAAAGAGCCTCGCCAACACTTGGATTTATCGGCCAGGTCAGTGGCCACGATCGAGCGGCTTCTAGCAAAGGCGATTGAACCCCTTCAACAGGACCTGAAGGATCAGGGACAGCGCACTCAGCTTCTGGAAGAAATGACAGACCAGATAGCCGAGGCCCAGGAAAGAGATAGGTCCTCTATAGCTCAAAACACGTTTCATGTAACTGTTCTCACAGACAAGATAGAGGACCTGGAAAATCGGTCTCGACACCATAACAACCGAATCTGAGGCATTCCAAGAGCTATACAAGACCTACCCAACTACCTGAGAGACACTATTGTGGCAATCCTCCTAAATCAGACTGAAACTGTGGGAAGTTGAACGTGTCCATAGAGCTTTGGGAGGCACGAGGAGCCCGGACGCTCCTAAAGATGTCGTTGTCAGATTCTTGAGGCAGCAGGCTAGGGACCTTCTACTCTCGGCAACCAGGAAGCTACACACGGTCAAAGGGCCTGATGACTCCCCCTTACAATTTTTTGCCGACCTGTCTCCTGAAACTCTAAACAAACAGAGACTAATGAAACCGGCTATTGCTATCCTTCTCCAACATAAGATCCAATAACGCTGGAACTTCCCATTTGCCCTCTCTAATCTTTCAGGGCACAATCTACACCACCCGTACACTAGAGGACTTCTTATCAGTGCTAAAGCGCTTCTTTCGGAGGCAATAATGGAAGTGAGGCAAGAGCAACCTCCTCCGCACATCCCCAAGAGGCAGTGGACACAGGTGGCAGCTCAAATCCATGGCAAACAAGCCTCTATTTCCGGGGGATCAAGCAATCTTCTGGACAGTTCAAGTGGTCTACACAATAGACACAAGGCACACACGTCAAATACTGGTCTTATTGACGATGTCAAGTCGGGCTCCTGACCTGCTTAGACTCTCTCTCAAATGGACTCTGACAATGCTCTGTTGATTGCTTAGTATAATTTGGGGGTTCATCTGTTCATATTTAGTGCTCTGACTTATGTTATTAGAATGGTTTAAGATACAATCTGTTAGCATTACTATAGTTTGCTGGATTATTTCCCCACTTTATGTGGACTGCCTTTCTCTATTCTATTGGAGAAATCGATGAAGGTTGTTTTTGAAAACGGAATATTTAATGTACTTATTTTTCAATTCTCGTAGTTGCATCATAAGAGAAATGCTAATTGCTAATTTGATGCCACTTTTTAGTTTTCTCAAATATGTCTGCCTCACTGACGTAAAGCTAATGCTCTTTCTTTTCACTCTTCTCTATCCTCTTGAAAACAGGAAGATTTGGCCGCCACTCACAGACCAACTAGTAGTGCAGCTGTTGGCTTTCGGGGCTCCTCTTTGTCTCACTCCCCATGAGACCTAATTCACACATCTAGGGTTTTACACCGACCTTTAAATGGTTCCCTCTAACTATACCCTAATAACCCACAATGTGAAGGGATACAACTCTCCCTTTAAAAGGCGGAAAGCTTTCGCATTTTACAAAAAACATAAACCCTCAGTTATTTTCATGCATGAAACCCACTTTTCCCATGATAATAAACCTAAATTTTTACATAAGGATTATCCTGCCTATTTCCTGGCTACCCTTCCCACTAAGAGAGCTGGCTGTGAAAATCTTTTACATAAAAATTTCCTGTTTCAGTTAGAGAATACTCTTGTTGACAAAGAGGGTAACTATGTTATGGTGACTGGTATGGTGACTGGAACTATTGGGCGGTTAGAATGACATTAGTCTCCCTATACTCCCCTACGAACTCGCCTTACACAGTTTTAATTGGCCTGTTGAAAAGGATTGAATCTCAGGACTTGGGAAAGCTGATAATTGGGGGGGATCTAAACCTTACTTTACACCCAACTCTCGATAGATCGGGGAAATCCTCTAACAACAGATTCCCAAACAAAACCAAACAGATTAAGTCCATGTTTAACAGATTGGGACTGGTCGATGCCTGGAGGGGAATGCACCCGGACAGGAGAGAATATACATTCTATTCCCTGACTCACCTGATGTATTCCAGGACTGATACTCTTCTTGTTGGCTCCTCCCTATATGACTCTATCATGAAATCTGAGATTGCTCCCTGCCCCTGGTCGGACCATGCCCTGGTACTCATTGAGCTAGATTTGGGCCCTAATTTGCAACCCCCCTATACCTGGAAAATAAATTATTTTTTATTGTCTAACCCGAGTAGCGTGGAATCAATTGCCAAGGACATAAATCTATTTTTTGAGACCAATGCCTCTCCTGAAACTGGAGTCGGCTGGCTCTGGGTTGCCCATAAGGCCTTTATCAGGGGAACTTGTATCAAGCTGGCCTCAACCCAAAGAAAAATTCTTAGGCAAAAGGAGGCAGACCTTATAAGGACACTAAAGAGACTAGAAGACATAGAACCAACAGAACCCCTCCCTTAAGGGACGCAAGTTAATAGACAAGACAAGGCTATAATTAGATGGCATATTGTCGCATCGCACTGAACTGGTGATGAGAAAGATGATACATCTATACTATTGGAAGGCAAACAAACCTAATACTATGCTAGCTAGAAGACTTAATAATACATTTTCCCAATATAGAACCACCCATATTAGAATGTCAGATGGCCAAATTTCTTTTAGCCCTAACGACATTCAAAAAACTATTCAAAATTTTTACCAAACCATATATTCTTTCCAATCTCATTGGGGTGAATCAGACATTGACTCCTTTCTTAGCTTGCATGATCTTCCCATAGTACCAGACTACCACTTAGACAACTTGAACTTGGATGTATCCCAAGAGGAAGTTAAATCGGCCATTCTAGGTCTTAAATTGGGCAAATCCCCAGGGCCAGACGGTTTCACTAACTTGTATTACAAAACATTTGAGGCCATGCTCACCCCCCATCTACTGTAATCTTATTTAATGCAATTTTAAATGGGGAACCCATGCCCCTGAGTTAAATCAGACTGCTTTGGTAGTCTTTCCAAAAGAGGGTAGGGATAATCTAGAGGTTAAAAACTATCGCCCCATTTCCTTGATCAATGGGGAAGTTAAGATTTTAATCGCTAATCGCATCTCTAAATTTTTACCAGATTTAATTAATAAGGACCAAACAGGATTTATGCCCTTCAGAGAGGCTGGGGACAATGTCAGGAGGGTCTTAAATATTCAGTATCTAGCTCAGAAATCTAACACTCCATTATGCCTCTTAGCTCTAGACATTGAGAAGGCTTTCAACACGGTAGAATGAACGTATTTGTATAAAATACTGGACAAGTTTGGATTCAGGGGACGCTTTATTAACCTGCTTAGGAGATATTACGACTCCCCAATAGTTAATTTAAAACTACTAGGAGTACACAAAGCTAATATCCGAATTCAAAGAGGCACTAGACAAGGGTGCCCACTTTCACCTTTGTTAATCGAACTTGCCATGGAACCTCTAGCCCAAGCAATTAGAACTAACCCTGACATCCAGGGGGTACAAGTAGGTCACCAGCATTTTAAAGGCTCACTCTTTGCAGATGATCTAGTATGCACCCTGACCAGGCCCTCTTACTCTATACCAGCACTTATGTTAACTATAAAGGAGTTTAGCAAGATTTCCGGCCTCAATCTGAATGTAGAGAAAACTGAAGCATTGGGGATGAGTATGTCGCAAATTGAGATTGACACCCTTAAATCTGATTATAATTTCAGCTGGCCTGCACAGTTTATAAAATACCTGGGTGTAAAACTCACCTCCAAATTTGCTGACTCATACAAGGCAAACTTCCTACCCTTATACAAATCTTTGACAGAAGATATGCAGAAGTGGGCTACCTTTCAAATCTCATGGACAGGCCGTATAGCTGCTACAAAAATTAGTATCTTGCCTAAGCTTTTGTATCTATTTAGGACTCTTCCCATCCCAATCTCACTTAAAGACCTGGATACATTTCAGAACAGCATATTTCGGTTTATATGGGGTAATAAACGTCCTCGTATCTCCAAGCAGGTGATGTTTAGGCATAAAAATAGAGGTGGACTCGTGAGTCCAAACTTGAGGCTTTATCTTAAGGCTGCCCAACTGGCCCATCTGCCCAGGATAAACTCTGCAACACACCAGCCATCCTGGGTTTTCATGGAAAACCAGCAAATGTCCCCACACAGATGGGATAAGTTGATCTAGATTTCTAACTCTTCATGCTTGGGAGTGCGCCAACTCCAGGCATCGACTTAGCTCGGGTTTGCCTTCCCTAATGTCAGTTATGTCTTTCCCACAAATTCTAGCGGACTCGAATACCATCTCTAAATTCTGGTGGACCTCTAGAAACCTTGACCGAATAGGGAACTGGGTTTTCAATGATAAATTGTTGACCTACGACCAGTTCTGCACAACCCATGACTTGCCCGTTACGGAATTTTATAATTATTTAAAAAACAGAAGTTGGGCCAGAAAGACTTTGAGAGAACTGGGACCTCCCAGGGCCTCCTGGCTGTCTGTTATTTGTAAAAAAATCTCCCCCTTACCAAACGCGTTCTGAGTTCATTGTGTGACATCTTTCGTGAATCTACCAGTAGCCAGAAACCCAAATTTTTGGTACAATGGGAAAAAGATCTGGGGGTAGTGGGACTGGGACAAGTGGACGGAATCCTGTTCCAATCTTTCCAGAGGTTCCCTTAACTTGGCTCTTCTAGAGACGTCTATCAAAGTATTGCACAGAGCTTAATGCATGCAGACAAACTGCAGAAATCTCAGCCGCAAGAGAGCAATAAATGCTTTAGGGGTTGCCAACAAGTGAGGGATCACATTCACATTTGGTGGCCATGCACAATTATCCAGAATATATGGAAACAATTAGCCCAATTACCCTTCAAAGCCCACGTTAGCCCACGTTTTTAAAAGGTAGTTTCACCCTCTGTTGGGGGTTCATATTAAGAACCTATCTCAATCTCAGAATAAATTATTTCAATTAATAGCGTTAGCTTCCAAAATACACATAGCTAGTAGATGGAAAACGTTGACTCTAAACTTTCAGGAGGAAATTAGAAAGATCAATTACTTGCTTATCAATGAGAGATTAACCCACATTATTCTGGACAGCGTACCCCAATTTCAGGCAATCTGGGATCCTTGGTTAGTATCCTCATTTAGTGTCCCTCTAATATAACACCTATATCTTGCTATAGCGATACTGGGGAGGAACCTGGAGTGAGGGAGCCCTGGAAATCCTTCGACTGCACTATAAAGGTAAATAACAGGCAATGAAAATTCTGATATCCTGACAAGGTCTGTTTTGGCCCGACTTAGGGGCGGTTATTTTAGCTTTACTCTGTTTTATATATTGTGTTAGCAGTATTATGGTTTAGCTAACTAATCCAACGTTTGTTCTTTTCTTTTTTTCACTCTTGTTTGTCGTTTGTTTTATTATGTTTTATGTTCTTCTTAAATTGAAATCTTAAGTTATGATATATGATACTTCCATAACTATAAATGTAAAATAAGAAGGTCTAGCCAGTTAATCACTGGTCAATGTTTTATTGTGAAAATGTACACAACTTGACTGACAAATACAGCTGTTCAAAATGTTTTATTTTTGTATGCCTTCTAATAAAAGATTATAAATCAAAACAAAAATGAAAATACCAAGCAATTTGCATTATATTTGAGCTACAAGATCAGGTTACAGTGACTGAACAGTCTGAGTTGCTCTGGAACTGTGCAGCAACTTTTGGACTTCACTTTAACAGTAGATCTAAATAATCGACTGGACTAAAAGGTACTGGATGGATATACATGAAGGAACAATCTGAATCAGACCCCAAACACAACACACATATGGCATCTATGTTTTGAAGCAGGAGAAAGAGGTTTGGAGGCAAGAGACAGACATCTTTAAACCCTGTTGCAGGACATTGTTACAACTTGTTTTTTTGTTTGGAGGATTCAGCAGTAGGAGACCTGCTCCAAGTGTCATTGAAGCAAAACCCTATATACAGGTACTGGGGATTGAGGGGAAGGGGACTCCTATATTGCCCTAATGCAAGGGTATGTGAGATTCCTGCAAGCCTCAGTTAATAAAGACCTTTACTGGAATAAGCTTTACAAAACCAACACCCCAAACAGTATCCCCAATAACAGCTTCTCATGATTGACTTTCCTTGCAAAACCACAACTTTTATTATCCTTATAAATCAGGCAATCAATAAACGATGTAAATACTTTTTCTGATTATTGCCTGCTACGAAGAAAGGAACTACCTATACTTACAAAGCTCACTAGTGCCATCTATTGGCTTGGTACTCCACCTTGCCATTGCATGTAAACAACAGTTCCTGAACTCAACAGCACCATCTATTGCTATTGAACTGTATCATCAAGCCCTACAGCGCCATCTATTGGCTGAGAGTGCAGTTCTATTGCTTTTGAACTGCATTACCAAGCCCAACAGTGCCATCTATTGGCTGAGAGTGGAAATACATGCTATCAAGACCCAACAGTGATGAAAGTGCATGTTACCCAACTTGTGGGGCTGTGAATATTGAGCTCAATACCCTCTGTCCATATTGGTATAACAGTTGTTCCACTTCTCAATGACTCTTTTTACATCTTTCAAGCAATACTGATCCGCTATCTTTTGGTTGGTTACCTCTGACTACAGAAACTGAAATAAAGACACAACTCAAGACAACTTGATTATCCAAAGGAGTAATACTATACAACCATATAAATACATTCTCCAGGAACTGTCACCATTGGTGGTCAGTGTCACCACTACCCCCTCCCTATGTGAGGGCACTTACTTAAGCAAAGTGACATCTATATGAAGTAAACTCAGAACCCTGAAGACGTTTTGGTCGTTGGAGATGGCATGTGTATCAACAAGACGCGACACCAAAGACATACAAACTTTTTGTACACCAAGAAAAACTTTACAAGCACCTCAACAAGCCTCTACACCAGCTAAGAATACCACTTCATCAAATATGACGGCATCCGCTCCAAGTACGAAGGCGGACATTCAAGACCTGAAGGAACTGATATCCTCCTTTAGAACGGAGATCAAGTCGGAAATTCAAAAGGTGGCAACGGAATTAGCTACGGAGATAAAGGCAGTAGACTCCAAAACAATGATATTCTTCTTGCACATATGCGACTTGAGGAGGAGATGGTCTTAATGAAGGAGGAACAATCTTTTCAACAGTCTGTCCAAGAAGATTTAGAGAACAGATCCCGTAGACAAAATGACCACACAAGGAACCTCCCTGAGTCGGTGAGAGATCTCCCGCAATATTTGCTAGAATTATGCGAATTTCTTCTGCCAGACATGTGTGAAGAGGAATGTAGAGTGGACAGAGTCCACAGAGCGCTGGGAGGTCGGTCATCCAACTCTGATCGACCAAGAGATGTTATAGCGCGGTTCCATTATATTTCCACCAAAGACAAATTTATGAGAGTGGCTAGAACCGGTATCCCTGAAGTAGAAGGCTGCCAACCAAGTATCTACCCAGATTTGACTGCAACAACCCTATTTCAGATGAAGACCCTAAAACCCATTCTGGAACTTGTACTAGCCAGAGGTTGGAAATACACCTGGGGCTTTCCTTTCCGGCTGAACATCTTCAAGGAGGGGAAATTGTACACCATTCGATCTTTTGAAGAAGGAGTTACACTTCTCTCTTCATGGAACATTCAGCTACCAGAAAATTTCAACCCTCCTCCTGAATTAACCCCGCAACAGGGGCGAGGTCCGAGAAGCCAAACTACTACAAAAACCTAAATATGCCTCACATTATTTGTCTAATGGACATATCAATACTAAGGGACTTCACGTAAGCATATTGGTCTACATATTGGAAGTACCCTGAAGTGCTACCTATCATTTATCTCCTTTTTTCGCAGTTATATGCTTGTTTGCACATACGTTTTATCTTGCAATGTCACTTATAATATTACCAAATATTTTAAAAGGGCCCTATAGGGCGTAAACATAGTTTAATTTTTAGGCGAACCTTCTCAGTATTCATTGTTCTGGAAACTAGTTGGCTCACAGATTAAAGTTAAGAGGACAGCTATTGCTCTCCTCTAAGTAATTTAAGTTACTGATATATTACTTTTTTATTTTTTTTTATTTTTCTTCCTTTTCTTTCTCTTCCCTAGTGTACCATAAAAATATATCTATACTCACTTACGTAGTTACTGGGGTACCAGTAAGCTAGTTAACTACGAATCTATAGATCACAAAGTTGTTCCATAAATTGTCTAAGTCTGGTTTATCCTGCTCTGACTTATTTTTGTCTTTTTTTCAATATCCATATTTTTCTCATGGAATCGGCCCTTAATTAACAGATCTCAGTGTCTTGCTCCTCGGGTCCCAGCCAGGATCATCTTGCTTCAGTCTATTAAGAAGCCTGACTGATTAGTTGATATCCTCAGTCTCTTTCCTCTATATCAGCACCAGGTGAGTCATGGACATTAAAATAATTTCACATAATGCAGAAGGCTTAAATGAGCCTGTTAAAAGGGGGATAGCCCTTCAGGAATACCATAGACTGGGAGCAGATATTGTCATGATACAAATAATTCAATAACCAAATACTGGGGAAAATCATACTCACAATCATATCATGCATCTGCTACAGATAAAACAAAAGGTGTCTCGATTTTGTTTCACAAAAGACTTCATTTTCAACACACTAACACTCAAAAAGACGTTGAAGGCAGATATATTGCAGTTCATGGAAATATTAACGATAGTTAAGTATCACTTCTCAATGCCTATGCACCAAATTCAGACCAGTCCACTTTCTTTTGCAGAATCTCAAATCTAATTTCCAATTGGCAACATTCTCTTTGGGTTATAGGAAGAGATATGAATGGATCTGGACCTCTATCCCATCACAAATCCCCACCGCTACTAAGGTTTTTAAATCAATCCTGAACCAATATTGCTTATTTGATACATGGAGGGGTATGAATCCGACGGAGCGAGACATAAATCCCAATCACGCATCGACTATACATTGCTACAACAACAAATTGCTTCTGATTTGATTGACGCAGCAAGTTATCCCATCTCATGGTCTGACCACGACCTTGTAAGTGTGTCACTGTGTGGTTTGCTCCCAAAAGGTCGCTCCCCATCTTGGACATTAAACCCGGCAATTCTTAATGACCCTCTGACTTTGCAGTATTGTGAGGGGTTTGCATACAATTTGGCTCAAAAGCAAAAAAATTAAATCAGTTTCAGATAAACAATTTGAACAAAAACATTTCAGACCTTCATAGACTGGTCACTATTCAGAATTCACCTCAGATTTTCGAGGAAATTCTTCAATGTGAACAATAACTGAAAGAGATTCTGTGAAAGAAAATGGTGACTATATTTCAGCGTACACAATCTAAATTTTTTCGATTCTCTAACAAACCAGATACAATGTTAGCTAGAAGACAACAGAGAGCAAACTCTTTTATTCCTAAATTACTCACTAAAGAAAATGGCATGGTTTACCAACCAGACCAGATTACTAAGGCATTTCAACAATTTTATACCGAGCTGTACTCAATGCCTGTCCATTCTGGGTCACAAAGCCTTAAATCACAAATAGAGACTTTTTTGTCATCCATTAAGATACCCCAATTTGATAAAAATAAAGTAGATTCTCTCACATCCCCTATATCTGAAGAAGAAATTAGAAGAGAAATAGGGGCTACTAAGCCTCATAAGGCACCTGGTCCGGATGAATTCACTAATTACTATTAGAATTAATTCATGGAAACTTTGTTACCTCACCTCCAACATCTATTTAATGAGTTACTCTCAGGCAAAACTATAAAAGCTGAATTTCTGGAGGCAAAAATTATAGTAATACATAAAGAAGGCAAAGACCCAATGCAGTGCAGCAGTTATAGACCCATATCTTTAATAAAAAATGATATCAAATTATACTCTAAGATCATAGCAAATAGATTGGCCTCTTTGTTGCCGACCGTGATTCATCCGGACCAGGTGGGCTTGATCCCGGGTAGGGAAGCGCCTGATAATACTAGGCAAATCTTTAACCTCATGGATATTGCTTCAGACAAAAAATGACCACTAATACTACTATCTTTAGATGCAGAGAAAGCGTTTGATAGGATTGATTGGACTTATATGAAAGAAACATTGCTTAAATTTGGCCTTAGTGAAAACTTTGTAGGAAGCATTATGACATTATATTCTGCCCCTAGGGCCTATATTTCCTATCAGGGTTTCAAGTCTCAATTATTTAAGATAGATTGGGGAACATGACAGGGGTGTCCTTTATCGCCTCTACTTTTTGCTCTATGTTTAGAACCACTAGCGAAAGCATTAAGGGAAGCTCCAGATGTTAGTGAAATCAAGTTAGATGATAAAGAATATAAGCTAAGCCTATTTGCGGATGATATTCTCCTCACAGTTACTAACCCATTAATTAGCTTACCTAGCCTATTTAAAACATTGAGCAATTTTGGCCATATATCAGGGTTTAAAATTAACGCAAATAAAAGTGAAGCTCTTAATGTCTCATTACCCAAGCAACTGGAAAATTTGCTGACCTTAAACTATCCCTTTAAATGGTCCTCACATCATATAATGTACCTAGGTATTCATATCCCTAAATTTACTAAACAGATATATGATGCCAATTACCCCATTATCTTTAAAGAAATATATTCAGATCTTCGCACCAGGTCTTCATTAAATATCTTGTGGTTTGGTAAAATACACGCCAATAAAATGAACACCCTCCCTAAACTGCTATACCCTTTTTAGGACTATACCATCATCGATAAATCTTAAAGACATATCAACATTACAGAAAGCAATATTTAAATTCATCTGGGGCAATAAGAAACCTAGAATAAATAGGACGACCATGACAGCATCAAAACAGAAAGGAGGCTTAGCAACTCCTGACCTTCTACGATACTATAAGGTGGTGAGATTAGCCCAAGTGGCTAAATGGTATATTAAGAGAGCCCCCCCCAGTTTGGTTGGAGATAGAAGGTCAAGTTTTATGGGACAAAAATATTCTCCTGAACCAAATACTATGGCTAAGCATCCATCAGAGTATTCATTTAAAATCACTCACGATGTGTCTGAGTCCCTCCATCGTACTATGTAAGCAAATCAACAAGAGAACTCCTCTACTACAAAATGGCTCATGGCTAATGCAATTATGGCTACCCCATGGAGACTTATCAATCAATAAAAATACCCAATTCGCTTGGTGGATTAGAAGTCAAATAACAATTGTTGCTGATGTACTGTTAGAATGTCAAAACTGGTCTCCAACGGACTTTGGCATAAATCACTGATTGCCACACAAAGAATTACTTAACCTGATTAGCACACAAGTGGGACAAGCTGCAAAAAAAAACAAATTAGCTAGCAAAACTCTGTTTAAGCATTGTTGCTTACACAACTCAAAAGGTAATAAAAACCTCACTATTCTTTATAACTACCTAAATGAACAGGCCACGCCTAATAATTTGTCCTATAGGGCCTCCTGGGAGGCTGAGCTCAATATTAGCCTAGATAATGAACAATGGGGTATAATTATCAAAAATGCAGAAAACTCCTCTTTAAACATTATATTGAAGGAAAATGTTTACAAAACTATCTTGAGATGGTACCTTGCCCCATCTAGACTCCACTGTTCAAATAGTCAGTTGGATGGCAATTGCTCCAGAGGTTGCAACACCATAGGTTCCTTAAAACATATGTTATGGGGTCGCCCCAAAGTTCAGCATGTTTGGATGGTGACCTATAATACCCAGGAGAAACTATGGGATACAGTTATTCCTCAAAAACCAGAAAAGGCATTATTAGGCTTACCACTCCCAGGTCTTTCTAAAAATGCACAATTTCTATCAAATCAGATATTTCTGGCTACTTGAAACATAATTGCAAAACATTGGAAAAAAACATTGGAAAAAAAGCCTTTGAGGAGGTTCTACGGAAGATTGAGTTTATTCGCTCCATGAGTGTCGTATCTGCTGAAATACAGGAAATGGGCCTCCTGCTGGGATATGTGGACGCTGAGAGTTGGCCGATGGGGTTGATAAATGTGGACCTTGAAAGAGGGTAATATCTTTCCTTCTTTTTCTTCTTTCATTCTTCTTTTTATATATTTTTTTATTTTTATTGTTAGAATATTGCTTAGTATTACATTAGAAATACTAGGAGAAGTTAAGTGTACTTCTTTAACAAAAACAAAAAAGAGTGAGAAAGAGTTGCAGTAAATGTGTTTATTATAAGCTGTAAAGTGTCATACTACAATGCTTTTATGGGATTTAAACCTATTGGCCAGGATTTTCGCGTATATTTTAATATTAAAATTAAGAAGGGATATTGGTCTAACATTCTTAATATTTGTTTGGTCTCTATCGATTTTCAAAATTGGAATGACTGCCGCCTCTAAGTTCTCTGCTGGAGCTAAACCCTTTTTCTTAATTTCATTACATAAATCTTTTAAGTGGCCTCCAAAGGACGCTAAGAACACTTTATAATACATACTTAGAAACCCATCTCTTTATCTGTGAAGTCTTCCTCTAAGGACTTTAGTTGTACCTCTGATATCTGGCTTTACATCTAGAAGCAAACTCTATTCTTTGTACTAATTCTAATGTTTGTTGATCTAGTAGAAAAAAATCAATTCGGCTATAAGTTAAATGTCCAGCTGAACAAAATGTATATTTTCGCTCTGTTGGATTAAGAGTTTTTTAGCCATCATATAAATTATATCTGATCAATAATTTGCCAAGTATACATAATTTACTTATAGAGTCTTTCTTTGGTTCCATATTTACACCTGATTTCCTATATAAGTAAGGATCATGGAATATATTTAAATCTCCCGCTATAACTAGTTGTCTTTTTTGTATATCTACAATGGAGTGCAAAATATTTCTAAGGAAGATGATCTGATTTTGATTAGGGGCATATAAATTTACTAGCGTATAGGGTTCATTGTTTATTGTACCGATCCAGAAAATATATCTCCCTTGTTTATCTATTTTAACTAGTTCTTCCACTATGGTATTTTTTTTTTATTGAACAGGATTATCACACCTCTTTCTATAGGAAGATGACATTATCTTGTCATATTTTGACTTAGGTAACTTGGGTTCTTTATTTATTGCCCAGTGTGACTCTTGAATATATCATATTTAGACCCCTTACGTTCAAAGAAAAAATATTAAATTCCATACAATAATTTACCCCAAGTCCCTTCACCTCTCTCGCCTTACCCCACCCAACTCTTGTGTATAGGACATACTTACATAACAATTTAACAACAACAAAAAACAGACACTTTCATTTATTCTTAAAACCAAAACATAGTTGAGACCTAAGATCTCAATATTCTCTCTATGTTGTGGGATAATTCAACATACGGAAATTAGGTCCTTAGTCTGGTGAGAGAAATCCCAAACCAAAGATCGCCAGGAAGGAAGGAGAAGAAATTAAAAAAAATAAAAAAAATAAAAAAAACGTGCAACCTATGTAATTTATAACTTCTTCAAATGCACATATGTGCCTTTCCTTTCCTTTACCTCTGCTCTCTCCTTTTTCTCTTTTCCTTCTCCCTCCTTCTCTCTTATCCCCCTCCCACCCCAAATATAGGAAGGGAAAAAGGAGAGGTCAAATGAGAGGTTAGGGAAAGGGAGAGGTTGTCTCTTAAAGCGAATTCCCTAAGGGAGGCTGCTGGGAAGGGTAGGGATGAAGATAACATATACAGCATACTTTATTGACTTTCATCAGTCACTTATCTATTTCTTAATGCTACATCTATTTAGGTTCAAGCATCCCTTATCAAAATGTGTCTTCTATTACTTCAAACCTTATTATCTTAAATACTAGACAGTGATTTCTATCTTTCTTTTTCCCTTCTCCCCCCCCGCCCCCTTTTAAGCCCCTTTTATTTGATTCATATTTAGTGATATAATCTAACTAGTAGATATACTAACTATTTTACACACCAGTGTTTATGGTCTATGTATAAGTGCTAAATGACTTCCCCACCCATAATTTTACCCTATAATATGTTTTAAATAATCCAACCAGGGCTTTATATCCAAAGTGTTTGGTTAGTATATTATTGCATTTTTAACTTAAAGTGACCAACTTATGTGAATACATTCAATTATTCTATTTAAGAACTTCAATTCCTATACAACCCCTCAGCCTCAACTGCTATAGTCCCTTCCAGATTTTAGACTTTTTCCCAGAGCACTTTTTCCCTTCTTGGGAATTCGTTCACATGGTAGGTTCCATTCCCTTAAGATAATCTCCCCCTCTTTTAATGAGTTAACAATTCTCCTATGATCTTTATTGAAAACATTTAACTTTACTGGGAGCCCCCATTGATATTGAATTCCCTCCTTTCTCAATGATAATGTTATATTTTTAAAGGTCCTCCTTTTATTCAATGTTGTAGAAGTCAGATCAGAAAAAAACACTAGAGTGCTAAAGGGTGCTTCAAATTCATGTTTGTTTCTAACTGCTGCAAGCAAAGTCTCTTTAAATGTAAAATAATGGTATTTCAGTATAACATCACTTGGTATATCTTTCGAATAATTATGTGGGAGTGTAATTCTATTTATTCTATCTATTCCAAGTTGATTTGACATCTATATATTTGACCAAGTATTTAAAGAAGTCAGATATAAATTTTCTAAGGTCATTTATGGCTACACTTTCAGGAACGCCCTGAATTCTGAGGTTGTGTCTCCTCGAAAAATCTTCTAATGAATCTGTTTTACATTTTAATAGTTTAACCTCTTCCTTCATTATCTTCACCTAATTTATTAGTACTTGGTTTTCTGGCCCAAATGCCTCAACTCTATTCTCTATCTCTCCTGATCTTTTATCTAAATTAGAAATAGCAGTAGTATTTTTAGCAACCACTTCAGATATTTTATCTCTTAATGTAGATCTAAATTCATTTAACACTGTTTTCAAAAATGAGGCAGTTAAAATCTCCTTAGGATTCCCAGGAGATTCTAATTTATGTATTTGAAAATCCTTCCTCTCTAAATCACTATGTTCTAAATAATCGCTAGAAACATTTAGAGAAGAGGTATCATAGCCTTGTGCAGTATACCTTTCAGAATCTTTATCCTTGGGTGAAGGGGACTGATATACCATTTCAGTTCCTCCTTTCTTCACCCTCTCTCTTCCTCTCCCCTTCATTTGATCCTTTTTCATTCTTTCAATAGAGGAGGGGAAAATCTCCTCCTCCAAGGAAACAAAAAGAGCAAGGGAGAAGAAAGTGGGTGAGCTAATCTCCCTTATGCTTGTTTCACCCTTTCCTTTAGGAACAAAGGTGTTATCTTATATACAAATCTGTGCTAAGTCAGCACTGCATACATTCCAAGAGCACCACTATTATAGACACATAAAGTGTTTCCCAGTAATGTATCTTCAACCGAAAGAGGTAATTTATAGCTATAAAAGCATAACTATTAGTATGCTTTACAGACAGTAACCATAAACCAATATTTTTAACAATCTGTAGTGTTCAATATATACATTTGTTAGCTTTAATTGTCTAAGAAGCTCATAAAGGGAAAGGACAGAGAGGTAGGATAAGGTCTATCAGCAAACAACTTTCATACCTCTTGTCTCCGTTCTTTAATGAGGTGGATCACTACAAATAATTTCAGGTTGCTTATGGATATCTATCCGACTGTGTCAGATCTGTCTTGCTCTACTTTGAGGGGAGTACTCAATTTGATAATGCTGAAGTATATTTTCCTTCCTCTACCCTCTTTTCTGTCCTTTAAGGGCCACACCCTGCAGGCTTCCCCTGCTTCTTTGCAGTCACTGCTGTAATTAACACCGTTCCATAAATGGGATCCCTGCTCATTTTTATCTACGTTCCGTTGATGGTAAGGCCTCAGTAGCAGACAGGCTTATATTGTTTGAATATAGAAAACAATATAACAGTCAACATAACTTGGCTTACCCCCACTGATATTTATAGGTAGGTGACTCAATCAGTCTCTAGGGGGGAATCCACCTACTACACAGTTCCCATCCCTTACCTAATAGGGAGGTTTATGTTTGCTCAAAATACTGAGTGTCCAAAACACTGGAAAGGAGAACCGCCCTTTAGGGGACCGGTACACAGAACTCTCGTGCTTCCTTGTACTCTTGTTGTCCCAAACGGGACCTCAACTGTGTTTCACAGCGTTCCATTACTGGGACCATTACAATCTTCTGCAGCATTCCCACAATAGTTGAGCACACTTTAATAAAATTTATAGCAATCTGATAGACGCAGAGGCTGCACAGGCTCCCTGGGTCAGCACGTAGCGTCACGTGACCCAGTGGAGCCTGTAAGGCAATCAACCAATCGGGAGCGCCGGGGGCGGTATTTCCACCCGTGTTTGCACGTCGGCAGAGCAGCGCGGTCTCCAGCCTGAAACGGACGGAGGTCTGAGGGGCTCCTGCACAATAAAGAAAAAAGTAGGAGGTTAATACTGAGATCAACCCCAGCTGAACAGCACATAAGGGGCAGTGTATATATGAGCTCTGAGTGTGTGTTTGTGTACTTTCCTGTTCGTTTGTGGTCCGTTTTTTTCTCTCTCCGTTTTAGTGTGTGTTTTCCTTGTGCTGGTATGGATGCTGAGGACATAGAGGCCTTACTGGCTGAAGTTAGGATCCGGGCTTTAAGCCAAGGGGTCAGGTGGGTGCAGGACAGGCTGGGACCCCCGTCCAGCTGAGAGCAAGGCCAGGAGATTAAAAGGGGATACGGGTCAGGGCAGCCAGAACCCTATACCCCTCAGGCAGGAGAGAGCCGAGCCCACGGATGTTGAGGGTAAGGGCCTAGAATTCCAGCCACCACCAGTCATTTTGCCCAAAGGGGCTCGGCCGCTGCAAAGGACAAGAAACACCCCTCTACCGCCCCATAAAGGGGGTGCAGGGGGTTATAGAAAAGCCGGGAGCCCTAAAAAAGCTCTTACAGATCCTCATTGTGCCAACCATGAGGCCCCTTCTATTTCTCGTACTAACAGGGCTTCTGGTGCTTTACAGGGACGCAGCCGCAGGGGGGAGCTGGGCATGGCGACGACAAGAGAAAGAAGGAACAGAGTTGTCAGAGAGATGAACAGCCAAGACAGCATGGTAGTGATCGATGACGTGCCTGTGACCGTGGCAGTGGCAAGGACGGCACGCCCCACTAGAGCTAGAAAGACCACAAGCAGGTACAGTCCACTGCTATTCACCCACACCCCCTTAAGACGACAGAGAGCTGAGACTGAGGGCGTTACGGTTAGGCCACAGCGAAAGGGGACTAATTCCGACCCACAGGTAGACCTTATACCGCCACAAGAAGTCTCAGGGGTACAGAGGGCGGCAGAGTCTGCGGCGCTAGCTTACTCCAGCCGCGTAAGTATAGGTGACCATGACCAATCCTCAAGGGAGGAGCAGACAGTATGGGCACGGGCATGCAGGTCACGGAGAGCTAGTGACTGTTCCTCTTGCACCCACAGGTCCAGAAGGAGATCCAGATCGAGAAGCAGGAGATCCTGCCTATGCAGTTGCGCCTGCACTGTATCAGAGAGGGGACGGAGCCCACAAAGGGCCAGACGGTCAGAGTCCCCGGAGCATCAGGAGAGACGCAGGGTCCCCCGTTGGCGGTTTCCACTACAAGGCTTCCCGAAGCATGTGAGCTCACGATGGTGGGTCAGATAGGGGATACAGGAAAAAGTGAACCCCTACACACAAAGGCAGGTTTTTTTGGGTCCCTTAAGAGCCACACACAACATTGCAGCGAGCGAGCAGGAAATGGGTGCGTGGATAGGGGCTTAGCGAAGAGCGCGTGGGCCCATCAATCCACCAATGGGGCAGCGGGGCAAGCAGCGCCGTCCGGGGTAATGGCGGCAACTGGGCCCTCCGAGGCAGTGGCTGTCCCGGGTCCGCAAGCAGGCAGTACCAATGCAGGGGTTACCAATGCAGCCATGAGACCAATTGTCTTGTGCTCATTGGACAACTTGGGGGCACATCTTCCTCGGGAGGTTAAGGAAAAAATGTAGAAGAGGGAATTTGTTGAGTTGTTCTCTCTTCTTCCCATGTCCAGACAACTGGACGTGGGTGAGAGGGGCCTTCGGGAGGGAGATGACCATCGTAAGTCATTTAGTCGGCTGCCTAGGACTTTTGACACCTGGCTTCAGGCCTTCTCCATCATGGCCTGTGTGCTATGTGAGCGACTTCCCGAACAAAGTTTGGGATTGTTTGTCTACATAGACGAAATTCGCAATGCCCAGAAGGTGTACGGGGGCATGGCGTGGTGGCGGTACGATGAAGAATTCCGCCAGTATTTGGCATCCAGGCCAACGATGGCGTGGAGTGACAAAGCAGTGGCAAACTGGTTGAATATTATGACACCTATGCGCGTCATGCCACCCTTTCGTAGCAGGTCCGGTGGAGCCAAGGGCCCCAACCCCACCATGGCCACGGGTCTCAAGACCCGTTTTGCCTACAATGAAAGGATCTGTAGATGGGCCCAGAATTGCAGGTTCAAGCATGCATGTTCTACCTGCGGCGGTGAACACCCCCTCGTTAGATGTGTCAGAGCCAAGAAATGGGGCAGATCAGGAAAGGCCCCTGCAAAAGGGCAAGACGCCCATACACCTCCCCGCCATGCTGCCGTGGCTAAAACGCTATGGTAGAGTGCCGGGCAATAACGCCACAGCTCGCCTCCTGGAATATTGTTTCCAGGAGGGTTTCCGTATCCCATGTGAAACAGAGCTGCAGGGATATAAGGGACCGAACTTGCGGTCATCAAGGGGATTCACGGGGGTAACAGCGAAAAAGGTCCAGACTGAGGTCCAACTGGGTAGGATGGCAGGTCCATTTGCTTCGCCTCCTATTCAGGATTTGGTCATTTCCCCCCCTCGGCGTTGTCCCCAAAAAAGAGAAGGGTGAATTTAGGTTGATCCAACATCTTTCCTATCCCAGAGGGCGGTCGGTAAACAATGGGATCGCAAAAAACAAGTCAACTGTGTACTATGAATCTTTCGATCGGGCTGCTGAGATGGTTAGGTTTGCTGGCGCTGGTGCGCTTCTGGCGAAGGTGGACATCTAAGTGGCGTTTAGGTTGTTGCCAGTTCATACGTCGAGTCACCGGCTCCAGGGTTGTTTCGTCGATGGCAGTTATTTCATCGACCTATGCTTACCTATGGGGTGCTCAATATCGTGTACTTACTTCAAGGCATTCAGCACATTCCTACAATGGGTTGCGCGCTCGGAAGCGGGTTATAGGAGCATTACGCACTATCTCGATGATTTCCTATTCGTCAGTCCGGCAGGGCAAGATACTTGCCGCTTCATGTTGGAGATATTCACCAGAATCTGTCAAGATTTTGAAGTACCGTTGGCCCACAACAAAACTGAGGGCCCCACAACAAAGTTGACCTTGGGTATTCGGATCGATTCCATAACAATGGAATGCAGTCTTCCCTGGGAAAAAGTGGCGGACATGAGAGCGGAGCTCAGTGCGTTGGAAGGTGCACATAGGGTGTCACTGCAAAGGTTGCAATCCATCATAGGGAAGTTGAACTTCGCCTGCAGGATTATCCCCATGGGGAGGATATTTTGTAGGAGAATGTTGCTCGCTACCGCAGGCATCTTGAGGCAACATCATTTTATCAAAGTCTCAAGGGCCATGTGGGATGACGCAAGGGTATGGTCAGTTTTCCTTGCCGAGTTTAATGGGACAGCGCACCTTCAGAAAGAGAGCGCCACTAGTGCGGAGTTAGAACTTTACACTGATGCATCGGGGTCGGTCGATGGCGGTGCATATTTCCAAGGGAGATGGTGCGCTGCGGCATGGCCGGAGGAATGGGTGGTGGCAGGTCTTACAAAGAACCTGGCATTTCTCTAGCTATTTCCCATAGTGGCGGCGGTACACATATGGGGCTCAGAGTTTCGGGATCGGCGAGTGTTATTCTATACAGATAAAATGGGGGTGGTCCAAACGGTAAATAACCTCACGGCAACATCCATACAGGTAGTAAGATTACTTTGTCACTTGGTGCTATGCTGCCTCTGCCTGAACATATGGTTCCAGGCGAGGCACATGCCAGGGTTGGAGAATGACATTGCTGACGCCCTGTCTCGGTTTCAGAAAGAGCAGTTCAGGGCATTGTCCCTGCGGGTGAACGTGCTGGGGGAGTCCATTCCCGTGGAGCTCTTGGAGCTTGGAGCTGCCAGGTAACGAGACTCATCAGACAGTCTGTTGCCCCAGCGACATGGGCCGCGTACAGACACTTGTGGGCTAAATGGAATGACCTAGTTACAATGGCCGGTGGGACTACGTCGAAGGATAAGACCCTAGGGATCTTGCTGTGGTATCTGCTGCGGTGCGCCAAGGGAGGCGAAACGAGAGCCGTAGTAGGGAGACAGGTCACGGCTCTGGCTTTCATGTTTAAGCTGGCAGGGCAGAGGTACCTTACAAAGGAGTTTATAGTGCGCAAGGTGGTTTTGCGGCATGTTTAATGGTGATCGCAGGCCAGATACCAGGCGTCCGATTACCTTTTCCCTGTTGCTGAGATTGGCACAGGTGTTGTTAGTGACCTGCAGAACCCCCTTTGAATCTCTGCTTTTCCGTACGGCTTTTTGCTTGGTGTTCTTCGGAGCGTTTTGGATAGGGGAGTTAGTCGCGAACAGTAGACACGGTTCCAGGGGATTGCAGTTGGTGGATACCTGTCTGAGGGAAGGCACGGTAGTGATATGGTTACGGAGGGGAGGTCTAAGACTGACCAGTTGGGTAAAGGAAAAGAGGTTGTGCTGCACCGTGTTGGCACGGAGTGTTGCCCCTATGTATGTGTGGAGGAGTATCTTAACCATCGACCGGAGGGAGGGTGTTCGCTGTTGGTTCATGCCGCGAACATTAATTTTTCTAGTTCTAGGACTAGAAAAAGGATATATATGTGGATATATAAAATACAGAGTAATACAGTGATGGTCTGTCACAAAGGTTGTATCACATATCCTGTCAAGATACTCATTATACATAGGATACTCATTATACATAGGATCTCGCTTTAGAGAAGGTTGATACTGTTCACACAATACTGTAAATACTGTTAATTTCCCCCCCTCTACAGCCAGCAACAGGAACCAAATGAAGTTTAAAAGGGGCTGTACAAATCATCCCGTTATCAAATTGAGAGGGTGCTAAAAGGTGCACTACAATGACTGGGTTTAGAGCAGCCAGAGTTTGGGATGCACTCCTTCCGAATTGGGGCCGCTACCGAAGCAGCCCTGACGCCACAGTGAAGCGTATCGGGAGATGCCAGTCAGGACGTTTTTGGTCCTACGTGCGGCCCAGGGCAGTAGTCTAATGGATGTTGCTTTCTGCTTTCAGGAGGACAGAAGCAACTGTGGATCGTGAGCCATTCGTACGTGTACTGGGCCCACAGGTTAGCCGCAGTTACCAAGGACAAGGCACAACTGGGTTTCCCTGTTATGGACTTGCACGTGCGGTGGTTCAAGATTCGAGGCCTGCGGTGGGCGCAGGTGGATGGGCTAGTGGACACGTACACCCAGCGTTATGGACAGCCAAGCGTAATATTGATACATGCCGGCGGTAATGACTTGGGAACAGTACCCATGCGGATGATGTTGAGGGTCATGAATCGGGATGTGGAAAGTTGGATGAAGAAGTTTCCGGGGATGTTTCTGATATGGTCCGAGATGATAAAAAGATTCTCTTGGCAAAACGCTTGGGATCCTGTCGGACTGGACAGATTGCGTCAGAAGATTAACCTACAGTTGGCAAGTTTTGTCAGAAAACTGGGTTTCGTCGCCATACGATATAAGTAGTTTGAGCCGGTCGGGGCCGACGAATTCTTTGGTAAGGACAAAGTACATCTGACCGAAAACGGGCTAGAGTTACTCATGCTGGAATTCAGGGAGAGTGTTGCGCGGTCCTTGGCTTTAATGGACAGCACGGGGGGGGGGGCGCAGTCTCAGGAGGGGTTCCTCGCTCGCTCTGTGCGGGAGGTGAGTTGCCCGGCCCACTGGCCTAAGTGGGCATGGCCCTACCTCACAGGGCGTGCTTAATATAAGCATTGGGGCTTTGGCAGGGCCCAAGGCGTGAGGTCACTGTCCGTGGCTGGGCTCCTACCCCTGGAAGGTATTATGTAAATTATATACAGAAATGTATGTTTATGTTATATGGTTATTTATTAATAAAAGCTGTGGCCCATGTTTCTCCCACTCAGCCGTCGTGTCCATTATTTACATTAAAGCCTAAATGGATCATGCCTGGGTCATGATAGACGTGGAGGCTGCACAGGCTCCCTAAGTCAGCATGTAGCGTCACGCGACCCAGCGGAGCCTGTAAGGCAATCAGCCAATTGGGAGCGTTGGGGGCGGGACTTCCACCTGTGTTTACGCGTCGGGCAGAGCAGTGCAGTCTTCAGCCTGAAATCCCACCCTTCCACCCTGTTATTTGGTTAAGTGTTAAAATTGTTATTGTTATGTACATAATTAAAAAAAAAAAAAAAAAAATATATATATATATATATATATAAGAGAAAGAAATATATAAAGGAATCTAGTGGAGAAGTGGCATTATTGTTGTATATATTTTGCTATGTTTGGTTTGGCGGGAGGCGAGATGCTCGGCCCAGTGGCCTAAGTGGGCGTGGCCCTACCTTACAGGGCATGCTTAATATAAGCATTGGGGCTTTGGGCAGGGCCCAAGGTGTGAGGTCACTGTCCATGGCTGGGCTCCTCCCCCTGGAAGGTATTATGTAAATTATATACAGAAATGTATGTTTATGTTATATGGTTATTTATTAATAAAAGCTGTGGCCCATGTTTTTCCCACTCAGCCGTCGTGTCCATTATTTACATTAAAGCCTAAATGGATCATGCCTGGGTCATGATAGACGCGGAGGCTGCACAGGCTCCCTAAGTCAGCATGTAGCGCCACGCGACCCAACGGAGCCTGTAAGGCAATCAGCCAATTGGGAGCATTGGGGGCGGGACTTCCACCTGTGTTTACGCGTCGGGCAGAGCAGTGCAGTCTCCAGCCTGAAATCCCACCCTCCGACCCTGTTATTTGGTTAAGTGTTAAAATTGTTATTGTTATGTACATAATTAAAATATATATATATATATATATATATATAAGAGAAAGAAATATATAAAGGAATCTAGTGGAGAAGTGGCATTATTGTTGTATATATTTTGCTATGTTTGGTTTGGCGGGAGGCGAGATGCTCGGCCCAGTGGCCTAAGTGGGCGTGGCCCTACCTTACAGGGCATGCTTAATATAAGCATTGGGGCTTTGGGCAGGGCCCAAGGCGTGAGGTCACTGTCCATGGCTGGGCTCCTCCCCCTGGAAGGTATTATGTAAATTATATACAGAAATTTATGTTTATGTTATATGGTTATTTATTAATAAAAGCTGTGGCCCGTGTTTCTCCCACTCAGTCGTCGTGTCCATTATTTCCATTAAAGCCTAAATGGATCATGCCTGGGTCATGCACTTGGATTTTTGACCTGCTCTTAGAGCCCTCTTACCAGTAACAGTCACACTCTGTGGTGCTTGTGATGCAGGTGATACAGGTAAATGTATTTTGAGGTGAGTACTCACTACTTCATGCTGGTGTTTCCTTCCTCCACCCACGCTGCGCGTGTCTCCCTAAAAGCACCCCGCACCTGAGCTGTTCGTAACCAAGCTCACTTCAGCCGCACCTCCTCTGTCAGCCAATGCTACACAAACACATCTAACTCCGCATAGCCTCGGTCCAATCACAGGCACAATGACCCCAACTGCGGTCACACCAGGAGACCCCTACATCCAGTAGGTGAGTGGAGCAAACGGACAACGAGGTACCTTATTTAGTATCAGTCTATGCAGCTCATTAGTTACCCCATTTGACAACATTAGTGGGAATGTACAGCATTCAATCCTTCCTGTGATCCCTGGTCGGGAGCAGCTCACTCTCCCGCGTTCTACTCAGCCACGCATTACCTTGGCTTGTCTATATATTCAAATACTAAGTACTTTATTGACATTGTTTAGTGGCATATAGTGACACACTGTGCTTTATTTAGTACCATATTTGCAGCATATTTTCTCTGTATCATCTAGAGAAATATACTGTGTTGCTTGTTTAGCCTTTTTTGTAGGTCTCTGAGTAAAGAACAAGAAAATTCTGCCTCTGTTTTAGTCTGGAAGACTTTATCAGTCACACAATGTGCCAAATGTGTGTGTTGGTGAGCGTGTGCCCATGGTAGCCTCAGCTTCCTGTTATTAGCTGACAGGAGTGGAGGCGGTGTGGTCTTCTACTGCTGTAGCCCATCCATTCAAAGTTCAACCTGTTGTGCGTTCAGAGATGATCTTCTGTGTACCACTATTGTAATGTGTGATTATTTTAGTTACTGTCATCTTCCTGTCAACTTGAAACATCTTGTCATTCTCCTCTGACCTCTTTCATTAACAAGGTGTTTTCACCCACAGAACTTCTGCCTACTGGATGTTTTTGTTTTTTCGCACTATTCTGAGATACTTTAACCAACCCTTCTAGCACCAGTAGTTAATCCACAGTCAAGTCACGTAGGTCACATTTTTTCCCACTGAGATGTTTGGTCTGAACAACAACTGACCCATTTTTAGAGAAAATCTCAATGTCTTTTAAAGAATTTTGAAAGAATTTTGACATGAATTTGTTTAGTCTTTTTTACTCAATTATTGAGAGGTGGATCATGTTCTTTAGCAGTTAAGGAAGGGGTATTAGCAAAGGGAACAGGGAGAGTGTGCAAGTCTTTGTTAGATAATTGGATAAGATTTAAATTTACATCACATCCCTTTGCAAATACCCAACACACAACTTTCAACAAAGTATCATGGTTGCTTCCACAGGCCAGCAGAGACATGAACTTTCTATTTTCTAATTAAAAAATAGCTTTGTGACCTTTTAACTGCTCAATTATGTTTTCAGCCAGACACAAGGTTTTCAAACATATATAATATGCTTTCATTGCACAGTGATCATAGAGCCACATTCAATTGCAAGCCCACAACTTGATCACAGTTGGCCGAATGTCTGTGGATGTGTTGCAGGCTCCCGTTCGTCTCCAATTGCGATGCTATTCAATTGTTCAAGCCTGCAAATTACTGTCCCAAAGCCGAAACGTAAACTATGCTCTGGTTTGTAGCAGTTAAGGGCGGGAACATGATCAATTAAGCAAGCCGTAACCTCCCATTTCGAATCAACCAAAAGTAAATGAGACTGTCATTATTACGGGGTAAAATATGGAGGTTACATGTCAATCAATTAGGTTCGGGGGTCCAATATGTGATCTGACTCGCAAATCCGCAAAATACAGAATTATGAAAATGAATGCCAATACTGTTCTAGTCCATGTGGGTGGCCTGATATGAACTCATTGATACCCAAGATCGATTTAGCCCCGAAATTAAACATAAAAATTAAATTTCCTGCTGATTTGCAAGCTTGAGACTGTTGTGCAATAAATTCTAATGTCTGTCATCGCTTTCCCCGTTATTTACAGTGCAGTATTGATTTTTTTTTTGCTTTTACAGTGCTATGAAAAGGTTTTAACCCCCATACGGGTCCTCTTTAGCACTCGTAGGATTTTTTCATTTATTTGCCATTTATGTTTGTGAAAACATTTGCGGGCTTGGGAAAATTGAGCAATTGAATAGCGATTTGCGATTTTTGCCATCGTAACTATTGCGAAAGTGAAAGATTAAAGGCTTCGGGAGGCTGTAAGTTACGAGTTTAACTATCAACATTTTTTCAAAGCCGTAACTCGTAAGCATTTGGAGCCCGCAAAAAGATGCCAATTAAATAGCAAATTAACTTGCAACCTCACTTACAGGCTACCAAATCGCCCGAAACCTCAATTGAATTGAAAAAAAATTACACAGCTTCTAAATTATTATCTATTACAAAGAATTCTGCTGTTGTGGAATCAACAATTTTGATGTGGGCAGTGAGAAGAGCAGATAAATGCAGAGGATGTGTCAGTCTGTACAATTGGAATCTGACAGTTATAATTGCTAGTACTCTCATCAGAACTAAAGGGAGTTTACACATGATGAATCTGCTTGCATATGGTGAATTACCTGTAAATATACATTGTTCCCCCTGAGTTGGGTGTCTCCTTGCTCTGTCAGTTTTAGACAGACAGCCTTACACACTTTAATGCATTCTTGCATGCACACAAATAAACATGCATTGTCTTGCACCCAGGCTTTCAGACCGCCGCCTCACACATTCACACTATCTCCTTCAGGCATACATGCAGTATACATGCCATACATTTTTTTTTTTACATTTCATTTCTGTGTTACATATCAGGCCACCCACATGGACTAGAACATTTCCCTCATTCATTTTTATTATTTTGTACATTGGCGGATTGAGAGTCTGATCGCATATGGGACCTCTAAATGCTAATTGATTGATGTTTAACCTCCATGTTTTACTGATCTCATGATGATGGTCTCATTTACTATTGGCTTTTTCTAAGTAGTAGTTATGGCCTTTCCTTAATTGATCACGATCATGCCCTGAAATGATAATTACGGTGCATGGTTTACGGTTTTGGCTTTCGGTCAGGTAGCTGCAAGCTTGAACAATTGAATCGCTCTGTAACTGTTGCAAATTTCAAACCCGCAGACCTACGGACGGTATAAAGGCAACTGCGGGCTTGCAACTGAATAGGAGCCTTAATCAGCATTTCTGAGCTGGTGTTTCCATGTTGATGCAAACTGATCTGATGCCTGAAATTAATCCATTATTGGCACAAGTGAGCTAAAATTTGCTTGAGTGTAACGTTTAGCTTTAAGAAGGATTACTCCATGAAACAAGCTAAGAAGCATTTGTCATTCATCTTTGTGCATCTAAAAGGGTTTGCATAGCACACCCATAATACACTGACACATTTCCAGAGACTTAATGGCACTACTACTTTAGTCCAACTATCACCACTGCTACATGTGTATTGAAACCATTGCCATACATACACTAATACTGCTGCAATATACTCACTAATATTGCTACAATACACCTGCTGCTACTATTGCTATATATACCCAGGAATAGTATATAAAGACATGACAGATATTCTTTAATTAAGCTTAGCAGATGGTACAGCTTCTTTACTCTTTCCTGCTTGATGTTTCCCTCTCCTTTTTGCTGGATGACACTATCATATTCTTTCTGTGTTATCTTGTCCATCCATTCAGCTGTCATTGCCTTCAACGAAAGACAGAAAAGAGATCAAATGTTCATTAACAAGATTAAGGTAAATTTTAATGTGTGTTTTGTATGTGCCCAAATTTAAACAGGGTAAAATAGAACTTGTCACTCCAAGGAACCAACAGGAGCCCAAAAATGACAGGGAACGAAAGGGACTGAGGAATGAAAGGACAGATTTCATTGAAGAAGCATTTCGCTCTGATGATTGACTGTAAATGGTCGACAGACAATAGCTCATACATCAACTGAACACACAACTTTATTTGTATAATAATTGGATTACTGCCTCTCTCACTCTTGCATTCACAGACATGCACACTCACTCCAACTGCACACCTTCTTAAGCACACTAACTGATGTACACATGATCTCCAATCTGCACATACTAGCACCCTCCAACATACTCATGCAGAGGTAGAGAGTTGAGCCCATCTGTTGCGCTGGAGTCCATGTTAAGTTAGCAGGAGAGTTATCCATGTCCAACATGAGGTGATGGGCTGGTGGCAAGAATTAAGTTCAGAATCATTGACGGATGGGACTGGTTAAGACAATTCGAAGGTCTGAACAGGTGGTTGTCTTGAGAATATTCAGAATCAATGTCGAAGGTTAGTTACAGAAACAGCACAAAGGCCCTTGCTTGGCCTAAAGTGGTGTCCATTTATAGATGGCACTTTTCCCATCATAATTGAGGCAATTTCTATACATTTTGGGCATCCTCTCTTCTCTCAAACTGGGATGACACAGTACAAAATTATGAGGCAATCTGAAGTGATGCAGAATACGTTGAAGACTTAGCAGTTTGGAGACAGATGTGGAACTTCTTCAACAAATATTAAACCAAATACACTGTGTATGATAAACATTATGAAGTGCACCACTATTGGATTATTATTATTATTGTTTATTTGTAATGCACCAACATATTCTGTAGCGCTATACATAAGTTAAGTTACAGTTCAAGATTAACATATTGCGAAGAATGGAGGGCCCTGTCTTTGAGATGGAATCCGGTGTCCTTGCAGACTTAAAATCTAAAGGTTGAAGTTTGTATGTGGTACAGTAGAGAGAGAGTAGTGCTGAGCATGATAGGGTGGAAGGTTATAGGCTTCTGTAAAGAGGTGTGTTTTTTATTGAAGTTTTGAAGGATTTCAGGCAGGAGGATAGTCTGGTGAAGCGAGGCAAGGAGTTTCAGTGAATAGGGCCAGCGCAAGAAAAGCCCTGGAGGCGGGAGTGAGAGGAGGTGACAAGAGTGGTAGAAAGAAGAAGGTCGTTAGCAGAACGAAGAGGGCGTGTGGGGGAGTATTTGGAGATGAGAGCAGAGATGTATGGGTGTGCGTTGTTGTTTAGGGCTTTATAAGTTAGGGTAACATTTTTAAATTTAATTCTGGAGGCTAAGGGAAGCCAGTGAAGTGATTGACAAAGAGGAGCTGCCGACACTGAACGTTATGTACGGAAGATGAGTTTGGCGAAGACATTCATTATGGATTGAAGTGGGGAAAGGCTAGTGGTGGACATGCCAACAAGGAGTGAGTTGCAGTAGTCGAGATGAAAAATGATGAGAGAGTGTATAAGAATCTTAGTAGTGTCTTGTGTAAGGTAATGGCATATTCTGGAGATGTTTTTTAGATGGAGAAGGCAAGATTTAGTTAGTGACTGTATGTGAGGGATGAAAGAGAGGGCAGGGTCCAGTACAGCCCGCAGACAACGGGCTAGGGAGGTGGGAGTGATGATGGCATTGTTGACAGAGAGAGAGATGTGAGGAATTGAAGCTGTAGTAGAGGGTGGGAAGATTAATAGTTCAGTCTTAGACATGTTGAGTTTTAGATGGTGGGCGGACATCCAAGCGGATATACTAAAGAGGCAGTTGGAGATGTGTGCTAGAAGAGAGGGGGATAGATCTGGTGCTGAGAGGTAGATTTGGGTGTCATCTGCATAGAGATGGTACTGAAACCCAAAAGAGTTTATTAGGGTACCAAGTGAGAATGTTTAGATGGAGAAGAGGAGGGGGTCTAGGACTTATCCTTGGGGTACGCCAATAGACGGGGTGAGGAGAAGAAGATGTGCCAGAGAAGGAGACTCTAAATGATCGTTCTTGGAGGTATGATGAGAACCACGAGAGAGCAGTGTCTCGAATGCAGAGGGAGGAGAGAATGTGGAGTAGAAGCGGATGGTGTCAAAGGCGGCAGAGAGATCCAGAAGAAGCAAAATGGGAAAGTGGCCTTTAGATTTGGCAGTGAGCAGGTCATTGGTGACCTTTTTGATACATCATCACTAGTAGATAAATTGGTCAGAGTAGAATTGTTATATAATCATTTACTGCCACCTAGTGGCCATTTTTACTAATACAGTAATCAACGTACTAAAGGGCTTTCAGGAAAGAAACTAAGTACAGTCTAAGTACCTGCTTGAAGTCCTGTTTTTTAAAATATCAGATGAAAAGAAAATATTTTTGTCCTCTGATGTTGAAACCGATGCATATAAACATTTATATAACAAAGTAATCTGCATAGATTCCAGACAGTGTAAGAAGGGAATTAACCATTCCCAATAAAGCTTTAAACTCTGTAATGTAAAATCACCTCCTACATATCCCTTGCCTGCCAGCAGGGCAAGAAGTGCTACAGAATATGTTGGCACTTCATAAATAAAGGCTAATAATAAAGAAATGATAATAATGAAGGAAATAGAGTGCAAATCTATGACCCAAGATCAGGCAATAATCAAATGTTTGTAAGTTTCCATCTGCTGTTGTTGGGACTGATTATTATCAACATAATGACAGCTCATTATACAAATAAGGCTAAACATTCACAATCTTTCAAATTTCACCCTACAGGAGGGGGCGCAATTGACATTTTAACCCCAAATTACAAATATCTCTAACCAGGAACAAAAAAAAGAATAACACTAATAATTCACCTAAAGATCAGCTATCTGAAGGACTGGATCCAATACAGATAAACACAGAGAGCATGCAAGATATTTCTTAAGAACAGCAGACATTATTAGTACATGTGAAGTACTTATTGTGTGTGGAACTGGACCACTCTCTTCAAAAAAATTGCGTAGGCCAGCAAGATTTGGATAGGAGAGCGAATGATCTTGTAGAAATAGTTGATGCTCAGTACAACAAATAAAACATGACTCTGTAGATTATTAAAAAAAAAAAAAAAAAGTATATTCAAATGCAAGTTTCATGGGAGGAGGCCGAATTTCCAATCTACACTGTTCATAGACAAAAAGAAAAAAGAGCAACTTATAAATGATACTTTGCTAATGTGTTGTATTGACTGGCTGTAGACCGCCCCAGGCCTCCTGGGGTCGGTACGGAGGGCAACGTGACCCGTGCAGGAACGGGAGTAGGGTAGAGTAGGAATGTCTAGCTGGGGGGCAGGGTCGTGACCCTGGTAGGAGCGGGAGTAGGGTAGGATAGGAGTGGCTAGCTGGGGGGCAGGGCCACCTAGAGGTTTGGCGCCTGTTTTGTCAGTGTGCCCCCAGCTAGCCAAGAAGGCAGATCCCACCCACCCATCCCTTATATATTTTGGAACATAGGTGTTAAATTATTGAAAATTGTAAATATGTGTTCAAAAAAAAAAAAAAAAAAAAAAACAATATATATATATATATATATATATATATATATATTTATGTATGAAAAATGGGAAAATATGTGTTTTAAAAAAAAAAAAAAAAAAAAAAAAAAACAAGTACCCATACAATAAGTCGAGTATATTATGCTAATCTGTTTACGTTATTAGCAGTTGTATATGTATTCATTTCAGGCCGAGTTATGATGTGCCTGTATTTTGTTGTTGTCACAGCAAGGCGGTGGTGAGGGGAGTCGCCGGGACAGTGGTAAAGTGGGGGTGATCCTACCCTACGGGGGCACGGATGCTCCATCATGGTAGGCCCTGGACGAGGGTCAGGGCGCAGAGTGTACTGTCTTGTTTCCCAGGCTCCTCCCCTCTCTTGTTTACGTATATTTAATTAATGGTTTGTTATTACGTGAACTTGGTTTACCAATAAACGCTGTGGCCAGTATGCACCCCAAGCAAGTTGTTGTGTCTAATTATTTATTGATTAAGGGTTTAGAAAGGATTCTGCATAACAAGATTATTCAGGGAGCAAGTTATACCCAAAATGTCACGCGGACACACTCACTGGGCCTTTCACGGGTCATGTGAATAACGCTTTCACTCTCAAGTCATCCCATTTACTCAGATATGGTAATTTAAACCTGAAAGCAAATATGGTTATACTAGGTATTGAGAGTTAAAAACGGTAATCATACTCAAACCACAAAACAGCCATCAACATATATGTAGCAATCTCTCATATCATAGAGAAAGAACAAGACCTAAAATGGCCAATATAGATAATATCATATCCCTTAGTTAAGATATGCTACAATAAAACTTAGCTTTTAATTATATACCATTAAAGGGTTATTTGCACAAATAAAACATGGCGATTAAAACTCCATTATACACAAAAAAAATGGTCAGTTAAGCACTTGGGACTTCAGTGATCTTCTCAGTTATGGTAGATGTTCAGAGAGCCAGAGATCACACACACACAAATGAATCCTTAAAATACATATAGTAGTATTGCACTACCTGTAATAGGTACTGTACTTGTAGGACCTGCTATTTATCCTCTCTCTCACGATAAACTGACTCATTTCCAATATCAGTGGGCATCCAGACATGCAAGAGTTACACACATGAGTCCCTAATATGTAAATGGCAGGACCCTCTATCTAATAGTATATTAACTCACTGTACTGATTCTTAGGGATCCAATATGCATACAGGGTGCAAAATCACTGAGTCTCCAGCAGCACAGCATCTGACATCATAAGAAGGTGCCCTCTAGAGTCTGACATGCACATTTCATCTAAGCAGACTTCTACGGAGAAATGTTCCAGAAACCTCCAAAGAGCCAAGAGAAATGGCATTACTGGGGGTTGAAGAGTCTGCTACTAGATTTAGCTGTGAAGGAGCTTGAAAGCCCACCGAGCTTTAACAAAACCAAAAATTGCACAGCAGCCTAAGAATATTATTATATGCCTTCAATGCTACACAACCAAAGAAGCAGAGCTCAGATAAGGTTACAAGAAAGGTCAATTGAAAATTGACAACTTTAGCTACCTACCCACTGTTTAAGCATTGATCCCCAATAACGTTTTCGAAAAGAAGGGACAAGAAACTGATTGTTTGAGCCTTACAGACAGAGGGACTAATCTATAGATAGAGTCACATTTTTAAACTTCTATCATGGAGGGAAGCTTTTTACAATCACAACCAAAGAAGAATGTATTGGTTTACTAAATACCTTAAAATTGTGTAGAGCAGAAGACAATCCACCCTCACCAACTCCACACAGAACACAGCTGCCATAGGGAGAATCGACAAGATTGGGTGCCAGAAATAATCAGTGTACAGGTCGTTT
Source organism: Discoglossus pictus (assembly GCA_027410445.1). NCBI lineage: Eukaryota > Metazoa > Chordata > Amphibia > Anura > Alytidae > Discoglossus > Discoglossus pictus. Next base: position 165,897,247 of record CM050167.1, on the reverse strand, counting down.
GATTGAAAAATCATGCAGATTTTTTTCAAATGCTTTTATGCAACTTGACGTATTTAAGGGTCCCAAATTTTTGGTTTTCCTTGTTTCTGGGTGTTAGGCCCATAATTCATTAGTTTAGTGTATCATGATATTGAAAATAATAATATACTTATTTCAGTTAGGCCACCAATACGGCCATTCAGATGGATACCATATATATTCATTTTTATGTGTGAAAGGTAATGATGTAACCCTTTTTAAAGTTTGCTTCAAGGTGATAAGTTGCATTGCTTGGAATACAATGATAACCATAATACTTCTTTTTTAATAGTTTTTTTTTTTCTGTTTGCCTCCCTCTGGATGAATAATTAGAAAAAAATAAATAAATAATTGATTAATAATTAATTAACCACTAATTAATTAATATTTAATCTGCATATTGCAGATCAGAGGAGATCTTAAAAGGTTGAACTTGATGGACTGAAAGTCTTTTTTCAACCTTAATTACTATGGGCCTCATTAAATTGCGATTTGGCCAATTGAATAAGGCTCTAAATAAGCACATAGCATATTTTTTTAAAGAAGTTTTTAGTTAGTGAAAAGCTTGCTTTTGGATAGATGTTTACTAACTTAAAACTTCTTTAAAAAAATATATGTTGGGGGGCGGAGCTAGCGTCTGGACTGCACAGACGTTTTTTGTACTGAGCTCCTTGCACTAACACCACAGAAGGGGCCAAAACCCGGCTCCAACGGCAGGGGGGTCCCCAACACCATCAGGGGAGAAGGCTGTGAGGCAGGGGAGGTGAACCCGATCCCCCACGGGACCCCTGCACCGAGGCTGAAGCAGCCTGCATGACCAGCCACCCACACAGCAGGCAGAGACCTGCAGCCCCAGCAGGGGAGCGCCTCTGCATAAAAAACAGCCCAGACAGGGAGAAGAAGCCCAGGAGAGGAGAGAGGAGCAGCCCCAGCCAGAGGGGGACCTCCCAGAAGGCAGCAAGGAGGTGAGAGAGGGGAGAGAGAGAGTAGAAGGGCCTGCAGGGGAGCCGGCGGCCATCTTGGAAGGAGGAGGAGGCAGCAAACGGCCAACACAGGAGCCCAGGACATCCAACCTGGTGCCCAAGAGACCACTGAGGACCCTGGGGAGACCTCCAGGGATGGCTGGTTCCGACCGGAGGGGCACAGGGGCTACACAGAGGTGGAGAGAGCCCCCTGAAGAAGCAGAAAAAGTCAGTGAACGGTGGCCATTTTGGGAGTCCCCACATGTGGACAAGAAGGTACCTTTCACTACAAAGGGGGTATAACCTCAAGCTAAGGCCCAACTAAATTGCTTATCCTCCCATTCTGGACACTTCTCTATATACAGCCTACCTAGCCTTTGCTTTTCAACACCTGTCTTATCACAGATACACTTTCAGGGGCTTGGGACTTTAGTGTGCACTAATTTCTGAGGGAGAAGGCATCCCTGCTTCCCCCACAACTGAGACTGTTTCCACATGTTTAATGAACAATTCTCCTATTCTACCTCTAATAATTGCAAATAAACAGCTCCTTACCGGGCAAAACTCTGTACACCACCAGGACAAGAGTGATCTGCCTCTTTATAGACAAATATAAAGACAAGGCTGAACAGCCTGCTCCTCTGCATTTTTGCATCTCTACCCCCACCCGGTGGACCTGTGGAGTACTGCAGAAATAAACCGGTAGCATATAAATACTATACTGCTAGAATCAGCACTGTCAACCAGCATAGAGGGGGCTACAAACTGACCAATACGCTAACTGGTGCGCCAGCCTAACCCAATCCAACAGACCTTAAATTGAAGGTGAAACTCAGTGCAATATCTGCAAGAGAGCATTTTTGCCTACACAGGCAGGCACAGGGTTGGCACGTCTCCAGAATTCTTGATTAAGGGCTAAATCCTCAGCATGGCCTAAGAACAAAATGGGGAACAGACCTGGCAACACCGCCAGCAGAGGTCGCTACTACACCCACAGAGCCTAACATATGATGCCATCTGACTCGCTGTAGCCCTTAGCAGAGTGGTAAACGCAGCCCTGCACTACATACCGAACAGGGCCGAACCACTGGCGGATTATCAGTGGTCTCCTTCATCTGAACACCTCAAGATGCCGAAACCCAAACGCTCATCCTCAGCGAAGGGTATACGGGAGCACTTCCCACCAAAGGCTGTCCGGCACATGTCTCCTGGTGACTCTATCTCAGAACACTCGGAATGCTCTGATCAGGAAGAGAATCCCAAAAGACCTCACCAGCATATAGATCTATCGGCCAGGTCAGTGGCTACGATTGAGCGGCTTCTGGCAAAGGCAATTGAACTCTCAGGCAAGATCTTAAAGACCTGGGACAGCGCACTCAACTCCTGGAAGAGATAACTGACCAGGTAGTAGAGGCCCAGGAAAGAGACCGGTCCTCTATAAAGCAGAACACGTCCCACATAACGGAACTTGCAGACAAGATAGAGGACCTGGAAAACCGGTCTCGCCGACACAACGTCCGCGTCAGAGGCATACCAAGGGCTATTCAAGACCTACTAAACAAACTGAGAGATACCGTGGAGGCGATTCTTCCCAACCAGCCTGAAACTATGTGGGAAATTGAACGAGTTCACAGAGCTCTAGGAGGTACAAGGAGCCTGGACGCCCCTAAAGATGTCATAGTTAGATTCATGAGGCAGCAGGCGAGGGACATACTACTATCTGCAACCAGGAAGATTCACACTGTGAAGGGGCCGGACGAATCGCCCTTACAATTCTATGCGGACCTGTCTCCAGAGACGCTCCATAAACGGAGATTGATGAAACCGGCAACTGCTATTCTTCTCCAGCATAAGATCCAATACCGCTGGAATTTTCCTTTTGCCCTCACCTTCACATCTCAAGGTACATCATACACCACCCGTACACCAGAAGAATGCATGGCAGTGCTAAAGCGCTTACATTTATGTACGGAGGCCACAAGGCAAGTGGGGCAGGAGCAACCTCTTCCGCCCAGCGGACGCATGTGACATCCCAGAACCAGGGCAAACAAGCCTACGTCTCCGGGGAACCAACCAGCTTACTGGACAGTATCAAGACTAACATGGACAATGCTGGCTCCGCTGCGGAGGTCAAGCCAGGCTCCTGACCCTACTGGCCTCTTCTTCTGGGGACTCTGATAAAGGCTAAGTTCTCTTTTAAGGGCCCATAGACCCATAGTGTGGGCTTCTGATTTATATTGGAAAAATGATTAAAGACCTAATTTGTTAGTATTGTTCTAGATTGCCAGGTTATTGCGTTCCCCACTTTAAGTGGATTAGATTTCTGTTTGCTATTTGGAGAAATTGATTAAGGTTACTTTGTAGACTAAAACATTTAACTCTGACTTTCCTTAGTTATATCACGAGAAAAGAGCTAATCGTTAACTGGGTTTAGCCTTGTAGTCTAACTAAACGGATATATCCTGCTGAAGCACGACTGACTGTCTTTATTTGCATTTCTTTCTTTTATTTTCTCCCACTGGATAACAGGAAAATTGAAATTTCAGCCGTAGACCAACAGATAGTGCAGCTACTGGCATCCGGGGCTCCTCCTTGCTCTCCCTCCTACGAGATCACCTCTCAGGTTAAGACGCATACACCTAGGATCTCACACCGAGTTTCCAATGGCTCTGTCTAACTACACTCTAATAACCCATAATGTGAAGGGTTTCAATTCCCCTTTTAAGAGGCGGAAGGCTTTTGCATTCTATAAAAAACATAAGCCTGCAGTTATTTTTATGCAGGAAACCCACTTCTCTCGTAATAACAAACCCAAATTCCTACACAGGGACTATCCCACATATTTCCTGGCCACCCTCTCTACTAAGAGAGCTGGATGTGCAATCCTCCTACATAAAATGTTTCCGTTCCAAGTAGAAAGCAATCTGGTTGACAAAGAGGGTAACTACGTAATGGTGTCCGGCACTATCGGGGGGGGTTAGAATGACTCTAGTTTCACTGTACTCTCCCACTACTTCACCCTACACAACTTTAATTGGCTTGCTGAAAACAATCGAATCCAAAGACTTAGGAAGGCTGATAGTTGGGGGAGATCTAAACCTCACCTTTGACCCGACTTTGGATAGGTCAGGGAAGCCCGCTAAGAATAAATGCCCCAACAGAACCAAACAGATAGAATCCTTGCTTGATAGCCTGGGGCTGGTCGATGCCTGGAGGGGTATGCACCCGGCCAAGAGAGAATATACATACTATTCCCCAATCCACCTGACATATTCTAGGATTGATGCTATCTTGGTCGGCTCCCCCCTATATGACTCAATTTTGAGAACTGAGATTATACCCTGCCCCTGGTCAGACCATGCCCTAGTACTCATGGAGATAGAGCTGGGGCCAAATTTACAACCCCCCTACAGCTGGAGAATAGACGAATCCCTACTGACTAGTCTGAGTAGTGCAGAGGCAATTGCACAGGACATAAAGCTATTCTTTGAGACTAATGTCTCTCCTGAAACTGGAGCCGGCTGGCTCTGGGTTGCCCATAAGGCCTTTATTAGGGGAACGGCCATTAAGCTGGCCTCAACCCTAAGAAGAAACCTTGGGCAAAGGGAGGCAGACCTTACAGGGACACTAAAGAGGCTGGAAGAGGTAAATCAACAGAACCCTTCCCGCAGGGGTCGCAGGTTAATTGACAGGACAAGGCTTGAACTAGATGGCATATTATCGTACCACACTGAAAGGGCAATGAGGAAGATGAAACATCTATACTATTGGAAGGCAAATAAGACTGATACAATGCTTGCTATAAGACTAAATAATAAATTCTCCCACCATAAAATATCCCATATTAGAAGGTCAGACGGTCAAATTTTCTGTAGTCCTAACGACATCCAGAAAACGTTTCAGGACTTTTACCAAACTATATACTCCTCCCAGTCCCATGGAAGTGAACTAGATATAGACGCCTTTTTACGGTCACGAGACCTCCCCAGGGTTTTCGGACAGTCAATTAGAAACACTGAACTCGGACGTGTCCCTAGAGAAAGTTAAATGGGCCATTATGGGTCTTAAGCTGGGCAAATCCCCGGGGCCGGATGGTTTCACCAATTTGTTTTACAAAAAATTTGAACCCCTGCTTACTCCCTACCTAACGCCACTATTCAATGCAATTTTAAATGGGGAGCCCATGCCCCCCGAATTGAACCAGGCTGCTCTGGTGGTATTCCCAAAGGAGGGCAGAGATAATCTAGAGGCCAAAAACTATCGCCCTATTTCCCTGATTAATGGAGACGTAAAAATTCTGGCCAAAATCATGGCCAATCGTATTTCTAAATTCTTGCCTGAGTTAATTCACAAGGATCAAGCGGGATTCATCCCCTTTAGGGAGGCCGGGGACAACGTCAGGAAGGTCTTAAACATCCAGCACCTAGCAAAAAAGTCTAACACCCCATTATGCCTTTTAGCTCTAGACATAGAGAAGGCGTTTGACACGGTGGAATGGTCATATATGTATAAAACACTAGACAAGTTTGGATTTAAGGGTCGTTTTATTAACCTGCTTAGAAGCTACTATGACTCCCCAACAGCCCACTTAAAGTTACCAGGAGCACATAAAGCGAATATCCAAATTCAAAGAGGAACTAGGCAAGGGTGCCCACTTTCGCCGCTGTTATTCGCACTTGTCATGGAGCCATTAGCACAGGCAATTAGAGCTAACTCAGACATCCAGGGGGTTTTGGTGGGAGGCCAGCACCTTAAATGCTCGCTCTTTGCGGACGATTTATTGTGCACTCTGTCCAGCCCCTCTAGCTCTATACCAGCCCTCATGTCTACTATCAAGGAATTTAGTATAGTCTCAGGCCTTAATTTAAATGTGGAAAAAACGGAAGCTCTGGGGATGGGTATGTCACAAACTGAGATAGATACGCTTAAATCAGAATACAATTTCAGTTGGCCAACTCAGTATTTAAAATACCTGGGAGTAAAGATCACTTCCAATTTTGCCGACTTATACAGGGCAAATTTCCCCCCCTTGTACAAGTCCCTGACTGAAGATATGCAGAAGTGGGCAAACTTTCATATCTCATGGACGGGCGTATAGCAGCGGTAAAGATGAGTGTCTTGCCTAAACTGCTATATTTATTTAGGACACTTCCCATACCGATCCCACTCAAGGAACTGGACAAGTTCCAGAATAGTATGTTTAGGTTTATCTGGGGCAATAAGCGCCCTCGTATCTCAAGACAGGTAATGTTTAGACATAAAAGTAAAGGCGGACTAGCGTGCCCCAACCTGAGGTTGTACCTTAAGGCAGCTCAATTGGCCCATCTGCCCAGGTTACACTCTGTTACCCACCAGCCATCCTGGGTATTCATAGAAAATCAGCAGATGCTCCCGCATAGCTGGGATAGGTTGATCTGGATTCCCAAGGAAATGACTCCCTTTCATACGCACCACAATCCTATGATCTCCCTAACTTTGCAGGCTTGGAGGTGGGCCAACTCCAGGTGTCAACTTAGCTCGGGTTTGTCTCCCTTACTATCAGTCACGTCCTTTCCACAAATCCTAAAAGACGCGAACCCCATCTCCAAATTTTGGTGAACCCCTAGACTCCTAGACCGGGTAGGGAACTGGGTACAAAACGACAGACTGTTGACTTATGACCAATTCTGCATGATCCACGACCTACCAGCCACAGAAACCTATAACTACTTGAAAATAAGAAGTTGGGTTAGCAAAACTCTGAGAGAGTTAGGACTCCCTAGGCCCTCCTGGATATCTGTTATATGTAGAAGCCTTCCTCTCATGAAGGGGGTATTGGGTTCGCTATACGGCATTTTTCGAGACTCCACCAGCAGCCAAAAACCTACATTTATGAAACAATGGGAAAAGGACCTGGGGGTGGAATGGGATTGGGACAAGTGGACAGAATCCTGCTCCAACCTCTCCAGAGGTTCCCTCAATGCAGCTCTGCTAGAGACGGCTGTTAAAGTACTGCATAGAGCCTACTGCACGCCCGATAAATTGCAGAAGTTTAAACCACATGAGAGCAATAAATGCTTTAGGGGCTGCCAACAAGTGGGGGACCACATTCACATTAGGTTGTCATGTCCAACTACACAGGAAACATGGAAACAACTAGCACAATTAGCCTCCACACTATTTCAAAAGGTGGTCTCGCCCTCTATGGAGTCATGCCTGTTGGGAATGCACATCAAGAACCTCTCTCAATCCCAAAATAAACTATTCCAATTAATGGCACTGGCATCCAAAATACACATAGCCAGCAGATCGAAAAAAGAGACACTAAACTTTCAGGAGATAGTCAAGAAGATCAATTACCTTTTTATCAATGAGAGACTGACTCATATTATCATGGATAGCCTTCACCAGTTTTTGGCAATCTGGGAACCTTGGGTAGCGTCCTCATTAAGTGTTCCCTTGAGGTAACGCCCAAATCCTGATTCAGAGAAGGCAAGGAGGGGGCAGGGAGTAAGGAGTCCCGGAGGTTCTTCGGCTGCACTACTAAGGTAAAGGTCTAGTGATGATCAGTGGGGTATTTTAGTGAGGATTATAAGGGACAAATTGAGCAGAAACCAGTTTATCTATTTTAGCCTAGTTGGCTAAAAAGTTTATATATTTAGTAAACAGCATTATGGTTTGACTATTCATGTCAATGTCTATTCTTATGTGTTATCTCTGCCTTTCTTTCTCCTACACTTTCATTTGTTGTTGATTTTACTGTGCATTATGTTATACTTTGATAGAAATTTTAAGTTATTATACATGATACTTTATAACTAAAAATGTAAAAGAAAGGAAGGTGAAGTCAGTTCATCATTGGTTGATGTTTGCTGTGTGAACCTGTATAAATTGACTGACGGAATTATTGATCAGTATGTTTTATATGTTGTTGTAAACCTTCTAATAAAGAACATTTAAAAAAAAAAAATATATATATATATGTTATGTGCTTATTTAGAGCCCTTTTCAATTGGCCAAATTGCAATTGAATGAGGGCCCTTGTAACTATGTAACTTCTGAATGATGGGAAGTCGGCAGACATAAGAGGCGAAGGCAGGTGGGTATCACTGAGAATAATGTCCCAAAAATCAAAATAACTATAATAATCTTTGTGTATACTACTACAAATATAACATGACAGAGAAGACAAAGATTACAAACATAGTTTACTCATTTGAATAAAATGGGCTGTATTTTGACTTGGAAAGCTCAGATGCTGATGTGGTTAATGAGGAATTTTTATTTTTTTTACTCTAAACTGTCTCAACTCAAGTCTGCTCCAAGAGAAATATGCAAGCTTTCCTCTAAAGACAATTACAGAAAATCACCTGGAAATATTAAACAAACCTAGGCCCCTATTGAAATTTCCTACAGTTACAGAGAGTTACAATTGTAAGTAGCATTTCAGAGCGTGATCATGATCAATTAAGCAAGGCTCTAACTACCAATTTAGAAACCGCCAATAGTAAATGAGACCGTCATTAAGACATCATTAAAACATGGAGATTAAACGTCAATCAATTAGCATTTAGAGGTCCAATATGCGATCAGACTTGCAATCCAGCAATGTACAAAGTAATAAAAATGAAGGAAGGAAATGTTCTAGTCAATGTGGGTGGCCTAATATGTATGAACTCCTTCATTACCAAGATTAATATAACACGGAAATGAAATGTAAAAAAAAGAATGTTTGTTGCAGATTGGCGAGATTGAGACTGTTGTGCAATTCATTCTAATGTCTTTCATCGCTTTCCCCGTCTTTTAAAGTACAGTATTGTTTTTTTTATTTGCATGTACAGTGCTACAATCAGGTGTTTAACCCCCTTGTGAGTCCTATCTGGTACTCATAGGATTTTCTCCTATAATTGCCATTTAGAGGTGTAAAAACAATTGCGGCTTGAGGAATTGTAGCAATTGAATAGAGATTTGCGATTGTAACATTTATGGGCTTGCAAGATCCAGTGTTTAGATGAGTTGGAGTTAAATTTTTTACAACCGCAGGGGTTTTCAGCCTGTAGCCCGTAAATCATTTGCTGGTCTCTAAAAGACACCAATTGAATAGCAAATTAGTTTATGGGCAACATTAGGGGCTCCAGTAACCAACAATTGCTCAATTGAATAGGGAGTAACCAACAATTGCTCAATTGAATAGGGGCCCTAATATGCAAAAGGAGTTTGTTTACCTTTAATTGCCTTGGTCAAGATGGTTTTACAGTTGGTTACTATAAAAAGTTCATCAAAACTTTGGCTCCTCACATGGTTGAATTATATAACTTTATCTTTGAGGGGAATTTAGTAAACAAGGAAATGATGAATGTTTATATATCTCTGATTCCTAAACCTAATAAAGATCATATGAGTTGTAAAAACGATTGGCCTATCTGATTATTAAATGTTGATCTGAACATTTTAACTAAAATATTGACAACTAGGTTAAATAATGGTATAGCTTAATATATATACCAGGATTAAGTGGGCTTTATTCCCCAAAGTCAGGCATCAGGCAGTGTATGAAGAGGAATAAATTTTATCCACTGGGCCAAAACAAATATAATTTCTTCTGTAATACTGACACTAGATATTGAAAAAGTGTTTGATTGGGAATATCTATATGCAGTGTTACAAAACATGGGAATTAGGGGAAATTGTATTTATTTGTTGCAAACAATTTATCATTCACCTTCAGCATCTTAAGTTTGGCTTGTGAGGGCCAGAAGGAAATATTTATGTATTAACGTGGGACAAACCAGAGCTGTCCTTTTTTGTGCTTGAATTTGAGCAGTTAGACACAGCCCTGACATTGCAGGAATTTACCGAAGCTAAATAATATAAGCTGCTTATTTGCTGATGAAAGGCTATTTATACTTACTAGTTCTCTTGTATCGCTAATTAACCTATTTGTGCTATTAAAATCATGTTCCAAAGTGTTGGGGCTCGTTATAAATTCAGAAAAATCTGAAGCAATGCAGATATCTATAAATGCTAAAACTAAATATTTATTAAAACGGAAAATTAGTTTTATATGGTTTAAGAATGGAATACTGTATTAAGCTATAACTCACATCTAACCCCTCAGACCTCTGTTCAGTAAACTTTCCACTGTTGGACGGAAAATTGAAAACTTTGATGGAGGAGTAGCCTAATTGTCAGTTTCCGTGACTAGGAAGTGGGTAAATCAAATTGGGCAAACACTTATAGGGGAGGAATGTAACTAAATATTTAAAAAAAGATACACAGCACACAATGTGCTGCAATTCATGAGTCCTATGTCAAGATATTACATTGCGCATACTTAACTCCAGTCCGTTTACATAAAATTAATCCTATAAGTAATCCCAACTGAGGTATGGTTTAATATGTATGATTGTTAATGTAGAGTCTGGAAATAACTTGAGTTAAATGATCGTGTTTTGATCTAATTTTGTGTAACGATTTTATGTATTGTCCTGATTATTATGTGACTGCACCAATTGTTTGGTGGTAATGAAAAAATATAAAAAAGTTGCAGGTGAATTGCTTATAAAAGTTGACAACCCCCCCAGCCAAAAAAAAAACATTGAATGCCCTTCAGCAAAGTAGGAACAGTCCATCCGAGGCTAGTCACAATCTTCTTGGGATCTCAAAGCCTCTGGATGACATAGTACCAGGCTACAATTCTTCTGCACAATCACAGAGTTGATGAGGGAACAATATTGCTGAGCAATACTATTGATTATTTTCTGTGAAATACATCCAGGTAGAGATAGTAACAGACAGGTATCTCTGACTAAACATTAGTAGTAGTAGCTTGGATGATGGTTAAAGGGCAGACACTAGACAGACAACTATTCTAGCAATCCAACTTCAAGACACATAGCATGAATCATGCAGCTGATGATCCCAGCAATGGTTTGCGATCAATAGGACAAAGCTTGGCTGCTGCTCCAGATCAATAAACTTTTGGGTATGGAGGGTGTGACCATCTCAGCTTAGATGGGCAGGGATGATGGTTCAGGTTGATTTTAAGAGACTGCAGTTTAGAGGGAGCTCTGTTCAGCTTTAAGTCTTAGAATTGGACTGACTCATTTGTGAATAGGTTAGCAACAGATGTAATCTACCTTCTTAATGTCATCTCTTAATGAGGTACAGGTCTTCCTTCTGCATTGACTTTTCCAGAGTCACAATTCCGAAGTGGAGATGATCAAACAGTGGTAGGAACAAAGATCAGAGCCAGAAAACTTGGACCAACCCATTATATTTTATTACTTTTCCTCCCTACTGCCTTTCTTCAGTAAGCAACTCCCTTCTTCAGCAATTCGGGTTGAAGGTCAATCTGATCATGCCTTTGAGTTTCTCTGGGATCTCCTGTTAGATCAAATATTTTTTTCATAATTCCTACAATACCCAGTCTGAAGGCTGTCCACAATCTGGATTCCAAGTACAAAGTATCAAAATCAATATAATTGCCTCCTATGGAACAATAACACTGTTGAAAGGACAGCAGAGCTGTGACAGTGGATGCTGCTCGTCATAGGAAATCAGAAACATACTTGAAAATCAGAATTATTGTTTCAGAGTCATTCAAAAATGTATAATGTGCGGCCCAGCCACTGCATGTCCAGTGAGAAGGATTATGACTTGAAAATCTAACCTTATTTAACACTGGTTTAAACATCCTCTGTATTGAGATGGTTCACAAAAGTAGCACAGTGTGGCTGGGAACAATGGTTCATGGATAGGAATGATGGATAGTTTGTGTGGCTTCACTAGACAAGAAAATGTAGGTGCTAGAGGCACATGGGTAGCAGGAAAATAACCAGGATGGAAATATAGTTATTCCAGACTTAGCTTGGACTATCTTTCCTTCAAGTAACATGAATGAGGAATCATTGGTATTCTGTAGAATTGGCCTTTAATGGGATATAGCTTTCTGTGCTTCTGAGGGTGCATAACCTATGGGCTGTGCTACCTGTTACAGCTGTTACACCAGTGATTCATCAACACAATGAGGGTCCATGAGACAGAGGTAGAGAGTTGCACTGGGATCCAAGTATGGTTACCAAGAAAGTTATTGGTGTCCACACCAAGGTTAAGGGCTGGCAAGAAATTTCAAGGTCAGGGTCAATGACCTAAGCTTGGAGGCCCACAGAATAAATGTTTGTACAAGATGAAGGTTGGTGCGGGCTGTCAAGAGAATAGTTGGGGTCACAGTCCAAGGCCATTTCCAGTACATGTAATATAGAAACAGTTACAAAGGTAAGCCACAGTACTCTGTGGTTTTATACCAGACTGGTTTTATACCAACGCTCTTTTATAGAAGGCCACTTTCCACATAATTCACTGACCGATTCTATTTAGAGTGCCATGGGACCTCACACTTGAAGGGGTTAACATATTCTGCTGATGAAGGGGTTAACATATTTTGCTGACATATTCACGAGATATAGCCTAACCATAATATCATGTTCTTATCCTTGGGATGTTCTGCGACCTTACTAAAACACAAAACATTTCTAGTTGTTCTAAGAAACACAAAAACACCTGATTATCTGTCCTTACAACTGATTAACATGAACTGTAAATCGCCTCTAATATCCGCCTTCTTTTGCAAGTATATAACCTATGCAATGACGTGGCAATAAACGGAATTAGTACTGAGAATGATTTTGTGTGTGTTACATCCAGTATGGGTTCCCCAGAATTCTGACCCGGGCCTGTGTTTCCAAGCTGCCAACTACTGATTAGGAAGCCCCAACAACACTCTGTGCTGACAACCCAGTGCTGGACTTTTCAATGGCCCATAGTACACTGAAGACAGTAACATCTAATGAGCTACTTCCAGGGATGACAGTGGTGGGTATGCAGACACTTACATAAACATGCAATCCTCTGCACACAAATTCAGACATCAGTGAACTTTTAACTCATGGTTTCTCTTGTATTCAGTGACTTGCATGCACTCATACATTATTGTGCACATACACTCATACATGTACTGTCACCCAACACACTCAGTCTCCCACACTCTTCATTCAAATACAGTATATGCTCTTTAATTCACACATTCTCTCAGGCACACATGCACTTTTGTCCATGTACTATCTCGTGTTTGTACACACATACTTATACTCTCTAACTTACTATGTTTGCTTGCACGTACACGCACACACTCATGTCTGCTCTTTCACATGTACATGCATGAACTCTCAGGCATGTACATATTCTTATCATAGTTACAAATAAAAAATACAGGGGAACTAGAAACTATTGCAAGCACTGGAGTTCAGTATACATTGCAAATACTAAATTACATGATATATTGTAATTGCAGTGGTCTCAAATGTTTTGAAGATCAGGAACAAAAAGTATATACACACCTGTTATAAACTTATTTCTTTTCACTCCAGCTTATTGTCCCCAGCTTTGTGTACCTTCTAAAATCAGGAGAAGCAGGGTCCTAAACTGTGAACAGATTAGGGTGGGAGAGCAGGAAAGGAGTAAGTAATATGAAGATGAAAACAAATGAGTGCAGGTTACAGCATTTCAGTATTAAACATATACTTACTGCTTCTTCTATCAATGTTCCGTCCACTCATAAAATTCCTATTTGAGCTGCAGCCCACCCTATCTTCATCATCATCATCGTCATCATCACTTACTAAAGAGAAAAAAAATTGAAGAACATCAATATGCATATATAGTACACAGGTATTCAAGCAAAAGTAACTTTGTGACATGTGTAATGTTGGTCACATACAAGTGACATGCACTCACACACATGGTGTTGTCTGAAGATGATTCCCTCATCATAATGGTGTTGTCTCTTTTGCAGGAAATCAAAGTTAACTGGTGAAATAAGAGGGAGGTAGTTAGAATACTGGAATATTACTTCCCCTGTTCACATGCATGTTGCCATCTGTGTCTACAAAGCTCTCCACTTTATTATCCTTTATTTATAACGCGCCAACATATTCCGCAGCGCTAACTTTCTCCTCTTCACTTCTCTCTATATATTAATCTTCATCTTTTCCTCCAAAATGGTTTTTGTAAATATTTTTGGTTATATTATAAAATACCAAACTATGCAAACTGCAAAAACCACACAAATATTTAATTACATTTTTCATTTTTTTAATCCAGTTTGTGTGTGCTGCTGTTGTTTTGTTTTCTAAATCTCATCTAAATGTACTACCTGTATAAAAATGCTGACATCTTTGTAAAATGTTTGCAAGCTTGCTGTGTTGTATCTTAATGGAGTATTGTTTTGGGTGCTTAGTAGTACTTGTTATACAATTAAAGGTTACAGTAGATCACAGTAATGCCACTTAAATAAGTAGTATGAAATTAAAGGGACATGGAAAGATTACATTGTTTGTTGCATCAGAAAGATTATGTTTGATAATTTGTCACAATGTGATGTTTTCTTTTTTTTTTCTTTAGCAAAGGCCTCAGAGCACAAAACCCACTCTAATATGGTAATATAATATCACATATTATATTTGTCCTGCTACGAGTCGTCGTCACGCTGTTTGCGTGGTCCGTACGAATAGCGGGCTTAGCGATGAGCGCCGCAGGCGCTCATCGCCCGGCGAGCCTTGCGAAGCGAGGCGAGCCGTAAACCCGTAGAACTTTAGCGGGCGTAGCGATGAGCGCCGCAGGTGCTCATCGCCCGGCGAGCCTCGCGAAGCGAGGTGAGCCGTTAACCCGTAGAACTTTAGCGGGCTTAGCGATGAGCGCCGCAGGCGCTCATCGCCTGGCGAGGCGAGCCGTTAACCCATAGAACTTTTGCGGGCTTAGCGATGAGCGCCGCATCCCAGCGCCATCCCAGCAACTGAGGCCCTTGCCCGCAGCCCTCGCTGCCCTTGCCCGCAGCCCTTGGCCTCAGTTGCTGGGAGATGTCATCTACACCCGGGGACCCGCGCCAGGCCCACAACCCACCACACAGGAGTCCACCAGCCACCCGGACAGGCCTCCGACACCCACGGAGGAGGCTGGGAACCCCGCCCCCAGGGACAGGGCCGAGACCGACATCCAGGGCCCCCAGGACACGGTGAGGGTCATGAGGAACACAGCAGAGGGAGAGGGGGGAAAGGGTGGAAAGAGAGGGAGGGAGAGGGGGGAAGAGACACAGGGGGTTAGAGAGGGGGGAAGACACACAGGGGGTTACAGAGGGGGGAAAGAGACACAGGAGAGGGAGTAGAGGGGGAAGAGACATAGGAGAGAGGGGAAAGACAGGGGAGGGAGAGGGGGTGGAAGAGACACAGGGGAGAAAGAGGGGGAGGAAAGAGAAACAGGGGAGGGAGGGGAAAATACATAGCGGAGGGAGAGGGAAAAAAGAGACACAGGGGAGGGAGGAAAAAAACACAGGGGAGGAAGAGGGTGGGGAAAGAGACACCTGGGAGGGAAAGTAGGGGGAAATGACACACAAGGGAGTGAGAGGAGGGGGAAATGAGACACAAGGGAGGGAGGCGATGGCAGAAATGAGACACAAAGGAGGGAGAGGAGGGCGGGAAGGAAACACAAGGGAGGGAGGGGAGGGGGAAAAGGAGACATAAGGGAGAGGAGAGGGAAAAGGAGATACAAGGGAGGGAAAGGAGGGGGAAAGGAGACACAGCAGCACCCCACCACTAATGCTCCAGCAACATCAAAACAAATTACCAGCTCTTCAACACAATGCTTCAAAATAGGAAAAGTATATTCATTTATTAATGTATTATATATTTAATTATTACACACCAAACAGCATTAGCTACCTTACAATTTCATTGCCGTCATTTTTTGACGGGCAAGTCGCTAGTATCTAATATAATATCTGGAGTTCCTGTTAGTTTCAGTGAAGTGTAACAGGTTTAACTTAAATGCTTTTTAAGCATTTAAACATTATAAAAGTTATTTTGTTCATGAAAAAAGTGTTTCATGTCCCTTTGAAAACATGGTTAAGATGGTATCCATCACCATTCTTAAGTGCTGAATTTGTAGATACATTCATAGAGCCCGATTCAATTGAGCAATCGTAAGTTACTGGAGCCTCGTAAGTGAGGCCGTAAGTCAATTTGCTATTCAATTGATGTCTTATGGCGGTCTCCAACCGGTTTACGGATCACAGCCTTGATAATCTTGCGGTTGTTAAATCCGGAATTTACAGCCTCCTAATGCCCATCGCTAAAATTGCAAATCACTATTCAATTGCTACAATTCCCCAAGCCCGAAAATGTATTCACACTCGTTAACGCCAAATGTAGGAGAAAATCCTACAAGTGCTAGAGAGGACCCACAAGGGGGTTTATCCCCTGTCCGTAGCACTGTACACGCAAATAAAAAATAAATAATACTGCACTGTAAATAACAGGGAAAGCGATGAAATACATTAGAATTAATTGCACAACAGCCCCAAGCTCGCAAATCGGCAATAAATAATTATTGTTTTTTATGTGTTATTTCGGGGTTATATCAGTCTTGGGAATCAAACATATCAGGCCACCCATATGGACTAGAAAAGTATTGGCATTCATTTTTATTATTCTGTATTTTGAGGGTTTGCGGGTCCCATCGCATATCGGACCGCCAAACCTAATTGATTGACATGTAACCTCCATGTGTCACTACTGTAATGATGGCGGTCTAATTTTTTATTGGCTGTTTTGAAATGGGTGGTTACCGCCTTGCTTAACTGATCATGTTCCTGCCCTGAACTGCTACAAACGATTGCATGGCTTACAGTTTCAGCTTTCGGCCCGTAACTTGTGGGCTTGTTCAATTGAATAGCACCGGAATCGGAGATGAACAGGAGCCTGCAGCACGCCCGCAGACATATGACCTGTATCCCGCGAGATGCGGGCTTGCAATTGAATCGGGCTCATAGTTTCTAAACACACTACTTGTAGACTTGCAACACTATAGATGTCAGATATCAGGTTTAGATTTGGTGCAAACCTTACAACCTCTGCCCTGTAGGGCTATCTCGTGTATTGTAATAAAAGTGTTAAAGGGATGGTAGTACATTATGTGTTATGCCCTTTGAGGCTTATTTATTATGCCTGTAATGTCTTGGATTTTGTTTATTTTTCTATATTGTAAATGATACACTCTTGAATCTATATGTTCACTCTTCTCACTATTCCCTCTCTCCTATGTACCTTCTATTCTAACATTTTCCTTCCTGCCTTCCTCCTCTTTTTCTTTTTTCCTCACCACTTGTCTGCACCTTTAACAGCCTAAACTTTTTTCTACATCTTCCTCTACTTCCCCCTCCCCCTCACCTCTATCTTCTTCCACTTCTGTCTCTTCAATTCTGAGTTTCTGTATTACTTTTGGTGTCTTACCTTCTTCAGAGGCTAGCCTGTAATATGCAAGGAAGAAACCCAATGTCAGAGCTGTGGTATTCCCTAAAGAGCAAGTTTCACCTAAATTTAAAGGACAACTGTAGTAGAATAACAACTATGGGCCCTATGCTAATCACTGCAAAAAAGAGAACTCCTAGGGGTCACTGCTATCAGTGAACTTTACAACAAAGCCGAAAAGCAAGGCACAAATCTCCATTGTGTTTTGCACTGCAAATAAATTACGAGGTAACTCCCTGACACTCTGACACCCAAACCCTATGCTAATAAGACTTTACTGATCACTCGCAAATCAGGGCACTGCCGTAACTGCAAAAAACAGAAGAAAGACTTACGAGTTCCAAGTAGTTTTCAAACCTTTGCTGAGTCCCCCAGAAGCATTTAAAGTGACAGTATAGCATAAAAAGCACAAAAAAATGATGCAATTTCAGCATAATTTGACACTTAACAAACCATTATCAACATATATGTAATTAAAAAATATGATATGTTAGTATTAAGCCTTTTCCATGAGATAAAATCCAGGGTAATACACAACTCGGTACTCAAGGGATTAATGCACGTCACAAAGCCATGTTGCTTAGGAACAAACGCTCTAATGCATTGTTTATAAATATATCACATATTAACACAAAATAAACACATTTCACTGATTGAAACTATAAATACAATTGTCAGTCTGTTAATATTAAATTACATTTTTTATTAAAAAAATAATTTCTGTTCCATTGCCGCAGTCAGTTACAGCACATGTTCCTGCACTTCCCACTCATTATAATATTTATGACGTTCACATTTCCCATTGGCTCCTAGAGCCCTGTCTCATCTGTAAAGTTTGTTTTGGTTACTCCCTGCACAGACATCTGTTGCGTCTAAGACAGGATTTACGGCTGTTGACTGGGTGCTCTAATCTGGGGGAGTGAAAGATTTACATTAGTGTAGAAGTTAGGGAAAAATAGCTCCCGCAGCTGATTTAAGGGACTGCCCTAACTTAGAGCACCTGATTTACATAGGGCTCTATATTTGTTTGTAACTTATGTAACTGACACTAGCAGTTATGTACATCCATCTTAGATTCTATCACATCTTTGTTTTATCACTTCCTGATAGCTGGACATGACAGGGGTCTTTTTTTATCTGTCATGGAGGAAGGTCTGGAGGAGGAGGAAAGAGGGAGAGTTGAAGAAGATTTGTTATATAGTGTGCTCTCATTGAATTTGACACACTGCATGCGTAGAAGCAGACAGCTTGCAATAATAAATGTCAAATGAATGTAAATGCCCTTCTCATACAGACATACCTCCAGAGTGCAGCAGAAGGATTAAATTGTTTTTTTTTCTGATAAATAACTAGATTTATTGTTAGATATTTTACCTAACACTATCTAACTGATCTAATTGAAAAAAGAAAATAAATTTAATATGCCTTTGTCTTTGAATTTTTCACATCAATAACGGTTTAAACTTCAGGCAGATGGGCATCTAATTCTAGCTCCAGGTTGGCTTTCCCTCTTCCTTTAGTTCAGACAATTGTCATATTGTGCATAATGATAAAAAAATAATCATCTCAGTATCAGACATTTAATTATCACATTAACTTTTCTATTCTTATCTATGGGAAATACTATACAAGACCCTTAACATATGATGTTTTACTTTTGTATGGGAGACTTTCTGACCTATAAGACATCCCTTGTATTCTGTGATTTATCTGCTAATCTTATTTAGCATCTGCATAGATCCTAAAACACCGGACTATCAGCCTCATTAAATTGCAGCCCTATATCTTCAATGTGAGCCTTGCAGCGGCTGCGGGCTCAAGATTTGCCCTACTTAGGTTGCTATTAAATTAGAATGGGGTGCAAGCTATGAGCAAGAGAGGCTATTTCATAAACCAGTTCTCGGCCATCAGGGTTGCGTGCTCGCACGCAAACAATTAAGCAGGCATGTAGTTACGGGTTCAGATGGAGCCAATGGAAAAAGAGATTGTTAGCGTTACATCACTGAAAAAGGGGAGGGTAGATTTCGAAGTCCTACGTGCTTCAATTACAGTTTTCGATCGGACGCACATTCCAGATATAATGCAATATTAATAAAGCCGTAAATATGATATTCTATTACATGCGATATAACACAAAATATAAACATGAAATAAAATATTTTTTTGGGCTGATTTGCGGGCTTGAGAATGTTGTGCTTTTAATTCTAAGACCAAAACATCACTTTCCCTTATAATAAATGTAGAGTAGTGAGTTTTTATTTGCATTACAAGTGCTACGTATTGGACTTTACCCCCCCTTGGGGGTGCTCTTGAGCACACGTTGAGCTTTGGGCTCCATTTGCGTGTTACGTGCTAGCGAGTGGCCACGTTGCAATTTAGTAGCTGAATTGAGCAAGTACTGGTTACGGGGAGGACAGATCAAAGGATTTACATGCGCGAAGTTCAACGTTGCTTAACACATAGCCTATTCTCGACCGGCCTGCGTCTTAACATGCAAGTCCGCTGCGAGCAAAGTTACAGGGCTAATTTAATAGCTGTAACCCATAAATTTGGAGTTACGGCTATGTTGTCAAACGTAGCCCCAATTTAACGAGGCTGTATATTATATGCCTTAAGCTACCTTTTATATGTGCTGTTGACAAGGGTTAGGCAAACAACTTAAGCAGTCTCTGAGTCTTGGCATACAAGGGGTAATCAGATGCTGTCATCCAAAGAAAGATATAAATTAGGTAAATTATTGAACAAGCGTCTTAGCTGTATTCCTTGAGCAGAGCAACTGTGAGTGACTGTGAGTCTGACTGCCTTAATTAACTGCAGATGGAGCTGAATATGTGTGCAATCAACATCCATGATTAACAGCCCAATAAAACAGCCCAGTGTTCATGTAAAATATGTGTATATGAACTTATTCCCCAGAATATGCACCCCTGGTGGCACCCTCTATAACAGTTGGCAGCAGACACATTGTTCTGGAGTCTGGAGACAGATCTGACAAACAGTTTTTTTATAGGATTCCCAGATTGTTCTGTACAATCAATTTTCTAACTACATGGCTATTGCACTCAAAATTTAAAGGGATGGTGTCACCATAACCAGTTTTTCTTTCTTGTATAGCATTAAAAACTGACTAAACGACTGCACGGACGTGTTGGTGGTGAGCTCTGTGCACTACCTGCAAAGAAGGGGCCCAAATCCGGCTCCAACGGCAGGGGGGACCCCAACACCATCAGAGAGAAGGTTGACAGGCGATCCCAATCTCCCACGGGACTCCCGCATCGAGGCTGGAGCAGCTTGCGGGACCTGCCACCCACCCAGCAGGCAGAGGCGTGCAACCCCAGCAGGGGAGCGCCTCTGCATAAAAAGCAGCCCCAGACTGGGAGAGGGAGCCCAGGAGAGGAGAGGAGAGCAGTCCCAGCCGGAGGGGGACCTCCCAGAAGGCAGCAAGCAGGAGAGAGGGGAGAGAGAAAGGAGAAGGGCCTGCAGGGGAGCCGGCGGCCATCTTGGGAGAAGGAGGAGGTGGCAGACATACAACCTGGTGCCCAGGAGACCACTGAGGACCCTGGGGAGACCTCCGGGGATGGCTGGCTCCGACCAGAGGGGCACAGGGGCTACACAAAGGTGGACAGAGCCCCCAGAAGAAGCAGAAAAAGTCTGTGAACGGCGGCCATTTTGGGAGACCCCACATGTGGACAAGAAGGTACCTTTCACTACAAAGGGGGTATAACCTCAAGCTAAGGCCCAACTAACTTGCTTATGCTCCCATTCTGGACACTTATCTAATATAGCCTATCTAGCCTTTGCCTTTCAACACCTGTCTTTTAACAGATACCCTTTCAGGGGCTTGGGACACCAGTGTACACAAATTCCTGAGGGAGAAGGCATCCCTGCTTCCCCTACAACTGAGACTGTTTCCACATGTTTCAATGAACAATTCTCCTATCTCTAATAATTGCAAATAAGCAGCTTCTTACCGGGCAAAACTCTGTATACCACCAGGACAAGAGTGATCTGCCTCTCTATAGGCAAATATAAAGACAAGGTTGAACAGCCTGCATTTCTGCATTTTTGCATCTCTACCCCCACCCGGTGGACCTGTGGAGTACTACAGAAATAAACTGGTAGCACATAAATAATATACTGCTAGAAGCAGCACTGTCAACCATCATAGAGGGGGGCTACAAACTGACCCAGTCAATACGCTAACTGGCGCGCCACCCTAACCCAATCCAACAGACCTTAAATTGAAGGCGAGACTCAGTGCAATATCTGCAAGAGAGCATTTTTGCCTACACAGGCAGGCACAGGGTTGGTGGGT
Source organism: Discoglossus pictus (assembly GCA_027410445.1). Taxonomy (NCBI): domain Eukaryota; kingdom Metazoa; phylum Chordata; class Amphibia; order Anura; family Alytidae; genus Discoglossus; species Discoglossus pictus. Next base: position 165,875,612 of record CM050167.1, on the reverse strand, counting down.
CTCCAGAATTCTTGACTAAGGGCTAAACCCTCCACATGGCCTAAGAGCAAAATGGGGAAAAGACCTGGCAAAAGCGCCAGCAGAGGTCGCTACTACACCCACAGAGCCTAACATATGACGCTATCCGACTCACTGTAGCCCTTAACAGAGTTGTAAATGCAGCCTTGCACTACATACCGAACGGGGCCGAACCCCTGGTGGATTATCAGCGGTTTCCTTCATCTGAACACCTCAAGATGCTGAAACCCAAACGCTCATCCTCAGTGAAGGTTATACGGGAGCACTCCCCACCAAAGGCTGCCCGGCACATGTCTCCTGGTGACTCTATTTCAGAACACTCGGAATGCTCCGATCAGGAAGAGAATCCCAAAAGACCTCACCAACATGTAGATCTATTGGCCAGGTCAGTGGCCACGATTGAGCGGCTTCTGGCAAAGGCCTTGAACCCCTCAGACAAGACCTTAAAGACCTGGGACAGCGCATTCAGCTCCTGGAAGACATGACTGACCAGGTAGTGGAGGCCCAGGAAAGAGACCGGTCCTCTATAAAGCAGAACACGTCCCACATAACTTGCAGACAAGATAGAGGACCTGGAAAACCGGTATCGCCGACACAACGTCCGCGTCAGACGCATACCAAGGGCCATTCAAGAACTACTAAACTATCTGAGAGATACCGTGGAGGTGATTCTTCCCAACCAGCCTGAAAGTATGTGCGAAATTGAACGAGTCCACAGAGCTCTAGGAGGTACGAGGAGCCCGGACGCCCCTAAAGATGTCATAGTTAGATTCATGAGGCAGCAGGCGAGGAATTTACTACTATCTGCAACCAGGAAGATGCACACTTTTAAGGGGCCGGACGAGTCGCCCTTACAATTCTATGCGGACCTGTCCCCAGAGACGCTGCACAAATGGAGATTGATGAAACCGGCAATTGCTATTCTTCTCCAGCATAAGATCCAATACCGCTGGAATTTTCCATTCGCCCTCACCTTCACATCTCAAGGTACAACATACACCACCCGTACACCAGAAGAATGCTTGTCAGTGCTGAAGCGCTTACATTTATGTACGGAGGCCACAATGGAAGTGGGGCAGGAGCAACCTCTTCCGCCCATTTATAGGAGGCAGTGGACGCAGGTGACATCCCAGAACCAGGGCAAACAAGCCTACGTCTCCGGGGAACCAACCCGCTTATTGGACAGTGCCAATGGCTTACAAAATAAGCACAAGACTAACACAGACAATGCTGGCCCAGCTGCGGAGGTCAAGCCAGACTCCTGATTAAACTGGCCTCTTCTTCAGGGGACTCTGATAAAGGCTAAGTTATCTTTTAAGGGCCCATAGACCCATAGTGTGGGCTTCTGATTTGCATTGAAAAAATTATTAAAGACCTAATTTGTTATTATTGTTATAGATTGCCAGGTTATTGTGTTCCCCACTTTAAGTGGATTAGATTTCTATTTGCTATTTGGAGAAATTGATAAAGGTTACTTTGTAGACTAAACGTTTAAAACATTTAACTCTGACTTTCCTCAGTTATATCACGAGAAAAGAGCTAATCGTTAACTGGGTTTTACCTTGTACTCTAACTAAACGGATATTTCCAGCTGAAGCACGGCTGACTGTCTTTATCTGCATTTTTTCTTTCATTTTCTCCCACTAGATAGCAGGAAAATTTAAATTTCAGCCGCAGACCAACAGATAGTGCAGCTACTGGCATCCGGGGCTCCTACTTGCTCTTCCTCCTACGAGATCACCTCTCAGGTAAAGACACATACACCTAGGGTCCCACACCGAGTTTCCAATGGCTCTGTCTAACTACACTCTAATAACCCATAATGTGAAGGGTTTCAATTCCCCTTTTAAGAGGTGGAAGGCTTTTGCATTCAATAAAAAACATAAGCCTGCAGTTATTCTTATGCAGGAAACCCACTTCTTTCGTAATAACAAACCCAAATTCCTACATAGGGACTATCCCACCTATTTCCTGGCCACCCTCCCTACTAAGAGAGCTGGATGTGCAATCCTCCTACATAAAAAAATTCAGTTTCAGGTAGAAAGCAACCTGGTTGACAAAGAGGGTAACTACGTAATGGTGACTGGTACTATTGGGGGGGTTAGAACGACTCTAGTTTCCCTATACTCTCCCACTACTTCGCCCTACACAACTTTAATTGGCTTGCTGAAAACAATCGAATCCCAAGACTTAGGAAGGCTAATAGTTGAGGGAGATCTAAACCTTACCTTGGACCCGACTTTGGGTAGGTCAGGGAAGCCCGCTAAGAACAAATGCCCCAACAGAACCAAACAGATAGACTCTTTGCATGATAGCCTGGGGTTGGTCAATGCCTGGAGGGGTATGCACCCGGCTAAGAGAGAGTATACATACTATTCCCCAACCCATCTGACATATTCTAGGATTGATGCTATCTTGGTCGGCTCCCCCCTATATGACTCAATTTTGAGAACTGAGATTGTGTACCCTGCCCCTGGTCAGACCATGCCTTAGTACTCATGGAGATAGAGCTGGGGCCAATTTTACAACCCCCCTACATCTGGAGAATAGACGAATCCCTACTGACTAGTCCGAGTAGTGCGGAGGCAATTGCAAAGGACATAAAGCTATTCTTTGAGACTAATGTCTCTCCTGAAACTGGAGCCGGCTGGCTCTGGGTTGCTCATAAGGCCTTTATTAGGAGAACGGCCATTAAGCTGGCCTCAACCCTAAGAAGAAACATTGGGCAAAGGGAGGCAGACCTTACAGGGACACTAAAGAGGCTGGAAGAGGTAAATCAACAGAACCCTTCCCGCAGGGGTCGCAGGTTAGTTGACAGGACAAGGCTTGAACTAGATGGCATACTATCGTACCACACTGAAAGGGCAATGAGGAAGATGAAACATCTATACTATTGGAAGGCAAATAAGCCTGATACAATGCTTGCTAGAAGACTAAATAATACATTTTCCCAACATAGAATATCCCATATTAGAAGGTCAGATGGTCAAATTTCCTGTAGCCCTAATGACATCCAGAAAACGTTTCAGGACTTTTACCAAACTATATACTCCTCCCAGTCCCATGTAAGCGAATCAGATATAGACGCCTTTTTACGGTCACAAGACCTCCCCAGGGTTCCGGACTGTCACTTAGAAACACTGAACTCAGACGTGTCCCTAGAGGAAGTTAAATCGGCCATTAGGCTGGGCAAATCCCGGGGCCAGATGGCTTCACCAATTTGTTTTACAAAAAATTTGAACCCCTGCTTACTCACTACCTAACACCCCTATTTAACGCAATTTTAAATGGGGAGCCCATGCCCCCTGAATTGAACCAGGCTGCTCTGGTGGTATTTCCAAAGGAAGGCAGGGATAATCTAGAGGCCAGAAGCTATCGCCCTATTTCCCTGATCAATGGAGACGTAAAAATTCTGGCCAAAATCATGGCCAACCGTATCTCTAAATTCTTGCCAGAGTTAATTCACAAGGATCAAGCAGGATTCATCCCCTTTAGGGAGGCCGGGGACAATGTCAGGAAGGTCTTAAACATCCAACACCTAGCAAAAAAATCTAACACCCCATTATGCCTTTTAGCTCTAGACATAGAGAAGGCGTTTGACACGGTGGAATGGTCATATATGTATAAAACACTAGACAAGTTTGGATTTAAGGGATGTTTTATTAACATGCTTAGAAGCTACTATGACTCCCCAACAGCCCATTTAAAGTTGCCAGGAGCACATAAAGCGAATATCCAAATTCAAAGAGGAACTAGGCAAGGGTGCCCACTTTCGCCACTGTTATTCGCACTTGTCATGGAGCCATTAGCACAGGCAATTAGAGCTAACTCAGACATCCAGGGGATTTGTGTGGGACGCCAGCACCTTAAATGCTCGCTCTTTGTGGACGATTTATTATGCACTCTGTCCAGCCCCTCTAGTTCTATACCAGCCCTCATGTCTACTATCAAGGATTTTAGTATAGTCTCAGGCCTTAATTTAAATGTGGAGAAAATGGAAGCTTTGGGGATGGGTATGCCACAAACTGAGATTGATAAGCTTAAATCAGAATATAATTTCAGCTGGCCAACTCAGTATTTAAAATACCTGGGAGTAAAGATCACTTCCAATTTTGCCGACTTATACAGGGCAAATTTCCCCCCCTTGTACAAGTCCTTGACTGAAGATATGCAGAAGTGGGCAAACTTTCATATCTCATGGACGGGCCATATAGCAGCTGTAAAAATTAGTGTCTTGCCTAAACTGCTATATTTATTTAGGACACTTCCCATACCGATCCCACTCAAGGAACTGGATAAATTCCAGAACAGTATGTTTAAGCTTATCTGGGGCAATAAGCGCCCTCGTATCTCTAGACAGGTAATGTTTAGACATAAAAGTAAAGGCGGACTAGCGTGTCCCAACCTGAGGTTGTACCTTAAGGCAGCTCAATTGGCCCATCTTCCCAGGTTACACTCTGTTACCCACCAGCCATCCTGGGTATTCATAGAAAATCAGCTGGGATAGGTTGATCTGGATTCCCAAGGAAATTACTCCCTTTCATACGCACCACAATCCTATGATCTTCCTAACTTTGCAGGCTTGGGGGTGGGCCAACTCCAGGTGTCAACTTAGCTCGGGTTTGTCTCCCTTACTACCAGTCACGTCCTTTCCACAAATCCTAAAAGACACAAACCCCATCTCCAAATTTTGGTGGACCTCTAGACACCTAGACCGGGTAGGGAACTGGGTACAAAACGACGGACTGCTGACTTATGACCAATTCTGCACGACCCACGACTTACCAGCCACGGATTTCTATAACTATTTGAAAATTAGAAGTTGGGTCAGCAAAACTCTGAGAGAATTAGGACCCCCTAGGCCCTCGTGGATATCTGTTATATGTAGAAGCCTCCCTCTCATGAAAGGGGTATTGGGTTCGCTATACTGCATTTCTCGAGACTCCACCAGCAGCCAGAAACCTAAATTTATGAAACAATGGGAAAAGGACCTCGGGGTAGAATGGGATTGGGACAAGTGGACTCCAACCTATCCAGAGGTTCCCTCAATGCAGCTCTGCTAGAGACGGCTGTTAAAGTACTACATAGAGCCTACTGCACGCCCGACAAATTGCAGAAGTTTAAGCCACACAAGAGCAATAAATGCTTTAGGGGCTGCCAACAAGTGGGGGACCACATTCACATTTGGTGGTCATGTTCAACTACACAGAAAACATGGAAACAATTAGCACATTTAGCCTCCACACTATTTCAAAAGGTGGTCTCGCCCTCTATGGAGTCATGCCTGTTGGGAATACACATCAAGAATCTCTCTCAATCCCAAAATAAACTATTCAAATTAATGGCACTGGCATCCAAAATACACATAGCTAGCAGATGGAAAAAAGAGACACTAAATTTTCAGGCGGTAGTCAAGAAGATCAATTACCTCTTTATCAATGAGAAACTAACTCATATTATCATGGATAGTCTCCCCCAGTTTCTGGCAGTCTGGGGACCTTGGGTAGGGTCTTCATTAAGTGTTCCCTTGAGGTAACGCCCAAATCCTGATTCAGAGAAGGCAGGAGGGGGCAAGGAGTAAGGAGTCCTGGAGGTTCTTCGGCTGCACAACTAAGGTAAAGGTCTAGTGATGAACAGTGGGGTATCTTAGTGAGGATTCTAAGGCACAAATTTAGCAGAGACCAGTATATCTATTTTAGCCTAGTTGGCTTACAAGTTTATATATTTAGTAAACAGCATTATGGTTTGACTATTCATGTCAATGTCTATTCTTATGTGTTATCTCTGCCTTTCTCCTACACTTTCATTTGTTGTTAATTTTACTGTGCATTATGTTCTACTTCGATAGAAATTTTAAGTTATTATACATGATACTTTATAACTAAAAATGTAAAAGAAAAGAAAGGGCAGTCAGTTCATCATTGGTTAAGGTTTGCTGTGTGAACCTGTATAAATTTGAATTACTGATCAATATGTTTTATATGTTGTTGTGAATCTAAAGAAAGAAAATATTAAAAACTGACTAAACATTGTATTAGAACATTATTCCTTATTAAGCTACGGTACAGCTCAATAAACCAATGTGTAGCTCAGAAAGGCTAATATGTTTCTCATTGTGGTTGATAGGGAAAGGCATCTAACTACATATTAATATTAGGGGGAGGTTGTTTTGTTTGTTTGTTTGTTTGTAAAAGACATGTCATTACTACTTCAAAGCAGCCAATTAGTATTTATGAGATGCATATTTGTATTATAATACAAGACATCTCAGCAATGATTTACTGTAGAAAAATGGCTTATACAATGTATAGCCAGTTTTTCATTTTATTTGATTTTTTAGATGACAGAATCCTTTTAAAAGATGTTGTGCAGTATGGGCTCTATTCCATGGCACCCATAAGAACTCTTGTAAGGCTGACTCACAGCTACAGGAGTTTTGAAAAACCAACTTACAAAGCTATTGTATCCCATGAAAAAGAATCTTGTAAAATGTACTGACTTTCACATTAGGGGATTGCTCATAGCTCTCCAGCTCTAATGAGTGCTTGCACCCTGCCTAAAGTATACCTGTAGTCTGAAGCTCAGCAGTCTCCATAGCAAAACTACAGAATGGTACCCACTAATTAACACAAACACAATACACTAACCCTGTCATCCTCCCATGTCCCTGTGTACTTAAACCCCTTCCCATTGCAGGGAAGAGGTTAAGTATTAATAAAAACAAATGCATGGGTTTTATGACCACTCTACCTATGACCTGTTACCCTCTATGAGCTGCGTATGCCTTAGGATTCCCCCTTCAATATCAGGGGGACATCTGATCCTTGTGATATGGGGTGGGGATCCATTAACTCTACTGGCATCCCAATAAACCCCAATGGGGCCTCTAGCCATAATCTCGTTACCACTGCAAAAACAAAATACACCTGTGGGGAAGGGATTATACATACCCTCCCCTTGAAAACTGTTGCAACACGCCTTGCTCAGAAATAGGGAAATAATTACCAGCTTTAAAATAAGGCTGAAAGGCTATCAATATTCTTCTTTTCTCCACTACTTGGATGCACACTCTGAATAGTGGATGGATTTGCAGAATGAACACAAGATGGCGATAGCTTTGATTAGCACAGTGTGGTCTAAGGGCCATAGAAGAACGCATGGGTGGGTGTGTAACTAGAACCGGAAACATCCGGTATTATCATGTGGCTGGAAGAACTCTTTGGGTGTGCAGCTGACCAGTCAGGTGGCTTTGTGTAGACATGTAAACCTAAACTGACCAGTAAGAGCCAAAGAACATGAGTATGGGTGTGGCCTTCTAATACTAAATATAAGGAATAGAACAGGAAGGGGTCTGCCTCTTTCTTCCTTTGACTTTCTGGGTGCTGGTAATGTATACACACATGGACATAATACACTACACCATAGCCAGTACATTATAATGGTAAAACGACTTTCTGCTAAGATATTAAGAGATGTGTTGTTCATAGTATTATCATAGGTCATGCATTGTTAATGTAATGTAATAATTGTATTTCTAATAAATATTGTAACCATTAATCTATAGAGCCTCTTGAATATATTTATTGTATCCGTGGGAAACAATATCTCAGAGTCTGAGATTTGAGTAATTATTATCATAATCATAACTAATATTTTTATGGATAATAATAGTGTGATTTAACACACAGAATAACTGTGAATATAGTAATCAGATATACCTAATTATTTCACTGGCGAGCCTACCTAATTTTTCTTACTGTGTACATTCACTTGCATTTGGGGGGGATTTAATCCAAAATGTCTCTTTGAAGTTACAAGTGAACTTAGCGGACGAAAAATTGAACCTATGAGAATTGTGATATTGTCGAGCGTTTTCCACGAAGAAAGTCGTTGGCCACGACGTTTTTGGTTTTTGGGATCCAAGGGGCAACAGAGTGAGACGCAATTGAAGTAAGACGGACGTCATTTCTGTGGATCCATTGTTATCCAGGCGGAGACATCAATTTTGGGGTGCACACCTTCTTTGATTAGGGACCGTGCTGAAGACACATCAAAGTGTAAGTAATGGAGATCATTGCTAAATATGCTGAATGTAGCGATTTTGAACCAGTAATTGATAAAAATGAAAGTATGCTTAGCAGAATACATGATTTATGGTTACAGTGTGAAAAGCAAAATAAGCAAATTGATAAGAAAAAAATGGTGTTTAACCAAAGAGAGAAATAAGTTACAGAACTGTATGGAAATGTTAATGTGTATTAAGAACCAGATGAATATGGCTATAATGGGAAGTATTCCAGTTGCAGCAGTTACAGAGACTAGTCAAGAAACAGACTGTTGTCCAAAATGTGGCATAAGTGCAGAGTATGTGGATACTTTAGAGGACAATTATGAGGCGAGGGGGCAGTTAGTAGCCTCACTCAGAGACTGTTTATCTGCACAGAAGCAACCCATTGCTGTAATTGATAATAATGAGCCAGCTTGTACATCAGAGGAAGAGGGTGGATTACATCTTGTAGAAGAAGAGCAGCAAGTAAGAGAAAGAAATTATCTAAGGGATAGTTCTGATGTTAGTAGAACTATACCAAACTTAACCCCTCACATAGTAAGATCCCACCCACTAAGTTTAAGTCAAGTACCAGATGCTTCACATTCAACACCATGTGAGAGAAATAGAGAGAGGAATTCTGTAACATCACAGGCATCTGCAATAATCAGGCAACAAGACCGAGATAAAATGGTGAAACAGTTAATAAAGTTTAAACCACTATTGCCACATTATGATGCAAAGATAGATGTATTGTCCAATATGTCTAGCTTTGAGTCATCTGTGAAACAGTACATGCTTTCTCCTAAAGAGGCATGTGTTATGTTAAAATTGTGGCTTCCAGGAGCTCTAGCATCTAGATTAGAGGCCCCAGTTAGTGGTCCAAATGATAGCAATAGAGATTGGTTCAAAGAACACAAATGGGGTACAGAAGGGGACCGGCTGAGAGCTGTATCTAGGTTAGTCACAGGGAACAGAGACTTAGATAGCCATTCCCTTGCTGAGATGAGAGTAACTGTACAGGATGACCCATGGGTGTTTGCTTCTAAATTTGAGCAAGTGTACAGACTCACACATAGAGTGCCCCCAGACCAGACCCCATCAGATATGTTACAGTATCTAGTAAGAAAATGTACTTATTTGGACCCTAGCATACAAATAATGGCAGAAGAGAAAGACACCATGGAGGCTGTGTTGTGTATTATTGGTAAGGCACGGCAAAACATACTAAGGAAAGGAGTCACAGGGCCACGTAAAATTGCAATTGTGACTACGAATGAAGGAAGACGTAATCCCTTGGAAATTTTCTTCAGAGGGATTTGTAATTACTGTAATAAGCCTGGACATAGATTCAGAGATTGCCGGCTGAGGATGAGGGAGCATAGACAAAGGGAGGGATGGCAGGCAGATACATCAGATCCTCCAAAACATAGGCATGATCAGGCATACTCAAATACTTCAGGGCCTACAAAGGATAGGCAGGATCAGAAGTTTTCCTTTAGACAGGACAGGCATAAACCTCTAGATAAATCAGGCCAGGAATTTGCTCCAAACACCAAGCCTGGGAATAATTTGTATGGCCCAGCACAGGAAGCTTTAAGAATGATGATGGTAGGGATGGATAGGAATCAAGAGAGGCAGTATGAGAATAATTCCTCTCAGACATCCTTATCTGACTGACTAACACCGGCCCTGGGAGACTCCTGGGAGTTCCTATTTGTGGTACATTTAGGGATCATTCTGGACGCCTCTATGTCAATGGTGTGATTGCGGGCCATCACACAAAATTGCTCATTGACACAGGTGCTTCAGTGACTTTGACGGATTTGCCACTAAGTCCCCCATATGGGGCAAAACAGACATTTCTAGTGGGACTTGGGGGATCCCAGTCCCAGGCTTTTCTAATTCCAAAAGTAACTGTGACGTTAGGACAACAGTGGAATAAAGAAATTCCAATATGGCAGAGTAGAAATACAGAAGGTACTATACTTGGTGCTGATGTTATGAGAGCAGAAGGGATGATAGTGGATCTTTGTAACAATGTACTGTGGAGGGACACAAGAGGAAGGAAACCTGTTATGTTAGATGAGTCTTCCCTGAGTCCAGTGGCATCCATTGTATCAGTTCCTTCAGAAAGGGTGTGGCCGGACACTGGTAGGCACTCTGATCTGAGGAAGTTGGTTATGGATTTCCCTGACATGTGGGCTCAACATAAAAATGATTGTGGGATATTGAGAGATGTAGAGATTAAGATTACAGGTCCTGGCCCTCCTCCACAAAGACAGTACCGCTTCCCAACAGAGGCTATAGAACCAGTTACTGAAATTATTGATCAGCTTGAACAGCAGGGTGTGATTAGGAAATGTTCTTCTTCCAATAATTCACCTTTGTGGCCAGTAAAGAAAAGTAATGGAAGCTGGAGATTAACTGCAGATTTTAGGATGATCAACAAATCTACTCCTCCAGTAACAAATTTAGTTGCTTCCACTCCTGAAGTTATATCTAAGCTGAGCGCCACCTGCTTATGGTATTCAGTGCTAGATGTAGCCAATGGCTTCTGGGCTATTAAACTTGCTCCAGAATGTCAATATAAGTTTGCTTTCAGTTTTAGGAATATTCAGTATACATTCAATTCTCTCCCACAAGGCTTTCATAGTTCCCCTACTTACTTTCATCAGGCCCTAGCAAAGGTTTTAGAAATGTTCTCTGCCCCAGACAGTATCATACAATATGTGGATGATATCTTGTTACAGACAGAGACAGTTGAGGAACACATGGAATTGCTAAGAGAATTGTTTGATTTAATTTCCAATCAGGCCTGAAGTTAAATACTGCAAAGGTTCAGTTGATGAAAGAGAAGGTAACATTTTTGGGGGTGTCAATCCAAAGGGGAACAAGATGTCCTACTAAGGATAGAGTGGTAGCAATACTACAGGTACCCAGACCTTTTAATAGACAGTCATTAAGAACATTTTGGGGATTGGTGAACTTTTCACGAGACTTCATTGAAGGTTTTGCTGAAAAAGCAAAGCCTCTCTATGATCTCTTGAAAGGAGAAGATACAGGACTGATTACATGGGGTAGTGAACATGAGGATTCATTCAGGGTGTTAAAGGAGGATTTAGCATCAGCTCCAGCTCTTGCCACTGTTGATAGTGAGGTTCCATTTGCCCTGCAAACATGTACTACTGACACTTCAATTTCTTCAGTTCTGCTGCAGGAGAAGGCTGGGAAATGGAGGCCTGTAGGCTATTTTTCCAGACTCCTTTCTCCTGTAGAGAGAGGATATGATTCGTGCATCAAAGCTTTGTTAGGGGTACATTGGGCAGTTCAAGCTACAGAGCATATAGTGGGATTTAGGAAGCTCATTCTCCAAACACCTCATACACCACTGAAGTTGTTGTTTGAGAGAACCTTAAGTGGAGTCTCAACTCAGCGCCTTACCAGGTGGCTGACAGATTTACAACACTGTGACATTACTGTACAGCACAATGCAAAATACATCTTGCCACAGTTAATGTACATACAGGGAGAACCACATGATTGTGTAGAGACCCACATTCACAGAGAGTCACCACCTAAATTATTTAGGGACAAAACCATATCTCAAGATCTACAGATCTATGTGGATGGATCAAGATTTTGGCAGGATGGCAGATTCCATACTGGATTTGCAATATGGGTCCCTTCTATGCAATTGGAAGTTAAGATTATGTTGCCACGTTCCTTTTCAGCACAGAGAGCAGAACTAGAAGCCATTTCTATGGCATGTCACAGGTTTGACACACAACCTATTGGTATTTACAGTGACAGTGCCTATGTTACTAGGTCACTGACAGAGTACCTACCAATATGGGATCTAAGGGGAATGGTGGATTCAGCAGGAAAACCTTTGTCACATGCAATGGCTTTGAGGAAGTTAGTTGACTGGGGAACACAACACCCACTACAGGCAGCTATACTTAAGGTTAAGGCACACACAAATTCCACTGATGAACATTCCCGTGGAAATGCACATGTGGATATGTTGGCTAAACAGGCAGCTTTAGAGGGGGAACCATGGCAACCAGGAGAGGCAGATACAGAAGCAGGGGATGCATGGAGAGAACACCATGTATCTAAGGAAGTGACACATATAGCAAAGGTTACAAAAGAGACATCAGAAGTACCAGACTTACAGAGAGAGCAGGCTAAAGATACTAACCTTTCTCTTTTGTTGCAGAACCAGCAAAGTCTCCCTAGTGGGTACTCTATTCAGGATGGGTTAATTTGCTATAGTAATCCTACAGAGCCACAGGCCAAACTCCTTTTTGTAGTCCCAAAGCATTTGCAGAGACAAATTACACAGCAAACTCACTCTCACACATCGGTCACAGTGCCTTAGAATACCACCTTAGACAGAAATATTTTTGGCCAGATTTAGCAATATCAGCTTTGCAGTGTATTCAAGAATGCCTTATCTGTGCGCAGATAAATCCACGCCCTAAAGGACAAAGACCAATTCTCCAGAGGGTACCAGTAGCTGATGGTCCCTGGAAATCTATTCAGATTGATTTTATAGGCCCACTTCCACTATCAAAGGGGGGTCTTAGATATGCCTTAGTCATTGTGGATATTTTTTCAAAATGGGTTGAAGCTATTCCTCTTAGACGTGACACTGCACAAGCTACTGCAAAAGTATTATGGGAACATGTGTTTTCAAGGTGGGGTTTTCCTAAACTCATTGAGTCAGACAGAGGTACACATTTTACTGGACAGATAATGCAAAGCCTCTGTGCCCTACTGGGAATACAGCAGAGATTCCATGTTCCGTATCACCCACAATCCTCGGGTATAGTAGAATGCATGAATCGTACCATTAAGTCTAGGTTAGCCAAAATGCTGACACAATATGGTAATTCTTGGGTTACACACTTACCAACAGTTCTAATGGCTATTAGAGCTACACCTGCCACTGCTACTAAATGTTCTCCCTATGAGCTCATGACAGGGAGACAGATGGCTCTAGGCCATCCAGGTGAACCTCAATTGTCCACTCCCCTGAGAGAAGCTGTGTCAAGAGACCAATATCTCTCCCAAATTCAGGAGCAGTTAAGATTACTGCTACATTTTGCTGCCTCTAATATGGCCCCAACTGATTGTAAAGTGTCATCTAAAATTCAAACTTCGTTTGAAAAGGGGGGAATGATCATGATTAAAAACTTTAATAAAAATTCTCCATGGGATGCAAATTGGGAGGGTCCCTATGTCATTCTAGATACATTAGGTACTACAGTGCTTAAGGTAGAGAGATCAAACTCCAGAAAAACCAGAAGGCAGCCTGGTCACAAATGGGTCCATGTGGACCAATTTAAATTGTACAAAGGGACAGAGGTCCCAGATGTAGATATTTCTGTTAAGAATTGATACTTTTTGATCTTTTCCAGATTTGCCAACGAGAAGTCCACAAGGGAAATGGAGATGCATTTGTTTTTGGGGATTTTATGGACAATGTTATTCATGTGTAAAAATCAGGACATTGATGGACCACAAGCTACCTCTTCCACAAGGCAAAGAAGATCGAGTCCTACACAGATGATCAAGGCATGGAAAAAGATATGGAGCAGTGACAATTTAGAAGAACCATGCTTGGATGAACTGACTCTAAGTGGGGGTGGGATTGTGGACATTTTTGCAACAAAAAGACATAATAACATTAGTGGATTTTGGAGTGACAATTTGGGTAATAAAAGGAATTGGGAATGTGAATGGACAAACTGGGGAAAATGGACAATAGGTCTGACAGGTGAAGGCATTAGGCTTTCCGTTAGTTTTCAAAACCCTATTATGTCCATGAATCAGCAAGGGTATAGCATTACAAAAGTAATCACGGAGAACATGACTAAAGAAGGAGTAAAATGGGAAGTAGTGGGATCCAACCTGGGTGGAGAAGTTAAGGTATCGTTAACAATAGATGAGGGCAGGGAACCTACAACAGTAGCCTCTCCTATGACCTATTCTACTACCCTTGCTCCACCAAGGGTGGATAACTATGTGGACAATCCCATGTGTGAGGGTAAGAAAATACTTTCCAGTGGCCCATTTCAAATTAGTGCTATGAACCCCACACCAATATTGAGGGATGCTACATTCCAGCTGATTTCATGGAAGATAAGGTTGACAGATTGGCTAGTTTCTAGACACTTTCAAAATTGTTCCACAATTACAGCAACTATGGAAAGGTCCTTAATTAGATGGGTAATGGGTACCAAAAGAAGTAAGAGGGATATTGTGGATACAGTTTTGGGAGGTGTAGGAACTGGTCTAGGGGTTGTAAATACTATTGATATTTCCAGTCTGACTACAACATTGCAGTCTGAGGGTTTATTAAATTCCAAAGGTTTACACGCACAACAAACCATTAACACACTTGTAGAGGGACTAACAAAAGCAGTGATAGATAGACAGGGTCCTGCTATACAGCATATTCAGGAAATATTGGTAGGAGTAATTGGGAGGTCAAGGGAAGTGTCTTGGAATTTTGTATGTCTTTCCATGCAAACTGAGCTATCAACGGATTTTAAGATCCTGGCGCAAGCTATGGATAATAACCATACCCCTTTGGGAGGTTGGCAGCAAGCTGAAATTAACAGGTTTGCTCTTGACCACAAAGAATTATGGGTGAACAGTTGGCTGGGTTGCAAGGGAAACATATGCAGAGCCAATTCATTAGTACCGACAAGGGGAACATACCAAAACATCTACCATATGACATCATTGGGAACTCCAGTAACAGAATCACATGTTTTACATCATGAGTTAGAGTTTCTCAACTTCATAGTAAATGGTACCACCATAGAACAAGTAGATGTGGAAGGTTGTATGAGATTCCCCAACAAAATCTTATGTCTACCAAATCAGGTTAGAACAGTATTTGATTCATGCTGGCATAACCATTCCTACTGCCAAGGATTTGTAGAAAAGGTTAAACCCCAAGATATGATATTCCCCTTGGGACAGGGAAAGGTGTGTTTTGTGTCAT
Source organism: Discoglossus pictus (assembly GCA_027410445.1). Lineage (NCBI taxonomy): Eukaryota > Metazoa > Chordata > Amphibia > Anura > Alytidae > Discoglossus > Discoglossus pictus. The sequence continues at coordinate 165,860,526 of CM050167.1, read as the reverse complement.
TGAAACCAAGGGATGAGGTACACATATGGTTCAAACATTGTATATCTAGGGAACAGATTACTCAGGGAATTTACTGTGTCATAGACTATCCGGTGAGAATAAGTTCACAGCAGTTTAATCTCACAGTGCCACAAGTATTAACCTACAATAAAACCCTGGGGTCTCTTCTGATTGTACCAATTGTATCAGACAGCACACCTTGGCAGAAATGGGTAATGCAACTTAAAGATGATCAGATACTGCTCAAACACCTACAACATTTTGGGGAAAGGGTACACGTAAATTTTCACCATCAACAACAAGAACTCCAGAGAATTGAACATAAATTTTCTGATCTGTCAAGTGTAACCTGGTGGCAGAAATTAGTCAATTCATTTTCAAAACACTCATCATGGGGTTCTGCTTTGGGAAATGCTATGTTACACCCATTCATAGTCGTTTTAATTGTGTCTATATTATGTATTATTGTTCAAATATGCATGTGTTGCTATCTGAAATCCATGATAGCACGTATATATCATCTATATTATGGTATACATATGAAAACAGCTCTCGTAAAATAGCAGAAACTCACACACATAGCTGGATATAGAGATTTTATAGTTGAATCCGATACTCACTCTTATACTCATTTTTCTTAAGCTTCTATTGGAATGAAAAGGTACAGATGTCTTTCATTGCCAACAGGGGGGAATGTTGCAACACGCCTTGCTCAGAAATAGGGAAATAATTACCAGCTTTAAAATAAGGCTGAAAGGCTATCAATATTCTTCTTTTCTCCACTACTTGGATGTACACTCTGAATAGTGGATGGATTTGCAGAATGAACACAAGATGGCGATAGCTTTGATTAGCACAGTGTGGTCTAAGGGCCATAGAAGAACGCATGGGTGGGTGTGTAACTAGAACCGGAAACATCCGGTATTATCATGTGGCTGGAAGAACTCTTTGGGTGTGCAGCTGACCAGTCAGGTGGCTTTGTGTAGACATGTAAACCTAAACTGACCAGTAAGAGCCAAAGAACATGAGTATGGGTGTGGCCTTCTAATACTAAATATAAGGAATAGAACAGAAAGGGGTCGGCCTCTTTCTTCCTTTGACTTTCTGGGTGCTGGTAATGTATACACACATGGACATAATACACTACACCATAGCCAGTACATTATAATGGTAAAACGACTTTCTGCTAAGATATTAAGAGATGTGTTGTTCATAGTATTATCATAGGTCATGCATTGTTAATGTAATGTAATAATTGTATTTCTAATAAATATTGTAACCATTAATCTATAGAGCCTCTTGAATATATTTATTGTATCCGTGGGAAACAATATCTCAGAGTCTGAGATATGAGTAATTATTATCATAATCATAACTAATATTTTTATGGATAATAATAGTGTGATTTAACACACAGAATAACTGTGAATATAGTAATCAGATATACCTAAATATTTCAAAAACCCTCCAGTGACAATCCACAACAGCGTAGTCCTTAATCTTTAGTCCCGATAAAGCAGGCACATCAATGTTGCTAGAAGAAATCAGTCTTTTTCTTGTTTAATTGAAGACCCTCTATCCTCATTTGTGACCCACAGAAATGTATAAAAACTATAAAACTAAAAACTTATAAAAACTATGCTGCTCTAAAAAGAAAAAAATAACTAAACTAATGGAGATCCTCTGCCAACTAATGTGTTTTTTGACAGAGCCCTTGCATTATATATACTAGTGTTGTCTGATTGGCTCAGATATGTGTCAATCATATTGCAGCCAATCAGAATTGAGTATTAGAATTGAGTATTTGAATTATTATGTTTCTATTGGTTAGTCCAATCAGATATGGAGCAAGAGTAATTGAAATACTTGATTCTAATTGACTCAAATATGGTTGACTCATAGTTGAGTGATAAAAATAGTATATAAGGCAGGGCACTGTCAGAAAGTTCTTAGTCACCTGGGGAAAAGCTCCGTTAGTTTAGTTCATTTTTTTTAGACTGCCATTATTAAATTTTTTAGGCAGTGGCCCTTTCCGGAAGATGAGGACTGAGGGTCTCCAATAAAGCAAGAAGAGGAGCGATTTCTTCTAGCAACATGGATGTGCCTGCTTTATCAAGGATTTTAAGGTTCAGGACCAGGGTATCGAGGATTGTCGCTGGAGGGTCATAAAGAGGAGGGTAATTATAATTTTCCTTCGACAAATGTAGATCGTTTTTGTTTTTTTTCTGTAATTCTTCTTTTATTTTTTTATTCTTTTATCTGTAAGTTTTTTTATTTTCTGTGATATTTTGGATTGTTTGCATTTAATCGTTTTTTTAGTGGGGAAGTGTTAGGGACTATGTAGGGACCTCCATTGTATAGGTGTTAATGATAGGTGTCATTGAGGTACATAAGGGCCTTTCATGGTTAAAGTATAGTATACCATGGGGGTTCTTAGGGACCCCCATGGTGTAGGAGTTATTAGATGCTTTGGGGTCTATAGTGCCCCCATGGTTAGTTTAGAATAGTGTAGGGGCCCCCATGTTAACAGGATTAATTTTAGATACCTGGGGGTCCATAGGGATCCCTGTGTTTATAGTTTAGATGGGGGAATCCCAGGGGATCCCCTGGCTCATAGGGGTAGAGATAGGAGCTAATAGCCTCTTAATTGTGTTGGATTTGAGCAATTAAGTATCAAATCCATCACAATCAAGCTGTTAGATCCTTCATACTGTTGATTTATAGACATCCAAGCTTCTCAGATGCATTATTTTGCCCTTATGAAGGCTAAAAATACTTGCAGGCTTATTTAATATTATGGGTACTCACATAGACTTCTGAGTAAACTTAAGCAGGATCGCATATCAGTACAGGAGCAATATAATATTGATTTTTAAAATAGTTATTGGACAGTCACTCGGGGCTTAAGATATTAGGGACATATCAAGCACTCGGATGGCATTTCTCTGAAGCTAGATATACATGTGAGATATGATAAATTAAAGCCCTATGTTATTATTATTCTTGTTGTTCTTGCCAAGCCTTCTCATGCATTCACTATATCCAACACTTCATTCAGTTATATCCATTATATTTCCTCTTAAAGTACAAATATAAACTTGAATGGGCTATATATTGCTGTTATAGCATCCTCACATGTAAACAGTAATTATGCACTGTTAAATTTTCTGTTATCTTAATAAGACATATACCTCAAAATACATCTATCTTGAATAACTACTTTATATTACATCTTCATATTTGTGTATTTAAACCACTGATTGTATGACACATTCTCCTCTTTATAAAATAATTAGCAAAAACAAAACAACTTTTTTAATGTTTCAAATACAATCTTTTAAATATGTAATAGAACCTAGAGAAGATTAACTCACCTATCAGCAAGCATGGTTGGGTTCAGTGGGGATCTTCTCCCCATTGGAGGGGTCTCTTCGCAACTGACTGGCCTTCTACACAAAGAGTTGTGTGAAAATTGTAATATTATTTTGAAATAGGTGTTTATGTGTTTGTCTGCACATGTCCCCTGTAGTCTCTTCTTGTAGTCTGTCATATGTATTGGGATTTCCTATTGTTCTTGTTTCACCTGAATCAGACAGAGTGTTCTTATATGTTTCCATCACATATATAGTTGTGAGCATGCGGGTTGTTGCTAACGCTTGCGAAGCGAGGGCCGCAGTTGCTGGCAAGGAGCGCCAAAGGCGCTCTTGCGCTGGTGGAGATGAGCACCGTAGGCGCTCGTCCCTACGACCGCCTACAACTTTCAGACCACTAACCCAGACCCTCGCGAAGGGGGGCCGCATTTGCAGAGGTGGAGGCTCCCATGTCGGCTACAATGAGCCGCAGGAGATGGAGGCTCTACGTTGCCTCACACGCAGTTACAAACACCCACACAAGCGTCACTTTACCAAAATACATCTAACACGCAATCACTATATACGGACTTACACCAAAAAATACGAAACGCGGGACTTAGAAAAAAAAAACATTACGACCTCGCAAAAATACGACCTTAACGCCCGAACCTCGCGCACATGAAAAAATTTAAAACACAATAAATACACAGAAAAAATACATAAAAAGCTTACCCACAGCAAGGGGGGGGGCACCCAGGACCTCTGCAAGTGAAGTTACACCTCAATTTAAGTCCAAATTCACGAGTTTACACACACAAAAATCCCCTAAGTGAGAGAAAAAATGGCCACTGAAAAAATCTAAAATGAGGCTCCAGGACCCTAAACACGCAAAACACCACCAAGCACATATGGATTTTCAAAAAAGGCGTACAAGGTACAAGATACACTCTTAACAACGACGCTACATCATACACAGCTGCGTACCCCATACACATTTGCCGCCATTTCGCAACACTAACTTACACAATGCGGAAGTACACAGCTACCCTAACAGTTTTCCCTCGCGCACACAGCCTATTTACACTACACGCTACACACATTGCTGACATTTACACCTCAGCTCCACAACAGTGCAAACCTACATTGTATGCTGCAGGAACATCAAAACAGATTGTCAGCTCTTCAGCACAATGCTTCCTGCATGTATTACTTACAAATAGGTAAAGTATATTAATTTATTAATTTACTAATTATTTCATTAGCATCACAAAAAACATATACACAAAAATAACAACAACAAAATATCGCAATAAATGCAAAATACATTCACTGCGCGCCTCACAACGAGCGCCAACGCTGCTCATAGCACATAAACTACACCAGGGGAAAGCCTTGCAATAAGCACAAAAAGGAGATCAGAGCCGACCTTACAATGACAGCAAAAGCGCCTCTGATAACAAAAAATACAACAACCAAGAGGCTCGCAATGACCGCCGAGATCTCAGACCACCACAAAAAATAATGTCTGTGCCAAACACCATTCCTTGACTTTTCTATTGCCGTCATTTTTTTTTCTATGTCAGCTATAGCAGGTACCTATGTGGTGCCATAATATCTACTGTGACAGAGACTCTCTTGACATAACCTTGTGGATGATATAGCTGTGTTAAAGGAAGTTCCAGTGGCACCTTATTAGAGTACATCATGTTTGTCAACTATAGCAATGTGTGTGGCCCTTGTGTATCTCCCCTTTTAAACTTTAGTTAGTTGTCATTCCGCATAATCCTGTGAGTCATCAGTAGAGTTGTGTATCACTGTCACCTTCATCACATTGTCATTGTGTCACCTGTTGTAAGGCGTGTCAGGTTCATCCACCGCCATGAATCCATAATCTTTTTCAGCTGGGTGATAAGTGGATAAAATGTTCATCTCATCCCAATGCTGAGACTTCTTCCTGACAGAGGAAAATGCATTGTTGAGCATCACCTTTTATTACATTAAATTTATCATCTTCATTCATCCTACTCATACTTTGATCCTGATGTCACCTCTGCTATAACCTTTCCCCTGTGCATGTCCCCATGCCCCATGTAAATCTATGTCCTTCTGTTTCTTTTATGCTGCCATCTCTCCACCCTGTGTCACCTTTCTTGTGTCCCCATGTCACCTCTCCGTCCCGCTCGAGTTCTGTATTCCGGTGTTAGAAGAGTCTGATTTTTTAAGTATTCCTCGCAGTTTCTGTGGAGACTTTTTCCCTCCTCGTTGCTCTGTCATCACGTGGCCTATTGGTAACAAGGAAAATGTTGTATGAAGAAATGAAAATGACAATATGCAAATTTGACATAGTAGTGGGAATTTCTTTAATGTGTTCTGTGCACAACAGTACATGAGAGAGAGACCACTCTACCCTAGTAGGACAGGTAGGCACCCAGAATAAATAAAACTCCCTCCCACTTGAGCCTCCCTCTGTGTTTTTCCTGTACTATCTCACCTAGGATGTATACCCAGAACAGTGTTAAGAGGATGAAGAATGACCACCTTAGGGGTGGTATTACTGAAGGAGTCAGAACTTACTCTGTTCTTACTTTACCTTCTACACATGAGATATAGATTCAGCTTATGCAAAGTTGAATACACTGCAAGACCCACTACACGAGAGGTGTAGATTCTGTGGATGCCATGATGTAAGTACTACCAGACCCTCTGCACATAAATTCTGGTTGTCAAGGATGGCTATTAAGTTCAGATATAAGTTCAGATATAATGGGCAAAAAGGTCTCCCTCTCAAATATAAGAGTACATCTGGCTATACATGAAGGGCATATGGTAAAGTTAAGTACAGTCCTATTTGTGATTAGCATATTGCACTTGTTATGATGTGATGTTCATGACTGATTTTGGGGCTCCCCTGCACCCCGCAACAAGTGCCACTGTTATCTGGGACTCATTGATAACACAAAATGGACATGGGATGTGTTCTAATGATTATAACAATCTTTCTTTCATTTATGTGTCATTTTTAAATAATTAATGTGTGAGTATATTTATCATGGATGTAATGTGTGAGTATACTTACTGTCATGGCACCTTGCTTATGTTTTTGGGCATTTATCTTGTCTGAAATATGTGGATGTGCCCCTCCCCAATGACACTAGTAGTCCTTTTAGCGAGTGCGTTTTAATTTTCTCTATTATAAAGTATTGTCATGGCTAGGGACTATTTTATTCTGTGCCACTGATCCATCTGGTATTTCTTAATGGCCCCACATTGAGAGTGTGTGTGTGAAGGAGAGAGAGAGTGTGTGCGTGTGAAGGAGAGAGTGTGTCATTGCGAAATGACGTCATACGTAGACGCATAGGCCACGCGCGGTAAACTTAGGAGCTTAGGTGCAGAGGAAACAATACCAACGGACATTTAATTGCAATATTATCCCTACTCTCACTATTACTAATGAAATTATACCCATATATCTAATCATGAAGTAGAGAGGGATACCTCCTAGCTCCTCAGTTTATGTAGTGAAACGGATTTAATCAGCAGTAATAGGACTTCCCCCCTTAAATCATTACTACTATGGCATTATATTAGTCACTTTCAGTATAAAATAGCACAAGTCACTTTATTTTTATATGTGACATATATACCTATGCAAATACATAGGTCTAATACTAGGACCTTTGTTTCTGCTCATTTGTAATATCTCACAGTATCTGTTTTCAGCACTTGTTGTCACTTATTATTGTATGAATGAGGATATAATATACATATCCATATCTTTATAATTCTACTCTTCATATTAGGAAGTCCTACCATAATTAATATTTCAGATTTCACCACTCTCAGTATCTCGTCAGTGTTTCAGTATTTTAATATCAATTTTATTCATTAATAAACGTTAAGTTTTACTTTTTTGCTGTTCTATATTGTCATTAGGGCAGAGGGTGTGCACTTCAGCTCTAAATGATACTTTTTCTTTCCCTCTTCACTATTATCATTAAGTATTTATATCCATAAGTAGCACCCCTAGTTTACACCCAGATTTCTTTATATACCTAGAGCCACCTATCTTTCTTATCTTGTATGCTGAACATATTGACCAGAATCCCCTTTGAATTTCTGGAGGAAATGATTAACTCTAAACATGATGTTCTTAGTAGCAATTACATCAGCACATAGAGTAGGAGAGATACAAACACTATCAAGATTCAGCCTTTCTTGAGGATGGAGGAACAAGCAGTATGGATGATGCTTACTCCAAAATTTAGACCAAAAGTATTCACTGATTTCTGTAGATATCAGGAGATTGTCTTGCCATTATTTTTCCCTCTACCAAAGAAGAGGTGTTTTCATACATTAGATGTAAAATGGTGTTTGCTCATCTATATGGAGAGATCAGAAGATTTTAGAAGATCCAAAAAAGTATTCATAGCTTTTCAGGGAAGAAGAAAAGGTTGTCAAGTGGCTAAGCTGACAATTTCCAGGTGGCTTAGGTTAACAATAGTGAAGGTTAATCAAAGTTTAGGGGCGGAATCCCCTAAAGAAATAAGAACTCACTCCCAAAGATCAGTGGCAGCATTACAGAGCCAAAAAATAATTCAGTGCAGCAACATGGTCTAGTATGCACACTCTTGTCAAGGATTAGTGGGTGGATGTTAGCGAGAAAGCAGTTTGGGCATAGAGTTCTAGAGGCAGAATTTACATGACCCTCTCTAGTCCTTGTGCTTGCTTAGGTATATCTCATGTTCTGTGCTGCCTAGAAGACATTAAAAAAATAGAGAATTTTGTTACTTACTGGTAAATTTTATTTCCTTGAAGACTTTAACACAGAGACTTTCCTTTCAATAATTCGAGTTAATAGTGTTTGTTTATAGTTGAGTTAGCTTTGTAATAATACTGAGGGAAGCTCTAGTGGGAGGGAGATTTTTTTTTCTAGGTGGAGGAATTGTCTTTCTCTTATGTTCTGTGCTGGTGTCAAAGGTCTCAAAATAGAATTTACCAGTAAGTACCAAAAGTCTCTATATCTTAAAGAACCACTGTATTGGCAACAAAAATAGAGCTAGATTGGTAATTTGAGGGCTTGATAATGAAGTAATAATCAGTTACCTGTTTCTGAGCTCTGTTGTGACATACATGCTTCCAGAATAACACATTCCTTTCCACAAGAAGGAGAGATCTGTCACACAGTGATCCTGTGATCTCCAGAACGCTGGACCAAATGTTCTGCCTGAGATTTGGCTCATGCACAGATGTCTTCTTGTTTCCTAGTTCGAGCATGCACATCTCAATAGGGAGCACAGATGATGGCTTCATCGTCATCAATGAGCATGCTTTGGCTAGGAAATAATATTACATCTGTGCATGAGCCAGATTTCAGGCAGACACTTTGTCCAGTGTTCTGGCAGTCACTTGATCACTTGATCACTGTACAACACACATCCAGATCTCTCCTTAGTGGGAAGAAGGATGGCTCACTGTGTTTTGTAGGGAGCTTGTATCTTGCAGAAGAAGCAGGTAACTGATCATTACTTCTTTATTAACCCCTCACACTATCAATCTAACTACCGTATACTTTTGTTGCCTATACAGTGATCATTTAAGGAGAATGAGAGATAAGGGGAAGGAATAGAGTGACAGATAGAAATAGAAAAAGATAACACATAAAAGCATTGCACTGAAGTGATAACAGTGAAAAAAAATGAAAAAAAAAAGAAAAAAACATGATTTTGGAATAATTAAAAAAGTAAGAACAATCTTTCTTATCTGCAGAAATTATATTTTTTATGAACCATTATCCATGACAGAATTTACCAACTGAGGTAGATGTGCCACTTTGTGTGTGGTCAGAAACAAATATCCACCTTAAAATAACTTCTCCTTTATACTTCCACCATCTAGGTAATAGGTATTATTCAATGCATGTAAGTGTGGGTATCTATCGAATGCTCCCAGTGAAGATGTTTCTACAGAAAATTACAACAGATAATAATACATATTTCATTTTCACATCCTCCATGGCATCATTCAGCAGTTTAGACTTCTTACAGCAGTACTAATAAAGGGTGGGAAATCTAGAGTTTGTTTAAAAAAAATAATTGTACTAGTGTTTTAAATTTGGTTGGAGGACTAATAAAAGCATGCTTTAGCTGAGATACAGATAATTTTTCATATGTGTGAGGACATGACCACACAACAGCTATGCATAGGTGTCAAGTTTCCATAAAGTGACCTTCTGTTGGCCTCTTTATGGAGACTGACCTTGCTGAATGTGTCTAAGCATTTTTAAAGTGTCTTGTCCAACAGTCTGTTTTGCTAAACGCATTTATTTTCTAAATTATTGAGGAAAAACAACATGTTTGTCTTACTACAACCATTATGCTTGACATATATCTCAATGAACACTGAAGTGTTATATTTATACTATTAACTTGCCCATCATAAATGAGTATATCTTTTCTGTCTCTCTCAGTGCTGTATCTCTCTGTGCACCCCCTCCCTCTCTGTGTGTTCTCTCTCTGTGCACCCCTCCCTCTCTCCCTTCCTCTCTCTCTCCCTCCCACTCTCTCCCTCCCTCTTTTTCTCCCCCTCTCTCTCTCTCCATCCCTCCCTCTCACTTCCTCTCTCTCTCCCCCTCTCTCTAACCCTCTCCTCTCTCTTGCCTTCCCCTCTATCCCTCCCCTCTCCCCCTCTCTCTCTCTCCTTCCTTCTCTCTCTCTTGCCCTCCCTCCCTCTCGATTTCCCCCCTCTCTCTCCCTCCTTTCCCCTCTCTTGATCTCCCTCCCACCCTTTCACTCTCTCTCTCTCTCTCTGCCTCCCCCTCTCTCGATCTCCCTCCCACTCTCTCTCTCCCTCCTTCCCCCTCTCTTGACCTTCCTCCCACTCTTTTTCTCCTTCCCTCTATCTCTCCTCCTTCCTCCCGCCTCACTACCCCTTTCTCCCCTCTCTCTCCCCCTCCTCTCCCCCCTCCCCGTCTCCCCCTATCTATCCCTGTCTCTCTCCCCCCTTTCTATCCCTCCCTCCCCTCTCTCTCCTCTCTCTCTCAATATATATATATATATATCCCTCCCCTCTCTTTCTCCGTCCGTCTCTCTCTCTTCCTGGGCTCACCATGCATGTGCGATTATGTAGGAACTGCGCATGAGCAATTATGATCTGCTTCAGGGAATCTTTTATCTCTTGTAGCGGAGTAGAGGGACTAGTGATTTCTTCATCTCCCTAAAACAAACTATTAGTAATGAGATCTGTCTCCTCCTGTTTGCCATTGTGTTGCAGCTCCTTCAAAACTTGCTCTTTCAGCTTATACATGGGAGGAAGCTTTCTCTGTTCTAGGATAGACATCTTCTTCCCTGCTTGCCTCTCCTTTTCCAGAGCACTCTGTATTATGGCTGCCTTAGACAGAGACCTGTCAGGATTCTTCACACTTTTTATGCAACTCATGTTTATGCTATGCTTGTACTCTCAGGGACGGTGGTTCCTCTTCCACCTACTCAATCTCCAAATTCTCATTTTCCTCATCATCCACTTTAGGAAGGATTCAGGTAATTAAAATCAGCACATTCATTGGCTGCAATCATCTGTTTGATCTCCCCTTTCTCTGGTCAGAGATGTTTGTTTCTTATGGAGGCCTCTTCATTGCTCTTACCCATAAGGTTTCTGTATTGGTTTGAGTTCCCCAGTGTTCTGACCAACATCTTTCACATTTACGATACTTCAGAGATACAGCAACTATTGGACTGTTTATGTTTTAGCTGGATAATAACAGATAGGAACTGTCTAACAGTGAACGTAGGAAAAGTTTTAAAGCCACCTACAATTGTGTGCCTTCAACAAAATTGTCACAAACAAGGGCGCACTTGGGGCACAAACAAGGATATATATATATATATATATATATATATATATATATATATATATATATATATAATAAAAAAAGTAGTAAATCATTCTACTACATTTTTAAAAGTGAAAGGAGCTAGGTAAACTAAAGCTGCCTGTAAATGACACTTGGACCTTGGACCCAGATTTATCATCCAGTGTATAAGAATACACTACCCTATACACAAAATAGTATTGATCAAGTAGAGAATGCACAAGGGGTATTGAACAGCTTAAAAATGCATGTTGATAAATCAGCAGTGACATTTGCACTGTTTATTTTCTTAAACTGCTGTAACTAAGTAGAGCAAGGCACATAGGTTAGAAATAATGGGAAATAATGTTAAAAATAATAATTTCAAAATTTAAAGAATTATTTAACTGATAATAACAATAAGAGTAATAATAATCCCCTTAATAATACACTTATAACATTTAATATAGTAATAATAGTAAAAGTAATAATATAGTACATAAATAAACATGAAGGTTAATAGATATCATTACTAACTAGCGAATTGCCCGTAAAAAAATGACGGTCACTGGTAAGGCAGGTAATGCTGTTTGCCACACAATGTAAGTCTTTTGGTCCTCTGAGTACCTTCGGCGCTCATTGCGAGCCTCTCCCCTTGTGTAGTGTTGGTTGTCTGAGCACCATCAGCGTTTATTGCAAGCCCCGCTCTGAGCGCATTCGGCGCTCATTGCGAGCCTCTCCCCTTGTGTACTTTTGGTTCTTTGAGCACCCTGTGCGCTCATGGCGTGGCTCTGAATGAGCGCCTTTTGGGGCTCATCACGAGGCTCTACTCTGCTATTTTTATATTTTATATATATATTTATTTTAATGATAATTAATTAATTAAATAATAAATGTATATACTTTACCTATTTGTAATTAATATATCCAGCAATCAATATCCTAAAGAGCTAACAATTGCTTTTGATTTCCCTGCAGCACACAATGTACAATTGGACTGTTGCTGAGCTGAGGAGAAAGTGTCAGCAATGTGGCAAGTGTGCAGTGTAAATAGGCTGCGTGTGCGAGGGCAAACCGTTCGTTTAGTTGTGTAAAGCAGCATTTTAGAATGGTAATGTTATTAGTTGTAAGGTAGTGTTGTAAAATGGCAAAGATTGTGCATGTGTTAGTGTTGTTTGTAATAGTGTATATTATACCTCGTACGTTCCTGTGTAAAAGTCTTATGTGCCTCTTATGCGTTTAGCGTGGTTAGCGTGGTTAGGGGTTGTGTAGCCTCGTTTTCTTTTTTTTTTCGGCAGCCATTTTTTTGTTTGTTTAGGCGATTTTCGAGTGTATAAACTTGGCAAATTGTGTTTAAATTGTCATGCAACCTCACTCCCAGAAGTCCTGGTTGCCCCCCCCCCCCCCCCCACACACACACACACACACTTAGTTGCCTACGGCGCTCATTTCCACCTCTATTAGAGATCTAGATCTATCTGATGTAGGGAGTTTCACTAGAAACCTATCAACTCAGTATCCACATCTGGAAGAGGGCTGTGGTCATACTTCCCTCTAAGCTGTGCGCACACATACCCTGAGATGAGAGCACACAACTAAACATGGAGCGCAAACAGATCCCTAGGGGGATATTTAATCATAGTTTTCCCCATTAACTTTTTCCACACAGGGAGAAATAGATCTCCACTGACCCTTTTCCTTTTGCCCTCCATGCTTCGTTTATTTGTTTTGTGCATTAAAACACTGTTTACACTGCAATGAAGGGTGTATTCCATTTGAGAGAGTGCTGGTGGGCAGAGAAACGCATTAGGGTAAATCCGAACGTCGGGTTCTGGCGCCGATATCCGACGCTGATGTCCGGCATTAGCTTGTTCTCTCAAAGTATCAAGTCATTCACTTCCATGCTGTTCAAACAACGTTTCAATGTGTGCACATACCAAATAAAAAAATCACACAGTGCAAAAGGAAAAGAGTCAATGGAGATCTATTTCTCCCTAGGTGGAAAAAGTTAATGGAAAAATTAAGATTAAATAAATATTAAACTAAGATTAAATATCCACCTATAGAGAATTAGAAATTAACGTTATTTTATATGGAATCAGTACCTGGTACCATCAGGATGGTGGAGATAAAGACTGAGTACTTGGTGTGAAGAACAGAATCTGTGGTTAAATGACTGAAGGACTACCTATATTAAATAATATCCAAACATTTCTTGACAGAGGGCCACTTTGTTCATCCATTCCATGAGGAAATGCCAGGTTACCCAGGCTTTGCTGTTAGCCCTCCACATTACACTTAACTTGCTTTTTATTACATTTTCTATTTTAAAAACTCCCACACACCAACGGAGTTAGCCTGTCTTTCATTATCTTGTGCCCTGGCAATGTCTTCTCTTCTTGAGTGATGTACGTTCTGTTAGGTATTTTCTTCCAAAATAAATCAGTCTTATCACATTTGAACAAAATCATTAGCCTCTAAGTAGTCTCTGAACTCCCTGACAAAGGTTTCAGCAGCTGCTTTGTCGGCACTGGCTGCCCCTCCATGCCTCACCACACTGTGAAATGCCAGTTCTCTTTTTTAAATTATCAAACCAACCACGACTGGATTTAAATTCTTCACTGCTCTCAACACTTGTGCTTGTCTTTTACCAGATCAGCATGCAATTGTTTTGCTTTCTCATATATTATTTATTGCCCTGGAAATACTATCAACAACTGTTTTTCGTTAATCCAAATGTACAGCAATTTCTCCACTTCCTGCAATGTCTGTGATCTTTGATTAGTGATTGTCTTCACACCTCTAGCCACATCAGCTCTTTTAATAGTATCCTTATTTTTGACTATTGTAGAGATGGTTGGTCTAGGCATTTAGTACTCAGCAGAGATCAGACACACTGCTACCATGCTTGTACTTGGGTGTTATCTCTTGTTTCTGTTCTATGGTGGTTCTCAGTATTTTTATTTTCGTCTAGCCTTCTTCAAACTCATGATGTAAGCACAAGCTACACTTTGATTATTGTAAACACAAGCTAGACTTTGGCCTGCACAGCCCTCCCGTGACCCCCACGAGTCTTCTGTCCCCCCCTCAGATCCCCTGTGGCACACGCGGATCCTCAGTGGCCACCGCGGGACCCTTTTGGCTACCGCAGGTCCCCTCTGGCCCCCGTGGACCCACTGTGGCCCTTCACAGACTCCAGGGGCCCCATGTGCCCCCTGTCAGCCCAGTGACCCCCATGGCCCCTTATGACCCCCTCGGACCTCCTGTGGGTCCCCTGCAGCCCCTTATGGCCCACTGTGGCCCCCCACATGACCCAGGGGCATCCTGTGGCCCCCACAACCCCCACGGACCTCCCTCCACAGGCTTCAGGGGCCCCCATCAGGTTCTGTGGCCCCCATGGCCCCTTATGGCCCCTGCGGACTTCCCGTCGGTCTCCCCTGAAACCCCTTATGGCCCACTGGGGCCCCCGACTGTGCCCTCTGCAGGCCCTGTGGCTCCCACAGCCCCCTACGCCCCCCGCGGACAACTTGTGGCCCCTTGCGGACCTCTATGACCTTCCTCAGCCCCCTGTGGCTCCTCGTAGACCTCTGTGGCCTCCCGCAACCCCCAGTTTTATTTTTGCACCGGCGGCCCCTATGCACTAGCTCGGCCACTGAATAGTACAAACATGTTCATATTTGAATGTTTAAAACAAGTTTCCTTCACAGAATTCAGAAAAATACAGTTATTACACTGCATTCTGGGAGCCTGGGCAGGGACATGCAAATGTGCCCACAAAGGCTTCGCTCATGTGAAATGGTTATTTTACCTTTGGATGCTATTTCAGAAGTTACTGCATTAGGAATTCCTTATGAAATAAATTAACTCAATATGGTAATTTTGAGTTCTTGAGACAAGATGTTTGACAATAAGCAAATCATTTTTAGTGTTAAATTCCATAACAAGTTTTTTTTCCAAATGTTAAGTCAATGTCTGTGCATGAAGAATTAAAGAAAGTCCTAATGTAGGACTGAAGATCATGATCTATGCTTTACTCCATTTGTGTCCAGCTGATGTATGCAATTGCAGAACACTCTGAGACTTCACATTTTTTTTGCCAATAATACACGAGCTCTGAAAACCCTTTCTGCAAAATGGTTAATTGCTTACTGGTTTCTTCATTCAACCATATGTAATATTGTTCCAGTAACGTGATAAAAGTTAATTTATTGTTAAATACTATTTTAATTTAAAATCACACTTTCTTTAACTGTCCCTTTTCATCTCCTGTGCCTAAAACAGTTACTTATTTACTGTTTTTTTCTGATGTCATCTATTCTACTAAAACTTCTTACATATACATAATGGCGAGGGAAACATGGTTGTTCTGACACTATTTCCAAGGTAGATTGTACCTATTCCTGCTCATGAAAGGTGGATAGCGGTCTTTTCCAAAATATATGTTTCAAACTGGGACAGTATTTATTATATCTGTTTCTTGTCTCGCTTTTATGTTTTCCATATGCCACTGCAGAAAAGTCCATGAAAACACACCACCATAGCTACTTAAGAGCTATCGATCCACTGTTTGATGTTCCTGTACTTAAGGGAGTGTTTTTTTTTTGTTTGTTTTTTTGGTATTCTGGGATTTTGGGAACTAAATATGATATATTATTTGTAAAGTGATTATCCCAGTTTCACTTCAAAGGGAGACTGGCATTCATAAAATAAATACACTTTGACATTGCAACTGACTGACGTTGCATTAAGAAAGTATAACTACGAAGTCCACAACACCAGAAGCAAGCTGGTCCGTTTAACATTTAAGGAAAAGTAAAAAGTAATTATAAATATAGCCTGTATAGTATTGGAACATTATTCAAATATACCTATCCTGTAAAATAAAGTTTAGATATTCAAAGCAAACATGTAATATATATATATATATATATATATATATATATATATATATATATATATATATATAGTATATCAATATACATAGTTCCCTAAGCCCTAAGTTTCAAAATAAATCATGACCTCACGAGTGTTATGCAAACTACAGACCTGAATGTACTATATTTACACTGACTTCTAGAGGACCAGCACATCAATACTGAAGGCCATCTAGGTTGGACATCATGTTAGTCCATTACTACAGGGTTTTGACTATTCTCTACTAAACAGCATACTCAACTATACATGATTTATGCTCAAAGCCTCATAAAACAAGATGATATGATATGTAAAACAATGGAAACATTTTAAAGTAATTGTTGATATGGGTCTTACCATCCACAGAAGGGTGAAGCTGTTCAGTTGGTAGGACAGGAACCATATCATTTGACGCAATAGGAAACTCTGGAATATCACATATATAGTTGTGAGCAGGCGGGTTGTTGCGAACGCTGCGGCCCTCCTTGCGAGCAACTGCCGACTTTAGGCCCGCAAATGCGGACCCTTGCGAAGCGAGGGGCCGCATTTGTGGAGGTGGAGGCTCCCAGGTCGACAGCAAAATTTACGGACTTAGCATCCACAAATACGAGCACATGAAAACATTAAAAACACAATAAATACACACAATAAACACATGTAACGCTTACCCACAGCAAGGGGGGGCACCCAGGACCTCGGCAACTGAAGTTATACCTCAATTTAAGTCCAAATTCAAGAGTTTAGACACCCGAAAATCCCCTAAGCGAGTGAAAAAATGGCTGCCGAAAAAACCCGAAAACGAGGCTTCAGGCCAATAAACATGCAAAACACCACCAAGCACTCCTGGATTTTCCGAAACAGCCGTACGAGGTCCAAGATAGACTATTAACAAGGACGCAAAATCAGCCACAGCTGCGTAACACACACATGAGGCGCCATTTTACAACACTCACTTACACAATGCGAAAGTACACAGCTACCCTAACGGATTTCCCTCGCGCACGCACCCTATTTACACTACACACTGCACACATTGCTGACACTTACACAGCAGCTCCACAACTGTGAAAAACTACATTGTATGCTGCAGCAACATCAAAACAGATTGGCAGCTTTTTAACACAATGCTTCCTGCATATATTACTTCAAAAGAGGTAAAGTATATTAATTTATTAATTTATTAATTATTTCATTAGCATACAAAAAACGACTGCCAACGTTGCTCATAGCACACAAACAACCAACAGCCTCGCAATGAGCGGCGAAGGCGCTCATTGCAACCCACGTGATGAGCGACAAAGGCGCTCAGCGCGAGGCTCGCAATGAGTGCCAAAGGATCTCGGAACACCAACAAAACTAATGTCTCAACCAAACACCATTACCTGCCTTACAATCTTATTAATTTTTTGATGGGCAAGTCGCTAGTATATATATATTTACCTGCAGTTTTCAGCTACCTTGGAGAGAGAAGCAAACAGAAAACAGTAAGTGGCTGGTGGTGGGAGTGGTGACAAGTGCACTGACTTGTGCCTCTTTAGCATTGAGAATATTAAAACATTATGATGTCACACTGTGAGGCCTGGGATTTCAAACAACAATCTCCTCTAGGCAGCAGTAAGAGTGAATATATTAACAAGAATTTACATAGTAACCTGCATCAAGGACCAGCCCTTACTACAAAAGCAGATTATTTAAATACTAACTTTTTGCACAATATAATTATATTTAATAGTTATTAAATTGTGTTTTGTATTTTATTTACACGTTGTTAGAAAATATTGCTCATTATACAGACTTTATAGAGCAGTAGCAACATCATGCGGGCAGCTTGGGACTTAAGTGGCTATTTAAATATATTACCTGCTCCACAGTCTAGTTTCATCAATAAAAGCCCCCTTTCCTTCTGTTCAGTATGTTGCATCATGATACTAAGTGGGAGATGGCTAGGAAAGCCTGTAGCCATTGCAATACCAGCACCATCATAAGTGTCACTTATCTTGTGGAAGAAATTACTCAAAGATCTGCCTCTAGTCTAGTACCTCAAAAATATTACTTATGGGTCTGAATTCCTTCTCAGATGTCTACTTTCTTTGAAGTCTTCTGTGCAGCACAGAGTTGAAAGATAAGCTCCATCCTACAACAGTAGGAAAGATTATATATAACACTATCCTGACGTTACCAACCTGCCACCAAGTTTCCCCTCAGTGTTTATTCTGTCGTACTACAGGTAACCTGCCTCTATCCAGGGCCAGATTTGCCTCTAGGCAAGGAAGGCATTCGCCTAGATGGAGGAACCTTATATTCACATAATGTTAGAAATATGTTATGCTCAGCTGCTGCACAGCCTTTTGTTAGGTGACTTGGCACTGATACTATCAATTCCTTTAACTACCCCTTGCCCCCCTTGGGCATATGCTGCACAACAAGGAAAATTGGGAAATTATTGCTGGCAACATTTTATTTGTAAGGGTAGAGTGAACAGCATGAGTGAGTATTGTTGACATCTTATCCGAGTCTCCAGCCTCATGAGCTGCATGAGCACTGTTTGCCTTTCAGTCTGCATCATTATGCTCTACTGCCCATCTACAGTCTATTCAGATAATGCACCAATTTTGAAAATGTTGCAGGTGGAAATAAAAAAAAGGTCAAACATCACCCTAGTGTTACTGTAGAGGTCAATTTAGGTCTCTGTGTGAACCCTTTGAAGGTGTCTGAGTTTATGTGTTTTTGTTTTTGTTGCTCAATGTATATAAATCGTCTACTTTACAGAACTGCTTATCTCCTTTCAGAAGATATTTATGTATCATTCAATATAGTGTGTGTGAATCATCCATGCCTTCCGATTGTAATCTGCAGACCTTTGGTGGGTATAAATATAACCATTGGTACAGTAAACTGGTCTCTGCTAACCTTCTACAGTACATGTTTACTATGTTTGCACAATTTAGATTGTAAATTATTTGGATCTGCCATGTCTCATAACCATGTGCTAATTACAGGTGTGTGTTCTTGCATGCATTTCCTGTCTCTTTTGCACATATTCCCATATACAAACATATTTGCAGAATAAAGGCAATATTTTACAAAGTTTGCATTTACAAATTACTGTATTATTAGTTTTCAACCAAATATTTAACCAATTTTGGCTAAATAAGTTTGTGTGTAATTAAATAACTCCTATCCTATATCCTGAAATATAAGTTGTTTTTGTTTTACTTAATTATTATTATAATTTATTAATTTATAAAAAATAAAAAATAAACACAAAATAAAAATAGATTGGACAGGAATATACACTTATCCTTTAATATTACATACCTGGGTGTAGTTGGATATATTTGTCATGCAGACAAAAATAATAGATTTATTTATATGTTATACAAGACCTATGACTATTTTCTGTATAATTATTATATATGGATAAAGGACATATATATTAAAGCACATTCATGAGCCTAAATGCTAGTATGTGCTATATAGAACAGGATCAATATATTTGACAGAATATTGTCCATAGCAAACATCTAGAGCCCCATTCAAGTAAGTTACTGGAGCCTGTAGGTAAGGTTGTAAGATAATTTCCTCGGCGTGTTTTTGCGGGCTCTGAACGGGTTACGGCCTTGAAAACTTTGTGATGGTTAAACCCGGAACTTACAGCCTCCCAAAGCCTTTGATCTTTCACTTCCACAAGAGTTACGATCACTAAAATCGCAAATCGTTATTCAATTACTCAATTCCCCAAGGCCGAAAATGTTTTCACACCCGTAAAAGGCAAATGTAGGAGAAAATCCTACAAGTGCTAGAGAGGACCCACAAGGAGGTTAAACACCTCTTTGTAGCACTGTAAATGCAAATAAAAACTCAATACTGCACTGTAAAAAACGGGGGAAAGCAATGAAAGACATTAGAATGAATTGCACAACAGTCTCAAGCTCGCAAATTTTGTATTTTGAGTGTTTGCGAGTCCTATCGCATATCAGACCCCCAAACCTAATTGGTTGACATGTATCCTCCATATTATACTGCCGGAATGATGGCAGTCTCATTTTCTATTGGCAGTTTCGAAATGGGTAGCTACAGCCTTGGTGGTATGATTATGTCATTATTTAGAATGTTAAAGCGGTACATTCAAAAATACTGACATAGGGGGGGCGGAGCTGGCGTCTGGTGAAGACAGACGTGGTTTACCGAGCTCTGTGCAGAGCTCCGAATAGGGCCTGTTGTTTTGCCCTGGAGCGGCTTCTTGGGCCCTTCCCGACATCAGGGGCACTACCAGAGGCTGTCCCCATCCCCCGGGGACTGATTTTGGGTTTTTTTGGCGGCCCAGCAGCAAAGGAGGCCTCCGATTGTGGGGTGACGCCTGAGGCCACAGAAGACCTCTGGGCTCTCTCTCCCAGCGCCTGGACAGGAGTTGGCGCAGACCCCGGTGGCGGCAGGATCCAGCCGGGGTCCCAGGGTGATCCTTCTGGCCAGAGTGTGGTCACTAAAGACGGGGCAGAAAGCCTGCGAAGCGCGGCCGCCATTTTGAAAAGGCGTCCGGCAGCTGCAGGTAGGGGAGATCTTCCCTAGAGGGCTGTGGATCCCCAGGGGGGCCCCAGGAGAGCTGTAGCAATCCCCAATTGAGGGATCAGAGCACCCAAAGCCCGTAGAGGGGGATTAGAGTGCAAGAGGGGTGCAAGGATCAGCACACTCCCCACTGACAAAGAACTGTGGCTGCCATAGGAAAAAGTGTCATAGTGGGGTAGGAGGAGGAAGCTATCTAAACTCTCCCCAGCTTGCAAGGCACACAATGCCCAGCTTATTGCTAATCCCCCACAAAACTCTGAGATCTGGGGTTAAGGTGGTGTGAATCAATTCTTTAAGCTATCCACTAAGGACTGAGCCTTTGACACAGAGACATTTTCTCGCAGCATTGCCTGAGGCTGAATTGCACAATATTTGGGAGCCTTATGGGTATACTTGGTTTCAGAAACTGACGTTATTTTTAGGTACTTTTATGCAATATATATATACATCAAACAAAAATATTGTGTCTACCTATACTTGAAACCTGTGCCTTCACAGGCAGATATATGGACTGTGTTAATTTCTTACAACATCAGCACACATGCTGCCACCCTGTGGACTTTTGCAATACTGCAGATCATCATTGGCTTTATATGAATAATATAAGATTGGAAGTCTCCCTGCCATTCATTGCTGCTTATTACTTGTACTGACCTATTCTACAGCTGAGTTCTACTTAACAGGCTCCTGTCAGCAAAAACAGACAGGCTACCCGAAGAGGGTACAACTTTTTGAGCCACTCTTCTACCAAAGAACTACTCTCTGCTTGACCGGATTGCCAAAGGCTTCCTCAGAGCCCCAGTTGGGGATTACACTTTAATTATGGAATAAAGAGACGAATGGGGACTTGGCCTGGCAACACAGCTATCACTTGCCTCAACTAAACTTTATAAACTGGACAAACTCTACTAATTGGGTCAGCGGACTTTCACTCAGAACACTTGGGGCACAGCTTTCCCCTATATTATACCTAGCTGATTCCATAACGGACTCTTTGCTGACTCCTGCGGCCCGTTCTCCAAAATGCCGAAACCCAAAAGAACTGCTTCTGTGAAGGGCATACGGGAGCACTTTACACCTAAAACTGCCAGATGCCCCCCCCATCCCCCCCCCCCCTGCGGAATCCGCCTCAGAACACTCGGATGGCTCAGACAAGGAAGGTACTCCTGACACTCCTAGCCAATACCTGGACCTCTCGGCCAGGTCAGTGGCTACTATTGAGCGGCTCCTGGCAAAAGCTATTGACCCTCTAAGACAAGACTTGAAGGATCTGGGGCAACGAAGTCAACTATTGGAGGACTCGACGGATCGGATGGCCGAGGCGCAAGAAAGGGATCGATCCTCTATTGCTCAAAACTCCATTCACATCTCTGACCTCACGGATAAGATAGAGGATCTGGAAAACCGGTCCCGCCGACACAACGTCCGCATCCGTGGCATCCCAAGAGCGATACAGGACCTGTCTGGCTACCTGAGGGATACAATCCCGATAATCCTCCCTAATCAGCCTGAAAGTGTGTGGGAGATTGAGCGTGCCCATAGAGCCTTGGGGGGTACGAGAAGTTTGGAGGCTCCCAAGGATGTTATTGTTAGATTTTTAAGGCAGCAGGCCAGAGATCTTCTACTATCAGCCACCAGGAAGCTGCATACTATCAAGGGGCCGGATGATTCAACCCTGCAGTTCTATGCGGACCTCTGCCCGGATACCCTGCATAAGCGTAGACTTATGAAACCGGCTACTGCTATTCTTCTTCAGCACAGGATCCAGTACCGCTGGAACTTTTCATTTGCTCTGACTTTCACTTTTCAAGGCAAGAATTATACCACCCGCTTCCTGGAAGACTGTTTAGATGTGTTACAGCGATTACATCTTTGCCCGTAGTCCACGACAGAAGCAAACCAAGAGCATCTTGCTTTGCTAATCCCTAAGAGGCAGCAGACTCCAAAGCCAGCACAAGTTCATGGCAAACAAGTTCCTGTCCTGGAGGGGCCCAGCAGCTTCCGGGACTATGTAGGCGACCTGCAAGACAAACGCTTGGTATACTCGGCAGATTCTGGTCTCTCTGCCACTTCAAAGTCGGGCCCGCGACCTGAGAGGCCACCTACCTAGCTGGACTTTGATAACATTTTGCTGATTGCCTGATGTCCACTTCTCGTTATTTACAGTTCAGATAGAATGTTGCTAGAATAGTTTGAACTATTACCATTTAGAATTACTATAGTTTGCCAGACTAATTCCCCACATTATGTGGATTTGTTTTTTTCTTTTTCTTCTAGAAAAAGAGATAGAAGGTTTGTGTGTAGAAGACTGTTTTATGCTTATTCTGCTATATTTTTGTAATTGCAGTTTGAGGATTAGACGTACTGTAAACTTGCTGTTTTACTGCCCTGTTTTTTTTTTGTGTGTGTTTTATTATTGGTTTGTTTGTTTTGTCTCAGATTTACCTACCTCTCTGATATTAAACTGCCTTTCTCCCTTCTCATTGCTCTCAGCCCTCTTGATAAAAGGGAGATTCTTTCGCCGCCAACAGCATACTCGCTGGGACTTCTGTTTGCTCTCCGGGATCCTCCGCTCCTTGTCACTCACGAGCTCAGCTACCAGGTAAGGTCGCATACATCTAGGACTCCACTCCCAACTTCCAATGGCTACTTCTAAATACACCATAGTAACTCATAATGTGAAGGGCTTTAATTCCCTCTTTAAAAGGAGGAAGGCCTTTGCATTTTACAGAAAACACGCTCCCTCTGTCATTTTCATGCAGGAGACCCATTTCTCCCTCGGCAACAAACCTAAATTCTTACATAAGGATTACCCCACCTACTATCTGGCCTCTCTCCCTACTAAGAGAGCTGGATGTGCAATATTATTGCATAAAACCTTCCCCTTCCAGGTAGAGACCACTCGGGTAGATGGGGACGGTAATTATGTTATGGCAACTGGGACTATAAGAGGGGAAAGAATAACGCTAGTATCCCTGTACTCTCCTACGAACTCTCCCTACTCTGTTCTCATAGACCTGCTGAAAAAACTAGAGACTCAGGATTTGGGGAAATTGATAATTGGGGGGGACCTTAACCTGACCTTAGACCCGACCCTTGATAGATCTGGAAAACCGACTAACAGACTTCCCAACAAGACTAATCAGATTAAGTCCTTACTAAACGGCTTGGGGTTGGTCGATGCCTGGAGGGGTAAGCACCCAGACAGGAGAGAGTACACATTCTACTCCCCGACTCACCTGACATTCTCTAGGATTGACGCTCTTCTTCTCACTTCTTCATTGTACGACTCTACCATAAACTCTGAAATAGTCCCCTGCCCCTGGTCGGACCATGCTCTGGTACTAGTTGAGCTGGATCTGGGTCCTAACCCTCGACTTCCCTATAAATGGGCTCTGAACGAATTCTTACTGTCTAACCCGAGTAGTATGGATTCCATATCCAAAGACATACAGCTGTTTTTTGAGAATAATGTCTCCCCCGAAACTGGGGCTGGCTGGCTTTGGGCTGCCCATAAGGCTTTTGTTAGAGGGACTTGCATTATGCTTTCCTCTCTACATAAGAAACTTCTTAGGCGGAAGGAGACAGAGCTTACAACCTCATTAAAGAAGTTAGAGGAGAAAAAACAACAGTGCCCCTCTCTTCAGGGGCGTAAGTTAATAGACCAGACTAGGCTAGAGCTGGACGCTATATTGTCCCATCGAACTGAACAAGCTATGAGAAAAATGAAGCACCTCTATTACTGGAAGGCAAATAAACCTGACTTTCTTTTGGCTAAAAGGCTAAACAATAAATTCTCCCAACCCAGAACCACCCAAATTAGGATACCTGGCGGTCAAATCTCCTACAGCCCCAATGATATTCAAAAAACTTTTCAAAATTATTACCAAGAAATATACTCCTCGCAATTCCACTGCAGTGGATCAGATATAGACTCCTTTCTAAATTTATGCGATCTCCCCAAAATACCGGATTATCAACTGGATGATTTGAACTTAGAAATAACCCAGGAGGAGGTTAAACTTACCATCCAGAATCTTAAGTTGGGCAAATCCCCAGGACTGGATGGCTTCACTAATTTGTATTATAAAATTTTTTAACCCCTTCTTACCCCCCACTTGCCATATTAAACAGAGAGCCTATGCCCCCGGAGCTAAACCGGGCTGATCTAGTGGTTTTTCCAAAAGACGGCAGGGACCCTCTAGAGGTGAAAAATTACCGCCCTATATCCCTAATCAACGGGGATGTCAAAATCTTGGCGAAAATTATGGCCACCCGCATCTCTAAATTTCTACCAGATTTGATCCACAAGGACCAAACTGGGTTTGTCCCCTTTAGAGAGGCTGGGGATAATGTTAGGAGGGTTCTGAACGCTCAGTTCATGGCTCAGAAGTCTAATATACCAGCCTGTCTTTTAGCTTTAGATATAGAGAAAGCTTTTGACACAGTAGAATGGCCATATTTATATAAGATTCTAGACAAATTTCGATTCAAGGGACGCTTTATCAATCTACTTAGGAGATATTATGACTCCCTAGCAGCCAATCTAAAACTCCCAGGGGATCACAAAGCCGACATCCAAATTCGAAGAGGGACCAGGCAAGGGTGCCCGCTCTCCCCACTGTTATTTGCTCTTGCCATAGAACCCCTTGCGCAAGCGATTAGAGCCAATCCTGCCATCCAGGGGGTACAGGTAGGCCTCCAGCATTTCAAATGCTCTCTCTTTGCGGATGACATGCTTTGCACCCTGACCAATCCCCTCTCATCCATACCAGCACTCATGTCCACTGTTCAGGATTTTGGCAGAATCTCGGGTCTCAAGCTGAACGTTGAGAAGACTGAGGCGCTGGGGATGAGATTGCAGCAGAGTGAGATTGACACCCTTAAAGCTAATCATCAGTTTATTTGGCCCGCACAGTCTATAAAATACTTAGGCGTCAGACTTACCTCCAAGTTCAGGGATATGTACGGGGCAAATCTTCCCCCCTTGTATAGATCTCTGACATTGGATATGCAGAAATGGAGGAGCTTTAAAATCTCATGGACAGGCCGCATTGCGGCTGTGAAAATAAATATCTTACCTAAATTACTGTACTTATTTAGATCCCTTACTATCCCTCTCTCCCTTAAAGACCTAGATAAATTCCAGAATAGTATTTCCCGGTTCATATGGGACGATAAACGCCCTCGTATCCCCAGGCAGGTGATGTTTCGCTCCAAGAATAGAGGTGGTCTCGCGACCCCGAATTTAAGACTTTATCTTAAGGCCGCTCAATTGGCCCCTTTACCTAGAGCTCACTCTACGAAACACCATCCATCTTGGGTCTTTATGGAAAATTACCAAATGTCTCCACATAGTTGGGATAAGTTGGTTTGGATCCCTGAAGACTCTGCCCCCTTCATAACTCATCAAAACCCCATGATCTCCTTAACGCTTCAGTCCTGGAGATGGGCGAACTCTAGGCATCGACTTAGCTCGGAATTATCACCTCTTCTGTCAGTTATGTCCTTTCCACAAATTTTAGCAGACTCAAGCTCTATGTCTAAATTCTGGTGGACTTCCAGACACCTGGATCACATAGGAAACTGGTTCGCCAATGACAAACTACTGACCTATGACCAATTTTGCACGACTCACGACTTGCCAACTACGGAACTCTACAATTACTTAAAAATTAGAAGTTGGGTTACCAAGATGGTTAAGGATTCCGGGCCCCCCAGAGCCTCCTGGCTATCAGTTATCTGTAAAAATCTCCCGCTTGCCAAAGGTACTCTGAGCTCTCTGTATAACACCTTTCTTTGCTCTACTGGTGGCCAGAAACCCAAGTTTATGCTGCATTGGGAAAAGGACCTGGGGGTAGAATGGGACTGGGACAAATGGACTGAATCTTGCTCCAATCTTTCAAAAGGATCACTTAATTCGGCTTTATTCGAAACATCAATCAAAGTTTTCCACAGGGCCTATTGCACTCCCGATAAAATGCAGAAGTTTAGGCCGCAGGAGAGTAATAAATGTTTTAGGGGATGCCAGGATGTGGGGGATCATATTCATGTGTGGTGGTCCTGTCCACGTGCCCAGAATTTCTGGGAACAATTGACCCGATTAGCCTCCACAATTTTTCATAAAGAAGTATTTCCTTCGATAGAATCCTGTTTACTGGGGGTTCATATTAAAAACCTGTCGCATCCCCAGAACAAGTTGTTTCAATTAATGGTGTTAGCTTCAAAGATTCACATAGCCAGTAGATGGAAGAACATGAATCTAAACTTTCAAGAGGTGACTAGGAAGATCAACTACTTACTTATTAACGAGAGACTAACCCATATCGTTTTAGATAGGATGCCCCAATTCCAGATAGTTTGGGACCCTTGGATAACATCCTCCTTTAGAGTGCCCCTAGTATAATGTCTGTAATTGTCTGAAGCGATTATGAGGAAAAGACTGGAGTGGGGGAGCTCTGGAGACCTTTCAGTGGTACTAGATGGCAAGGAAGATCTGAGGTAAGATGGAGAAACCAGCCGGGATTGCTCCGCGGCTGCCTAGAGGTGCCAATGATTATTTATTATGATATGGTACACGATAGTTTAGTAAAGATAGATAGGTAATAACTTTTATATTGTATGCTCTTATCAACTGTGTACTCTTGAATTTAATTGGCTTATTAAGCCTGGTATTATCTTTATGGTTGGAAAAATCAGTTTAGACACTAGAAAATGTTCTCACTAAAAATTAAAAAACAAGAAGGTTTAGTCAGTTAGTCTGTTGCAAAATGATAATTTTGTGATTATATGACTTGATAAAACTGACATTTATGACTGTTAAGAATGTTTTATTTATGTATGGAATTTGTATACCTTCTAATAAAAGAATATTAATTCAAAAATACTGACATAATCATACCGCCTTTTCCCCTTATCCTCCTCACTTTCCCCCTTCCATCTTGCCCCCTTCCCTCCCTTTCCTCCACCCTTATCCTCATCCTCACTTCCCCCTCTCCAATCACCTCCTTCCCCCTTATCCTCCTCCCTCCTTCCCCCTTATCCTCCTCTATCCTTAACATTCTTCCCCTCCCCCCTTATCATCCTCCTCCTTCCCTAATAACCTCCTCCTCACTTCCCCCTTATCCTCATCCTCTGTTTCCCTTTATCCTCTTTCCCCTTCCCCCTTCCCTCCTTCCCCTCCTCCTCCTTCACCTCCTTCTCCCTTTCCCCATGCCCCTATCCTCCCCCCTTTCCCCTTATCCTCCATTTTCCCCTTAATCCTCATCCTCCTTTTCCCCTTCCCTCCTCCTCCTCCTTCTCCTCCTCCCTTCTCTTCCTCATCCTCACTTCCCCCCTCTCCAATCACCTTGTTTTACCCCCTATTCCTCCTCCTGCCCCCTTATCTCCTCCTCCCTTTCCCTCCTTCCCACCTCCTCCTCTCCCCTTCCCTCCTCCTCCTCCCCCTACTCACTTGCCCCTCTCCAATCACCTCCTTTCCCCCCTTATCCTCTTCCTGCTCCCTTATCCTCCTCCCTCATTCCCCCTTATCCTCCTCCCTCCTTATCATCCTCCTCCTCTCTCCTTCTCCCCTTATCATCCTCCTCCTCCTCCTCCCTTCCCTCCTTCACCCTTTATCATCCTTCTCCTCCTCTCCTTATCATCCTCCTCCTCACTTCCCCCTTCCTAATTATCCTCCTCCTCTCTTTTCCCTTATCCTTCTCCCTTCCCTCCTTCCCCCTTTATCCTCCTCCATTCTCTCCTCCCCCCTTATCTTCCACATCCTCCTCCTTCACCTCCTCCTCCCTTTCCCCCCTTATCCTCCAACTCCCTTTCCCCCTTTATCCTCATCCTCCCTTTCCCCCTTCCATCTTCCTCCCCCCCTTTCCTCCTTCTCCTCCCCCTTAGCCTCCTCCTCACTCCCCTCCTCTCCAATCACCTGCTTTTCCCCCTTATCCTCCTCCCTCCTTCCCCCTTATAATCATCCTCCTCCCTTCCCCCCTTATCCTTCTCCTCCTTCCCCGATAACCTCCTCCTCACTCCCCCCCTTATCCTCTTCCTCTG
Organism: Discoglossus pictus; assembly: GCA_027410445.1. Lineage (NCBI taxonomy): Eukaryota > Metazoa > Chordata > Amphibia > Anura > Alytidae > Discoglossus > Discoglossus pictus. The sequence goes on along the minus strand of CM050167.1, from coordinate 165,831,804 downwards.
TTTCCCCGTATCATCCTCCCTCCTTCCCCCTTATCCTCATCCCTTCCCTCCATCCCCCCTTATCCTTCTCCATTCCCTCCTTCCCCCCTTATCCTCCTCCCTTCCCTCATTCCCCCTTATCATCCTCCTCCTTCTCCCCCTCCTCCCTTTCTACCCTATCCTCCTTCTCCCTTTCCCCTTATCCTACCTTTCCCCCTTCCCTGCTCCTCTCCCTCCCCTATCCTCCTCCCTTTCCCCTTATCCTACCTTTCCCCCCTTATCCTTCTCCATTCCCTCCTTCCCCCCTTATCCTCCTCCCTTCCCTCCATCCCCCTTATCATCCTTCTCCTTCCCCCCTCCTCCCTTTCCCCCCCTATCCTCCTTCCCTCCTCCTCTCCCTCCCCTATCCTCCTCCTCCCTTCCCCTTATCCTCCCTTTCCCCCCTTATCCTCCTCCCCCTTCCCTCCTCCTCCTCACTTCCCCCCTCTCCAATCACCTCCTTTTCCATCGTATCCTCCTCCTGCCCCCTTATCATCCTTCCCCCTTATATCTTCCTCCCTTTCCCCCCCTTCCTCCTCCTCCTCCCCCTTATCCTCCTCCTCCTCACTTTCCCCCTCTCCAATCACCTCCTTTTCGCCCTTATCCTCCACCCTCCTTATCATCCTCCTCCTCCTCCCTTCCTTCACCCCTTATCATCTTTCTCCTCCTTCCCCATAACCTCCTCCTCCTTTTCCTCCTCCTCTCTTTTCCCTTATCCTCCTCCCTTCCCTCATTCCCCCCTTATACTCCTCCATTCCCTCCTTCCCCCCTTATCATCCTTCCATTTCCTCCCTTATCCTCCTCCTCCCTACTTTCCCCCTCTCCAATCCCTATCCCTCTTGGAGATTGGATTTGAGAGGGGGAAGTGAGGAAGAGGTTATGGGGGAAGGAGGAGGATGATAAGGGGGGAAGGAGGAGGATAAGGGAGGAAGGAGGAGGAGGAGGAGGAATGTGTGCTAAGGGGGGCCAGGCAAATTAGGCAGCACTTGTCCCCCTCCAAATCATCCCTGCACTAACCCAGAGTGTGGTTCGGGGGTTACCAATTTAGGAACTACAAATTAACCCTGAGCTATGCACGGGATTACCGCTAAGGAGGTTCATTGATCATGTTCCCACCCTGAACTGCTACACACGAGCACATGGTTTACGGCTTTGGCGTTCGGCCCTTAACTTGCGCCCTTGCTGAATTGAACAGCTCCCGAATTGAACGGGCCTCGCGATGACGATGATGAGAGCCCTGCGGGCCTCACAATGAGCCCTAACCTGAGGGCCGTAAAACGTCTCGCCTCACTCCGCAAGGCTCGCAAAGCGTGACCAACTATTATATGTGATAGATAGATAGATAGATAGATAGATAGATAGATAGATAGATAGATACTTATGAGTCAGTCCAGTGTACATTCTGTCATATGTATGCAATACTGGAACAGATGATCCAGGGTCCATACCTCGGTGACAGGTGTGAGCATGTTGCCTCTCTGGAAGCTCAAATTGGAGAACTGGAGAGGAGAATTGCAGTACTTAGTGATATTACTCCACTGGAAAGGGAGTTGGTGCTCACTGAGCACAGTTTAGCTGGGCCTAGCATGGAGGGTGGAGCTGGGGCTAATGAGGATGTCCAGGGAGGTAGCTGGGTTACAGTTAGAAGGGGAATCAGGGGGAACAGGAAGAGGCAGGCCATTACTGAGTTGGCAAGCACCAACAGATTTGCCAGATTGAGTGAAACAGTTGGGGATGTCCATTCAGGAATGGCAATGCCAGATAGAGCCCTCTAACAGCCGGGAGCACAGTTCTACTGGAGGAGTGGGAGGGCAGAATAGGCAGAGCAACAGACAGGTTTTGGTGGTAGGGGACTCTATTATTAGGAAGGTAGACAGGGTGATTTGTCACCCAGATCCCAGCAATCAAACAGTTTGCTGTCTCCCGGGTGCTGGGGTTCGTCATGTTGTGGATCGGGTAGACAAATTATTGGGAGGGGCTGGAAATGAACCGCCGGTCTTGGTTCATATTGGTACCAATGACAAATTTAGTGGAAGATAGAGTGTCCTAAAGAATGATTTTAGAGAACTAGGTAATAAGCTGAAGGCAAGGACCTCCAAGGTAGTATTTTCTGAGATACTACCAGTGCTACATGTTAGCCAAGGCAGGCAGAAGGAGCTTAGAGAGGTTAATGCATTGCTAAAGATGTGGTGCATTAAGGAAGGTTTGGGTTTTTAGAGCACTGGGCTGACTTCACACTGCGGTACAATCTCTACAGTAGGGATGGATTGCACCTTAATGATTAGGGAGCTTTTGTGCTATGGGATAGGATGGTAGAGAGGCTGGAGGAGTTTTTAAACTAGTAGGTTGGGAGGGAGGGACTAGATATAAGTAATGGGGTAGAAAGTGTAGAGGGTATAAAGGAGGAATTAACAACTCATAGGGGAAGAGATGGGGGAGGGGTAGTATAGTCAATAGGGAGGTAGTACTAAGTAACTCAAGTTCAGTGGCAGGCACTTCAGAACTACAGACTCATAACATAAGGTGTATGCTTGCTAATGCCAGAAGTTTGCCAGGAAAATGGGAGAGTTAGAATTATTAGCAATTAATGAAAAATGGGATTTAATAGGCGTTACCGAAATGGGGGGGATGAATCTCATGACTGGACTGTTAATCTGGATGGTTATAACCTATTTAGGAAATATAGTGGCAATGGTAAAAGAGGAGGAGGGATTTGTCTGTATGTTAAGCCTGAATTTAAGCCTAAAGTCAGAGAAGATATATATGTCGGAACTAGTGATAATGTTGAATGTTTGTGGGTAGAGTTAAATAGTGGAGTAGCAAATTCCAAAAGAATATTAGTAGGAGTATGCTATAAACCCCCAAATATAGCTGAAAGTGAGGAAAAACAATTATTGTTACAGATTGGAAATGCAGCTAAGCATGGGCAAGTTGGGAGATTTTAATTACCCTGAAATAAACTGGATAAATGAGACCAGCAGTTCAGCTAAGGGGAGCAGGTTCTTGAGTACACTCATGGATCATTATATGGCCGAGGTTATACAATAGCTTACTAGAAATGAGGCTATCTTAGATTTAGTCATCACAAATAATATTGATATAGTATCAAATGTTGGAATAGGGCAACCTTTGGGAAACAGTGATCACAACACAGTCTCATTTGAGATTTAATTAAAAAAACTAAATTTTAAGGGGCCAACAAAAACTCTTGATACTAAAAGGGCAGTTTCTAACAGTCTAATGGCAGCAATACAAAGTATAGACTGGGACAGAGTACTGATAGGTAAAAACACTGAACATAAATGGACAACATTTATATCCTTACTAAATACACATACTTATCACCATATACCAAGTGGGAATAAAAGTAAAAGGAGTAAATCACATCCAATGTGGCTTAACAATGATTTAAAGATCAAGATACGGAGTAAAAAACAGGCATTTAAATTATACAAACAAGAGGGGACAGAGACTGCTTTACAAGAATACAAGGAAATCAAAAGGGCTTGCAAAAGCGCTCTTAGACTGGCTAAAATAGAAAATGAAAAATGAATTGCAAAAGAGAGTAAGACTAACCTTAAAATATTTTTTAAGTATATTAATGGGAAGAAGGCGAGGAAGGAAGCTATAGGAACATTACAATGTGACAGAGGCCATCTGAAAATTAGTGACCAGGAAAAGGCAGATGAGCTAAATAGGTTATTTTCTTCAGTATACACAAGGGAGGTGCCAGTGGTTGGGACACAGCAACATAATGGGGCTACACTACCTTTGCCAAATAATTGGTTAACACAGGAAGTAATCCAAAAGAGGTTGGAAAAAATAAATGTTAATAAAGCCCTGGGTCCTGATGGAATACATCCACGGGTACTGAGGGAACTGGGTTCTGTAATAGGCAAACCGTTATATTTAGTGTTTCAAGATTCACTCAACACAGGGTCTCTACCAGATGACTGGAGAAAAGCAGATGTGATGCCTATGTTTAAAAAGGGAGCAAAAGCAAATACGGGGAATTATAGACCAGTGAGCCTCACTCCTGTAGTGGGGAAGCTTTTAGAAGGGTTAATAAGGAATAATATACAAGAATATGTCTATTTGAACAGGATTATAAGTAGGAGTCAACATGGATTTATGAGGGATAGGTCATGTCAAACAAATCTAATTTGTTTCTATGAGGAGGTTAGCAGGAACCTGGATCAAGGCAACTCAGTGGATGTAGTCTTTTTGGATTTTGCAAAGGCTTTGGATACAGTGCCACATGGGAGACTATTGTGCAAACTGAGAGATACAGGAATTGCAGTAAATATCTGCTCATGGATTTAGAGCTGGCTAAAAGACAGGAAGCAAAGGGTTGTTGTAAATGGAACATCCTCAGATTGGACTAATGTAGTAAGTGGGGTTCCTCAGGGTTCAGTATTAGGTCCTCTCCTTTTTAACATATTTATTAATGACTTAAGAGGTGGGACTGGAAAGTAGTGTCTCCATTTTCGCTGATGACAAAAAGTTATGCAAGATAATTAAATCAGATAATGATGTGCTTTCCCTCCAAAGGGATTTACATAAAATTGAGGAATGTGCATCTAAATGGCAGATGAGATTTAATACGAATAAATGTAAAGTTATGCATCTGGGAAGGAATAATAGCCATGCAATTTATAATCCTAATGGAGCAAATCTAGGGGTATCAGATATTATATAAATACATCCAGGGTCAGTATAAAGATTTGTCAAGGGAGCTTTTTATGCCAAGAGGTTTTCAACTGACTAGAGGACATCCCTTGAGGTTAGAAGTAAAAAGATTCCACCTTAAAGAAAGAAAAGGATTCTTCACAGTAAGGGTGGTTAATCTGTGGAATTCTCTACCAGAGGAGGTGGTGACAGCAGATTCAATAGAAAACTTTAAAAGGGGACTGGATTTATTTCTAATTAAATAGGGAATTCAGGGTTATCCTGGATAATTAGAGAGAGAGAGTATTAATCCAGGGAGAAATCTGATCACCAGTATCTGGAAGGAATTTTTTTTTTTTTCGTTTGAGACGGTTGGCTAAGTTTCACTTGGGTCTATTTTCTGTTTGCCTTCCACTGGATTATTTAATAATAAAAAAAAAAAATCAATAATTGATTAATTAACAACTAATTAATTAATTATCAATTTGCATATTGCAGATCAGAGGAGATCTTAAAAGGTTGAACTTGATGGACAAAGTATTTTTTCAACCTTAATTACTATGTAACTATATATATATATATAAATGTATTTATAAATGTATATAAATGTTTAATTATATAGTCAGAGGTTCTGACAACCATACAGTGACTGGATGTGTATTACTTTATATGACAGCTTATAATTGATAAGTGAAGAATAATTTCATGATGTCTGCAGAATGAGAGCATGTGAATTATGTAATGCTTACAATATCTAAGAGAAAATTGTAGAATAATATCCTGCATCCAAAATGTATTATTGCAGTAAATTGTGTTAATCTATTTACTTTAATATCATGATGTCTGTAAGTAGCATTCATTTATTCAACTTCAGGTAAAGTACAGGCCACTTTGATATTGCTTTTTTATACATGATTAATTAAAACAACAACAGCAATAGGATTTATTGTGTCTCTTCATTACCATCTGTATTAAAAGGTGGGATTTTTAAGGGCCGGTGTAAGTATTTTTATTGTTAAACCTATTTTCTAATTCACTATTAAAAGTAAAAATACATGTGTAAACCGTAACAAAGCAAATTTGTATCCATAAAAAATATCACTTATAACATAGTTTACCTTATTATGTGCCCCTGATGTACCCCTTCCCGACTCTCTCATAGCCCAAGGTCCTGATGAAAGGAATTGAAAGATTTCAACTTCGATAACATTATTCAAGGCTTATCAAGACAGGCTAATCAATGAGAGATGTAGGGATGGGTACAGCAGCGGCCATTATTGAGGTAAACTTTGTTTTACATTATATTTTCTTGCTAAAGATTTAATTTGCTGATGTTTGCAGGTATATTTTTAATGTTAATTATTGATGAACTAAATATAGATTTAACACGGAAATGGTTTACACTGGACTTTTACGTTCATATGCCCATTTTCAATGGGGCAGATTAAATTCATTATCCTTTTTTTAAGGAGAGGATCTTATCTGTGTGATTTTATCTTGTTTTGAGATGCAGCCATTGGTATATATATATATCTTGAGCATGCACCTCTTTCATTTTAAGAATGGACAAGTGCATATATTTATGTGCATCTTTAAATTTAGTTTTAAGTAGTGTTTTGACTTTGCCATTATAGAAAGGGTCCAGAGCAGTCTTGTGATGACATTTTTACCTCGGATGATGGAGATATACCATCTCATTGGAATGTATTTTTCTCTGAGGAAAAAGTATCTATTTTAATTTGTGAGGTTGACTGACATTTCAAGAGGAAGAGAAGTGTTAATCTGAGCAATAGCATGTGGGGGCTTTTGGATAGCTATGTATCAGGCAGTAAAGTATGTCATCAAAGGTGATTAGAAAGATCCAGAAAGAATATTGTTATTAGCTAAAATAGATATTTATAAGCGGTGTAAGATGTCACTCAGATTTTGAAACTTGCAAAAAAAAATTTGGCAATACAGATTTATCACTTAGAAGAGCTTTACAAGTTTTCAGTTATTGCAACTTGCCCATTGCATGTGATAAAGCTTTTCTACACGAGTAAGAAAAACCTTAACAGATAGTATCTTGAAAATATTTGCTATTCTAAAAATGTATATAAATGTATCTAGAGCGAACTACAGGAGCTAGGGGAGAGTTGTGGTTAAGTCGTTTTTACAATAATTTTTAGAACTTGTTCCTCCTAATTTGAAATTGTCAAATGCCAGATCAGAGACAGATCAGTTTTGAATCGATATGGTTAAACAGGTCAGTATGATTAAGAAGATTCAAGATGGAGTCAATTCCATTATGATTCCACTCTTTTGGAAGTTTTGCTGGATGGCATCCAGTGGATTTACAGGATGCTTTTCTTCATATTCCTATCGAAGAAGCTATTAATATTTTCTTAAGACTAGCCATTCAGAGAGAAAGAATATTCCATAATTTCCAATGTGTGGTAATGCCCATTGGTCTGTCAACTGCCACCAAAGATGTTGGTAACCGCTGGTTTTCTGTAACAGGTGTTGATCTCTTATGGAGGCAAATTATTTAGTCACAACCACCTCTTTTCACAAGCTACAGTTTCATATTCACCAATAATTTGTTATTTTACAAAATCAGTGTTGCCTACTCATCAGAAGGAAAAGTAAAAAATATATATATATTAAAATGATGCCCTAAACAATTGCGGAGGACAACTGATGCTAGATGCTTTAATTCAAACTTTGGACATCAAACTAGTGTATGTCTTCCACAATACCCTCCCATTGAATTAGTTGTTGTAACGGAGCTGTGACATCAGAGGTCAATATCTCCGCTAATAAATAACAAAGATAGCCAAGTATAGCGCAGCCCGGTCCCACAAGTCCCTCTTTCCACCATGGACCATACACACTGTGGATTTTCAGAACAGGCATCATTTTTAATTCTTTTACACACATATATATATATACAGTCAGAACGGGGGGTGAGAGTCTCCACAAAGACAATGGAATACTCCCACCTTTGGCCATACAAAGACTTAATTAGCAACTGGATTATAATCTTAACACATCATCACTGGAGCCGACTGGTTCCCTACACAATAGAGCTTTTACAAACAAAGCAGATGGATAATTGGGTTAGCTCTTCATGTCCCTTGCAGACTTCCATTTCTAAACAAAGATGATGGAAAGCCAAGATTAACCCTTGGGCCTCGTATAGTCCAGTTAACCCTTCCCTGGCCTGGTATAATGTCGCTGGGCAAGGATGCAATGTCCTTGGTATAATAACAGTGATGGGTTTCTGTTACAGTTGTATTAAAAGATTCAACAACAAAAAAAGGTTGTCCCTTTAAATGCATTGTTAAAAACGTACCCTTTAGAAAATATGCGCATTAAACATTTTATAAAGGGAGCTACTAATTTAAGACCGGAAACACTTAAACCCTGTCCAAAGTGAAATCTCAATTTGGTTCTATCTGGTCTCAGAAAACCTCCTTGTGAATCTTTATATCTTAAAAGGTTTTGCCTTTAAAAACTATATTTACAGTGGTTATCACATCAGAGAGAAGAGTTTGTGAGCTTCATGCTGAATTTTACCTTCAGAATTTTTGGCAAGTCTCAAACTTTTTTCATCAGTGTCAGATAATAGTTCTCTGCTTTTTTTTTTTCACTAGTCACAAAAATACAAAGGAAGAAAATTTGAATTTTCTGAATATAAGGAGTTTTGTTAAAAATACTTTATGTTTCATTAAAAATGATATTTGCTATATTTTATGCAAAAAAAAAAAAAAAAGACTCAAAACCTATGAAAGCATCCATTGCTAATTGGATACGTCATCTATAGGTTTAGCTTATTAAATCAGGAGGAAGGTTGCACCAGGTAAACTGAGAGCTCACTCAACCAGGTCATAGGTGGCTTATTCGGCTGACCAGACTGATGCAACCCCAGATCAGATATGCAGAGCTGAAATGTGGATAAATACAAATATATTTCTTAAAGATTATTATTTTAAATTGTTATTTGCTCATGATAGGACTTTCATGCAAAGAGTGTTGGAACCTACTATTCTAATTTCTCAACCCAAATTCATGAGCTATTGCTGTTATTTCTCCGATGGTTGTACTGCCTAGAAGGAAGTGGATAATTTTATTTACTTATAATATATTTCCTATTTCCTTAAGGTCTTCTACTGTAGCACACTGACTTCTCTCCTGTTAATATGGAATAAAATATTGAAATGTAAAATTTCTGAGTGTGACTTTCCTTTCTCTATGACAAAACCTCCTACCTCGTCGCCCCTGAGTACATTCTTTTTTCCTTCCCAGATGCATAACTTTACATTTATTCATATTAGATCTCATCTGTCATTTAGATGCCCATTCCTCAATATTATGTAAATCCCCTTGGAGAGAAAGCACATCATTTTCTGATTTAATTACCTTGCACAACTTTGTGTCATCAGCGAAAATGGAGACCCCACACTCCAATCCTACCTCTAAGTCATTAATAAATATGTTAAAAAGGAGAGGACCTAATACTGAACCCTGAGGAACCCCACTTACTACATTAGTCCAATCTGAGGATGTTCCATTTACAACAACCCTTTGCTTCCTTTCTTTTAGCCAGCTCTCAATCCATGAGCAGATATTTACTGCAATTCCTGTATCTCTCAGTTTGCACAATAGTCTCCCATGTGGCACTGTATCCAAAACCTTTGCAAAATCCAAAAAGACTACATCCACTGAGTTGCCTTGATCCAGGTTCCTGCTAACCTCCTCATAGAAACAAATTAGATTTGTTTGACATGACCTATCCCTCATAAATCCATGTTGACTCCTACTTATAATCACTGGTCTATAATTCCCCGGATTTGCTCTTACTCTCTTCTTAAATATAGGTATCACCTCTGCTTTTCTCCAGTCATCTGGTAGCAACCCTGTGGTGAGCGAGTCTTGAAAAATTAGATATAATAGTTTGGCTATTACAGAACCCAGTTCCCTCAGTACCCGTGGATGTATTCCATCAGGACCCGGGGCTTTATTAACATTTATTTTTTCCAAACTCTTTTGGATTACTTCCTGCATTAACCAATTATTTGGCAAAGGTAGTGTAGCCCCATTATGTTGCACCATTGGTACCTCCCTTGAGTATACCGAAGAAAATAACCTATTTAGCTCATCTGCCTTTTCCTGATCACTCAGTTTTAGATGACCTCTGTCACATTGTAATGTTCCTATAGCTTTCTTCCTCGCCTTCTTCCCATTAATATACTTAAAAAATATTATAGGGTTAGTCTTTACTCTCTTTTGCAATTCATTTTTCATTTTCTATTTTCTATTTTAGCCAGTCTAATAGCGCTTTTACAAGCCTTGTTGATTTCCTTGTATTCCCGTAAAGCAGTCTCTGTCCCCTCTTGTTTGTATAATTTAAATGCCTGTTTTTTACTCCGTATCTTGATCTTTAAATCATTGTTAAGCCACAATGGATGTGATTTATTCCTTTTACTTTTATTCCCACATGGTATATGCTGATGTGTATGTATATTTAGTAAGGATTTAAATGTTGTCCACTTGTGGTCAGTATTTTTACCTGCCAGTTCTCTGTCCCAGTCCATACTTTGTATTGCTGCCCTTAGACTGTTAAAATCTGCCCTTTTAAAATTAAGCGTTTTGTTGGCCCCTTAAAAAAAAAAATGTTTTATTCAATCTCAAATGAGACTGTGTTGTGATCACCGTTTCCCAAAGGTTGCCCTATTACATTTGATACTATATCTAGATTATTTGTGATTACTAAATCTAAGATAGCTTAATTTCTAGTATGTTCTTGTATAACCTGTCTACCTATATAAAAAGACTGGAACAAGCCTGTATTACTCTATATTTGAAACAGTCTAAGATAGTATCCCCATTATCATCACTTTTCAATATGGACCTGTGGAAAATTATACAACATGTTAATATTACTAAACCTAATCAATTTTGTTAATATTAAAAAATAAATTCCTTTATCATTTAAAATAACTCTAAACCCCAATGTAAATATATAGCCTACTTAGAAGTTGTCACTTTTTATATTTGACAGATTATATTGGTTTTCATATGTCATCTTAATATAGCACTAATATAAGTGTAAGCACCATAAACAAAACCTGGTCTAGAAATCTCCTCTATAGATCTGCACAGACACTGTTTAAGTCAGCAATATACCACACTCTGTATTTGGGTGTGTGGGATTATTATTTTCTGCTTCACCTCTCCAAGAAATACTAGATGTCCACCTCTTCCAGTTAATGCTTCTGTCCATAGTATTATTACTCAAGACCAATCACCTCTATTTTGTTTTGTTTTTTCGTTTATTCAAATAACCCTTAGGGCTTTGTCTTCCTAAGGGTGATAGGGGACGCCGGACGTGGACTCTTTGATCACTGTGCCTTAGTGGGTACAGGTGCACCTCACTAACGATGCCCAATGAAGGCCGAAATGTATGTCTATTTTTCCTGTTCGGGGTAGAATTGCCTGGTATTTGGGGCTGGGTCACTCTAGTGGGTGAGACCAAACCGATATACTACAGGATATTTCTCCCTGTGAGAAGAACTTCTTTTAGCTCACTTGTGCCCTTTAGAGTTGGTTATCATGTCCATAGAACTATCCTATTAACGTTAGTCCATTCTCTGATTGCTTCAGAAAATTACCATATCTCTCCAGAAATGTAAACACTATCTAACAAACACAACTTTCTACAACAAAACACTCCTCTATGGCCCAGGAGAGGCATCAAAGTTTATTTTTTTTCTAATTAAAAACTTTTATGACTTTTCCTGCTCTTAGACTCAAAGTTACCAAACCTTTTTTTTTTTCATTGTGCAGTGGTCCTTAAATATCCCACATGGAGGTCTGCTGTGATTGTATTTATAAACGTATCTTATCTATTCACTTATGGCAAGCATGGTCCACTGCTATCTGGTTACCTCATGGTATGCATTTAGAAATCAATTTCTCCAAGGAGAAAAAGCAACCCTATACAACTGAAGATAGCCAGAATTTGCCAAGAAAACCTAAGAATTACTTTTCTAATGAATGGAAACCACTATACCTTTGCACCCCTTTTCTCATGGTTATGAATTAGCATCCATCCTTTACAGCTAGTTGCCCAATCTAAAACTTGACAACTATTCCTTATTTGTATTATCGCTGTGCACTTGGGAAAATAGTAACTTATGAAACATAACATTAGTTTCCAGAAAGGCTTTGGGCAGTTGGATTCTGGAATCCTACAGAAGCCACTCACATGTAATTTAACCGATATAATACATCAAGTAGAGAACACTACATGTACCAACCATTTGATCCTACACAGTCCACATATCTGCTACAGGGCCATATGAAATCCCTCCATAATGTCTGCACATTTGTAACCTGGGTTTCACAGTCTGAAATGTCACATAGACCTAAATTCACATATTCACAACTGGTGCAACACCTAATTCCTTTTATTTCTTTAAGTTCTTTGTATTCTTTCTTACAATGTGAGAGACTACATAATATTTACAACCATGAAAACCTGAAATATATGTTAGAACAACATGTGAATGAGGTGCTACTGTATGAGAGGGATATATAGACCTACAAAACATATACTAGAAAAACACTCTTAACCCTCCAATATAGAGATATACAGGCAACAATATGAAATCTTAACTTTCAGAATTTTTTTATTAAAATGTGAAAAAAATAGTTAAAGATATTCATTTGTAATGACACTATTTTCACTCTTTCCTTCATACATCAGTTACTTACTTTTTTTATTACAGTAGACTCTTAGTTATACAGAACTCAAGCAACCAGAGCTCTTAGGAAACCAGAAAAAATTAAATACTGTACTTTAAAATAAAAATTACATTTTACAGGGCTCAATAAATGCCAGGGGGCAGGTAGTCATGCAACACAATGCTTACAGGCATCTACATGTCATCCACTGCATGTCTCTGCAATTCAGTTTTACCTGGAAGGAGACAGGCATGAAAGCCTGAGCCAGTGCAATGTTGGAGTTACATTCCCCGGGTTCATCACAGCATCCTCCAGCCGAACATACCTGTGTGTAAGGGAGGAGTGAAAGCTGCTGCTGCTAGAACAGCCCTCGATGACAAATAGACTAAGCATAGCATCCTATGTGCAGCTAGTCTGGGCCTCTAAATATTGACTCTCAAGCAACCAGAAACTACATTTATCTCGCATCTACCAATCCCTGTGGGTGCAGGATAACAGAGTCTACTGTAATCCTGATTATTTCTCTCTACAAGTCTTGTAATTGTTAGTCTTGAAATACAGGTATAGAATAGTGCATTGTATAAAATCCATTATGGCTGGTTTGTTACCCTTACAATATAGTTAGATTGTGCCTACATTACAAATAGCCTGATAGTACCAATTAAATAAAAGATTTTTAAAAACAATTGCAACAAATAAACTTCCTCAAATCCTTGAATTTGTATACTGCACCTCCACTTCATCCAGTAACTGGTTCCCCAGCCCTGAAAAGAGTGCAACATTCATGGTTTAAAACTCGCTCTTCCAATTAGGCTAAATCTAGCTAGGAGGACGCCGAATGCTTTTAGCCTTAAGACTCCATCAGATGCACATTCTATACTGAGCATGTGAGAGCACCTTGCAAAGTGGAAGCCTACCCCACCAGTGACAATGGGAGTACGATAGCCATAGATAATCTCTGCTGTGAAGCATGGTTTGTCATTCCAATGAAAAAGCAAACCAGGAGTCTCCACTTTTTTGGGAATATCTGCATTTTTGAATACTGAGTTTATGAGTAAAAGAATCTCTTTTCTGTTTTTTACATGGCATTTTGAGAAATGGCTGATGAGGGTGTGGGGTTGTAATTATGAGTCTTTGGAGGCATGTGAAAAAACAACTGGATAAAAATGAAATTTACAACACACCCTTTCCCCTCACTGACCTAGAAGCCAACACCTTGCATCGTTCAATGCAACCATAGTTCTTCAGAAATGTAATGTTATCACCCCTCTCTAATACACAAAACTTCCACTAGTTTATCATGGAGACATCCTGCACATAGAAAAATTACATTATGAAGTCTCCATTTAAAAAACAATTCTAACTGTATGACGTTTTGCTGCTTAATTATGCCCTAAGTTAGGCTCAATGTTTTCACGCATACATATTTGTCCATTGTGTAATAGTGTATTTAGATTTAAAGGACTATTTCCAGAAGGGCATAAACATGATAGTATACGTATACAGAGTGTAATAAATATTTCATGTGGTAAAATGATACATCACATCTATAGTTGTGGATCTTTGCGATGTTCGTAACGTTTGCGATGTTGGTTACGCACATGCGTGGTGAGCCGTTGAAGCCCTCGGGACTTAAGATGCAATGAGCGCCAAAGACGCTCATTCAACTGTGAGCCTCGCAGTTGAGGCACGCAGGACTTAGGCTGCAATGAGCACCAAAGGCGCTTATTGCTCTGCAAGCCTCGTGAGGCGAGCAGTTGAGCATGAGGGAAGCCGCCAAAAAACGTAGCACTTTGCCGCTGACCGCGAGGAGAGCAGTTTTCAAATGTAACATCCAAACTTAATGCAAGTGCATAACTCGAGAAACTATAAAAACGAGCAAAATAATAAAAAATAAATAAAAAAAAACAAACACACACACACACACACACACACACACACACACACACAAAGCACAGGGAGAGAGCCAGGAAGCCTGGGAGTGAGGTTGCAAGCAAATTTTACCCATATTTCCCGTTTAACGGCAATCAAAAATAGGCTAAGCAAGGACAAAAATGGCGGACGAAAAACATAAAAAATCTGAGGCCTGCAAGACTTGAGGAGGGAGAGGGAGGAGAAAGACACAGGGGAGGGAAATAAGGGGTGGGGGGTGGAACGGCAGGGACAGGGGGCAAAGAGACAGTGGGAGGGAGAGGGGGGGGAAACAGACACTGGGGTCAGAGATTAGGGAGATAGTAGGGAGATGCTCACAATAAGCGCCAAAGGCGCTCATTGCGAGGCCCGCAAGGGGGGAGAGACTTGCATTGTGTGGCAAACCGCATTGCAAGCCTTCAAATTTTATTGGCGCCATTTTTGACGGGCAAGATGCTAGCTTAGATATATTGGAGGTACATAAAGTACAACAGGAAAGCATATTTCAGGAAGACAAAAATGGAGATGTTTCTCACCATTAAAGAAGATGGAGAAAAAGGTATTAGAGTTTTTGTACTTACCAATAAATTACTCTTTGAATCTTGAGGTGACAGTACATAAATAACTCATGGTTAAAACTTTTGAGTTAAAACTTTTTAAACACTTTCCTGTAACTTAGCTCCCAGGAGAGCCAAACTAGGAAACCACGTAGAAAATACAGAACAAATGTCTCTTCAGCAACTTCCCACAAGCAACAAAATTAGCTGGGTATCATTATTATGTACTGTCACTTCAGTAAATAGAGAAAGAAAATTATTTCTGAGTAAAATAAAATAATTTTCTCTTCGATCCCTTGTACCAAAGCTGAACCAACATATAGTTCCACGGAGAGAAGAAAGAAAATTATTATGCAAGAGCTCAGGGGTCATTCTTCCAAAAGAAACCACCAATGGGATGTGTACACAAGCAATGAGGTAGAAACGTAGCTGTTGGTGAATTAAGGGGTTGCACATTCCTGGACACTTCTGTAAATAAAACATGTTGGAATGGCACCAGTATGTGACTGGCTGGCAGCATCCCATCCATTGTATGATATGCTGCTCTTCAATAAGTCTACTAGGCACAGTGAGCGAGAATGTGATGTTAAAGTAAAGGAGGGCGGACTATACATTCATTGATTATACCATCTTATTTTTTGGGAAAACCATGTTTCAAGAATAACTACATTTATTGGACTTTTTTTTATCCATATTTTGTAAATGATTGTACTAAATATTATTGTGTATCACCTATAGCTTTAGCAATAATCTGTTTTATTATACATACATAATACATATATCAATGTATTAAGTTCTCTTTGCTATGAAGGACCATCCTTCATGTGCAAGGGATTAAGTTTTCCATTATAACCAGATTGGGGTCTTGCATAACTTTTATAATTTTGAGTAACTGAAGACTCATATGCAGTTATTATGAATGATGGAGGTTACAAGGTCTTTTTGTTGTGGTCTATGTTTTGTTTGTTTTTTTAACAGTCATTGTAGATGACTTATAGCTTGGATAAGCTGCTTTGTGGGTAATTTTACCCACACAAACATCTTAATCCAACACATAACAAGACACTTTAAAAAAAACATGCATAATGCCATTAATTGTATAAAAACACAATACCAGGTGTCAATCTATTGATTAACATGGATTGTTGAATGTGGGTCTCAAAAACCTGCATAATAAACCCCAGCAAAAAGGAATTTAGGAAGACAAATTACTTAGTTCACATGTGCACCTGACAAACAACAAAAGAAAAAACAAAGTTCATTCAGGTACCAGCCCTCCAAATCAAGGGATCAAAAGGATAGGGAGAAACTTGAGCATATACAGTGGCACCATCTTAAGAAAAATGGGGAGGACAGCACAGCAAGAGAAGAAAAAAAAAAGAGACTACCATCAGGATAAAAAAACGCAATACATAAACGTAACCAAACGGAGCAGGCAGATTATAGGAAAATTATAGGAATTGGGTAACAATTTACCACCATAAAGAAAGTCAATATGCAGACATGTAGAAGTCAATCAGAACAAAGCATGTATTCTGTGGCACATACAGAAATATTACTCATCACAGGCAACATAAGCAGGAAGAGACTAGAAAACATGCTCAGGAAAGTCTTTGCATCACTAGACAAGGGATCCAAGTACGGTAAATGATGCCCCATGTAGAAAAATACAGCTAGAGATGCATATGTCCAGAAAGAAAGCCCCAGCATTGTGAGTAAATCAGAGAAGAAAGTCTTTTTTGACCATGACTGAGCATATTAAAAATCACTAGAATATCTTCCGATTTATTTTTATTCAAGACATTATGGTGCATCATCATCAGGAGAAACGCATTCATAAGACTAAAATGCTTAGCGTAAGATCAGGCCTTGTCACTAAGTGACTCCACTGAGCAATAGTGATTGAGGTCACGAGAGCAATGTCCAGTTTACCCAATAAATGCTCTGTAAACTAGCAGATCACTTAAAGTCTCATGGATACAGATGAAGAGAGAAATGATTATTCTCTTTGCAGTTGTGGACAACTGTGTTAAATGTAGCAAAGTATAATGGAACCATGTTTTATAAAAATATGAGCTCAGTCACCTCCTAAATGGTCAGCTATACACTCTTCTCAAATGGTCTAGTGAGAAGACTGCTTTTGGATACTATAGTTTTGAAATCGCAATGTAAGAGAAAACAAAGATGATACTGAGAGTAATGTGTAACTCTGCAGGAAACGCACAGTGCCCATAGCCAATAATGCCAAAATCCAAAGACACCTTGTGGTGTCACTAGGATCCGATAGCCTCCAGCTTCCATCAGAAATAAGTTGTTTTCTTTCAGCTTCATTCAGACATTTAGAGTCTTGCAAATCTCTAGAAATCATTAGCTCTTGAAACATCATCACAAACTAGCAAAATAGAGGGATGAGAATTGTATTTACATATATTAAAGCCCTTGAGAATACATCAATATACCAACATGCTTGGACACAAGCACCTATGTGGCACAACTAGGCTCACAAAAAAAATCCTCATGTGAGGCGAGAGGAAATGGCTAAGAAGACACAAGAGACAAAGAGAAGGTCCAAATGTAGAATAACTTTAAGTAATAACTACCTTATTAATTGAATTATTTATTACAAAATACTATTTTTATGTGAAACTGAAAAGGCTGAGCGTGCTCAGACCAGAGGGGTTAATAAACCTGAGAACACAATTGTTGCAGCAAACAACCGGGACAGCATGATTGATAACCTGTAATTTAGGCATATTTAGTTTAAACTATAAATAATAAATAAGTACTTGTTAATTTAATGTTATTTTAAAATGTTGCAAATTTAGAGTAATTTTACATTGAAAACTTTAAATGTTACCGGTCAATCAGTCTTGTGTTTATAATGCAGAGTGATATATTTTATTAATGGAAATTGAAAAGACTGAATGTGCTCACACCCTAGAAACTGAGCAAATTTGAAACCATGTATAAAAAGGTTAGGAATCTCTTAAACAGGACTAATTAATTAATTAATAATACATTTACACACACACACACACACACACACTAGAATCCTGGTTATGAGGCACCCTACTAACCGGGACTGTCAAGCAACCGGCATCAATCAATCAAATTAGGACAGCAGCTTGAGCAAATTCTCCATATATTAGACATACACATTCTTTATATAGACACACTGCTCTAACACTGGGGTATACTCCAGAACACACACGTGGCTGGAATATTTCTTCCTCCAGGAGAAACTGTGGGAAGAAAGAGGGACACGGTGTGGCTAGAATAGATGGATTTGTACTACAATGTGGCACTCTCCCTTGAAAATAGGGACATTTGGGAATGGCAAATAAAGGATTAGAATTAGATAGCCCCAATAGTACTTGGAAGCGGAAGCAACAAATTGCTCCATTAAAATCATTTCTTGTCTAACAAGTTTAAGATTACAGACTCCTCTTGTCTATGATGCCTAGGCTATTGCATTGCTTTTCCAATATTCATAGTATAAATCAAAACTCATAATAACTAGAAATTCAGGTACTGGCTTTTATGAAATACAAGCAGTTTAGATTTTTTTTCTAATAAAAAGCATCCCATTAAAATACAGTAACATACAGTGTCTCAGACCTCATGATATGTAACATGCATATGTCGCATAGGGAACATAATGAACCATTAGTTTGGCTATCGTATCCATCATAAAACCTCTTCTCTACCAACAGAGAGATGATGGTATTTGTGAAACACCATCATGTGTTTGTAATAATATCAGAAAGTTTACTCAATGTGTATTTTATCCGTTAATAGGTGTGTTGGTTCTTTCATTATTTTATTTAATGGTTTTGAAAAATACATGCAAAGACTTCTGTCAGTCATCAGTAGCCCAGGCTTTGAAAATGCTTTCATACTTGCTAAGTGTCAATAAATATACACACCGTATACCAATCTGTGTCAATATGGAAAATAACTGGCAAAAAATCAGTTTTTAAGAGTGTGTTTTCAAAAAGTATCAAACAGGCAGCTCCTGGAAATCCAACACTGGTACACCTGCTGGTAGGTAAGCCTAAATTTCACAGCTCTTATTATACATACATTATGTATATTCTAACCTTATATATGATTTACATGTTAGCAGTGATATAAACAATTACATGTATGTTATAAACAAAAATATATAGACATTTTCTGTACAAGAAATTTATGTATTAAAAAAAAAATAAACTCAAATGTACAAATCAAGAGAAAATAACAGCAGCTTAAATAACAGGGTGGGGAGGGAAGGTGGAGGGGTCCGGCGAGGGAGGGAGGACCCCGATGTAACCAGTGACAGAAATATTCCCTCATTCACATTTCAAAAAATCCACTGGAATACTTCATCTGTTCAATAAATTAATGGGAGGGGAAGACTGGGGCTTGGGGCAGACAAGAGAAAAGAGGGGATGAGAAGTGAAGTAGTAGACAGAAAGAGAGGAGACACAGAATAAAAGGACAGAACAGGAAGTGGATAGAGAGAATGAGGTGGAAGTGACAGCAGTGGAGGGGAATAACAAGGGGTGTAAGGGACCCCTGTGTGGCACCATTGCTCCTGTTTCACTCTCCCTGTGTGCGGATTCAGTAGAATGAGAGAGCAATTTTGGATTTCACTCAACACGCACCAGCAAGCCCCTCAGGACTGTGGCCCCCTTCTCTTTTGTCAACCACTCTATCTCAGCACTGGGAATTCTAGGATCCAGGACATCAGGTGTCCCTGTGGATGGGGGGCCCATCTTATACGATCCAGGTCGTACACACACCTGAAGTGCAACTTGTGCTCCAAATGTACGCTGAGAGCGGGGATCCCGGAACCTGAATAGAATAAAACAATAGAAAGGTGAAGCAGGAGCCTGGCTATGAACTATGCTTGCAAAGTGTTGCTTTTAATGGCGCATTAATAACGGAAATCTGTTTTAAATTGTGCAGGCATTGTGTGTTTTTTTTTTTTTTGTAGAGCAGCACTGATAAATTTCCACAAAAAAAAAAAAAAAACATGCATCTATTTTAAAAAAAAATTATTGTTTTTTTGTTTTTGCAGGAATTTATCAGTGCTGCTCTACAAGCAACAAAAGCAGGCGACAAAACACTCAGCTGGAGACAGATACTCTGAAAATAAATAAAATACTGAATATTGTTATCCATTATATTAATGATCCATACAAAAAACAAACAAACAACTAGGTCCTCTTTATACTGAATTGTTTTGGTCCCTTATAGAAAACCTACTAGCCAAACTTTTTTTTGAGCTAATGAAGGGTTCCTACATATTTTCTCAAATAATAATGTATCTCCAGGCTCTAAGAGTTACATGTTTTTGTCCACCATGAGGAAAACCAATACCTCTATCCCCCCCAAAAAAATTGCCACATTTAACACCATAATTTATAACTTCATCATAAGTTTATTTAACAACTCAATGTCTGGCATTTCATATACAAAAGGGCAGAAAGAACAAGCCCACAATTTGTTACACCTTCATGGAGTTTTATTCACTGGAGTTATATTCTTCAATAAGATTAATTTATCAAAGGGTGCAGTGTTTTATAAAACAGACTCCATTGTTGCTAGTATATCGCCAAACTAAAACACCTGTTCTGTTTTGCATTTAAATCTAATTAATGTTTATATCATTTATACATTTCTAAAGCATATTATGCTAATTTTATTCATGTCCAATAAAATTTATGTAAATGTTATTGTTTTCCTCTAACCAACAGTGATGAAAACAACATCGGTTTCATTCTTCCATATTCTCATCATTTATCATGTACACTGTTTTTATACTGCGATCATATGGAGCACACATATATACTTACAGCACTTTCGGACAGAGCTCTTGGAGTCCGGCATATCGTAGTGTAGGGGACAGGACTGCGCTCTGTACTTCTCGGCTCTGGAGCAAATTTGGCTCAGCTGAAGGGAAACCACTCTGTGGGTCAGATTTCACTGGCACTGCAGATAGTATACAGGAAGAGCCTGTAGAAAAGCCACATTTTTAACTTTATGAAAAACGTCCATCCCAAAAATTTCCACCAAGGTTAAAAAAAAAAAAAAAAAAAATCATTGGGAGCATGCAATCTGAATACATAAATGGTACTTTTGTTCCAAATCCATTCTACAAAGATGCCTTTAAAAAACTTGTGTCTGCTGTAAAATGGTGTATACGGATACAGCACAGGATGCAAGGACATAAGCCAACTATCTTACTCACAACTGCCTGGGTCTCACTATGGCTGACTTGCACAATACATTTGTTACACAGCTGTTCACTTCAACATATTTTTTTTTTTGCCTCAGTCATCAAAATCTAATTGTGTGATATATTATTTTATATGGTAGCATACTTGATGAGCCTATTACGGCAGCACATACCTGGCAGCAGGTCTCCTCGATCTAACACTCTCCTTACGCTTCCTGCATTACATCCTTGATATGCAATGTGCCACTTCTTATACTGTGGACAGGACAACCTGGGGCTGACCCTGGGGAGAAATAGAGGAAGGAGGAAAGAAATGGTAATGAGAGGAAGAGAAATACATTTTTCATAGATAAAAAGGTCAAAGGAAGGAAGAGAAAGAATTACGAAAGCCAGAAAATATTGCAAATCTTAGTAAATAATTCTCCTTCCTCTCACATAGTTCAGTTACCAGTGGACGTACCTCAGGGGAAAACTGCACCATCCACTGGGCTCGGCATACTCCCGAGGAGGGTCTCCTCTCTTCCTATATATTTCATCTCCTCGCAGCTTGTTACACGAGTCACAGTGGCAAACACACAGCTTGGAATCCTCCAGGAAATACCCATCTAGTGAAGAAAGGGGGTTTCAAAAGAGAAATACATTGTGATGGGAGAATAGAAGGAAGGGAAGGAAAAGGGAATAGGGAATCCTTCTAGTTTCTGTTGGTGGAGCAAACAGGAAGAGTTAATGTAATCTTCACCTGGAAGAAGCAAAAGGTCCTTGAACCGGGTGCAAAGTGCAAGATATTCACAGCTCAGAAGGGCAAGAGGATCTGGAGGGGACCAGCATAGACTTTCCTTTACTCCTACACCAGGGTAATAAAGACAAGAGGCAAATTTAATAACAAAGCCACTACAGTCTTACGTTCAGCATGTTAAAAAAATATTCCATCTGCCCAGCAGTTGCTTACCATCCACCATGTCTGCCTTCTCCCTCTCCCCCGGACACTGTCCTTCACGGGTATCAGACTCGGCTCCCTGCACCTCTCCTGTTACTATGGAAACCTGGGAGGGATATGACAAGATGGCTAAACATGAAAGGATGTCAGCTAATTCAAAAGAAAGTGGAAGCAAGAAATGGGCAGGTTAGGCAGGAGAAAAACAAAAAACAAATAGTGAGATAAGATAGAGGAGCTAAGGGAGCAAGAATCATGAAGGTTGATATGGGATGGGATGGGGGGGGGGGGGGTACAAGGGAATTAAGAGCTAATGGGTGCACATAGTCCAAGCAGTGATAGGAGCTCATGGGTCAGAAAAACGAGGATGATGTGGGGATGGAGGGGTGCAGCATGAGTGTACAGAAGGTCCTGGAGAGAATGGCAAGAGAGAGCGAGGCAGGACACAGTGATACAAGAGTGACATGGCAGGCAAAAGTGTTGTGATAGGGATGGGACTGCAGGAGAGAGCTAAGTGAAGGTGTGAAATGGGAGAGATAGATATAGTTGTGGATAGTGACAGGGAGAGTCAAGGACATTAAAAGATTCAAAGAGACAGAAAAGATGCAATGGAAGTACAAGAAGCAAAAAAGGGCAAAGAGACTATGAGAGTAAACTATTGTAAACATGATCAAGACTCTAGCAGATTGGAAAAAGTTAAGAGGATATGAAAGAGACTGCCAGAGTCAAAGTCATTGGAAATACACAGGTGAATGGTCTTCTGGAAATAACAGCTGGGTTCAATGCACAAGGCTGAGGTAATGTTCTAACCTGTTCACACTGTCCATACAGGTCCAGAATCACATAGCAAGGCTCTGGCAGGTCTTGAGCCCCCACTCCTTGATCCAATCCATTCACATAGAGGTGCAGTCCACCCGAAGAGTCCAGTAAGAGACCCAGGCAAGTCCCTTCAGGGCAAAGGTCAAGATTTGGGCCATATCCATCTCTCATCTAAAAGTGAAACAACTAGAAATTATGCATAGTCTCAAATAGCTTAAAGCTACACAGTGTTATTTTGAAGGATTTATCACTGAGGGAGTACAATTACCAATGGGGTAGTTGGACATATAGACTTATAAACTTAAAATTCCTTACACCTCATAATTAAGAGTAAAATGATCACAGTAGATGCTGAATGGGTTGAACTAGATAGTTATGTTATCTCACATAGAGCAAGTTCCAAACATGGTATTGTTTAGAACTATAGGTAATGACTTCTTTATTAATTGAATGTTATTAAAAATATAGCGTTTTCCTATAGCAAAATAACATTGAAGTTTGAGATGTTAGTCAGCCTTTCTGCTTCACTCACAAATCGATTTGTATATTTTGTTAGAGAGAGATAATATCCATTAATTACGGATTACCCACTGAAACACTGGATCCATTGTCTTTT